>CM056051.1:99917075-100517075 GCA_029574335.1 Rana kukunoris
CCATACAGCACAGTGTCACCCCCCCCATACAGCACAGTGTCACTCCCCCCCCCATACAGCACAGTGTCACTCCCCCCATACAGCACAGTGTCACTCCCCCCCATACAGCACAGTGTCACCCCCCCCATACAGCACAGTGTCACTCCCCCCCATACAGCACAGTGTCACCCCCCCCCGTACAGCACAGTGTCACCCCCCCCGTACAGCACAGTGTCACCCCCCCATACAGCACAGTGTCACCCCCCCCATACAGCACAGTGTCACCCCCCCCGTACAGCACAGTGTCACCCCCCCCGTACAGCACACAGTGGTCACCCCCCCCCGTACAGCACAGTGTCACCCCCCCCATACAGCACAGTGTCACTCCCCCATAGTACAGCACAGTGTCACCCCCCCCCCCGTACAGAAGACAGTGTCACCCTTACCCCCCCCCCCGGTACAGAACAGTGTCACCCCCCCCCGTACAGAACAGTGTCACTCACCCCCCCATACAGCACAGATGGTCAGTGTCACCCCCCCCCCCACCCCCACATACAGCACAGTGTGTCACCCCCCCCATACAGCACAGTGTCACCCCCCCATAGTACAGAACAGTGTCACCCCCCCCGTACAGAACAGTGTCACACCCCCCCCCCCCCCGTACAGAACAGTGTCACCCCCCCCCCCCCCCCCCCCGTACAGAACAGTGTCACCCCCCCCCATACAGCACAGTGTCATCACCCCCCCCCATACAGCACAGTGTCACTTCCCCCCATACAGCACAGTGTCACTCCCCCCATACAGCACAGTGTCACCCCCCCCCCACCATACAGCACAGTGTCACTCCCCCCCCATACAGCACAGTGTCACTCATCCCCCCATACAGCACAGTGTCACCCCCCACCACAGTGTCCCCCCCCCCCCCCGTAGTACTTGCAGTTACTGTGGCGTGTGTGTGCGCCTCGAGCGCGGGCTCCTCCTCTGTTTACACCAACAGAGGAGGAGCCCGCGCTCGAGGCGCACACACACGCCGCCGGGTGTACCAAGATGGCCGCGGCTCCGGAGCTAGGCCGAAGCCGCGGCCTTTCCTAATTCTATGCCCGCGGTGGCGATCCGCGGATAGCATAGCGATCCGATCCGAAGGGGGTGACCCGTTCGGATCACGGATCGGCAGTGATCCGTTGCACCCCTAGCTGCTAATACAGAAAGGTGTATTTGTTTGTAACTTTGTTTGTAGCATTGTTCTGTGCCACCGGGTATCACCCAGACAGAAGAGGTCTCGCCATAGCAAAGTTGCCACCTATTCTGGTGATTTAATTTTTACGATCACCCAACCCAAAATAATGATACCAAACCTGTTAGCTGAATTCCAAAAAAACAGGAAGCCTCGAACAGACCTACCAATAAATTTGAAGACATGTGTTTAAGAAAAGCTCTTTCACCACTTTCTTTCCCAAATATTCAAGCTGTTATGCACCCTTTCACCAAGCTTTAATTCAGATAGGGTTGCTACCTGTCCAAGATTCACCCGGACAGTTTTGAATCATGCGTCCGGGTTTCAGACATTCAGACATTATTCAAACTAGACCAGGGGTCTCAAACTCCCAGCGCGCGGGCCAGTTGCGGCCCGCAGACCGAGATTTTGCGGCCCACTGACAAGCCCTTCCCCCGGACAGTGTCATACTTAGCAGCGCATGCAGCACAGCGCGGTACCCTTTCCCTGCAGCCCCCCCCCTGTACTCATCTTTGTGTCCGGCAAAACAGGGGTGTGCGTCATGTGTCAGCAGCGTAGGGCGGCGCTGCCGTCACGCGCCCGTCCGCACTGAAGTGAAGTTGCTCAGAAGAGCTGAGCGCCCTCGCCCTCGTCAGCAGCGTCCTTCAAAGTAAGCTGCTGCTACTGTAATGCCAGTTAGCAGATGCTATCACAGGGTGGTAGGGGGAATAGGTGGTGCTACTGCTGGGGGGGGGCGGTAGTTGTTGGATGATTGGGAGGCTAGCACCCTCATGTTATTACCACAGGGGGGGGGTGTTGCTGGTGAATGATTAGGGTGCTACTGTTCATCAACACCCCCCAACCCCCCAGCAGTAGTACCCCCCATAATCTTTCAGCTGATGCTATTATCACAGGGTGGTAGGGGAATGGGGGGTGTTGCTTGTGGATGATGGGGGTGCTACTGCTGGGGGGTTGGGGGGTGTTGATGAACAGTAGCACCCTAATCATTCACCAGCAACAGCCCCCCCCCCTGTGGTAATAACATGAGGATGCTACTGCCCTTGCAGTAGCATCCCAATCATCCAACACCCCCCCCCCCCAGCGGTCGCACCCCCATCCTCCGTCAGCTCATGCTATTACCACAGGGGGGTAGGGCGATTGGGGGTGTTTCTGGTGGATGGTGGGGGTGCTACTACTGCCCTGGCAATAGCATCCCAATCATCCAACAACACCCCCCCCCCTACCCCAGCAGTAGTACCCCCATCATCCGTCAGCTCATTCTATTACCACAGGGGGGTAAGGTGGATGGGGGGGGGGTGTTGCTGGTGGATCTCAATCATCCAAACCCCCCTTCAGCAGTAGCACCCCCCAACATCTGTCAGCTCATGCTATTACCACAGGGGGTAGGGGGAATGGGAGTGTTGCTGGTGGATGATGGCGGTGCTACTGCTGGTGGGGGGTGTTATTGGTGGATGGTGAGGGCGCATGATGGGGCATTATATGTGAGGGGCACATGATGGGGGCATTATATGTATGTGAAACCATATTCGCTCAGCCCTGATAGGAACTTTCTGTGGGTGGAACAAGAGCTCAGCCTATCAGGGCTGAGCGAATATTGGCTCACTGCCCTAATAGACTGAGCGCTAATCTATGTGATTGGCTGGCAGTGCCGAAAGAAGAATGGAGAAGAGTGAGTGTGTGTATGTGACTGCAGCCAGGGTCATAGGGACTGTCCTGGAGAGTGAACATTAGGGGCGGCAGGGGCGCAATCTGTGACATTTTGGTCCAATACTTGATGCGGCCCAGCCTCACCCAGCTTATACCTCCAGTGGCCCCCAGATAATTTGAGTTTGAGACCCCTGAACTAGACTATGGCTTCCCAGTGGGGTTGCTGGCTACAGTTTTCTGAGCTGGCTGAGAGTGTCTGTTACACTCTTTCACACTGCCCAATACGAACACTAACAACCCCCCCAAGCACATAAACACGGACGGGGGAGGAGAGGGGGCTTGATCTGCACCTCTTTCCCCCACCCCTACCCCTCTGATTCTTCCCACACTCCAATTCCCAGTGCTGTGCCTCAGAAAAGGAAAGTTGGATACATCTGGATGAGAGGTGCTAATTGCCAAGGGATGAGTGAGCTCCCTCCTTCTCTCTCCTGCCTCTGAGTGAGTACACTGAGGTTAACCAAAGTTCTCAGAGCACCCCTTACATCAGAGTTCCCCTTTACACCAGAGGCCTCAGTGTTTCCCCTTACATCAGAGTCTTCTCCTTATATCGATGTTCTGATGCTGCGTACACACGATCACTTTTTGTGATGAAAAAAAACGTCATTTTATCTGACGAAACAAAACGACGTTTTTCAAACTTCATTTTCAAAAACGACGTTGCATACACACCATCATTTTTCCACAATGCTCTTGCAAAGGACGGTTACGTAAGACACTTTCGACGGCACTCTGTTCCATTGAAGCTCCCGTCTCATAACATTTTCCGTCATTATTCGTTATTTTCGTTGAGACGTTAACCTACGAATGAACGAATGGTTTAGCGCAAATAATAACGAATAACGATATTTCCAAAAATAACGAATATGGAAAACTACGAAGATACGCAACTACTAAATGTAAAAGAACAAGACAACGAAAGAAAAAAGAAACGAAAACATAGAAATAACGAAAACACCGAACACAAAAAAAAAAATCATAATTACGAAAAATAAACGAAAATGCAAACTTACTAATATTTGAAGAACGAAAAGAAAACAACCGAAATGCCGAAAAAAGAATAAAAAACGAAAAGCAAAACTAATGAAAAATAAATTACGAATCTTCGGAAAACGGAAATGAAATAATGTAAATTCACTTTCATTAGTACTGTGACCAATAGCCACTCAGCGCTGTCCCTTCCCCTGAAGAGGTTTGTTCCTTCCCCCAATGAGCTTCTTTCTTATGTGGCTCCTTGACCTTGTGTCTTTATCTGTGTTAGTCAATCGCAGTAAATTACGATGTTTTACAAAATTACGACGTAAAATGTATTTTAACAGAATTACGAATGCAATAAAATCTACAAAAGAACGTTGTTACAATCCAATGAAATTAGACACGAAAATACGAATGATCATAAAGCAACAAAGATTTATTTCTTACGAAAATACAAACGCGGCATGATGGAAAATATAATGTAAATACGAATATCAAAACAACGAAAAATAAACCAACGTAAAAACGAATGAACGAATAAATTCATTGTAAAAATACGAACGAGGCAGAATACAACATTTAACGAAAATACTAATCTCGAATCAACGAAAAATAAACTAACATAAAAAAACGGAAACGGAAAAAAAAGTGTTACGAAAATACTAAAGAGTACGAATACGATAACTAACGTCTTACGAAATTACGACTCGTTACAAATCACGATAAACGAACAGAAACTAAACAGAAATAAACAAAATTTTTTGTTGTGCACATGTCTACTCATAACTTGCTTCTAAGCATGCGCGGGTTTTGCCCACACACCATCACTTTTTATGACACAAAAAACGACATTTTGAAAAACGACACAAAAAAATCAAGCATGTTGGAATTTTTTTTTGGTCGTTTTTTTGAAGACATAAAACAACGTTTTGCCCACACAGGATCATTTTAAATGACGTTTTTTAAAACGTAGTTTTTTTCATCACAAAAAGTGATCGTGTGTACGTGGCATCAGTGTTCACCCTTAAATCAGGGTCCCAAGAGCATTCCTTATGTTAGAGGCCCCAGAGTTCTCCCTTACATCAGAGTCTGCAGAGCCCTACTTAGCCTCCATGCACACTGAAGCTGATAAATTGTAGTTTATTGGCATTTTGGCTTTTTTTTTAACCACTTGCTTACTGGGCACATATACCCCCTTCCTGACCAGGTGAAATTTTAGCTTCCGGCACTGCGTCGCTTTAACTGACAATTGCGCGGTCGTGCGATGTGGCTCCCAAACAAAATTGACGTCCTTTTTTCCCCACAAATAGAGCTTTCTTTTGGTGGTATTTGATCACCTCTGCGTTTTTTTTTTTTTGCGCTATAAACAAAAAAAGAGCGACAATTTTGAAAAAAAAAAACCAATATGTTTTACTTGTTGCTATAATAACTAGCCCGATTTTTTTTTTAAAAACTTTTTTTTTCTCAGTCTAGGCCGATACGTATTCTCTCACGTATTTTTGGTAAAAAAAAATTGCAATAAAGCAACTGGTTAGTTATAGCGCTTACAAAATAGGGGACAGAATTATTCTTTTTTTTTTTTTTTACTATTACTTTACTATTTATTTAATGGCGGCGATCTGCGATTTTTATTGTGACTGCGACATTATGGCGGATACATCGGACACTTTTGACACATTTTTGGTGCCATTCACATTTATACAGCGATCAGTGCTATAAATATGCACTAATTACTGTATAAATGTGACTGGCATTGAAGGGGTTAACACTAGGGGGTGAGGTGGCCTGGAGGAGCGCACGCGGTCAAAAGACGGCAGATCAGAGAAGTAGAACCACCCTGCGGCCGTACAAAGTCGTACGGCCGCCAGGGAGTGCTTAAAAGCCCATAAACTGCACTCTATGTTAGCCTATGTGTCCATGCACACATTGACGTTTTTTAGTGTTAACAAGCAGTGGAGTTTATGGGTTTTCTTCTGAACGCCAGAAATGTGAGTTCAAAGTGCAGTTTTTCGGTGAGAAAAAAACGCTAAAAACGCAAGACGACGATAAACGCTAATAAACACCCAAAAACGCTCAAAAGCTCGCAAGCATTCTTTAGCGTTTTTTATCCATAGAAAAAAAAAAGCTAAAAAACGCTACACTGAAAAAAAGGGATTTTTAAATACAGCTTACCTGTAAAATCCTTTTCTTGGAGTACATCACGGGACACAGAGCGGCATATTCATTACTATATGGGTTATATGGAGTACCTTCAGGTGTGGACACTGGCAATCTCAAACAAACAGGAAGTCCCTCCCTATATAACCCCCTCCCCTAGAGGGAGTCCCTCAGTTTTGTAGCAAGCAGTATGCCTCCCAAAATGTTCCCAAAAAGAGGGATGGGAGCTCTGTGTCCCGTGATGTACTCCAAGAAAAGGATTTTACAGGTAAGCTGTATTTAAAAATCCCTTTTTCTTTCTCGTACATCACGGGACACAGAGCGGCATATTCATTACTATATGGGATGTCCGAAAGCAATGCTTTAATGAGGGGAGGGAGACATCTTCCAAAGAAGGATTTAATTTAGAGGTATACTCAAATACTAGTAAATCCAACTTAAACGTGAAATGTAAATCTCAAATCAAATCAAGGGAGCCCCCTCAGATCCTGAGGAGCTTGAATCGCGGCCTGTAGTACTGACTGCCCAAAGGCTGTATCCGCATTCCTTCTTACGTCCAATTGATAAAATTTTGTAAACGTGTGGACTGATGACCACGTTGCTGCCTTGCATATTCGAGCCATAGAGATCTGATGATGTGCTGCCCAGGAGGTGCCCATGGCCCTGGTAGAATGGGCCTTTACCGACAAAGGAGGAGGCAACCTCTTCAAACCGCAGGCCCGAACAATTAATTGTTTAATCCATCTTGCGATGGTGGATCAAGCAGCTGCCTGACCCATCTTGGGCCCTTCCGGTAAAACGAACACCACATCTGTTTTCCGAACCTTCTCTGTAGCTTTAAGATAGGCCTTTATGGCCCTGACAATATCCAACGTATGCAGCAACCCCTCCTTTCTAGAGGTGGGTTTTGGAAGAAGGATGGAAGTACCACATCCTGGTTCAGGTGGAAACTGGATATAACCTTTGGTAGAAAGGAAGGATGAGGACGGAACCCCGCCCTATCCTTATGCAAAATGAGATATGGTTCCTTACAAGATAAGGCTGCCAATTCCGATACTCTCCTGCCGAAACTATGGTGATCAGAAATACCGACTTTCTAGTCAGTAAAACCAAAGGTACCTCAGCCAACGGCTCAAGGGGTTGTTTCTGTAGAGATGACAGAACAAGATTTAAGTCCCATGGACAAAGTGGTGATTTGACCGGAGGATTAACACGTAAGACTCCCTGTACGAAGATCTTAACCAGCGAGTGGGCGGCCAGCGGCCTCTGAAACCACACTGATAAGGCTGAAATCTGTCCCTAGATCGTGCTTAATGCCCGGCCTTTATCCACTCCTAGCTGGAGAAAACGTAATACTCTATCAATGGTATACTTGTGGGAAAACCATCTCTTAGCCTCACACCAGCCTACGTAGGCCCTCCAAACCCTGTAACAAAATTACCCTGGAGGTCGGCTTTCTAGCCTTAATGAGGGTAGGGATTACCTGCCTAGACAGACCTCTACCCCTGAGAATCAGGGATTCAGCCGCCAGGCCGTCAATTTTAGACGCCGTAATGCAGGGTGGAGGATCGGGCCTTGTGAGAGTAGGTCTGGCCCTAGAGGAAGAGTCCCAGGGCCTTCCGCTGCCAATTTCAGGACTAGTGAGTACCATGCCCTCCGGTACCAAGCTGGGGCTACCAGGATAACCGGCCTGTGCTATGATCCTGCGCCACAGGCGGGGTAGTAACTGCAGCGGGGGAAATGCACATAGAAGCTATGATTGATGCCAAGGGCAAACCAACACATCGGTTCCGCAGGCCATAGGGTCCCTCGTTCGAGACATGAACCTGTCTAGCTTCTTGTTGAATCCTTATGCCATGACCTCCACGTCTGGCACTCCCCACTTCTGGCAGATTGTCTGAAAAAAACTTGTGGATGCAGAGACCACTCCCCCGGCGACAGGGTTTGGCGACTTAGGAAGTACGCCTGCAGGTTGTCCACCTCGGGAATGAATGTCGCCGATATGCAGGGTACATAAACCTCTGCCCACCGAAAAACCAAGTTCCTCTCACTCTGAGTGGCTTGACTCTTGGTTCCCCCTTTGGTGGTTCACATATATGCCACCGCTGTGGCATTGTCTGAATGACTTCTCACCGAGGACCCCTGTAATCTGCTTAGCCTCCGAGATCAGACGAGATTGGGCGCTTTCAAGGTGATATGGCCGTAGGCCCCCTGTAATCTGGATGTCTATGCCAGGAGGGCTAGCCGAGCCGCTCTGATCTCCCAGACCTTGATGGGCAGCTGCCTCTCCGCCTCTGCCCAAGTTACTTGGCGAGTGAACCCGTTCAAGACCGCTCTCCAGCCTTCCAGACCACTGGGCAGAACCAAGCTGCTAGAATTGCTGTCTGTAGGACACGAGTGTGGAAGCGTGTGGTATCGCCTCGAACATGGCCATTAGTTTGCCTAGTAATCGCATACATAGGCGAATAGTTGGTTCTCTTTTGCTTAGAACCAACTGAATTAATCTTTTGATAGCCTCGACCTTTACCAGGGGCAGGAACACCCATCTTCTGTTCTGTGTCTAATCTCATGCCGAGATATTCCAACCGCTTTGTAGGTTGAAATGCTGATCTTTCCCCAGTTTAGGACTCAGCCGAACCTCTCGAGGTACTGAACCATGAGGGCTACTACGCATTCCACCAAGGAAGCGAGTGATCTATGATTAAGAGGTCGTCCAGGTATGCTTGGACCGAGATCCCTTGGATCCTTTAGACTGACTAGAATTGGAGCAAGGACCTTCGTGAATACCCGAGGGCCGTAGCCAGCCCGAAGGGGGGCGCCACGAATTGGAAGTGACGCTGTATCACTGCGAAGCGTAAAAACAAAAATATTTGATGTGGCTGAAAGACTTGGTACATGAAGGTAACCATCCTTTATGTCTATAGAAGCCAGATCCTTCTGGAGTGTGGCGGCTGCTGACCGAACGGATTCTGTCCGGAAAGAGCGAACCCTTAGGTAAGCATTTAAACCTTTTAGGTCCAAAATTGGTCTGACATCGCCGATGGGCCTTGGTATGACAAACAGATTGGAATAGAAACCTAGCCCCTGTTCTTGGGCCGGTACCTCTACCATTATGCCCTGGTAAGCAGATGAACCAACGCCGCCCGCATTGAGGCCTTCCTTGTGGAGGAAATTTTAGAAATTCTAATCTGTAGCCTGCGGCCACAGATGATCGGACCCCCTCTGTCGGGGATCGATCCCCAGAGGCCTGTCCTTGCGATCCATTTTAAAAGTTTGATCGCGCAGGAGGTCCGTACTGCCTGGAATTTGAGGGCCCTGGAACCGGGGGGAACTGCCTTTTAAACGCAGGACCCCGGAACTTCTTTTGACTGGTAAAAGGGTACTTTTGCCACTTGAAACAGTCTGAATGTATTTATCCAGATCTTTCCATGGAAGGGCAAACCTGCCAGCAGTCTTTTACATGGGCTCGGCCGCCCAGTTCTTCAACCATAAGAGCCTTCTCATATGCACTAAAAATAGTGACAACGAGACGCCTGCTGGATGGAGTCTTTTTATAACCTCTACCGCCAAGCACAGAGCTCTGGGAATATCCAATAACTCCTCTGCCTATTGGGCAGGGATGTCTTAAGCATCTGTTTTGTCTGGTTCTTTAACGCCTGACAAAACTCCAATTGCAGCCCCTGCTGGCTGTAGCCAAGGATGCTGGAAAAAGTGTCTCTAAACGTTTATTGACCGGGACCTTAAACATTTGTATGTTTCCCCTTAGGCCAGTTAATGATTTATTCACCCATGAGATGGCTGCGTCCACAGTTGGGAGCGCCCCCTTTCTTAGAAAAATGTTTTTTTTTTTTTGTTTTTTTTCCATAGGGTAAATAACAGAAAACCTTCCAGGTGGTCTCCCATCCAGGCACTAACCAGGCCCGACCCTGCTTAGCCTCCGAGATCAGACGAGATCGGGCACTTTCCGGGAGATGCGGCCTCAAGGACCTCACGGGTAGTTGAAAGGCAGTGCCCGAACCGGGACCTGAACCCTGGACCTCCTTGTGGAGGAAATTCTAATCTGTAGCCTGCTCAGATTAAAAGTCCGATGCTCTACCAACTGAGCCATCCGGGCCCCTTTTTTAAAGAGCACTTGGTCAGGGGAAAGAGTGCCTGCAAGCACAAATATTTCCTGGCAGACGTGCATAACGACTACCCTCTCGTCAGCTTTAGGCGGCAGAAAAAATTCTGTCCGGTCGTCCCAATCCTGGAAAAACCAATTCCTCTAACAGAGGATGGGCCAGAAACACTGCATTGCTTAAAGGCGTTTTTAAAAGAACCCAAAGAGGATACCGCAGGAACCTGAGGCTCTGGAAATGGCAAATTGAATGCCAAGCGGGCCATGTCTGCCAAAGACTGGACCCACAGACTCTCCGCCTGGGAGGCTGAAAACGATTCTACAGTGGTAGATCCTCTAGGTTCTGTCCTTTTTGGCGATGGGGATCTAGTCCGCTTCTTGCCAGAAAAAGAGCCAGCGATCATAGCTGTTAACCTCTTTTCTCTAGCCCCCCTAGGGTGACGGCTAGCATCTCCTCTGTGATAACACAGGGTTGGGCCGATCTGGGCCAGCCTCAGCACCAGACCCCCTTAATGGCTTATCCAGGGTGACCCCCTATAGGAATAACCTGTGGGGAAAGTATTGGCATATTATCAGAACCAGAGGAGGAACCCCTTTGTCTTTGCCTTTTCTCTTTTTTTTTTTTTTTTTTTTGATCCTGAACCCTTGGAAGCCATAATACAAAAGCGAAGGACTCCGCTTACAACAACAGACTGTTATAGCCAGGAGTACAAAAAAATAAGGTTTAGGGGACAATAGGATCACTAATGCCCCAAAACCGGTGGGGCTCAGTATGTTTTCTTTTATATGTTATTCACCACATACAGCCCCACCCCCAACATGTTTGCCAGCATTCAACCTGTTGCCAAGGGGATTTTGGCTTAACAAAAAGTATTGGAGCTGACTCCAGTATGTAGTACCCCTTCTCGCCACCGGGAGTCACTGTGCTGCCAGCTCTACGTCCTCTCTCTCTCCAGCTCAGCTCTGAACTGAGCTAAGAACGCGCCTGCTGTGTATAACAGCAATTAAAGGCGCACCCACTCTACACTGCAGTCACACTCCCGCCCCTCCCCCCCCTCCCGAACGGCGTGAAAATTTTCTATATGCATGCACGCGCGCGCACGCGCGACTGTAGGGGGAGGAGAGCCCAGGAGGAGACGCACTCTGGAGCCCAGGAATGCAGGTTGGAGGACGCATCAGGCGGCAGATTTGAATCCCGGCAAGGTAAGGCTAACACAGGCCCCTAAGGAGTCCCTTTAGCCTAGAGACAGATCTTTTTTTTTTTTTTTTTTTTTTTTAAAAGATCTTCAACCAGCGAGCAGCAGGTAGCTAGCAAACATACATAGATAGGTAGGGGGATCAAGTTATGGGGGGAAACATTTCAGGGCATCCTGTCTATCAGACATAGTGACCATGGTGCCAATGCAGAGCATACTCAGGCTACCCCCCTTAAGATCTCCCCTGGAGAGCCTGCTGTCGAACCAAGTCCCGCAGGCTCCCCACTTACCTGCTCCATGCAGCAGGACGTTTTGCAAAACGGTCCAATCTTCTCCCATCTCCGTGGGTAGCGTAGTAGACCTTCAGGCCCTGGGGTCCTATGAAGGTACCCACTGTCCTGGACCTATATGGCACCTTGGCAAACAGGAACTTATGGTTTTTACAAACTCCAAGTCCTGGGCCCAGGGTCCAGCCCTCCAAAGAGGAGCATTATAGGCAAAACCCCACGGTTTGGGGCCCGGGTACTGTCCACTTTGGCACTGAGGCTCCTTGGACAGATCCGGTTAGCCCGCCCTTAATCCCAAGGATGTGGAGCAAAGCTATTCCGTGACCAACACCTAAGACACTGGCGAAAAAACTGAGGGACTCCCTCTAGGGGAGGGGGTTATATAGGGAGGGACTTCCTGTTTGTTTGAGATTGCCAGTGTCCACACCTGAAGGTACTCCATATAACCCATATAGTAATGAATATGCCGCTCTGTGTTCCGTGATGTACGAGAAAGAAACGATAATAAATGCTATTGCAAAAACGCTAAAAATTGTTGAAAGGCTCCCTGCAAAGCTACTGGCGTTTTTTATAGCTTTTTTTTTAGCTTCCAGTGTGCATGGAGCCTTACAGTGAAAGGGAACTCTGTGGATTCAGATGTAAAAGGGGAACTCTGTGGATTCAGATGTAAAAGGGGAACTCTCTGGACTCTGATGTAAAGGGGGACTCTTGTTATTAACTTCTTAAGATCAGAAATTTTATTTAATAGCAAAATATATGTATAGTTTATACTAGTAAAAAAATTGCAGTGCGCCGCTAAAGTGTTCGGGTTTGACTTGAAGAAAAGGTGGCAACACCAAATTCAGACCACATAGACTCCATTAATTAGCTGGTCCACAAATATGCTAGCAGCTATAGCAAGTAAAATACAGAATTCAGGATTTAACATATTATCCCTGAGTACCTGGTCCTCTCTGTGGTACATAGTGATTTCTTGCTAGAAATTTTTCTGAGACACTATCAAAAATTGTATCCTAAATATCACTAGCCCCAAGCTGAACAAGCCAGCCACACATCCCCTTCACCTGCATTTCTTCCCAAGTAACAAATACAAACACTTCCTTATACATTTTCTGAATGTGGCCAGAACCTGCATTCTGGCTACATAGAGATGCACTCTTTCCTCTCCTCCCTCTCTTTGGCTAGCAAACTTCAGTACAACAATGCGGATGAAGGACCTTATAACCAATATTCACATTAGAGAGGAGAAAGTCTGGATACCCTAAACATATTTCATAAACGCTTCTCTTGCAAACTCATATTGACATGATACTCATAGAACATTTTCACTCTTTTTTCTGGTTGCCCTTAGAAGTTTTACCTTTCGAACCCAATATTATTTAAACAAATAGGTATCTGCTGTGCTTGGTAGTAAATATTTTTTATACATGTAGCGCCCCTGTACTTCCAAGTACGGACGCTATTGAAATTTAGTGGGAAAGATCAGAGTGTAAACTTAGGCCTCTTTCACACGGAGCGGTCCGTTTTTCGGGCCGCTCCGTGTGTGTCCGTCGGCTCAGCAGGGGGTTCCCGCTGAGCTGTCGGCGGACAGGGCGGTCCCTGCACACTGTGCAGGGACCGCCCTGTCTCTGCTCCGCTATCCCCTATGGGGAATTGGATTAAAACGGACCATCTGTCCATCTTCATCCGATCCGATCCTTCAGACGGAAGAAAAATAGGGGTTTCTTCCATCCGAAAAACCGAACGCGGATCGTTGCGGACGTTAGTGGATGCATCATCCGCTAACGGACGCGATCCCATAGGGGCCCATAACAAGTCCGTAAACTGACTTGTAATAAGCGCACGAACGGTCCGCTCATGTGAAAGGGGCCTTACTCTGATCTCAATTGTGATTGTGTAGGGCTCTCTGTTTCATCTTGGCTGTGCTGTGGGCTCACTCTGCTGTGTTTGCGGTGTTGTTCCACCCCGAGGCGGCAGGTGGCAGCAGTGGAGGCTGAGGTTCGGGTGCTCTTTTCCAGCAGCCAATCGGGAGGCTTGGGCCTCGCTGGGCATGCTGGGAGAGGGTACTTATGGAGCAGACACCATTTTGTGAGGTCTTCTTCGTCTTCTGGTTCCTGGTGTGGCACCCACCTTTAGGGGGACCGTACATCACTGCGCCCGTGCGTTGTGGCCTACCTGCCCGGGGCGTGGGTGCTAAGCGGAGTTCCTGGTTCCAGATCTAAGCTGGTCCGGAACACTTTGGACACAATGGGGACCCAGTGACTTACTGGGTTCCCACCATCGGAGATCCCAAGCAAGTTGTGCTGTTCAGTGGGGAGTCCAGTTGAGGGATACCAATAAAAGGCTGGTGTCCCAACATCACTGGAACGAACCATCGGGGATCGAGGTACTGGACAGTGAAGGATTTTTTTTCTCTCTCAGTCAGTACTCTGGCGACATTGAGGAAGACTCAGGAAAACCTTTACTAGGAGATATACCTCTGTATTACACTCAGGGAAGGCCGGAGGCGCTTTCCTGACGGTCGTTCAGAAGAGCCTGTGGCAGAGGGATCCTTCTCAAGTTCCGAATGATACTCTGGCTGCCAGGTCTTTGAGAGGGACCTGTCCAGGTGCACTATACCCACTCAAGTTGAAGTGGCGCAGAAAGATTGATTATTGTCGGAAGCAGGACTGCTTCAATATCCAAGGCCTGAGTCTGCTATTCTTCCTCAACCTTTGTCTATCCTTCCCATCACCTGTTAACCATTTTTACCCAGCTGGGTAATGAAGAACACTTATAAAGAGACTTCCTATTTTGCGGACATTCCTTCATTGCCATTGTATTTCATCATTCACCCTGGACACTTCACCAGAGCCATGAGATAACATGCCATCCCAAATCTAACCAGCGGCTCCTGCGGGGGTGAGCGCTACATACACAATCCCTAAATAAGCTGCTAGCACAATATTAATAAACATCAACACAAGTATATATATATAAAAAGATAGAGGTGCAGCGCTAAACATTAATAGCTAAAAATTATAAAAAGTCCATATTAACAAAAGTCCACAGGAGATTCCAAAAGAACTAAAAAGTGCAGCTACTGTGTTTCCCCCGAAAATAAGACCGGGTCTTATATTAATTTTGGCTACAAAAATCACACAAGGGCTTATTTTCAGGGTCTTATTTATTTACTTTTATGTACAATACTCTACAATTATTCTAATACAGTCATGTCATTCTGACGATCTTAGAGTGGTTGTAACCCCAAAAAGAAAAAAATATATCCTGATCCTTAAAATCATGATAGCCAGCACAGTGACCCGCCGTAGCTTTTCTTCTCCACTCTGAGCACTGCAGAGGAAGGGGCTGTTGACGTCGGAAAGGAGAAGATCTCCAGCCGGTCACGCCCAGCGGCACTGTAAGTAAGGTATTTTCCAAAACAAATGTAGAAAAGGAGACACACTGCACATTATATAATCTTTTTATAAAACTGGTTACATGTTTTTACGACGACTTTAACTAGGGCTTATATTGCAGCCATCCCCGAAAATAACGCTAGGTCTTATTTTCAGGGTAGGACTTTTCGGGGAAACAGGGTAAAATAGCACATAAGTGAGGAAACCACCATCAGCACCCAATCTCACTGCCTTTTACCCTCCAGACCCTCATAACAAAGGTCAAACACGCAGTGGGCAGTAGTCCAGTGATGCCCCCAATGTTAGTGCTTCCTCTCCAGATAATACGAATGTCTCCACCAGGACTCAATTAATCACATAGAGGGACAAAGGAGACACTTCTCATAGTGTAGAGATCTCAATCCAGTTTAATAAATAGTAAAAAATATCACTCACATATTAGAAGTATAAAAACGCTTGTCTTAGTTAAAAACAGCCAGCGTTCCCAACCAGCAAGATGTCTGCCGCATCCCGACATACAGCATACGTCTTTAAATTTTCTCTACGTGTTTCATCATCAAATGATGTAATTTGATGACAAAACATGTAGGTAGAAGTTGGAGAACACCCCCTCTTCCTCGTAATTAATTTTTTTTTTTTTTTTTTTCTTCCTCTATGCTAGCCTTCCTCTTTTTTTATGCCCTATATATTTCCCTTTTCACCATACACAACTCAGCTGTAGTTTCCAAGTAGTAGTGCTTTTTGCATCCTTGTGCTTATAGCTTTAATTAGACTTCCTGTCAGCACTCTTGGATGCTTCCCTACCCACAACTGAAACCTAAAATCCTGAATATTTAAAGAACTGCTGACAACAACATACTGTACAAACTGTGGTGTAAATTAAAATTCCTAGGTAATTGGGTTCACACCCTTTTTTGGCCTATACATCTCACTTGCATGACCACCATAATCTTTGAGTCACACCATTCCTTTAACTGAAATAAGACCCCACTTCTTTTTGGTCATATTGTAAGAGTCGGTTCACACTGGGGCGACTTGGGATCCGACTTGAAGTCGTCTCAAGTTGTCCCAAGTCGCGCTGTCCAGAAAAGCAATGTAAGTGAATAGGAGCGGTGTAAATTCACACTACTCATGTCGCTCCCACTTCAGAAGAGGTTCCTGTACTACCAGGGCCGATCCTAGGGTCACAGGCGCCTGGGTGCAGAAATATTTCTGGCGCCCCCACAAAGGGGGCGTGGTCATCTTACCAACAAATGTTTCTATGGCAATGACTCAAACACAGAGATGCTCCTCTAAGAAGTCTTTGTTGCCCTGGGATCCTCCCATGATCTTTTAACAATAAAGAAAATACTGGAAGAGTGTACACTAATGAGACCTGGAGGGGAACCTCTCTGATACTGTTAGAAAGTGGCCCAAAACATAGTACAGGAGATGGTCAGACTGTATACATATTACAGGAGACAGTCAGGGACTGGAGAAATAATACAGGAGACAGTCAGAGACTGCAGATATAATACAGGAGATGGTCAGAGACTGCAGTTCCTATTGACATAAGTAGATAATGGCCGATCGGCTCTCACCTGACCAACAACAACAGTTCCTCTGATCAGGAGTCAGCTCACTCTGAATTGCCCATGGATACTCCACTGGGTAGAGCCCAGATCTGTATCCTGGCAATGACTCCATTCCTTTCTCCGCCAGGGATGGCACTAGGCTGTGTGGCTTTCCATCTGGTGGCGCACGGCAGCGGGGTTCTCTCTCAGCACTGTCCTCTCCCTCTGGAGTCCTGGGTGCACTACCCTGAAAGCTTTCCTGGGGTCCTGGCTCTCTCTCTCTCTGCCATTCAGTACAGACTCCCCCAGGACAACCCCCCATTAGTACAGACCCACCCAGGACAACCCCCCATTAGTACAGACCCACCCAGGACAACCCCCCATTAGTACAGAGCCACCTAGGACAACCCCCCATTAGTACATACCCCCCAGGACAACTCCCCTATTAGTACAGACTCCCCCAGGACAACCCCCCCCATTAGTACAGACCCCCCCAAGGACAACCCCCCATTAGTACAGACTCCCCCAGGACAACCCCCTTAAGTACAGACTCCCCCAGGACAACCCCCCATTAGTACATACCCCCCCAGGACAACCCCCCCATAAGTACAGACTCCCCCAGGACAACCCCCCCATTAGTACAGACTCCCCCAGGACAAACCCCCCATTAGTACAGACCCACCCACGACAACCCCCCATTAGTACAGACGCACCCAGGACAACCCCCCATTAGTACAGACCCACCCAGGACAACCCCCCATTAGTACATACCCCCCCCCCCCCATTAGTACAGACTCCCCCAGGACAACCCCCTTAAGTACAGACTCCCCCAGGACAACCCCCCATTAGTACATACCCCCCCAGGACAACCCCCCCCATAAGTACAGACTCCCCCAGGACAACCCCCCCCCATTAGTACAGACTCCCCCAGGACAAACCCCCCATTAGTACAGACCCACCCACGACAACCCCCCATTAGTACAGACCCACCCAGGACAACCCCCCATTAGTACAGACCCACCCAGGACAACCCCCCATTAGTACAGACCCACCCAGGACAACCCCCCATTAGTACATACCCCCCCAGGACAAACCCCCTTTAGTAGAGACTCCCCCAGGATAACCCCCCATTAGTACATACCCCCCAGGACAAACCCCCCTTTAGTAGAGACTCCCCCAGGATAACCCCCTATTAGTACACACTCCCCCCAGGACAACCCCCCTATTAGTACAGACCCCCCCAGGACAACCCCCCATTAGTACAGACCCACCCACGACAACCCCCCATTAGTACAGACCCACCCAGGACAAACCTCCCATTAGTACAGACCCACCCAGGACAACCCCCCATTAGTACAGACCCACCTAGGACAACCCCCCATTAGTACATACCCCCCCAGGACAACCCCCCCATTAGTACAGACTCCCCCAGGACAAACCCCCCATTAGTACAGACTCCCCCAGGACAAACCCCCATTAGTACAGACCCCCCCAGGACAAACCCGCCATTAGTACAGACCCACCCAGGATAACCCCCCATTAGTACAGACCCACCTAGGACAACCCCCCATTAGTACATACCCCCCCATTAGTACAGACACCCCCAGGACAAACCCCCCCCCATTAGTACAGACTCCCCCAGGACAAACCCCCCCATTAGTACAGACACCCCCAGGACAAACCCCCCATTAGTACAGACCCACCCAGGACAAACCCCCCTTTAGTACAGACTCCCCCAGGATAACCCCCCCATTAGTACAGACTCCCCCAGGATAACCCCCCATTAGAACAGACCCCCCCAGGACAACCCCCCATTAGTACAGACCCCCCCAGGACAACCCCCCATTAGTACATGGCAGGCTGTGGCAGAGGCGCTCAATCTCAGCTGGATCAGGCGGCAGCGCAGCTGTATTAGTGTCTGTTCTGTATGCTCTGCTCGGCGCTCGCTCCCGCACGCTGTCTGAAGATGGCAGTGGCAGAGGTCACGGTGGGTGGAGCCGAGCGGCCGTGTGACGTCACGTCGTCACATCCCGTTCGGGTCTCTGATTGCTTCGGAGGCTCGGATTAAAAAAAATAATAATAATTTCGGCGGCTCGCGCGGCGCCTCGCGGATGACAGCGCTGTGTGCGGGGCACCCACTGCACCCTGTGTAGGATCGGCCCTGTGTACTACTTCAATCAGACTTCTAGGCAATTTGTACCCATTGATTTCAATGGAAGTCGCTTCCAAGTCTGATCACTGTTTTAATTGAAGCTACTTTCCAACAAGATAACATACATTTCTCAGGCAAACCCCTCCCTCCCCTTCCCTCTCCCAGAGCTGATTGTTGTTTTATTGGCCATTGGAATGTCTCCTGACCTGAAAAGGACTTCAAGTCGTGTTGTAAATCTCCCCAGATCGCCCTGTGGTTCATGCTCAAGTCGTGTTGAAGTTGCTTCTGAAAGTCGCGCTGGAAGTCGTGTCGCCCCAGTGTGAACCGACTCTAAGGCCTTGTACACACGAGGGAATAAATCCGCTGAAGATGGTCCGACGGACCATTTCAGCGGAAAAATCCCCTCGTGTGTAGGGGCAAACGGACGCTTTTTGCTGGATTCATCCGGCGGAAAAATTCCAAAGCATGCTTTGAAATATTTCCGCCGGATAGCTGGCTGGCAGATATGTCCGCTGGTTAGTACGGCAAACCAGCGGACATATCTTGCCGCACATGCGTCGTATCCTGTGAATGGATCCGACGCATGCGCGCGGAAGTGTTTACTTCCTGGTGCGGTGACGTGGCGGTCACGTGGCGGCGTCAACGTCATCGCCGCGTCACCGCGCTATCCGCCGGCGGGGAATTTGATCCGATGGTGTGTACAGCCATCGGATCAAAACATCCCGGCGCAAATATACGCTGTAAACGGTCCGGGGACCGTTTACAGCGGATATTTCCCGTCGTGTGTACAAGGCCTAATGGAACAATATGTTTTGTCTTTTTACCATTATCCTATTGTCAATTTTTGACTATGTATAAAGGATATAAATACCTCTCCCTATTATTTCCTAGCCTCCCATTTTTTGAGAAAAAAGTGCTAAAATAAATCTAACAACTGTGCAGGAGCACACACTCACGAGATGTGGGATACTTTTTTCTTCATACAAATTTTTTTTTTTAGGATTAAATAAATGTTTTAGTGGGTAGGGGGTTAGGAAATATCAGTGCCTTGTACCTACTTCAAATATCCACTCTAACCACTTCCTAACTGCTAATCAGGAATCAGAGTGTTCATGCAGTGAGCCCATCCCCCACACAGTTAGAAACACCCTGAGGGAACACAGTTAACCCTTTGATCACCTCTGATGTTAACCCCTTCCCTGCCAGTGTCATTAGTACAATGTCAGTGCATATTTTTAACACTGATCACTGTAATGATGTCACTGGTTCTCGAAAAAAGTGTCAGCTAGGTGTCCGAAATGTCACAGTCCCGCTAAAAAATTGCCAATCCCTGCCATTACAAGTAAAAAATAAATAATAATAAAAATGCCATAAATCTATCCCCAATTTTGTAGACGCTATAAATTTTGTGCAAATCAATTAATATACAGTGAAACCCTGGTTTGCGAGTAACGCGGTTAACAAGCATTTTGAAAGGTGAGCAACTTTTTTTTTTTTTTTTTTAACGGTCTATCAGACCGTTTTCATCAGATGAACCATTCGTGTGTACAGGGCATTAGAGGCCATTCGCTTTTCTTTTGTGTTCCAAAATGTCTTTTGCATATCTAACCTGACACTCCGTGAGTGAGGCAATCGGATCAAATTTTCATGTCAAATCGTCATGTGTGCTGGCACAATCCTGCTAAAGCTTTATCTGACTTTCTTTTTCATTAAAGAAGTCAGGTAGTTCTGGTAAGTGCATTCAATATCTGTGCACTTTGGGTGACAACAGCTATCAATGTTTGGTGAAGAATTTATATCACCTTAAAGTGGATGTAAACCCCCAAAAATGTTTTATTTTTTTTGATGTCACAATGTAGAGTAAACGATTTCCTATCATCTATGTCCAGTCTTGCCACACAGAGTTAACCCAGCGCTGAGTAATCCTCTTTTAATGTTCAGTGAGAATTAACAGAATTCCAGATAAAAACTTGCCAAATTATAAAGTCCGTTTTCTCTCTTCTTGCTTTGAGTGACAGGTTATTTACATATCTAGCTTGGACATGTTTATCATATGTTATGTTTATCATAAAATGAGGTGATCCAAAGGTCATTGTATATTACCAGGATGTGTTATGTGGGGGAGGGGTGGATTTCTCACTTTTTATACTGTGAATCACCTCATGTTATGATAAACATTACATATGATAAACATTACATGTGATAAACATTACATATGATAAACATAACATATGATAAACATGTCCAAGCTAGATATGTAAATAACCTGTCACTCAAAGCAAGAAGACAGAAACTGACTTTTTATTTAGGCAGGTTTTTATCTGGAATTCTGTTCATTTTCACTGAACATTAAAAGAGGATTTCTCAGATCTGGATTAACTCTGTGTGGCAAGACTGGGCACAGATGATAGGAAATCTTATACTCTACATATTTTTCATCCAGTTTAAGCAAGATCCTATGTTCAGTTGTTAAGAAGATCTAGCGTTTTATTTATTTCAACACTTATTGGGACTTTTTATGGATATATGATAAATTATCACATAATTGCACTAGTGATAATGCACTATGTTTATGTATTTGGTGTAAATATTTGAATTTATATTTTATTATTATCCACAATTACAGATTGGTATTTGATAGGCACTATACTGTAGTTGAGCGCCCTCTATATCCACTTTCACATATGTATTAACACTTTATTGCAGAGGAGCAGCTTTAAATTAATCATAGATTGTTTCTATATTGGTGCTGAATTCACCTTTTCTTTATTAATGTTGCACGAGAGCCTTGGGTGTCTGGGACTCTCCCTCCTGATTGGCTGATATAGCAGCGGGTGCCATTGGCTCCCGCTGCTGTCAATTAAAGTCAGTGTGCCAATGACGAGAGAGAGGGGGACCAAGCTGCGGCTCTGTGTCTGAATGGACACACAGAACAGCGGCTCGGCTTGGATTCCCCAATAGCAAGCTGCTTGCTGTGGGGCACTAGGCAAGAGGAAGGGGCCAGTAGTGCCAGCAAGGGACCCGAGAAGAGGAGGATCTGGGCTGCTTTGTGCAAAACCACTACACTGAGCAGGTAAGTTTAACATGTTTGTAATTTAAAAAAAAAAAAAAATGAAGACTTTAATATCACTTTAACTTTGCACAGACTTTTGTAGTGTTAGGGTGACAATACTTAGCAACATGCTGTTATTACATACATGCCAAATTTTAGCTCCTTTCAAAACTCACCAAACCACACATAATTTATAGTATATATTAACTCAGCCAAATTAATTCATCAGTGAAGAATAATGAACACATCAGTCAATGTGTTTACATTAGTTAAAAATAAAAGAACATGTTAATTCACTGCCAGTCTGCCATTATTTAAAGCAGCTGCAGGTGATATGAAATGCACTTGTCAGAGGAGCTGTCAAGTCACAATTCAGATGCATAAATTCATTGGCCACAACTGGGAATTTTAGGAGAGTATTTGTATTTTTATTCATCGAAGACAAAAAAATATGATACATTTTGTCTTAATTCAAAAGCAGTAGTCCCTTGCAGTCCTGTGAAAAGAAAAATAGTATTTGTGGCATTTATGACTTAAAGTGGTACTAAAGGTTCATTTAACCACTTGCTTACTGGGCACATATACCCCCTTCCTGCCCAGGCGAAATTTCAGCTTTCAGCACTGCGTCGCTTTAAATTAAAATTGCGCGGTCTTGCGCAGTGCCTCCCAAACAAAATTGACGTCCTTTTTTTCCCCACAAATAGAGATTTCTTTTGGTGGTATTTGATCACCTCTGCGGTTTAAAAAAAAAAGAGCAAATTAAAAAAAAAAAAAACACAAAATGTTTTACTTTTTGCTATAATAAATATCCCATTTAAAAAAATAAATAAAAATTCTCAGTTTAGGCCGATATGTATTCTACATATTTTTGGTAAAAAAAAAAAATCGCAATAAGCGTATAGTAATTGGTTTGCGCAAAGGTTATAGTGGCTACAAATGGATAGAATTCTGACAATTTTTTTTTTTTTTACTAGTAATACGGCGATCTGCAAATTTTGTCAGGACTGCGATATTGCAATGGACACATCGGACATTTCTGACACATTTTTGGGACCATTCACATTAATACAGCGAACAGCGCTATAAAAACGTACTAATTACTGTATAAATGTGACTGGCAGGGAAGGGGTTAACACTAGGGGGCGAGGAAGGGGTTTATTGTGTATCCTGGGTGGGTTCTAACTTTGTGGGGGGAGGGGACTGACTGGGGAGGTGACCGATGCTGTACAAGGGACACAGCATCTGTCTCCTCTCTCTGACAGGACTGGAGCTCTGTGTTTACACACAGAGCTCCACGTCCCTGCTCTAAAACTGCCGATCGATGGGTACCTGGCAGACATCGCGACAGCCAGGCACGCGCATCGGCATCGGCATCTCTGGGACGCGCCGGGTGCGCGCACGACGCCATCGGCGTGCACGCGCCCCCCCAGTGGCCGGAGGACTCGATGCCGTCAAATGACAGCGGCTGGGATATTTAGATCCACTTTGCCGGCATCATTTGACAACTTACCTCCACTGTGCATTTCGTTTTGTAAAGAGTGGCCCCCATCGTCCTTTTCTGGGGTCCCACGGCAGCTCTCTCGGCTCCTTCCCACAATAGCTAACCCCCTCTGGGAAGCTCTCTCCCAAGGGGGTTACCTTACGGGTGCACACCTGTGACATACACTCGGTATGTTACGATCAGAGAAAATAATCTGTAGGTTTGCGATCTAATTCCCTCCTGCAGGGCCCTCCTGACTGGGACAGTCTTCATTCCTACCACAAACTAGTCTCTCAATAGATAGTCTGTGGTGGTAATATCAGCACAGCCATGCACATCTACAAGCATTTCCAGAGATTATGGAGTACTACCGCAAAGTGAGTGAGACTCTCATCCTTCCACTGCCTCTGGACAAAGAATCTGCGCCTCAAATCTGGGACAACACATTTTCTCTAGGCGCACCACAACTTGTTTCTGGGTGGGCCGATCTTTTTCCAGCAGCGCCTTCACCACTTGGTGGGCGTCATCCTCCAAGGAGTTAATAGCCAGCTGAGCTCTGAGATCAGCCAGACAGGAACCTGATACAGACAGGCAGCACTTTCTAGTCTTTCCTCCTAGGAATTTTAGAGCCATTAAATTTAGGCACCAGGGTCAGAGCCAATCCTAGCAGTGCCATGATGGTTCCTTCTCCTCCTTCTGCACCTGCTGCAAGAAGGGACATATTCTGCTGACTGCTGCCAAATGTGGGTAGGTGTGGTGCAGCAGCAGTAAACTCTCGGAGAACAGATGCAAAACAGAACTGTATTGTAGTGAAAGCGGAGGTTCACCCAAAAGTGAACCTCCGCTTCTCAGAACCCTCCCTCCCTCCAGTGTCACATTTGACACCTTTCGGGGGGAGGGGTGCAAATACCTGTATAAAACAGGTATTTGCACTACTTCCAGGTATTGACTCCCGCGGGAGTTCGGCCCCTCCGCGTCACCAAACCTCCCCCCCTTGTGTTCTGGGAAACACTCGGCTCCCAGAACACAACGGAAACCAGTGGAACTGCACAGCATGACTCACGCATGCGCAGTAGGGAGCCGGGCAGTGAAGCCGCAGCGCTTCACTTCCCAATTCCCTTACAGAGAATGGCGGCGGGGGAAACTGGATGGCTTTGGCGGACGCGCTGGACAGATAAGTAGATAAGTGTTAATTTTTAAAAGTCAGCAGCTGCTGTATTTGTAGCTGCTGGCTTTTAAGAAAAAAGTTGCAGATGTTTTAAAGTACAAACAACGCAACAACCAGGTCGGCAGACAACCCGACCGGGTGCACTGATAGGATGTTGCAGAGGACAAGGTAGTAGCAGGCTTGCATGCTCTAACAGCTTCTGTCTTAAGGGATAGAATATGGCATGGCCAGGCTGCACCCAAATGGGGAGACTTCCACTAAGGATAGAGTTTCCCTGCTCTTTCCCTACTCGGGAATCTCTACCTATTGCTGTCCCTGTCAGACGGCTAACCTTTCCCTACACTACCCACATGCAGAATGTGCGCCAAGCCTTGGAGCCAGGGCCTTAAATAGGCTCTGTCTGACCCAAGATGGATGCCAGAGTCACATGGGGCACCAGCATCTAATATGATAACTTTGCCAGTGACCCAGGAAACCATAGAGTTTCCTCTTGACTTTCTCTCCATCTTCAATGCCACTGCAGTCTAGGGCCACCTGCAGTGCAAATAGACTACACCTGCCTACATGATGGTAGAAGGTCCTTATTGATAAAAACTGTATTTTATTTTCAGCCCTTGTTTAGTCTTTAAAAAGTTCAACTTTTAATCTGTTCCTTTTCTTCAAGTGTAGGCATCCAAATGTGGTTTATTTATGGAATTCTCAAAACTTTAGGAAAAACCATGGAGATTAACTGACGGTTACTTAGGGTTGGGAATTGTGGATACACTGCATGTGAACCCATTGCAATTACCAGTTTACGCATTAATGGCTTCTAAATTGTGATTGATCTATATTTAAAAAGGTTCTAAAATCAAGATATTTTTTACCTTCTCTCGATCCAGCACTGTGCCCATATGCAGCTGTGCTCTCCCTCAGAGCTGTATCCTGGCCTAGGCCAACAAGGCCCAGGCCTAGGGCAGCACTTTGCAGGGGGGCAGCACGAAAAGAGTCCCCGCCGGCTTGCGCTAATCTGTTAGGAAAATTAATCTAGCGCCCCCATAAAGTGGCCGCGCTGCTTCTAGTATGCGGGCGGACTTCCAATTTTGACTGTTTTGTCATCCTGGACCACAAACCTTCCTCACTGTGCTATATGTTTCTGCTGCACCATCTACTTAAAGTAGAACTATAGGCAACACTTTTACTATCCCTGTCCCATTGCGAAGATTTCCCTTCACTTCCTGCTCTATGGGCAACCAGGAAGTAAGAGGAAATCTAAGTAAATTAAGGGAATCCATTGCCCCCCCCTCCCCAGGCCCTCAGAACTAGTGTCCTCACTCGAAAATTTCAGGGCGGGTCTTAAACAACACAGGGTGTGGCCGTGACAGGAAGGGATGGGTCTTATTTAAATTAGGGGGTGCACGAGTTTAGTCAGGCCTAGGGCAGCACAAAACCTAAATACACTTCTGCTCTCCCTTCTTCCTCTTCTTACAGGAAACAAAGTGAGTGAGCACACATGAGTGCCTTCAGTGCAAGCAGCTTGCTCTGGGGGCACTCGGCAGGGGGTGGGGCCAGGAGCATATGTAGGGGACCTGAGAAGAAGAGGATTGGGCTGCTTTTTGCAAAACAATTACACAGAGCAGGAAAGAATGACGTTTGTTATTTATAAAAAAAAATGTGATGCTGCAACTGTCCCACGTTCCAAAACTAAGAACTGAGTCATCACATGATCACTCAGTCCTCGGTCTGCTCTCTGTTCTGCTCCTTTATTCAAATCAACATGTAATGGCTTAACTTCCTAGACACACCCACTGTATATACAGAGCCCTGAATATGTGTGTGTGTGTGCGGGTCCCTATGGCACTAGTAGCTTCAGTCCTTTTTAAAAAAAAAGATAAGACTTTGTGCCTTCGGCTAGCCACTTTCACACCTAAACTCTGAATAGCAGGGCCAAACAACACAACTGGCCCGGATTATCAAGTGAGGAAGGCAGGATCTTTCTCAGCAAGGTGAAAGGACAATGGTGTCGGTATACAGTGTCCCTGGGAATGGATAACCTTATCCTTTAGTGCAATGGCACTACAAGCAATGATGTCTGTATACAGTGTCCATTTAACTTCTTCTGTGGTGCAGTGTCCCTGTTTCTTGCAAATGAGCAAAAGCCCCCTCACCCAAGCCTGCAGTCAAGGTCCAAACAAATGTCCTGGAACAAGCAGGCTCTCCTGGTAGCCCGACTGATCACCTCACACTGGAATGCTTCACCGTCGGTGCAGGTGTGCCTGGACTTGCACCTGGGGTCTTTTTCTCTCAGGCAGCAGAGACCTAAATTGAACAGTGAAATAACCTAGGAGGCAGTACCACTAATTACAGTAGTGGAATAGTACATTTTCATAAATATCTGTACATAAGACCAGGGACAATTGAGAAGAAAAGAAGAACAGAGGGGTTTGGTTCAAAAAGATGGACAGTCCCTCCAAATCAAAGACAGCTGGGAGGTATGCTTATACATCCCTATTTTGTTAATGGCAGGCTTTTCAGTGGTATGAGTCTTGTCAGTCGGCACTGCTACCGTCAAACTCATTTAAATTTTATGAGCTGATTTTTCTTTTTCTGTTAGATGATTTTCCTTTGCTGTGCTTTATGCTAAATCTTGCTTTGATCATCAAGTATTTCTATCAGAACAGCAGCTCAAGGAAGATCTATAAGCACGGTAAATAAACAGGCTCAAAGG
This sequence comes from Rana kukunoris, assembly GCA_029574335.1. Classification (NCBI taxonomy): domain Eukaryota; kingdom Metazoa; phylum Chordata; class Amphibia; order Anura; family Ranidae; genus Rana; species Rana kukunoris. Next base: position 99,944,235 of record CM056051.1, read on the forward strand.
CCTTGGTGTGATAAGTGATAACCTGATCTCAGTCAGGGTCATTTACAAAAGCACTAAAATGCTAGTTCTGCAAATCCTGGAGTGTTTATTTTTCTGCATATTAACCCATTTTAAAGAAAGGGAACAGATGTGCCCATCACCCTGCCATGAAAAAAAAATGGAAATTCAATACTACATTGCAATGTAATGTGGAAACAATGAACCGATTCAGAGGTTACTTGTGTTCCCAAACAGATTACCACACTGATCCCAATGCAGCAAATCTGCATAGGAAAAAGACAGCCGTTTCATACAAGGGAGGATGGAGCAGTACCTTGCTGAATGCAAGCTAATTGCACTTGAGTTCCTCTTTCTGCACAGCCAGGCTTACTAGTAGCTGCAGGCAATTATCACTTTTATATCTGTATGAGACTTCCCTGAAAAGAGGCAATTAAGGGAGGATTTGATCACACTGTAGAAATAAAATAATAAAAAATCCATATTGTAAATTTAGTAGTTGTTCACTTTAACCACTTATGCTCCGGACCATTTTGCTGATCAGAGACCAGGCCACTTTTTGCGATTCTGCACTGCATCGCTTTAACTGACAATTGCACAGTAGTGCGACGTGCCTCCCAAACAAAATTGATGTCCATTTTTTCCCACAAATAGAGCTTTATTTTGGTGGTATTTGATCACCTCTGCGCTATAAACAAAAATAGAGCGACAATTTTGAAAAAAATTCAATATTTTTTACTTTTTGCTATAATAAATATCCCCAAAAAATATATAAAACATATTTTTTCCTCAGTTTAGCAATAAGCGTTTTATTGATCGGTTTGCGCAAAAGTTATAGCGTCTACAAAATAGGGGATAGTTTTATGGCATTTTTACTAGTAATGGCGGCGATCAGCGAATTTTATCGTGACTGCGACATTATGGTGGACACACTTTTGACACATTTTTGAGACCATTGTTATTTTTACAGCGATCAGTGCTATAAAAATGCACTGATTACTGTGAAAATGACACTGGCAGTGAAAGGGTTAACCACTAGGTGGCGCTGTAGGGGTTAAGTGTGCCCTAGGGAGTGCTTCTGACTGTAGGGGGAATGGGCTGTATGTGACAGGACAATGATCACCACTTCCGATTACAGGTCACTGTCCTGTCACTAGGAAGACTGGGGAAATGCTTGTTTACATAAGCATTTCGCCCTTCTTCCTCAAGGTGACACGATCGCGGGTATGCCCGCAGAAATTGAGTCCGCAGGACCGGCGGTCGGAGTCACGGAGCTTGCGGCAGGCCCGCACGTGCACAATGCCGACTTCTTAAAGCGGATGGTTCACCCCAAAAAAATATTAAAAGCCAGCAGCAACAAATACTGCAGCTGCTGACTTTTAATATCACTTACCTGTCCTGCCAGCGGCGTGCAGCAGAGGATGAGCGATCGCTCGTCACCCTGCTGCTCCCCCCTCCATCCACGGCGAGGGAACCAGGAAGTGAAGCGCTCCGCTTCACTGCCCGGTTCCCTACGGTGCGCTGCGCCCGCGATTGGCTCCCGCTGTGTGCTGGAGCTGAGAGTTCCCAGCACACAACCCCGTCTTTTGCCCTAGACTGCGGGCCGGAAGTGGGTGCGGATACCTGTCTTTAGACCTGCAAAAGGTGTCAAATGTGACACCGGAGGGGGGGAGGGTTCCGATCAGCGGATCTTCACTTTAGGGTGGAGATCCGCTTTAAAGGAGACGTATATATACATCCTTTTGCCTGCCCGTGCCATGCTGCAGATGTATATCTGTGTACGGCGGGTGGCAAGCGGTTAAAGGAGTTGTTAAGGCAGAAGGTTTTTACAACCACCCCCCCACCCGCTGGACGGTCGGTCTGACACTTACCCCATCTAGGTGGCAGGCAGTGGTGGTATAAATAATTATAACAAATGATAATGTAATTATAATAAAAGTTATTCAATAATGTAATCAACACCAAATCACTGAAATTTGCTCAGTTGCAGAATTGTCACTGTCATTACTTAAATTTTTTATGACGGATTTCCCCACAAATCGCTATCGCTCAATTCTGCAAGTGATTATAATTTATTATCGTTGTTTTCTAGCTGCTCTAAAATCATTTTTGACAAACAAGGGCACTTTTGGTTGCTATGGACAATCTCCAGTTTGCAGGCACAAAAAAAATGTTTTTATTATATAAAAGTACATGCAGGACACAGGGCAGACCACTAGGGACAAGGGGGGTGTGTATTTTTTACATACAGTACTGTAATCTATAAGATTACAGTATACTGTATGTAATGTGTTTGTTTACATTTTTGAATTTGCCGCCGGTCTCCGCCCCCGTGCGTCGTAACGTCGCAGGGAACGGAGATCGGCGGCGCGCGGGCACTGTGTGAATCGAATGGAGGACGCCACTCGCTCACACAGCGCGGATGCATCGCTGGATCCAGGGACAAGGTAAGTACAGTAACCTGCCTGGAAAAGGTAAGCCAGCACGTGCTGCAAACTCTGCACATCTACCCTGAGCGTGACTCGGGTTATCGATTTTAGCATAGAAAATCCATCACGTGTCACGCTCGGGGATACCACTAAGGGGGTTAAATAAGGCTTATAATCTTTCATTAACTTTTGGTTTGTTTCAATTAAGTCTATGCTGCCATCTAATGGACATTTTGTTTAACTGCACCATTCCCATTCAATGCAGTTAGTTAGAATAGCTTATTAGTTTGGTCCATGCAAGCCTCCGTATTTCAATCCCATCAGGCATTGCATCAGGTTCTTCCACTCTTTCCCTTTTTCTATCTGGAAGCAAGCACATGTCTGCTGAATTCTATCCCACGCCAGCCTTCTCGATCCATCTCCAGTACGTTTATCTTTTGTGTCTCTAGCTAGGTAGATAGGAAGGCTCTAATTGTGTGATTATTTACTAATTGTACTTGGTTGTATCTGTTTCAGTTTTACTCTGTCTTGTATCAATAAAAGTTCAATAGGATTCTGCACCTACTGGAATGCATTGGTATGAAAGGAGTTAACAGGGTGCCCGAATACACCTCAGTCACGTGTAGTGAGGGGCATAACAGGTGGCTTCCGCCATGTGTCTCCCTCCCTCCTCCTAGGCATCCAACAAGATCGCCTGTCCTTTCCGCCAATTGGGTGACTGGTCTCAAGACCCGTTTCCTGATTGGCTCGGAGGAGGTTCAATGTTACAAATAGCGATTATTCATTTGCTATTGTAACACAACTGGGTGGGCTCGGTTTGCATTCTCTTTACCCTGAGCCCACCCTATTTTGAAGCCTATTAGAGCCCTCCCACCACTACCCCCCTTTAGCTATACCGGAGGTGTACAGATGCTGTGGAATTGTACCCCCTGTGCTGCTGAACGTGAGCTATTCAAGAGAATGGGGCCACTCTAAAGCATTGTAGCATGCTAGTACAGGGTTCAAAGGGTTAAATCAGGGGGGGAGGAGGCGATACAAAACCTCCTCACCACTTTTTAAATGCTCACTGAAGAGTGATACGAATACAGGTCGCTTCTCAGAGACCAAAGCTAGTCAGGGCTGTCCTAATGAGAGGGCACACTTGGGCACTGCCCAGGAGCCCCAGCTGCTCCGCTTGTCTGCCTCCTACCTACTTGATATCTGTTTACCTGCACTGTCTCCATTGTAGGAGCCCCAGAGCATTACTTTGCCCAGGGGCCCATGATGCTATTAAGACGGCCCTGAAGCTAGCATGAACAAAGCCTGTAAGCTGCATGTAATTGACTCAATATAGTGTACAAAAAAGGTTAAATGTGTTTCCAAAAGCACAAAATGTAAAAAGGCTACTATTTATAGGTAGAAAGAAACATCATAGATGCTGATTCGGGAAGTTATCTGATTGCCTTTGGGGATCAGGAAGAAATGCTTTCCTTGTTAGAGAAAATTTAGTACGCTTTATGTTTCTTGCCATCTAGACCAACTGCAGGTTTAGATTTGCGTGGATGCAAGGTATTTTTTTCTTCTTTTTTTTTTTTGCTACAACTTTTTTCATCCAAGCTGTAATTGCATTTGTGACACATCCTGTGGATTAAAGCAGATGTGTGAGGTCTTTACTGTAAACTGGTTTTAGGGCTCATTCACACCATACCTTATGTTGCAGCCAATGTTGCCAACCTAACAGATTGAAATTTACTGGCACGACACCTGAAATTTACTGGCGCAGCCATGTTTTTACTGACATTTCACAAAAGTTACTAAATTACATTTTTAGGTGCAAATTTAAGTATTTAGGCTGCAAACAAGTACGCTAGGCAAATAGCAATGTGATTTAAGGTTAATATTAAAGGAATAAAAACATATTTTTGTTATTTTCGATATAATAAGGGCAAATTGTTTAGTCACATCACCCCCTGCCTCCATCCCTCTCTGCCACCAACACCCCCTGCCTTCATCCCCCTCTGTAGTGCCACAATCTCCCCCTGCCTCCAATCTCCCTCTGCCTCCAATCTCCCTCTGCCTCCAATCTACCCCAGGCCCCCTGCCTCCTTCGTCCCCTGCCTCCATCCCCCTCTGCAGGTGCCACCAACAACCCCTGTCTCCATCCCCACCCTCTGCGATGCCACCATCCCCCTCTGCGGTGCCACCAACACCCCCTGCCTCCAATCACCCCCTGCTACTAACACCCCCTGCCTCTAATCTCCCCCAGGCCCCCTGCCTCCAATCACCCCCTGCCTCAATCGTCTCCTGACTCCATCCCCCTCTGCGGTGCCACCAACAACCCCTGTCTCCATCCCCCACCTTCTGCGGTGCCACCATTCCCCTCTGCAGTGCCACCAACACCCACTGCCTCCAATCTTCCCCTGCCTCCATTGCCCCCTTGCCTCCATCCCCCTCCGCGGTGCCATCGCAGCCACCATCACCCCCTGCCTCCAATCACCACCTGCCTCCAATCTCCATGCGCAGTTCCAAGCCCAACTGATCTCGGCTATTTTTACTGGAACATTTCCGCAACCACGGACATTTACGAACAGGGGAAAAAATGCCCGTTTTTACGAACTGTCAATAAAAATACGGACGGTTGCCAACACTGGTTGCAGCAAAGCAGCCTGCTTTACGTTATCATATGTACTGTACTGCATTAAACTCACTTGAATAAGACAACTCGGGACAGTGCATCCAAAATGCAGCACGTTGAATATTTACGCGGCATGCCATAATAAAACACGTATGTGAAAATGTGCTCCATTATAAAGTATTGCTTTCTGCATTAACCTGCATATTGCTTGGGTTGCAAAATAAATACAAAGAAGAACTATGGGTGTGAATGAGCCCTTGTGTTTAGCCATGCTTAACTGCCTTTCATTAGCTGTTCCATCATGACCTAACTGACCTGTCAATACCTTAACACCAGCGCACATGAAATATATGGGACTTATCTAACTAATGAAATGTTATTTGGCTCCCATTTGGCTTCTTAACAGATACACATTCTTTCGTTATCAGAATCCAAGATCTGTGGAGCACAATCTCTGCTCACTCTTTATCGCTGTATTGTAACCACGGTTGCAGAGATAGAAAAAATGCTATTTTTTTTCCAGGCTATCCCTGTTTAAATGTTTCATACACCTATAATACCTGCTCCTTTGCAATTAAAAAAATATATATATTCTGCCCTATGTGTGTGAATTGGAATCGGTGCTTAATTTATTATCCAAGAAACTCTGCTTTAGTGCAATACTTTTATTGTAAACAGTTTTTGAATTCAATAAGCCTCTTTGCTAAAAAATGTAAACTACACTTAAATTAAAGCCATTTGGTAAGAACACCAATTAAAGCAGTTCTGTATTTAGTACAAATCCCCCAAATCTAGTTTTAAACTTGGTAAAGTACCTGAATTTTACTTGGTATAAGAATCCTGGTCTTCCACAAATGGAACAACTAGGACTGGGAGTGGTAGGGGTAATAGTAGGCACGGCATATGTGAATTGCAGGATACTAGATTTTATTCCTAATGGCACCATAACGCCTATAATCATCCTTAATTCACCTGCAATGTGTAGATGTGGATGCTAGGTGTGTTGTGGAGCTTTACATTGTCAAAAACAGTGGATGCTAGGTGCGTTGAGGACAGTGCCGAAGAAATTCCAAGCTTAATATACTGACCAACCTGCAACCAGCCAAATTATCCTGTCTAACAGTATGCGTTAAAAACAGTGGGTTAGTTTGCAGGCACCCTGAAGATTCTGTAGCCGTAACTCTAAATTTTAACCCCCCTGGCGGTATTCCCAAGTCGGTCTCGGGGTGGAATTTCAGAACCAAAAGCGGTAACCCCGAGCCAGACTCGGGATTGCCTCGCAACATCCACAGGCAGGGAATTACTTACCTTGTCCCTGGATCCTGTGATGTCTCTACGATGTTTGATTGAACGGTGTCCTCGCTCGATTCACACAGTGCCTGTGTGCCGCCGAGCTCCGTTCCCTGCGACATTACGACGCACAGGGTGGAGATCGGCACCAAATTCAAAAAAGTAAATAAACACAATACATACAGTATACTGTAATATTACAGATTACAGTACTGTATGTAAAACATACACATCCCCTTTGTCCCTAGTGGTCTGCCCAGTGCCCTGCATGCAATTTTATATAATAAAATCTGTTCTTTCTGCCTGGAATATGGAGATTGTCCGTTGCAACCAAAAAGTGTCCCTTTATGTCAAAAGTGGTTTTAGACCAGCTAAAAAACAGCGATAATAAATTATAATCACTTGCAGAATTGAGCGATAGCGATTTGTGGGGAAATTCATCATCAAAAAATAAAAATAATGACAGCGACAATTCTGCAACTGAGCAAATTTCAGTGTTTTTGATTTGATTACATTATTGAATATTTTTTATTATAATTATATTATTATTTGTTATAATTATTTATAGTTATTTATTATATTATAATTTATAATTAGGGTTGTCCCGATACCACTTTTTTAAGACAGTGTACAAGTAACGATACTGGGCCATATTCAGAGAGCCATTACGCCTGTCTAACTGGTGTTAGACTGGAGTAATTTCAAATTACGCACGTTTTCTAGCTAGTCGAAAACCTCAAACCATGAATAGACGGCTGCGGGCTTCAATTCGACTGGATTACGTGTTTGTACGCCTTCGGATCTACGCTGCAATAAAATTGCGACCACTGGGTGGACTTCCCGTAGTTTTCCACGTCGGGGTATGCAAATGAGCCTTTGCCGGCGATCCCCGAAATTACGATCTTCAATCGCAATCTCTTAAGGCACCTTTAGTCATCTTTTATTTGCGTAACACTATACCAGCTTTTTGCTGCTCTAATATTAGACAGCCCATGTTAAGTATGGCCGTCGTTCCCGCGTCGAATTTCTACGTTTTCCGACGTCTTTTATTATTTTTAACGTAAAACGTCCGGGAATAGGAATGTTCGTAAACGCCGCTACTCAAACAACGAATGACGTAACGACGTGATTTCGCGCAATGCACGGCAGGAAATTTCTGAACGGAGCATGCGCAGTTCGATCGCCGCGGGGACGCGCTTAATTGCTTCACACCCCCCAATCGCGTATTTCGATTACGCGGCGAGAAATAGACTACGCCGCCGTAGCGTACGGGCAAAAATCTACCAGGATTCGGTGTAGAGCCTGGTAAAATACGGCAGCGTAGAGTATTTCGATTACGCAGCACAATATTAAGTGTATGTGAATCGACCCCACTATTTTGAAGTACTCGCCGATACCGATACTTTTTTTTTTAATATCATGTGACCATGGCACTAATATGGAGCACTGATGACGCATGGATTGTGTCAGTAAAATTGTATTTTTCTAAAAAAAATAAAAAAAAAATGTATTTTTTACAATTTTATTTTTTTAATAAATGTTTACAATTTATTTATTTTGGTTATTTTTTTACAATGTGTTCTTGTTTTGGGGTCAGGGGAGGAGTGTACAGTGTTAGAGTGTTTTTTTTTTCTATTATTTTTTTTACAATTCTTTATTTAAAGCGGAGTTCCACCCTTAAAATCACTTTGTTTCATTACATCCAGCATACTGGCGTCAGCGCCAGTATGCTGTTTTTTTTTTTTTTAATGCACGTACTTACTTTATATCAAATCATTGAATTTTAGGCGCACCGCGGAATGTCGCCGCTATAAGGCTTCACGCCTTCCAGAAACAGCCGATTAGCATTCGGCTTTTCTCGGCGCCTGCGCACAGACCCAGGAGCTGACTGCGCAGGCGCCGAAAATAGCCGGTCCTAGTTCTGTTTTTTTCGGAGGGCGTGACGCGGCTATATACGGCGCCTGCGCAGTCAGCTCCTAGGTCTGTGCGCAGGCGCCGAGAAGAGCCGAATGCTAATCGGCTGTTTCCGGAAGGCGTGACGCCTTATAGCGGCCACATTCCGCGGTGCGCCTGGAATTCAATGATTTGATATAAAGTAAGTACGTGCATTAAAAAAAAAAAAAACAGCATACTGGCGCTGACGCCAGTATGCTGGATGTAATGAAACAAAGTGATTTTAAGGGTGGAACTCCGCTTTAATTTGTATTCTTTTATCAGCCTTCTTGGGGGGCTTTGGTGAGATATATTAGGGGTCTTAACAGACCCATGACTTCTCCCCTTTGAGAAAGGAAGAGGGACTTAGGATGGAGATTCCCCAGTCTCTTTCTCTGTAGCCTCAGCTGCACTGGAGATATTGAAATCTATATAAGGGGATCAGTGCTTGTAACTCCCCCCACTGTCACACCGATCAGCTCTGACTATCCAAGTATTGCAAATGCATACTAGTATACTAGTTATAATGGATAGGCAGGAAGCAGGTGAGCCTTGAGTGAGCCCACCCCTCCTTAAAGGCACAGGGGCACCCAGCATATAGCACAATGGCACCAAAGGTGTCCAGTGCATCCCCTCACCAATATTTCAACAGTACAAACATATGCCCACTGCCCTCACCTATAACTGGCTTTTGCAGCAAGTAGCACATGGAAGGGTAATGCATGCAAAACAAAACCAAAGAAATTCCAAGCTCAACTTACCAACCATCCTGCAACCAACCAAATTATCCTATTAGTATGCGTTAAAAGGTTTTAGTCTGCATGCATTTGTAAATACATGTGTAAGCTACAGAGCCCCTTCAAGGCACCCCAGTATTTTGTAGTCCTAACTCGAAATTTGCCCTTCCATGTGCTCCTTGCTGCAAAGGCCAGTTATAGACGAGACCAGTGGCCAGTAGTATGTACTGTCAAAAACAGTGCAGGTGCTGTTTTCATGCATTGAGATGCATTGAGATCCACTTAATACAGTGCAAATTACAGCACAGAAGAAAGTGATTTCACCTGTGCATTGGTGTGATTGGGTCCTCACTCTCCATTCAAAACTGGGGACAGGAAAGGGACCTAGCTGTATTGCTTAACCACTTCAATACCAGGCACTTACCCCCTTCCTGCCCAAGCCAATTTTCAGCTTTCAGCACTGTCACTTTTTAAATTGCGCTGTCATGCTACACTGTACCCAAACAAATGTTTTATAATTTTGTTCCCACAAATAGAGCTTTCTTTTGGTGGTATTTGATCACCTCTGTGGTTTTTATATGTTGCTAAACAAAATCGATAATTAAAAAAAAATACGTTTTTCTTTGTTTCTGTTGTAAAAAAGTATGTTTTCTCCTTTACTGATGGGCACTTATAAGCTGCACTAACGGGCACTGATAAGGCGGTATTGATGAAATAGCACTGATGAGTTGGCACTGATTGACACTTATAGGCGGTACTGGTGGGCACTGATAGGTAGCACTGATAGGTGGCACTGATATGCAGCACTGGTGGGCATTGATAGGCGGCACTGATGGGCACTGATAGGCAACACTGATGGGCACTGATAGGTGACACTGATGGGCACTGAACGGCTGCACTGATGGGTACTTATGGGTGGCACTGTTAGACATTACTGATGGCACTGGCATACATAATTAATAGGCACTGATTGGCAGCTGCCGGGGCACTGATTGGCATAACCCTTGTGGTCTAGGGTGGCATACCTGTTGGGGTTCCTTTGTGGGCTTCCCTGGTGGTCCTGAGCGGGCAGCTGCTGGGAAGCCGTGCTGATAAACAACCTACACAGACCCCCCTGTCAGAAGAGCCACCGATCAGCTCTCCTCTATACGCATATGTCAGATGTGAGTTAGGAAAAGCCAATGAACGGCTCTTCCTGTTTACATTGTGACCAGCCATGATTGGACACGGCTGAGCATGTGGTAAAGAGCCTTCGTCAGAGGCTCTTTACAGAGATTGGTGATTCGGTGTTTCAAACTGACACACTACACCACCGATGGCTGCGTGCCCCGCACTCATGGCTTATACTGCTGGATGTCATATGAGGCCCAGTCAGAATAACTGAACCACTTCCGGCCGTCATTCTGCTATAGGCCGGGTGGGAAGTGGTTAAAGCCCAACTCTATGTTCCTAGCTCACTAGACCCCATCTTCCATTCCTGGAGGCCTCCCAGAATGTGCATTATGCATTTTTTATACCTACCTTTTACAGAAGTCCTTTTTCTCATTGTGTCTTCTGTAGCTCATTGAAGGTGTTTGGTGATGCAGAGAGGTGTTTGATTCAAAATACGGCCGCTAGACTTGTGACTGGGAAAAAACCCTGGGAATCAATCTCACCTTCACTGAGAGCCCTTCACTGGTTACGAGTAAAAGACAGAATTGCTTTTAAAGCACTCTGTCTAACGCATAGATGTATCCATGGGAATGCTCCCCATTATCTACGCGAAAAAATAAAAGCCCATAACCCCAATCGCGTGCTGCGATCCACTGATCAAAATCTCCTGCAGATACCGAAAGCCGGATACAAATCTAAAGGAGATAGAAGATTCGCGGTCCAAGGTCCCAGACTATGGAACGCTTTGCCAACCAGCATTCGGTTGGAGGAGAACTACTTAGCATTCAGGAGAAAGATCAAGACTCATCTCTTTTGATACCAAAGGAGACAGGAACAACAAGCGCCCAGAGGCGATTCAGTTCGCATGTGCCGCACTATACAAGTTTTTCATTCATTCATTCATTCAGAGAGAGCTAGTGACACAATGGTATCAGCGCCATTCTCTGTATCACTACACCGTGAGTGCAAGGCTCCGTGTTGTAGCCTTTTGGGGGGATGATCCAATACACCCCACACTCACAGGATGTTCTCACTCAGTCTTCCTTGTTTAAGACTTGAATATTGTGGGAAACAGTGAAGAGGAGGTGAGTATTGCAGCCAGAGCTGTTTTTAACACCTCCTGGGGGATCAGTAACCAAACAAAATTGCTAGAGTTGGGCTTTAACAGCAGTATAGAAAAATCAGGTCAGCAACTTGGCCCTGTTGTCTGGCTAGCCTGTATAAATCTTAGAAATGAATAAACAGAAAAGCAAATCCTTTGTAAGGGAGAACAGCACCTTATTGTGTGTTTTATTGGCGTATGCTTTAAGTTCAGCTATAGAGAAATTCTAGAGCAAACACTAATTATTAAACAAAATTAAAAAAAAATCCATCTGCATCTAAATCCCTCAGTGAGTACAAGTTAGAAATGTTTCCCAAAACGGGATGTGGTTTAGGGTTTCTTACTGATTCATCATGGATAGCTAATAAGTATATTTGTGAGTCTGATCAAACCCCAAAACACCTGAATCATGAAAACATTCAATGTTTTATAGAAAAGTAAAAAAGATTTATTAATACATATAAGACACATATATTTATACAAATACTAAAAACATTCATAATTGAAGAAAGAGTGTTATATATGCAGAAAGCTGCCAACCATCTTCTTCATTCCAATCGTGTTACAGGTTCGACTAGTTTCGCCCTATATGGGCTTCTTCGGAAACCCACGGTGGAATATATTCTATATAAATGAAAAGTATACAATGAAATGACATACCAAAAAATGAGAAAAATATCTATAGACAGTAAGAGATATGAATCATCTTAAGTTACTGACAGAGATCATAAATGATAACATCCTTAGTTGTAACAGGTACTAAATAATAATAATAAAATATTGGTGCAAGTATTGTGGATCAGGAGAGGAGGAGGACCATGAAGAGAGGCACCTGCAAAGGCGTAATCTCAATGGATAGAGAGAAACGCCAAACTAGCGGGATGGATTGTAGTGCCCCAGATGGGGATCATTCAGCAGGTGTGTTCCTATATATAGACCTAATCGAAGGAGAGTATATTATAGAATGACATGAGTAAATTCACACACGACACTAGTAAATTAGTGTAGAGTAAAGTTTACGCACTTACTAGTGCAGGTTAGTGGGTAGACGTGACTAGTATAGAAGGAAGAACGATCGCTTATTCAGACACAGCAAGTGCACTGGTGCTGACCAGTGGATATTAATGCAGCACTCAGATCCGTAGACACTATAGGGTAAAAGGATCAGTAAAGGGCAATAAATAGCTAGATAATGAAACAAGTTTTTACTAATAAAATTATTCAGGGATATGTGCAAGTGACTCTTTTTTTTATATGAATAATTTTATTAGTAAAAACTTGTTTCATTATCTAGCTATTTATTGCCCTTTACTGATCCTTTTACCCTATAGTGTCTACGGATCTGAGTGCTGCATTGAAGCGGAGCTCCAGCCACGGTAAAAAATTTTTTTAAAGTCAGCAGCTACTAACAGTGTAGCTGCTGACTTTAAATAAAGACACTTACCTGTCCTAGGCGCCCGCGCTGATGGGCCCCCCGATGCCGGTCCCACGATCGCTCCGGGTCCCGCACCGCCATTCACAACATGGGAAACAGGCAGTGAAGCCGCACGGCTTCACTGCCCGTTTCCTACTGCGCCTCCGCGAGTCTCACGCTGGCTTGTGAATGGGCGCGCTGCTCTCTGAGAACACACACAGTTCCCAGGAAGCAGCGCGCCCATTCACAAGGAGAAGAAGAAGAAGAAAACACACCGCGGATTAGGAAGAGGCAGATTACGGACTTCCGCATAGCAACAGCTATTTCGGGTGAGTATTTTTTTTTTTTTTTTTTTCAGGTTTTTATTTTTTTTTTTTTTCAAACAACATTGTAAAATGTTGTTATACTGGGTGGAGCTCCGCTTTAATATCCACTGGTCAGCACCAGTGCACTTGCTGTGTCTGAATAAGCGATCGTTCTTCCTTCTATACTAGTCACGTCTACCCACTAACCTGCACTAGTAAGTGCGTAAACTTTACTCTACACTAATTTACTAGTGTCGTGTGTGAATTTACTCATGTCATTCTATAATATACTCTCCTTCGATTAGGTCTATATATAGGAACACACCTGCTGAATGACCCCCATCTGGGGCACTACAATCCATCCTGCTAGTTTGGCGTTTCTCTCTATCCATTGAGATTACGCCTTTGCGGGTGCCTCTCTTCATGGTCCTCCTCCCACCTATTTAAGGTATGCGCCCTCTCCTGATCCACAATACTTGCACCAATATTTTATTATTATTATTTAGTACCTGTTACAACTAAGGATGTTATCATTTATGATCTCTGTCAGTAACTTAAGATGATTCATATCTCTTACTGTCTATAGATATTTTTCTCATTTTTTGGTATGTCATTTCATTGTATACTTTTCATTTATATAGAATATATTCCACCGTGGGTTCCCGATGAAGCCCATATAGGGCGAAACTAGTCGAACCTGTAACACGATTGGAATGAAGAAGATGGTTGGCTTTCTGCATATATAACACTCTTTCTTCAATTATGAATGTTTTTAGTATTTGTATAAATATATGTGTCTTATATGTATTAAGAAATCTTTTTTACTTTTCTATAAAACATTGAATGTTTTCATGATTCAGGTGTTTTGGGGTTTGATCAGACTCACAAATATACTTATTAGCTATCCATGATGCATCAGTAAGAATCCCTAAAGTTCAGCTGTAAAGATAATTTCTTACTGTTACATTTAAACTCCATTTTTACTTGCATATGCATATAAATAATGTTTACCCAAAGTGTAGTACATATCTTACATGTTATTGCTATGTGAAAAAGGTCACAATATAAATGTAGTTGTGGCCATACACACATCGACAAATGATAAGTTATTTTTCTGATTGATCTCTTCCAATGGATATAATCAATCTATAGTTGACAACCCATTCAATTCATACGTCACACATAGGCACAGGGAAGTGGATTTTGATTGATAGTTAAGATACAATAATAGCTTACAATCATAAGTAATCTATTGCGTCTCAATTTCCACAATACAATCCCATAATCTAATTGATCAATTTATGATCATATTCACAACCAAAGTATCTAAGTGCTGCCAGTTGATGCAAAAGGATCAATAATATTCCGACTTGGCCAATTAACTCTGCATGACTGAATCTAATCAAAAATGCAGTCTAAATACATCAAAAGGTAAGTTATAGCTATTCAATTGTTTATGAATTCAAACATATTGATCAAATCACACATTCATGGTTCACATGTTCGATAAAAAAAAAAAAAAAAAAAAGCATGTATGGCCACCATAGAACCTTGTGAATGAATTTGCCCACTTTAGTGCCATAGTGTCAACCACCAGTGAAAGCCAGGCACTAGAGGACCCATGCTGAAAATTCTGAATGAATCATTCGCACTTTGTTGTTCACCCTTGTATATTTCAATTAGTCTCTGAGCTCTCCTCTAACTTTGCCGGTATGTTCAATGAAGTATTAATGTATTTAAATATTAAAGTGTCTATTTAATTTAGCATTTTCGGTCTTAATTTGTGACCATACCCCCCATGTGTTTTCTATATATCTACAGTAAAAAAGACAAGGAGAGAGGCGCCTCTGGGTGTAGCAGTTAAAAGCAATTTAATAGTAAACCATAAGCAATCTCTCTCACATTTAGGAAGTGGTACATTAGCATGTAGGAATTATTTCCAAGGGAGGATGAGCTGTCATCTGGTTGTTGTCCTCTGGAGTCTGCTGGAGCGCTGTGCGGAGGGATAGTACTTCACCATAAGACGATGGTTAGTCGGCAGTGATGGAGGATTCTCAACCCGAGGTGTGGAGCGCAGGTGGATGGCAGGCGAGGGGTGATGACGTCATCAGTCGTGCGACGCGTTTCCGCGTTTCAAGCAGCGAATGGGATGGCTGCTGCACTCCTCGAAATTTTTAAATTTTACGTTGTTTGCGTAAGCCGATTCAGAATGGGGCTGGGCATAAGTTACGTTCACATCGTTTTCATTGACTATTTGCGACCTGATTTGGAGCATGCGCACTGGGATACGTCCATGGCCGGCGCATGCGCAGTTCGTTTGGCGTGTCATTTACGTGTGGTCACCGTTCATTTCAATACAACACGCCCCCTACCTGCTAATTTGAATTGCGCGCGGATACGCCGGCCCATTTGCGCTACGCCGACGCAACTTACAGAGCAAGTGCTTTGTGAATACAGCACTTGCCTGTAAAAGTTGTGGAGGCATAACGTAAATAGGATACATTACGCCCGCACAAAGATACGCGCTCCTACGTGAATCTGGCCCTATGTCTTTCCTTTGATTGCTCAGAATCAAGTTGACGCATGCGTGGAAGCATTAAACTTCATTTTTCTCAGCACGTCGTTGTGTTTTACATCACCACGTTCTGACACAATAGTTTTTTTTAATCGATGGTGTGTAGGCACGACTGATGAAAGTCAGCTTCATCGTATATCTGATGAAAAAATCCATCAGTCCATTTTCATCGGATGAACTGACTGTGTGTATGCGGCATTACTCTTTCAAACGTTGCACTATTTTCAGGAACAACTGATATTTCAAATAGAATCAAATAAAATGCTCTATTGGCATTTTAGTGACAAGAATACATGATATACAAGATCTTGGCCCAGCATTGGGCATCCTTTTCATCATGCCCATCCGACACATGTGGCACCACATGGTTCTGATGCAAAGAGTCAGGACTGACTTGACATCCAAGTTACTGTGTATCATTTGACTAATTTATTTTCAATCTTCAAAAAAATGATATTAATTTAATTTCATAACATAATCTTTTACAAAAAAACATATATATTATTGTAAACTCAGTGGGCCAGATTCTCATATATTTTCGGCGGCGTAGCGTAAGCCATTTACACTACGCCGCCGCTGCGTACTAGAGCAAGTGCTTTATTCTCAAAGCACTTGCTCCGTAGTTTTTGCTGGCGTCTCGTAAATCGCCAAGCGTAAACCCGCGCAATTCAAATGGGGCGGCTTGTATTTAAATTAAGCGCGCCCCCGCGTCGAACGAACTGCGCATTCGCCGGCCGGGGAAAAAGCCCAGTGCGCATGCTCCAGCTCACGTCGGGAAGCGTCGTTGAAACCGACGTCAAAACGACGTGAGCGTCATTTACGCAACTCCCTATTCACGAACGAAATAGTAAAAAGACGTAAGCGACGGAAAAAGCCGACGCTGACCCGACGCCATACTTAACATGGCGTCCGACGGCACCCGACGGCATCCGACGGAACTTCGTAAGGTTACTCCACATAGAAGCTGGGGTAACCTTACGAGTCCGTAAACGACGTACGCGACGACGGGGCGGCGTAAAAGCGTTCGGGAATCACCGTACTAGCCTCATTTGCATATGCAAATGAAAAAACAACGTGAAGGCCACCTAGTGGCCGGAGTTGTCATTACACCTACGATCCGAAAGTGTAATGCTTTTACACTTGTCGGATGTAGAAGCGTATCTATGCAAAAGTGATGCTAAGCATCACTCGCATAGATACGAGGACAAAATAAAGGCGATACGACGGGGTATCTGAGATACTCCGTCGTAACGCCTCTGAGAATCTGGCCCAGTGTCTATATTGCAATTCGTGTCTAATTAGCATGTAGAAACAACCTGACAACACATTTTCGATTCTGTATAATGTGTACAAACCAGTCAATGTCACACTTTGTTAACGTAACTTACTAAGCAGGGCGGTTTTTAAGATTTATGGCTTATTTTATTTTATATTCTAGATTAGGTAATAGATTGAGTGACCCTATAATATCCGGAACCTCATCCCTATTAAATAGAAAATAGCAGCAACAGGAAAGTTGGAATTATAACAGTGCCCCAAATAGAGAATACATTTTATATAAAAATAGAAAGTTTATTCTTAAAATAACAACATATATTGGGTTCAATAAAAAATCAGAGTATGATACAAATCACATAGAATGACTGGTGTCAATCTATAGAAGGTGAACAGTATTTGGTGTTATATCCCAGCATGTTTTGCAAACTTTTGCTTCTTCAGGAGATTTCTAAGGACCACCAACTCTTTTAACGTTCTATTAAGAATAGGATCATATACACAATGAATAGTTATTCAAACATTTAGAACACGTTCAGTGCAGGGCAGATCCTAGGGTCACAGGCGCCTGGGTGCAGAAATATTTCTGGCGCCCCCACATGGGCATCGTCAATTTTCTAACTCCTCACCTTTACAAATGTTTCTATGGCAATGACTTAACCACAGAAATGCTCTCCCACAAAGTCTTCATTACCCTGGGATTCTTACATGATCTCTTAACCATTTAAGCCCCGGACCATATTGCTGGTCAATGACTGGGCCACTTTTTGCGATTCGGCACTGCATCGCTTTAACTGACAATTGCGCGGTCGTGCGACATGGCTCCCAAAACAAAATTTGGCGTCCTTTTTTCCCCACAAATAGAGCTTATTGGTGGTATTTGATCACCTCTGCGGTTTTTAGTTTTTGCGCTATAAACAAAAATAGAGCGTCAATTTTGAAAAAAAATGAATATTTTTTACTTTTTGCTGTAATATTTTTTTCCTCAGTTTAGGCCGATACGTATTCTTCTACATATTTTTTGTAAAAAATTGCAATAAGCGTTTATTGATTGGTTTGCCCAAAAGTTATAGCGTTTACTAAATAGGGCATAGTTTTATGGCATTTTTATTAATATTTTTTTTTTTACTAGTAATGGCGGCGATCAGCGATTTTTATCGGTACTGCGACATTATGTGACACTTCGGACATTTTTGACACATTTTTTGGACCATTGGCATTTTTATAGCGATCAGTGCTATAAAAATGCATTGATTGCTATAAAAATGCCACTGGCAGGGAAGGGGTTAACACTAGGGGGCGAGGAAAGGGTTAAGTATGTTCCTTGGGTGCGTTCTAACTGAAGGGGGAGGTAGACTGACTAGGGAAATGACTGATTGCTGTTCATACATTGTATGAACAGACGATCAGGCATTTCTCCCCCTGACACACACAGCTCCTGGCTCTCGCTCTGTAACAAGCGATCGTTGGTGCCCACCGGTGATAGCGCCCACCGGGCATGTGCGTCCGCATCAGGGGAGAGCGGGGGGGGGGCGCGTGCCCCTATTGGCTGAACAGCGAGATGACACAGATCTACGTAATCTCGCCCAGCAGAGCCGACCTGCCGCGGTATAACTGCGGCGGCTGGTCGGCAAGCGGTTAACAATAAACAAAATACAAAATACAAAACAAATACAAAATACAAAAACAAAATACAGGAAAAGAAGCAGAGTACTTTCTTGGGACCTGGAGGGGGGCCTCTCTGATGGACACAGAGAGGACTTCTGTTAGAGAGTCTGTTAGAGCCCCCAGACATACTACAGACAGTGGGCCAGATTCAGGTAGATGAGAGTATCTTTCCTCTGGAGTAACGCTTCTCATTTACGTTACTCTGAAGACCCTTTCAGCGCAATTCCTGTAATTCACATAGCAGTTGCGCGTAAACTTGCGCCAGAGTAACGATAATGCGCTGGCGTAACCCGACGCAAGTGGAAGTGGGTGTGATCATATGTAAATGATGGGCGGAGGCCGGCGCAGAGGCTTACGTTCAGCGCATCATCCACGGAGCATGCGCAGTGAGTGCGGCTCCCCTCGCCCCCTTGTGCGCATGCTCACAACTTCCGTCGGCACCACTTCCTGGGAAACGTCAGCGCAATGCGTTCCGCTGGGCGCTTAAAAGCGCTGGCGGAAACGCCATTCCGGCGCAAAAGTAGTTCCGTTTCCCCCCACCCCAGGGAAGATACTTTTGCTCTGTAATGGCTGCTCCCGCTACCCCCAGAGAGAGGAGGAACCTCAATTTTAATACCCAGGAGGTCTCTGTCATTATCTCGGCTATGGAGACGGAGAATGAATTTCTCCATGGCAAAAAAAGCCGCAAGACCAGCCGGGAGAGGAAGCAGGGCATCCTGGAGTCGATTGCTGCCAGGGTCAATGTCCTGGGCTACTCCACCCGGACTGCTGGGGACATACAAAAGAAAATCAATGACCTGCGGCGCAAGGTGAGGGACAAGGTGGCCTCCATCAGGAGGTATGAGAGGGGCACAGGTGGTGGTCCCCCATGTCCTGTCACCCTGACCGCAGAGGAGGAGGTGGTTGCTCGCTGCCTGGAGAGGGAGCAGGTGGAGGGGGTCGCAGGCTATGACTCCGTGGAGGAAGGCACAAGGACAGGTAAGTGTTTTATAATCCCCTATTTGATGTTTTGCATTTGGGGGGGTGGGGGGGGGGACATGTGCCAAGTGTGTGGGACCACCAACATGTGTCTGCTTTGTGTCATCCACAGATGACGGAGCTGGGCCATCATCTGTCAGCCTGCATTCCACCCCATCCCCCCCACGCCATCATGTGCCCGAGCCACTGGGTGGTGAAGAGGTTGTGGAGGAGGAGAGTGGCCACACCACACCTGCCGAGGTGGTTGTGGAGGATCCTGCTGTGGCAGAGCAGGACTTTTCATTAGTCTTGTCTGTCTCCTCCCCTTCTCCTGGCCCGTCTGTCGTCCCCTCCCCCATCCTTGGAAGCCCCTCAAGGGCGACACCTTCCACCCGAGGACATCCATCTTCGGGCCCCAGGAAGGCGACCCAGAAGACCAGGGGGGTGTCTGATGGTGTCCAGGACCAGTTGGCGAGGGATCACGCCAGACAGACAGAACAAATGGGGCCATAGCGGACCACTTGCAGAAAGTGTCTGACAGCCTGGGCTCCGTTGCCAACCTCAGCAACGCAGTGCAGGATGTCAGCTCTAACTGCGCTGCAGTGGTCACCACTTTGGGGGAGGTGCAGGGGGATATCCAGCACCTTACTGCAGCCGTCCAGGCCAACACTGCTGCCATCCATGGGAACAGTGCTGCCATCCGGGAGCAGGGGAGGCTGAGTCGGCGGGCCCAGCATTACCAGATGACCCGTCAGCTCCGGATGCAGGCCCAGACGAACACATACCTTGGACGGATAGCCAGGGCCTTGGAGGGCACGCAGGCCACACCTGCCAGGAGTGGCCCACCTGGGGATCAGCCACCTCCAGATGCCCCCCCACCCACTCCATCCAGGCAGCTGCGGAGCCAGAGAGGGGCCCCCAGAAGAAGCCCCCGGCATCCCCGATGAGGCCTTTTTTTTGTTGCTGGTTTTATATTATTATTTTTGACATACTCAGGTCATGAGTTTATTTTTTATTTTTCTCAGGTTATGAGATTATTTTTCTTTTATTGATCAGGATATGATCTTTCTAATTTCTTTTTGTACTGCACACGGTCAGGAGTGCAGGGGACAGTGTGAATGGTGTGTGAATGTGAGAGGGTGGCACTCCTGAAAGTAAGGGTGTCACCCTCGGCCGTGGTGGTGAAGTGAACCCCACGGCTGTATGAATGACGTGTGAAAGGTGTGTGAATGGACAGTGACATCATTGGGGCCTTGACGCTGGCGTTACTGCTCCCAACTCCTACATGCTGGACTTGGGCTAATCCAATGCGATGTGCATGTGGTGTGTGTGATCTAGGGACATCAGTGGTGTACACGCGTGCACTGTCTGTGTAATTAATGTTTGGGGTTAGTGTCCAAAGATGCCTACGGCGAGGACCCTCCTGACTGCTCTTCCATCAGCAGACTGGGTGTCCTCTGGCAGGGGGGGACTGTGTGGGTCGGGGGTCAGGTCATCACGTATGTCAATATGCAGGCCTTTTTTTCATAGCAAAGTTATGTAGTATGCAACATGCACCGATGATCTGACACACAAAGGTAGGGGAATACAATAGGGCCCCCCCAGACTTATCCAGGCAGCGGAAACGGGACTTCAGGAGCCCAAATGTTTGCTCAACCACTGCACGGGTTTTGATGTGTGCTTCATTGTATTTTCTCTCTCCTCTGGTTTGGGGGTTCCGGAAAGGAGTCATTAGATGGGGTCCCAATGCATATGCAGAGTCACCTGTAAGGTAAAAGACAGGAGAATGTTAGTCATGCATGTGCGATTTCTGTTGTGCATGACGGGAGGGGATAGTCATGCCTGACTCCCATGTCACTCACCAACCAGCCAGCTGTCCCCATACATGTTCTGGTTAAATTCTGCTGGGATGGGGCTCTGACGGTATATGAAACTGTCATGGCTGGACCCGGGGTGTTTGGCACGGACGTGCCATATGAGGCGTTGGGCATCGGCTATCACCTGTACGTTGATGGAATGCCAATGCTTCCGATTGCGGTATATGTGCTCTGTGGCACTGGGGGGCTGTAGGGCCACATGTGTGCAATCAATGGCCCCACAGTGCGTGGGAATCTGGCAATGTTGTAGAAATCTGTCATTGCCTTCTGCCGCAGCTCCTCAGTGGTGGGTCTGATGAACTGGTTGGACATGCGTCTGAGGATTGCAGGGACAACCTGGTGCACACATCTGCTTATGGAGGATTGTGACATCCCAGCCACCACTCCACTTGTACGCTGGAATGATCCACTTGCAAGGAAATGGAGTGTTGCCAGGACCTTCACCAGTGGCTGCACTGCTTGTGATCGGTGTGTCTTGCTGGTGATGTCATCCTGCAGGGTTGTGGTTAGTTCAAGTATTGCATCAGGGCTGAATCTGAAGAGGCGATACACCTCCTCATCCCCCATGCCAAAGAGGTTCATACGAGTGCGGTATATCCTCTCACGTGCCCGCCTTCTTGGTTCCAGGGGACCCATCAGTAGTTCTAGGACCACGAGTGCCCCTGGCATGTTGGCACACAGAGGTGTTGTCCTTGCAAGTGGGGGTGCTCAGCTAGCTCCTATCGTCGGTAACGCTGCTGTAGCTGCTCTCCTGCTGACCTGTGACCGTCTGGAGTAAAGATAAAGCAGCCTTTTGTAGAAATAACTTTGCGCTGGACGGATCAGATACGCGCGGCGCATGTAGCCAGCGTATGGTGCTAATCCGTTCGTGAATTGGGAAATCTCCCTCATTTGCATATTTGCAGGGGAAATCAATGGGCGCGACTGATGCGCCCAGCGAAAATAAACGCTGACGATACTCTGGCGTCGGAACGTTCCGCCGGTCGCAAATGAGCCGTTATTGGGCGCATCTAGTTTGGTGGGTACGGGCACATAGAAACGTCGGCGCATCAGCACAGTTACGCGGCGCATATCCAAATACTCCAGCGCAAGTGTTCGTGAATCTGGCCCAGTGTTGCCAACCTACCAGATTGTAATATACTGGCACGACACCCACGTTTTTACTGGCATTTCACAAAAGTTACTAAATTACATTTAAGGTCGTGGCCCTCTGACTGAGAGTGATGTGGATCACATAAACACGCGACAAGACTTACAACATAAATAGACCTGAAGTGTGCGTTGGTGGTCTGGTCAATATGCCAAGAAAAGGGGGCATATCCAAAGTAAGTAATGGGTAGTTAATTGAAGAAGGATATGCTGAGAAGTGCCCTGAAAAAGGGAAGGGCGGGAGGGTGTCGAATGTGATTGAATGCGCAGACTCACGGACATGAGGTGAGCTGGGAAGAGTCGGCCCAGTGACGTGTAGTACTGCACACTGAACCGACAAAGAGCATGTGTGAGTGGGCTGCTTAAATACTCCTCCCATAAACTCAGGCCACCATACTGGCCTTCTTATTTATGGTCGTGGCCCTCTGACTGAGAGTGATGTGTATCACATAAACATGCGACAAAACTTACAACATAAATAGACCTGAAGTGTGCCTTGGTTGTCTGGTCAGTATGCCAAGAAAAGGGGGCAAAAGACTCACATAGGGAAATAGCTTATATTGATTTCTTGTACTTATTGAGCCAGCTTGGTAAAGGCTTGTGCCATTTCTTCCTGAGGATTTGGGATGTATGTGGCAAAACAAGGAGACTTCCCATCAGCCTGGTATCTTGATTATGTGGTCTGGTACTCACTGTTGGGAGGCAGTTGAGGCTGCTCTAATTCAGAAAGAATGTCCAGAGAACTGACTGGGGTTTGAAGCCCAAGTTGCTTAGGATTCTGACATGCTTGACAAACTGGCTGCCATTCAGGGAGCTGGTTTAGAAAGGGTAGCAACAAGCTACCATCAGATTGGCTGGGTAGATGGAGCAGTAGCCGGTCGAGCACCGTCACTGGGCGTCAGGCATTGTTAGTTTGAAACAGGTTAATGTCAACCCCCGGGGCTGGTTTGTTGCGTTTGCAGACTGAGAGTGTAGGGGTTCGAAAGCGAGTCGGGTGGCGTCGGAGCAGTGTCTGACTGCCGGAGCCACTGACTGTAAATTCACTAGGTCGTAGGGAACCTGGTAGATGGCTGCTTGGGTGACTATGCTGGGCAAGGCCCTAAATGGGGAACGAGTAAGGATTTCAGACATGTCCCTAAAGAGGGAACTCTTGAAAGGTAGGCGCTTGCCACTGACTACAGGTTGCTGCCCTGTAGGAGGGACTTGACTGCATGGGCTCGAGAATACTGACAGTTTACTGGGGTCCTGCAGGAACAGGAAATGGCGTGATAGTATTGTGAGAAAGGGTCAGCTGCGTGTGGCAATACGATATGAAGGCTAGGACGTGTCTAACGTTGTCTATTGCTGCTCCGCGGCAAGTGGCCAAAAATTAGTGGTTAGTGTTCCAAGCAGTGCGATAGGCCTTCAGTGTGTTGCGTGCCAAGGAGTGGTTAATAAGCTGGGTTGAGTTGGTGAGATGCTACTTCAGTCCATCGTCAGCAATGACCAGGGTGGGACAGGGATGGTTATTGGGTCGGCTCCAGGCTCTTGCTGGAAAAAAAAGTAAGGTTGGAATGAGACAGAGCATCAGCTGCGATTTTGCATTTGCCTGGAATATGTCTACAGAAGATATTAACTGGTGACGGAGTGACAGCTGCGCGAGCCTGCGCAGGAAGGACGTGATGGGGAGAAGCTTGATCTACTTAAATTGATGAAGTCGGATGTTGCCTGATTGTCTGTGGTGAAGAACACTGTCTGTCCAGTTTGTGTGTGGCTGCCACAATGGGGTACAGCACGAGGCGTGATGAAGACTGGGTGAAGCAGAAATTTAAGAGAATTTCTGGGGGCCAAGGTTTGGAGAACCAGTGGCAGATGAAAAATGCACGCAAAAGCCTGTGGTGGCTCGGCTGACACTGCCGGGATGAAGATTGAAATGCTGTTCTATCAGGTGGGGAAGTTGTCCCACATAGCTAAGTCTGCTACTGATGCTTGGTCTAGTTTGAGAACTAGGACTGGATCTTGCATTGGTGTGAGAAAATCAAGACAATACACAGGTGCTCAACAAGACGATATACATGCACTCACTGACCAACGTGCACTCGCTGACCAACGTGCACTCGCTGGTGCTGGATGGAAACCTGAACTAACTGCTGGTTTGCTGAGACGATATTGCACGGTTGCAAAGGTTTCGATGATTATGAGGTTGTTTTGAGATGGCCTTGTGTGGTTGCATGGGTCTCAACAAGTGAGGGGTTGCTGAGACGATATTGTGTTTGCAATGGTGTCAAATGAGTGTCAGTTTGCTAAGACGACTTTGTATGGCTGCAAAGGTCTGAACGGGTGTTAGGTTGCTGAGACGAGATTGTGTGGTTGCAAAGGTCTAGATGAGTGTGAGGTAGCTGAGATATTACATTTGCAAGGGTCTCAAATAAGTGTCAAGTTGCTGAGACAATATTCCTTTTTTTTTTTTTTATGAAAACGACTGTCAATGAAACGCTGGTAAACATTAGTTACCACGTCTGGCAGTGTTTACAAGCTGTTACAGGCATTGGTGCTTCGAATGCCTCTGAACATCCGACTGAACCCATTTTTTTTTTCCAGGAAGGTTTCTAACTCAACTGCCCAGAAATTACTATAATGATCCTGTGTAGATGTACTGATAAGATAACACGGAGGAGAGATTGGGGACCCTGTGTAGATGTACTGGTAAGATAACAGAGGAGAGATTGGGGGCGGCTGAAAAAACACCCGACTGTTCCTAAACGTCCGTTTACCAACAGCAGTGTACATGAGGCCTAAGACAATTTGCCTGGCTGCAAGGATCTCAATGAATGCCAGGTTGCTGGGGCAAGACTGCGTGGTCACAAAGGTCTTTATCGAGTGGGAGGTTGCAAGGGTCTCAATGATGCTGAGACGGTATTGCGTTAGCAAGGGTCTCAACAAGGATGTCAGGCTGCTGAGACGATTTTGTGTGGTTGCAATGGTCTCAACAGGTGTCAGGTTCCTGGGCCGAGATTGCGTGGTGGCAATTTTTTTTCTGCACTTTTATATTTGTTTTTGCGTTTTTTTTGTTTTTGTATATACAGTGCAGAAAATAAGTATTTGAACACCCTGTTATTTTGCAAGTTCTCCCACTTGGAAATCATGGAGGGGTCTGAAATTGTCATCGTAGGTGCATGTCCACTGTGAGAGACATAATCCAAAAAAAAAATCCAGAAATCACAATTTATGATTTTTTAACTATTAATTTGTATGATACAGCTGCAAAGAAGTATTTGAACACCTGTCTATCAGCTAGAATTCTGACCCTCAAAGACCTGTTAGTCTACCTTTAAAATGTCCACCTCCACTCCATTTATTATCCTAAATTAGATGCACCTGTTTGAGGTCATTAGCTGCATAAAGACACCTGTCCACCCCATACAATCAGTAAGAATCCAACTACTAACATGGCCAAGACCAAAGAGCTGTCCAAAGACACTAAAGACAAAATTGTACACCTCCACAAGGCTGGAAAGGGCTACGGGGAAATTGCCAAGCAGCTTGGTGAAAAAAGGTCCACTGTTGGAGCAATTATTAGAAAATGGAAGAAGCTAAACATGACTGTCAATCCCCTCGGACTGGGGCTCCATGCAAAATCTCACCTCATGGGGTCTCAATGATCCTAAGAAAGGTGAGAAATCAGCCCAGGACTACACGGGAGGAGCTGGTCAATGACCTGAAAAGAGCTGGGACCACCGTTTCCAAGGTTACTGTTGGTAATACACTAAGACGTCATGGTTTGAAATCATGCATGGCACGGAAGGTTCCCCTGCTTAAACCAGCACATGTCAAGGCCCGTCTTAAGTTTGCCAATGACCATTTGGATGATCCAGAGGAGTCATGGGAGAAAGTCATGTGGTCAGATGAGACCAAAATATAACTTTTTGGTTATAATTCCACTAACCGTGTTTGGAGGAAGAAGAATGATGAGTACCATCCCAAGAACACCATCCCTACTGTGAAGCATGGGGGTGGTAGCATCATGCTTTGGGGGTGTTTTCCTGCACATGGGACAGGGCGACTGCACTGTATTAAGGAGAGGGTGACCGGGGCCATGTATTGCGAGATTTTGGGCAACAACCTCCTTCCCTCAGTTAGAGCTTTGAAGATGGGTCGAGGCTGGGTCTTCCAACATGACAATGACCCGAAGCACACAGCCAGGATAACCAAGGAGTGGCTCTGTAAGAAGCATATCAAGGTTCTGGCGTGGCCTAGCCCAGGGGTGTCAAACTGGCGGCCCTCCACATGCCTGTGGGAGTCATGCTTGTAACTGTTAGCCTTGCAATGCCTCATGGGACTTGTAGTTTTGCAACAGCTGGAGGGCCGCCTGTTTGACACCCCTGGCCTAGCCAGTCTCCAGACCTAAACCCAATAGAGAATCTTTGGAGGGAGCTCAAACTCCGTGTTTCTCAGCGACAGCCCAGAAACCTGACTGATCTAGAGAAGATCTGTGTGGAGGAGTGGGCCAAAATCCCTCCTCCAGTGTGTGCAAACCTGGTGAAAAACTACAAGAAACGTTTGACCTCTGTAATTGCAAACAAAGGCTACTGTACCAAATATTAACATTGATTTTCTCAGGTGTTCAAATACTTCTTTGCAGCTGTATCATACAAATAAATAGTTAAAAAAATCATACATTGCGATTTCTGGAATTTTTTTTTTTGATTATGTCTCTCACAGTGGACATGCACCTACGATGACAATTTCAGACCCCTCCATGATTTCCAAGTGGGAGAACTTGCAAAATAGCAGGGTGTTCAAATACTTATTTTCTGCACTGTATTTTTTTTGCGTTTTGTAAGAGTCATGTGTTGCAAGGGTCTTAAGGGTGTCAGGCTGCTGAGACGATATACGCGTGGTTGCAAGGATCTCAATGAGTGTGAGGGCTGCTGAGATGATATTGCATTTGCAAGGGTCTCAACAAGGATGTCAGGCTGCTGATACGATTTTGCGTAGTTGCAGTGGTCTCAACAGGTGTCAGGTTGCCGGGGGGCTGAGATTGCGTGGTGGCAACGTTTATTTTTTTGCATATTTTTTTGCGTTTTTATATATATTTTTTATTTTATTTTGCGTTTTGTAAAGGTCATGTGTTGCAAAGGTCTTAACAAGGGTGTCAGGCTGCTGGGATGATTTTGCGTGGTTGCAAGGATCTCAATGAGTGTGGGGCTGCTGAGACGATATTGTGTTTTAAAGGGTCTCAACAAAGGTGTCAGGCTGCAGAGATGATTTTGCATGGTTGCAATGGTCTCAACAAGTGTCAGGTTGCCGAGGGGCTGAGATTGCGTGGTGGCAAAGTTTTTTTTTTTTTTTTGCGTTTTTTTAATATATTTTTTATTTTATTTTGCGTTTTGTAAAGGTCATGTGTTGCAAGGGTCTTAACAAGGGTGTCAGGCTGCTGAGATGATTTACATGGTTGCAAGGTGGTGGTTGCAACCTGGTTTGTTTGTACCTTAAGCAAGCAGTATAGGGTAGAAGGACAATGCCTGTTTGAATCGTAGGTTCCATAGGGGCCACTAATGAATGATATGGGAGACAACGAATAGTAGAAAATTCATAGGACATAAAGAATGTAATAACAAATTTTACTTGCCACAGTGGGCCATGCGAGTGAGTTTGCGGCGGACTGTGGCTGGAGTGAAACATGTAGGAAAGGTGTAGCGTGATGCCATGCATGGGGCAAAACAACAAGGTTTGGTGTAGAAAATAGAACACGAGAAGTGCGTACGAATATTTTATAAGCTCCACTGTGGGAACCAAACATATGAAGCGGGTGACACCATGAGTGGCCACGAATTTTGACATGACAAACAAGCTAACGAATCCTACCTAGGACAGTGAACATGCAACTGGGTTTGCTTGGACTGGAGTGGATGTGCAACACATCCGAAGAGTGTGGCGTGGCGCCATGCATGACGCAGAGGCAACAACTTTGGTAAATAAATGAGAGAGAAGAACCGTGTACAAACAATTCGTAAGTTCCGCTGCGGAAACTAAAACCCACGGCATGGGGGAAACATAGTATGGCAATGGTGGAAAGTATGCAATGTATCTGATACAAAACAGTTATAAAGAGAAATGACTGATACAAAAACGGTTGTAAAATGCATGAAACAAATCCGATACGAATCGGAAGTAAGGAGTGTTGAACAAATCTGCTGTGAACTGGTTGTAGAGAATACGCCATATTCGATTTCGCGATATTTCACGAATATATAGAAGAATATTTGTGAAATATTCATTAATATCGAATATTCGTGATATTTTATCATGCTAATGCTAATGCGAATGCGAAATTTCGCTAATGCGAATGCGAAATTGATTGCGAAATTCTCGTCAACACGCGAAAACTGAGATCATTTCCTGGATTACTAAACTAATATGCACTAAACACTAACTCTACTTACAAAAACGTATATGACTAAACTAAAGCTAATTTATTTATTTTTTATTTATTTTTATACACAAAACACGGAAGGGCAAAGAAAGTATTTGCGAATATTCGTAATACGAATATTCGCATTGCGAATGTTCGGCAACATAAAAGGATCGCCTCAGCTACTCGGCCCAGGGTCTCTAATCATACCAGCAATGCTTTTAGACGTCAATGGAGATCACTAGGATGTGATCTGTTTTAAAAATAACAAACAATGGAAGAAACCATTCAAAAAACCATTTAGGAAACCCTATAATAATGGTCGATCCAACAATGGCCAACACAATGAAAGAAACCCAAGAGAATATAGAGGACCTCCTCCTCCACCACAAGAACCATATGGAGGATATAACAGAGGACCCACTCCTCCTCCCCCTATGAATGACTACTACGGTAACTACAACAGAGGACCTCCACCACCACAAGAATACTATGGAGGATACAACAGAACCCCTATTATGACTCATAATAGATTTGAATCCATTAGAAGCTATCAGGACCAACATTACGAAGATCCACGTTCAGGCCATGACCAACAATATCATACAGCACCACGGTCTTTTTTAGACAGGGAAAGGAGGGAATATTCCCCACGGAGATCCACTCAGGACCCTCACTGTTCCCCCAGAAGAAGGACACAGGAAACAGCAACAAGATCAAGTCCAGAAATAGGAGAGGAAACAGAGCAGGAAAGAGACAACAAAAGAAAAAGAAAAGACGAGGAGAAAGCGTGGTAAACCTAACCTCTGTACAACTAACCAGTGAAGAGCTGGCTGTCCTAGATAGGGGATTAAAACATGCACCAACAAAAAATTTAAACAAATTTGACACGTACATTGGAATCCATAAATATATTAGAAAGTTGAATATGAAAAAATACTTTCTCCATGACAAATTCTCACATCCCACACAAGAATTATCCAGTAACGAACCAACACGTAGCACGCTTAGGAATAATTCCACGTTTAACCCACAGGTCTCGGATAATCAACATATAGAAGTCTTCAAAAAACTAGTTCTGGAAGACCTTGCAGGACTTGAAATTAAAAAGCAATATGATCCGATACATATGAAAAAGGGAATTAAACAACTAACAGAAAGGAATGACATAGTTATTCGCCCTGCGGATAAAGGGGGAGCCATAGTCATCCAAACAAAGGAACAATACCTGGGAGAAATAGATCGACAACTGTCAGATGAGGGCACTTATATCAAACTAGCAGGTAATCCCACCAACACCTATAAAAAGGAATTGAAACTAGTAGTAAACTTAGGAGTCAAGAAAGACATCTTGAATAAAAAAGAAGCGAAGTACCTCATACCGGAATGTTGTAGGATTCCAATTATCTACACGGTGCCTAAAATACATAAGTCCAAAGATAACCCTCCTGGAAGACCCATTGTTAATGGTATAGAATCACTGATATCCAGGATGGGCCAATACATAGATTTTTTCATCCAACCAGCAGTACAAAATACTACAGCGTATCTAAAGGATACCAAACATATTCTCCAACTGTTAGATACAACTATTGTACAAGAAGGATGCACTTTTCTTGCCACAGCAGACGTTACGTCTCTGTACACGATAGTGGGCCATCATGACGCTTGCCATGCCACCAAGTGGCTTTTACGCATGCACAGCAACTTGGCATGCAAGCAGCGCAAATACCTCATCAAATGCCTAGAGTTCTGCCTTAAATTCAACTACTTCTGGCATAACCAGAACTACTTTAAACAAGCCATAGGCATTGCTATGGGCGCCAAGTTTGCCCCTAGTGTGGCAAACACCTTCATGGCCCAATGGGAAGAATTGGCCATATACACCCATAAACCAGAGGAACTCATACTGTACAAAAGATACATAGACGATGTCATCATTCTATGGAATGGCAACAAAGACAGTTTGGAGAAATATATGTTAGGTCTGAACAACAATGAGAAAAATATTAATCTCATCTGGAAGATAGATAATAAAACAGTCGACTTTTTAGATCTGAGTATCACGCTAGAAGGAAACAAAATCACAACTAAAACTTACTTCAAGGCAGTGGACACCAATAGCTATCTGTCAGTAGAAAGCTGCCATCATAAACCATGGCTCTACAACATACCGAAAGGCCAACTTATCAGATTAAAAAGAAACTGTACTAAGGAGGAGGACTTTAAAATACAGGCCAACTTCATCGGCAAAAGGTTTGAAGAGAAAGGATATGAACCCTTTTGGATAGAAGAACAAATCCGTAAAGTTCAAATTCTGGATAGAAAACCTATACTAGAAAATAAGAAGAAAGACAAAGGGAACCCTATGGAAGTAACACCTAGCCTTATATTGGACTACAATGTCCAACACAAGGACATAAACAAACGTATTCAGCGACACTGGCATGTACTACTTGGAGACAAAGATCTGAAACGAATACTCCCCTCTAAACCCAGAATAATTTACAAAAGAGCTCCCACTTTAAGAGACCTATTGGTCAAATCGGTAATTGCTCCACCCCCGAAACCCATGTTCTCCTTTTTTAATGGCAAGGGATTCTATCCCTGCAGGAATTGTTTTGCCTGCAGACATGCCAAATTATTCCAAGGCAAAAGGCTAGATTTTGTCAGCAGCAATACAGGTCATACTCACCAAATCAATGAATTTATTGGATGCCACACTGAAGGTGTCATATACGTGCTTCAGTGTGACTGTAAATTGCAGTATGTGGGTAGGACAAAAAGAAAGTTAAAACTGAGAATAGAAGAACACATACGGAATATATCCAATGGCTATACCAAACATAGTGTATCACTGCATTTTTTAAAAGTACACAATGAAGATCCCACTTCACTACAATTTTGGGGCATTGAAAAATTCAAAGCATCTTGGAGAGGTAGCCACAAAATACGAGTCATCAGTCAGAAAGAATCACGCTGGATTCATACCCTCAATACCTTGACACCAGGGGGCCTGAATGTTGACTTCGATTTAAATTGTTTTCTCAATAATTTTTAATCTTGAATCTCCATATTTTATTTTAATACTCCATTCTGGATTAGATTCCAATGGTAACTTATAGTGGTAATTCATTTTTCCATTTGTCTGTTTATCCTGTGGATCTAGGCTAATAGTAGGATCCTAGAAGACCTACTTATGCAGTACTCTTGCATTAGCTGATCACCACTGCACCATGTGTCTTAGTTTAGTCTGATGGCTTCGGGCTTGCGAGGGTGTCAGGGACCATATGTGTATAGAATATCTCCCCACCCAGATTTATTCGGAACACACACACATGAGCTTCTATTATGGACTATAGTCCACGATCCAGCCTGTGTGACTTTCCAACAGTCCGCTAGTGGTGGCTCTCCTGCACCATTAGGCTGCCCCCCGTTGTCTTATCCATTGCTATTCACCTCATGTATTTCATTACATACAATGGGTGGACCTCGAAAAGACGAACACATCGTCACTTTTTACCATGAGATCTATTAGAGTCACTTATTATATCTAATATTTCTTTTAATTCATATGTATTTTATTATTATATTTTATCTATTTTTATCGATCCAAGATAACACTAAGAACATGTGGGAGACCACACCATCCCTTACACAAATACCCCAAAGAAATGTATTATCACCAATAAGGACAATTTGGGAGCTTTGTGGAGATTGAGCATTGTGCACGCCAGTTTACCCTTTATTTTTCTGTTATCTAATTCTGGCCCCAACATAGCCCGCATTCGTCCCAAGAACGGGACTTCAAGAAAATGGCGGCTTGTGTACATCCGGTCAATAGTGAATATAAGCAGTGATCCGTCAACCAATAGGAATCCCCTGATGAAGTCACGAGGCACGTGACGTAACGCCGTAGGGAAGCCGAGATCACGTGACACCCGCGCAAGCCGGAGGCCAATAGACTTAGCGGTAGCGGTATTACGATCGCTCCGTCTCGTCTCATATTTATTTATTTATTTTGCATCCAGCTTGTTTCGAATTTTGGACTTTGCTTTGATATCTTTTACTCGTTTTTTAATAAAAACCACCTTTATTGGCATCTATATACTTCACCATTGGAGGCATTTTTTCTTTATCTCCCTCCACATTCCCTACATCCCTTTTGTGGAGCACTGAGTCCGGACCATCCCAGCTACAAGGAAGAGGAAGAGGGAATCTCACTGAGAAATCGAGACCTCAAATGCAGCAGGATCCATTACTATATGCCTATATATAGCAGCCCTAAGGTAAGGGAACTACAACACTCCTTTGGATTTGAAAGATCTTGTACAGCATTTCAAGTGAAGACTCCAATCACTCTACACCCAGCTAACCACTCCATCACTCTATAGAGACTGTCCAGTATCAACCGTACCTGACACACAGTACACACTCCCATTGGTTGATGAGGATTTTATTTATTGGCACCTAGATGCACTTGTTGCATGGGACCTTTTCAGTTTGATAATTTAGCATTATCATCACTGGTTTTCTTCACACATCTCAAGACATTAGTAGTGTTTTATGGTTTTGTCATATATTGTATTATTGGTTTATTGTTTGCACATTTCCGTTTTGAAGCGCTTATCACTATTTTTATTTAATTTTTGTTTTAAAAATAAATTTGAAAAAATATTCACCGCGATATTCGATTTATTCGCGAATACTCGAATATGCAATATTCGTTACGAATATTCGCAATGCGAATATTCGTGAGCAACACTACTAATCAAGTGCAGACAAGGCAGCAGGTGAGTTCAATTACCACCTCAATCTGCCAAAGAACCCATACAAAGAATATATGCTAATCTCCAAATGAGACAGCAAGCATGGACACTGAATATACAAATAAATAGTTTGTTTGGCAGGAGGAAGTTACAAATGTACCAAGCTTGTAACTAAGATGTTAGAACATGAGCAACAATAACTCAGAGGCAGATTTTTACAAAAGAAATGCAGAATAGGAAGCATAACGATTTGCAAGATTGCACATGATACAAAAGGTTTGAATACAACCTGCGACAGTAAGGCCCCTTTCACATTGAGGCGTTTTTCATGCGGTACAGCGCTAAAAATAGCGCTGCTATACCGCATGAAAAATCATGCCCTGTAGTGTTCAATGTGAAAGCCCGAAGGCTTTCACACTGAAGCGGTGCGCTAGCAGGAACGCTCCAAAAGTCCTGCTAGCCGCATCTTTACCGCGGTATAGGAGCGGTGTGTTCACCGCTCCTATAGCGCGCCTTCCCATTGGAAACAATGGGAAACCGCGGCAATAGCGCGGTAATACCGCCCGCAACGCGGGCGGTATTAACCCTTTTTCGGCCGCTAGCGGGGGTTAAAACCTCACCGCTAGCGCCCGAATATCGCGGTAAACACGACGGTATAGCGGCGCTACAAATAGCGCGGCTATACCGTCACCGCGGCTCCACGCCTCAATGTGAAAGGGGCCTAAGCGGGAACCGCCGTCGAAGACCATGAACGGAGAATGCACTTGCGATGTCGAATGCGATTGAATGCGCAGACTCACAGACATGAGGTGAGCTGGGGAGAGTCGGCCCAGTGACGTGTAGTACTGCACACTGAACCGACAAAGAGCATGTGTGAGTGGGCTGCTTAAATACCCTCCGGGCTCTTCCGATAAACTCAGGCCACCATACTGGCCTTCTTATTTGTAGGTGCACATTTCAGTATTTAGGCTACAAAAAAGTACGCTAGGCAAATAGCATTGTGATTTAAGGTAGATATTAAGGTAAAAAAACATATTTTTGTTATTTTTGATATAATAAGGGCAAATAATTTAGTCACATCTCCCCCTGCCTCCATCCCCCTCTGCCACCAACACCCACTGCCTTCACCCCCCTCTGCGGTGCCACAATCTCCCCCTGCCTCCAGTCTCCCCCTGCCTCCAATCTCCCCTGCCTCCAATCTCCCCCAGGCCCCCTGCCTCCAATCTTTTTCTGCCTCCAATCTTTCCCTGGCTCCAATCTCCCCCTGACTCCAATCTCCCCCTGCCTCCAATCTCCCCCTGCCTCCAATCTCCCCCTGCCTCCAATCGCTCCCTGCCTCCAATCTCCCCCTGCCTCCAATCTCTCCCTGTCTCCAATATCCCCCAGGCCCCCTGCCTCCAATCTCTCCCTGGCTCCAATCTCCCCCTGCCTCCAATCTCCCCCTGCCTCCAATCTCTCCCTGCCTCCAATCTCTCCCTGACTCCAATCTCCCCCTGCCACTAACACCTCCTGCCTCCAATCTCCCCCTGCCACTAACACCCCCTGCCTCCAATCTCCCTCTGCCTCCAATCCCCCGCCTCCAATCTCCCCCAGGCCCCCTGCCTCCAATCACCCACTTCCTCCATCGCCCCCTGCCTCTATCCCCCTCTGCGGTGCCACCAACAACCCCTGTCTCCATCCCCCACCCTATGCGGTGCCACCACCCCCCTCTGCGGTCCCGCTAACACCCCCTGCCTCCAATCTCCCCCTGCCTCCATTGTCCCCTGCCTCAATACCCCTCTGCATTGCCACTGTGGTGCCATAACCCCCTGCCTCCAATCTCCATGCGCAGTTCCAAGCCAAACCGATCTCTGCTATTTTTACTGGCACATTCCTGCAACCACGGACATTTCCGAACGGGGGAAAAAGGTGTCCGTTTTTACGAACTGTCCGGTTGGCAAAACTGACTACAGACATGATACAAGAGATGGTCAGAGACTTTGCCGCCCCCACCTCTGCAGGCGCCTGGGTGCAATGCACCCTGTGCACCCTGCCTAGGATCGACCCTGGTTCAGTGTATACATATCATCCATGTATATCCAAGGCTAATGTGGTCAACTTCTCGTTTACAATAATATCGTTCATACAATTCTTAACCTAAGTACAGGATTCTTCCAAGACCTCGCAATAGTCAACTTAGTTGCAGTAAAAAGATGCAACGCCAATTGTTGTTCCAGGTGGAGCAATTCTGCAGTTGGCTTATAAAGAAGGGCCTCGTAAGGGCCCCTTTTGACGTTGGTGTGCAGTGCTGAGACAAAGTCATTTGGTACCCAGGGCAAAAAAGGGCAAACTGCGCCCCCCTTCCCCCGGTGTAAACAAAGAGTCAGTGCTTTGCAGGGAAAATAAAAAAAGTGGTCATTCCCTCTGTAATGAGCCATGTATTGAATATCAACACAGAGCTTTGGGTTGTGATTTGACACAGCCGATCAGCATGTCCCAGCCATGAATCATGTCCCAGCCATGAAATCCTGTTGTGTCAAATCACAGGTAAGTAGGTGGGTGGGAGCATGTGCACGACACCCTGAAACAGGCATCGTCATACGCCTGTAGCTGCCACCCCATAGCAGTATATGTACAGTGATGGGTTGGCAAATGGTTAATTACAATGGTATTTGTAATATGCATCAAATAAAGCAAAAAACAGTGCTAATTATTCTAAAATAAACACAAACATCTAAAGCAGCCGCAAACTCTACTGTGAGATAAAACACAGTCCAAAAGCATAAATTCATAAACAGAGTTGCGCTAATTAATATTGAGTCAAGCACCAGTGATAAAAATAAAGTCCCAATGTGATAAAAAAAAGTTCTTTGGTAACATCCGCACCATCCACCACCTTCAATTGAGTGATCCTGTAAATGTCAACTCCAACATAGATAAAGTGCTTGCTTACCAGATTGCACAAACCTCCTATCAAGGAAGGTCAGTGACACTTGTGGCTCTAAACCCAGCCAGGGCCTTTAACCATCCCAGGAACCCCTTATGGTAAGTGGACCCAACATCCAGGAAACAATATCACAGATAGTCCCCAAAATACTGTACAAAAGGCTTGCTAGCCATACTGTAAAAATCTTTATTTAAGGTATAAAATATTGCACTTACAACAAAAACATGTGAGTGAGTGAGTGAAAAATGTATAGAGCGCAACACTAGCGAACTGAATCGCCTCTGGGCGCTATTTCCATTCCTTGGATAAAGGAAGGCTTTTCATTCAGAAGAGATGAGTTTTAATCATTCTCCGGAAGGCCAAGTGGTCAGACTCCAGTCGGATGGTGGTTGGTAGTGCATTCCACAGTCGCGGTCCTTGGACAGCAAATCTCTGATCTCCTTTGGACTTTTATCTTGCCTTTGGGATGTACAGTAAATTTTGATTTGTGGATCGCAGAGTCCGATTGGGGTTGTGGGCTTTTATTTTTTCGCATAGATATTGGGGAGCGTTTCCTTGAATACACTTGTGTGTAAGGCAGAGTGCCATAAAAGTGATTCTGTCTTTCACTGGCAGCCAGTGAAGGGATCTTAGCGAAAGGGAGATTGACTTACACGGTTTTTTACCAGTCACTAATCAAGCAGCCGTATTTTGAACGACTTGCAGACGAGTGATTTGGTATTTGGGGAGTCCTAAATAGAGGGCGTTTGCGTAGTCGAGTCTGGATTTGACGATTGTACCCACCATAACTGCAATGTCCTCTTTAGGGATAAATTGGGTGAGTCTGCGTAATTGGCGCAGCAGATGGTGGGATCCGCTGACTACCGCCCCTATTTGTGCATCCATTGTCATGTGGGAGTCAAAAATGATGGGCGGTGGGGTCCAAGTTGAGGTGGGGAGACTTTTCCTGTTTGCGTTAAACAGGAGAAGCTCTGTTTTTGATCCATTGAGTTTTAGATAACTGGATGTCATCCAGTTATCTATCAGAGTGAGCGATCTCTCTAATTCCAGCGAATGATCCTTTCCGTTGCTAATTAGATCAGGCAGTGATTGTGATTGGTTGCCAGAGGTTGCAGCATATCATTACCACTTACTGACTGGTTGCTAGAGGTTACAGCACACATTACGACTCACTGATTAGTTGCTACAGGTTACAGCACATGATTTCTTCTTGTTGATTGGTTGGTAGAGATTTCTGTACAGTAATAATACTCACTGCACATCATCTCTTCACTGGAGAGGGGCATGATATACATATGAATGCTGTCTTTATTTACATATGATCGCTGCAGGCCTCAGCTATTTACATATGAATCCTGCTGCTATTTACATATGAATGCTCCTGTTATTTACATATTAATGGCTGTTATATACATGTAAACACAGGGTCTGCAGGTGAGTTATCTGTACACAAAAATAGGGCAGAGCTGGGCAGCATTAGTAACAGCACTTCACACTGAGATATCAGGACACAGCAAAGGACTAAAACGTCAAAGGACAAGGGAATTTAAACTGGGATAGTTGGCAAGTATGAGACGGCTGCTTTGGGCCCCACAACAATGACAGGGCCCAGAGCAGCTGCCCCTTTTGCCCTGCCTTAAAGATGGCCCTGTTTTTGGTCACTGGTGTTTGACCCAATTTTGTAATATACAGCATGGAGGGAGGGGGGCCAATGTATTGCCATTGGTCACAGATGCATTAACACTAACACTGGTGCCACAATGCAGCACAAAAGGGAATAATTACCTGCCACTGGTCACTGATGCATCAGCGACCAATGGCAATACATTAACACCCCCCCTCCATGCTGTATATTACAGAAATTAAATACCATTGGTAATTAACCTCCCTTCAGCCACCTCCATCCCCTTCCAAATCTACAGAGTTAATTAAGCTGAAATCATCTGCTTACTTGTACGATACACACTGCAGTCATGTAGTGCTTAGTTCCTCTTGGTCGCAACACCTGCAGCAGCACTCTATGAGGCTCCTCGGAGTCCTCCCGTCTCCCATCATCGCCGGCCTCTCAGTGAGTGAGAGCACATTGGGTCAGCCGGAACTACGAATCGCCTGTCAGAGGGGGAATCTGAGTATCTCCACTGACAGGGAAACAAGTGAAGGGATGCCATGTTGGCTTGTACCAAATGCAGGGGCACACTCAGCATATTGTTGCAACTGCAGCTATTAGCGGCTGGTGTGTATAGTCACAGACACAATTTCCATACAGTTTTTATAAGTCCACTTCACCTGCGCGCCCCATCCCTGCAGTAAACTGTACCGCCCAGGGAATCCGTCCCTTCCGCCCCTGCCTTGTACCGGTCCTGTTGGTGTGGAATATGTTATGGGAAGGGTATATACTCTGACCCATAATATGCATACCTTGGGACAAGACCACCAAATACAAAGCCTTGAAAAAGTATTCACATCCCTTGAAATTTTCCACATTCCACATAAATGTATTTCATTGGGATTTTATGTGATAGGCCAACACAAAGTGGCACATAATTGTGAAGTGGGAGAAAACTATAAATAGTTTTAATTTTTTTTTTATAAATAAATATGAATGTAGCACCCTTTACCTTAGGTAGGTGCTGAGTGCAGAGGGGTTTTGTATGTTCTGTCAGTGCAGGTAAACTTAAACAGGCCTATGCTGCAAGCTGGGCTTGTTTGTTTTGATCTGGGGGCAGGGGAGTGTTAGTGTAGGTAGTTTTAGTGTAGAAGGAGCTGACTGACATGTACTTCAGCTTTTGGGAGCCTCCCTAGTTTCCAATGAGAATGTTCTGGAAGAGGGGTGGGGTCGAGAGTTGGAGTGACATGGAGTACATGTGAGGAGCTCTGATCAATCCCCAACTAGGATTGGCAAGGGGCCGACCTCCTACATAAACCCATGGTCAGCCTGCTTGGGGAGAAGTTGTTGGCTGGGTGAACCGAAGGATGAAGTGCTAAACTGCTGTGCTGGAGGAACACCCCCATCTAGGGGGGTGTGGATCCGGTGGAGGAGCTCAGGATCCTTTCCTTACATGGTCATGGAGAGGTGTCCTGGAACAGGAGTTGGAGAGACAGTTGGTCCGCACAACCGGGTAAATCCTTCAGGAAAGACCTAGGGTAGGAGTCGGTGAGTGGAGCACAGTAGAGATCTGGAAAAGGCATGCCAGGGAAGCTGGGTGCAGAGCCAGAGGGAGAGACTGTGGAGTTTTGGGCAAATCGATGCAGAGCCATTAAGGCGGGCAGGATTTGCAAGTCAGACTTGCTGGAAGCAGTAGTCCATCACCTCTAAAGTAATATCTTCTAACCGGAAACAGCCATGAGGGGTGTACTGCAGGCCCCAGGCCATCAACAGTTACATCTTCAATCCATGCTGGGGGCTTATTCAGAGTAAGGCCCAGTCATATCAGATGGTGTGACGGGAATACTAAGACTTTGACGGGAGAGTGGTCATAGGTAAATGTGGTCAAGCTGTGTGCAGGAGGAAGAGAAGTGCTGTGGTGCAGAATACTCTCAAGTTTAGTGTCAGCCACTTTTTCAGAAGTGTGACGCATCTATAGAAGCCACACATCAACTATTCATTGTTTCTATGGGCACCCATGTCCCTTCCCCATCCAAGTTCAATACTCCAAATAAAATAACAAAACAAAGCAAAATACTTTTTATTGTCTACAGAGTGTGCCAAATGGATGCCTGGCAGCAGGGTGAAATATGTGTGGATTTTGTAACTAGTAGCAACCTCACTGCTACTTATGAAAAGTGTGGTGTGCATTTGTAGTCAGCCCCCCTGAATCAATACTTTGTAGATCCACCTTTCGCTGCAATTACAGCTGCAAGTCATTTTGGGCATGTCTCTACCAGCTTTGCACATCTAGAGAGTCAACTTTTTGCCCATTCTTCTTTGCAATATATGTTGGATTGAATGAAGAGTAAACAGCAATTTTCAAGTCTTTCCACAGATTCTCAATTGGATTCAGGTCTGGGATTTGGCTGGGCCATTCTAACACATGATTATGCTTTGGTCTAAACCAGGGGTCTCCAAACTGTGGCCCGAGGGCCAGATGTGGCCCTTTGCTAGCCTTTATCCGGCCCTTGGGGCACAATTCCTCACACTGACATGAGGCACTATTCCTCCCATTGACACCAACAATGGGGCACTATATTATCCACTGATACCAATGATGGAAAACTATTTCTCCTACTAATAGGGGGAATACTCCTCTTCCTATTGACCACCAACCCTGAGGCCATATATGTTCTCACTGATGTTGGGCCCATGTCTTTTTCTTCCCTTGCTGGCCCCAATCCGGCCCTCCTAAAGTCTGAAGGGCAAAAAAGTGGCCCTTTTTTTGAAAAGTTTGGAGACCCCTGGTCTAAACCATTTCTTTGTAGCTCTGGCTATATGTTTAGGGTCGTTGTCTTGCTGGAAGGTGAACCTCCACCTCAGTCTCAAGTTTTTTGCAGACTCTAAGGCCGCGTACAAACGATCGGTCAAATCGATGAGAACGGTCTGATGGACTGTTTTCATTGGACCAAACTGATCGTGTGTGCGCGCCATCGGTTATTTA
Source organism: Rana kukunoris (assembly GCA_029574335.1). NCBI lineage: Eukaryota > Metazoa > Chordata > Amphibia > Anura > Ranidae > Rana > Rana kukunoris. The sequence goes on from CM056051.1 coordinate 99,985,389, forward strand.
TCTATCGGTTAAAAAAAAGGGAACTTGTTTTAAATTTAACCGATGGTTACCTAACCGATAGAAAAAAAAACAATCGTTAGTAAGAACGACCATCGGTTAAAAATCCACGCATGTTCAGAATCAAGTCGACACATGCTTGGAAGCATTGAACTTCCACTCATTCACGAATCGTCTAAATTCGGGTTGCTGCCAGTTTTGGAACTGCCTTGTAGGTCAGTCTGCATGCCAGGGGGGTGTTATTACCCCTGGGTGACAGTCGGCGCTAGAAGGGGTTCTGACAGACCCACCTTCTCCCAGCAGCCAATCAGAGGAGCGGTTCTTTCTCTGGACATGCTGGCGGGAGGGTATGTCTGGGGCAGTCACCTGTGAGAGTTGTGCTATGCGGGGCCCGAGTTCCAGGTGCGGCATCCACCTTTAGGGTGTGCGCATCCATAGGCCCTGGCATCGAGGCCCGCCTGGCCGAGGTTGCGTACCAAGCGGAACCTCATTCTAATGCAAAGAGGGGCCCCAGCGGCTTGCAGGGTCCCAGATCCTAAGCGGGAGCTGAACGGTGGGGGATCGGCTCGGGAGAACCCAGAGGCAAAGGTTGTCTGCGAGGCCTGGACAAACCACCAGGGATCCGGTCACCACGCCATATGACAGGTACACTTCAGCTGTCAATCGGTGACCTTGAAATTGGACTTACTGGGAGGATTGATTGGTTCTAACTTTTGACAAATCTAAGAAAATTCACCGGGCCTGTGGCGGAGGCCCTGTTTCCTCCCAGTGACTTTGTTTAAAAGTGGCCCTTCGGCTGCCAGGCTCAAGTAAATCACCTGTCTGGGGGCACTTTACCCACTCTGGTGAGAGTGGCGACGTTTGAACTTGACTATGCTGAGAGTAGGTTTGCTCTCTCTTTGATATCCAAGGCCTGATACTACAGTTATCTCTTTGCTCATCAACCTTTCCTCTATCGTGTGCCATGTTGATGTCGGCCATGTTGGGCCTTGGAATAAAGCATTGAAAACTCAAGTTGACGTCTGGACACTTGCTCTTTAACCACCTTCACTAATATTATCTCTAGACTAGAATCACTGGTAACCTAACATGCCGGTCCCAAACTAATCAGCGGCTCCTTCAGGGGTGAGCGCTATATATATATATATAGATATATATATCTATATATATATAGATATATATATCTATATATATATAGATATATATATCTATATATATATAGATATATATATCTATATATATATATATATATATATATATATATATATATATTCATATATATATATATTTTATAACTTAAAGAGGAGTTCCACCCTAAATTTTTACTTTTTTTTAATCCCCTCCCCTCCCCCTTACATGCCACATTTGGCATGTAATTTTGTTTGGGGGGGGGAGTGGGGGCTTCGGTAGGAGTGGGACTTCCTGTCCCACTTCCTGCTTCCGCCGAGGGGCTGGTTAGGCGATTAAGCCTTAATCGCCTACACCAGCCCCTCCCTGTAGGCGATCACATGGGACACTGACAGGTCCCATGCGATCGCCTCTCCAATCAGCGGCGAGCCGCGCCGCGCACGCATGCGCAGTGCGGCTCGCGCATGCGCAGTGGGTGCCCGGCCGTGAAGCCGAAGGCTGTCACGCCTGGGTGCCCACAGTCGGGATGGAGACGCCGGCTGGGGAGGGGGGGAGAGGAGCGGAGCCCCGGTCAGCACGTCGCTGGAACGCAGAAACAGGTAAGTAAGTGTTTATTAAAAGCCAGCAGCTACACTTTTTGTAGCTGCTGACTTTTAATAAACACAATTTTGGGCTGGAACACCCCTTTAACCTTGCTTTAAACGTCTCCACACCTTTATCCCTGACCTGTCTGGTGTATTCCTTGGCCCCCATGATGCTGTTTGTTCACTAAGGTTCTCTAAGGCCGCGTACACACGATCAGACCGGTCCGATGAAACTGGTCTTAAGACCAGTTTCATCGGACCAATTCGATGGTGTGTACGGCCCATCGGACCATTGTCCGTCGGACCAAAGTTTTAAAACTTGCTTTAAAATCTGTTTGACGGACACCTGTCCGTCGGACAAAAACTATGGTTAGTACACAAAAGCATCGGACCAAAAACCCGTGCATGCTCAGAATCAAGTCGACGCATGCTTGGAAGCATTGAACTTTGTTTTTTCAGCACGTTGTTGTGTTCTACGTCACCGCGTTCTGGCCTGATCAGATTTTTGACCCGATGGTGTGTATGCACATCAGACCATCAGACCACTTCAGCGTGGTCCGATGAAAACGGTCCGACGGACCATTCATATCGGACCGGTCTGATCGTGTGTACGTGGCCTAACAAACCTCTGATGGCTTCACAGTACAGCTGTATTTACACTGAGATTAAATTACACACTTGTGGACTCTATTTACTAATTAGGTGACTTCTGAAGGCAATTGGATTCACTAGATTTTAGTTGGGGGTATCAGAGTAAAGGGGGCTGAATACAAATGCACACCACACTTGAAATTGCACTGAAAGTGCACTTGGAAGTGCAGTCGCTGTAGATCCGAGAGGGACATGCAAGGAGAATAAAAAACAGCATTTCAGCTTGCATATGATTGGATAATAAAATCAGAAGAGCACATTTATAAAATTCAATAAAAAAATATAGAGAGAAAAAAAATCATCAGAGCTTCCCCTCATTTCAGTCAGCTTTACAGCGACTGCACTTCCAAGTGCACTTTCAGTGCAATTTCAATTGTACTTGTAGTGCAAAGTGGCTTTGCCTTTCGTAAATAACCCCCTTTGTGTTGGTCTATCACATAAAATCCCAATAAAATACATTTACGTTTTTTTGTTGTAATGCCTCGTACACACACGATCGGAATTTCCATCGGGATAAACTCCGATGGATTTTTCTGATGGAATTACATTCAAGCTGTCTTGCTTACACCGTCACACCAAATTCTGACCGTCCAAAATGCGGTGATGTATAACACTATGACGAGCTGAGAAAAATTAAGTTCAATGCTTCCGAGCATGCGTCGACTTGATTCTGAGCATGCATGTTTTTTTCTCCATCGGAGTTCCATACAGACGAACAGAATTTCCGATAGAAAAACTCCGTAGCACACACACGGTCAGAATATCCGATGAAAAAATTCCGTCTGACTTTTTCCATTGGAAATTTCGATCGTGTGTACAATAACATGACAAAATGTGTAAAATGTCAAGGGGTATGAATACTTTTTCAAGGCACTGTATGTGCCATGGTGCCTTCCTGGGAACATCTCCCAGAAGCAAAGAGGAGAATAGGGCAGACCACTTGTGTTTAGGTTTTGTGCTGCCCTAGGCCTGACTAAACTTGTGCACCCCCTAATTTAAATATGACCCATCCCCTTCCTGTCAAGGCCACACCCCTTTCTGTTTAAGACCCACCCTGACATTTTCGAGTGGGGACACTAGTTCTCAATGCTTGGGTGGGGGAAATGGATTCCCTTAATTTGCATAGATTTCCTATCACTTCCTGTTTAGCTATGGGGCAGAAAGTGAAGGGAAATCCCTGCAATGGGACAGGGATGATAAAAAAAATAAACTGACAGGGGTTATAACCCTCCCTTACTCTATCCAAAATGAAAAACAAGTGTTGCCTATAGTTCTACTTCAAGCATAAATTTCTGATAATTGTATGGAGAGGACTAAGAAGATATAACCATGTCAATGGTACAGCAGAAAACATAGCACAGTGAGGGAGGTTTGTGGTCCAGGATGATAGGACAGTCAAAATTAAAAACAGCTTGCGTTACACCAACAGTGTAGCACAAGCCAGAGGAGACACTTTCCGTGCTGCCCCCCTGCAAAGTGCTGCCCTAAGCCTGGGCCATGTTGGCCTAGGCCAGGATACAGCGTTGGGGCGGACTAAACAAATTCTTCGGTAGTGCACAGGTCTGTTGAAGAGAATTCCTGCTCCTGTACCCATTAAACCATGGGGTTTCAACCATAATGGATCTTTCAGACTCTATATACTAACTCTGCAGAGCAAAACAGTTTTTTATCTTTTCTTAAACCGTAATGTCATAGTATGTATACAACAACATTTGTAAATGTGATGCAGCAATAGAACTTCAGTTTGAATGATGCAGTCATAAGCTCTCTGCTATCATAGCCTGGCTTGTGGAGATTTTCTGAACATGCTGCAGCTATGGGATAATCATAAAGTATATGACATACTCTGCAACTTTTATAAAGAGGCGAGTAAAGTCTGTTTTTATCACAGCGTAATAGACGAGTCTTCAATACGGAAGATTTACAAAGTGTTGCTTAGGGACTTCCCACACAAAATATGCCAATTTGCTATAACTACGCAATTGCTATTGTAAATTATGTGCATAGGAGGGAAACAGTGCAAATCCAATTGCCAATTTCTTTCAATTGCTAAAAACAAAAGAGAAAAGCACATGAGAAGCATGAAAAAGCCATCAGCTTACATATATCACTTCTTCATTCAGCATTCCTTTTTTTCATTTTTATTTTCAGAATGGAGCATGTAATGAAGCAATATTCTGCAGGTATTGGAAAGATAATTAGCACAACAACGCACTACATGGCCTGACTGCTGATGGGAGAAAGAGTTAAGGAAACACTGCGGTTCGCTAGCAGGGGAGGGGTTAATGCAGCACAGCTTACAGGCCCATAATGAAGAGGGATTTTTGGGCCATGGCCTATCATAGAATGCATGTGGCTGGGAAATAGTTAATAAGCCTACTGCAATTCCTGGTACAGGACAAGTAATAAAGTAGGCGACTACCCGCTGAGAGGCATAGGAGTAATACTCTGCATAGAAGCAATACTCTGCAAATGTCTATTAAACAATGTTCAGTCTTTCTCTCCCTCCTTCACCATCATTTCCCCCCTCCCCCTCCTCTCGCTGGCTGAGCTGGGGTACACGCTCTGGTCTCTGTGTTTGACAAGGGAGAACCCAAAGACACAGCAACGATAGCATCCCCCGAGAGGGTAAGAGGAGAGTGAGAGGGACCCCTCCTCCACCAGGCCAGCAGAGGAAATCGTGAAGGAGAGAAGGATAGAGAAGGAGGCATGTCGCAGAGAGCTAAAGCATCCAGCACTGAATCAGCGGTGTTACAGCATCAGCACCACAGAGGAAGAGATGAGGCCTGAGCTGTGCGTCTGCTCTTGTCTTCCACAGGAGGGAGAAAGGCAGATGCAGAATAAAGGGACAATCATCCCTTCTGGAAGGTGAGGGAGATAAGAGGGGGATGTGGGGGGCAGCAAAAAAAAAAAAAGGAGGGGATGCAAGGGGTACTGAAAATGGAAATAATAAGCACATTATTGAAATTGGGATAATGAAGTGAGGCCACACATGTATAATTGGAGGGGAGGGTTGAGTGTACGTATATTGCCTTGAAATAATGGAATTAAATCAGAGGGAATATGAAATGATCTACATTGTATTGTTATATAATATATCCATGCCATATGGTAGGACTATTATACATTAGTAAGCCAGAACAGTGGTAATAAGGATGAGATTGATGGAATGTGGCCGATGATGGTAAATGATATAAGGTTATTGGGAAGCAGACATTGCAGAGGAAAATGATATGGAAATAGCACAAGCGGATGTAACGAAAACATTAGGATATGAAAAATGGTGAAGAGGAATAGAGAAGGGGCACTGGGTAAATAAATTACAGGGATAGCAGGAATGTAGGGACAATACCAATAATTTATCTCTCTCTCTCTAAATAGGTTGGAGGACCACATTGTCGCCGCTCTCCTCCCAGTTACACAATCATCCCTTTCCTGTGTGGTATTTGGAACCGAAAACACAAAGACAACATCTGTTCTTCTGGTGGCCTAGTGAGGAACATCTGGGAAGGGAAAGGAAAGCTATATTAGCTTGTGCGTCTGGGATTACCTGGATGTCATTTTACGCTCGACTCAGGAGGACACTAAAGAAGGGAAGGACATTCTGTAGTTTACCACCATTCAACAACAAAGACAGACCACCCAGCTATATTAGCAGGTAAGAGGAGGTAGCAATCTGACAATCAAGACGCCTGACAAGATGTGCGGAAGAGAGGGATATGGAGGATGGGGGTGGAGGGAGAAGCAGTGTGGTTGATCGGGGAAAAGATCTAGAGCACACAGAAGGAACAGAATGAGCAATAACAGCACACATAAGGAAATAGACGTGGAAGAAGGCCAACAGATGTCTGAAACGTGTAGCCTCAGCTTTGTATCCATATATATATATATACTGCATAGGCGTAATCTCTCCATATTAATTTCCATACTTTTATAACTAGCATATAAAATAATATAAATAGTCAAAAACCTTAAGTAAATCCCTCCTTCAAAAAAGTAGTAATGCGTAGGTAAATGGGTGGGATAGCCAAAAATAAAATCTTCAGTGTAAAATAAATATATTATTAAGAGAGCATCTTACAGAGGTGATCTAAAACAGTAGAATATTTAGACAGTAATACAATATTAGCATAGCAATGGGAATTACCCAACAACATGCAAATTTGTACCTACCATAATGAATGTCTACATTTATTTCATTATCTAATCACAATTAGTTCCTAAAGCCCCAATTTGATATCTCTTAACTTAGTCAAAGTGCTAAATATTTATATATAAGTTCCTCTGATGTGCCCCATGCATCTTTAACACTTGGCTCCAGCAGTCACCTTAAAACTTTTTTTTGTCATGTTTGGTTGTTTCATATTTCACATATTTAGATATTGGAAACAAAATCAAATAGGTGCGATTGCTGTTATAATTAACTCCATGAGTGACTTAAGATTGTGTGGAACCTGGGTAAAATGTTAAGCCGTGTACACACGATCGGTTTGTCCGATGAAAACAGACTTTTCATCGGACAAACCGATCTTGTGTGGGCCCCATCATTTTTTTTCTATCGGTGTAAAAAAATAGAACATGTTTTACATTTTTTCCTATGGATAAAAAAACCGAAAGAAAAATCTGATCGTCTGTGTTGAACTCCATCGGACAAAAATCCATGCATGCTCAGAATCAAGTCAACGCATGCTTTTTTTCATCTCGCCATAGTGTTGTACGTCACAGAGTTTTGACACGATTGGATTTTTGACTGATGATGTATAGGCAACACTGATGAAAGTCAGCTTCATCGGATATCCGACGAAAAATTCCATCGGATCAGATTCCATCAGATATCCGATCGTGTGTACATGGCTTTAGTATGGTGTCCCTCAGGTTTTCTTCTAACTACTGTCAGTGAAAAAAACATAAAAAGTGGCATCATACATGGTAGCAGTATCACATATCCTTGTTCCAAAACACACCGCATAGTGCAAAGCCCATATTACTCAACAAATGTCCAATTCCGAGCCCTTAATCTGAAGTGACCAAATTTGCCATTTTGAGCCATTAATCAAAAGTTTGAATCATGTAGTACTTAATGCATTATGTGAATAATAATTTGCCATGCAAGAAGTGTAATAAACACTGCTGACCTGTCACCCTAACACTTGCCAGGCTTCTAGTTGGCAGCTTTAAAAAAACAAAAATGTCCAATATAAAAATCAGAGACGTTTGCCTAATGTATTAATGTTGTATACATTATAATAAATGAGTTGATAGTAAAAGAAGGTGGGAACCCAAGTGTGAGGTAGCACAAGATGGTATTCTATGCAGTTCCAGATACCTATGTGTATCTATGAGAACCCTAATATAATAACAGACCCCCTAGCTCCTTAGGGAAGATAAAAATGTGCTGCTGTTTAGGATAAACCTGATCTAACCAAACCTGCATTGCCCAGTGCATGCGATTTTTACATGACCCAAATCCCGTAAAACAGTCCTGCCATTTATAAAATTGGATCATGATGATAGCTCTGCAAATCTCTTTATGATCCAAGGATGTTACTGGGTTTTCAAATAATGGTGAGCAGGTATGACGTTATAAAGATACATATCTATGATTAATATTATTATACAGTAAAACCTTGGATTGCAAGCATAATTCGTTCCAGAAACATGCTTGTAATCCAAAGCACTTGTATATTAAAGCATTTTTTTACAGGGTATAAAAGAGAAGACAGGCATCTCTAAGGCCGCGTACACATGATCGAATTTGTCCGCTGGAAATGATCCGACGGACCATTTCACCAGACAAATCCGATCGTGTGTATGGGCTAGCGGACAGATTTGTCCGGCGGACAAATTTTAAAGCATGCTTTAAAATTTGTCCGCGGGAGACATGTCCGCTGGTCAGTACACTCATCAGCGGACATATCCTCCCGCACAAGCGTCGTATGGATGCGACGCATGCGTGGAAGTTGTTTACTTCCTGGTGCGGTGGCGTCAACGTCACCACCACGTCACCGCGCTGTCTGTCAGCGGGGATTTTTATCCGATGGTGTGTACACGCCATCGGACCAAAATAGCTTAGCGGACATATCCAATGAAAACGGTCCGAGGACCGTTTCCATCGGATATGTCCCTCCGTGTGTACGCGGCCTAAGTGTAGCAATAAGAATGTTGTACCTTCATAAAATGTAACCATATGACTACACTTAGAAGGCTCCTTTCTTGTTTTTTATACAAAGTTGTGACATGACGCTACTCTTATATCAAGACATCGCTTGTACATCAAGGCAAAATTCATTAAAACATTTTGCTTGTCTTGCAAAACGCTCTCAAACCAAGTTACTCTCAAACCAAGGTTTTACTGTATTTAAATTGGTTCCTTCATATGTTTAATATGAATTTATTGTAAACAGTATTGCGTTTTTTTGTCCTGGTTGACAAGCTAACTTTCCTTCACCTTGTTTTTGAATGTGTATATTGTTTCTGGTAGCTTTTATTCTTTTTTTACGGTGCCTAACATTGGATCAACACCCTATGCGGGATGAAATTAGGTAACCACAGGCGCCATGAGTTATACTTCACCCCACTGCCAACTATAGGATGGCTCCAGGGAAGGTGCCCTTGCTTCAAACAAACTCCTCTGTGCTTTGTTCAGCAGTACTGCATTTAACAATAGTACCCACCTGAATTATAAACAGTAGTGTCAAATGCTTTATAAGTATATAGCTTGTTGATTGATGTGGGCTTGAGAATACTGCAGTGGGACCATATCAAACCCATGTGGGCTACTATGGAGTTAGTTCCTATAATGATTATTTTTTAAACCAATAAATAAAATGCCATTTCAAATCTCTTGGGTCGAATGGGGCATCAAATAATTCCATAGCCTTGTTTAAACCCTGTTGCTGCTTCATTTAAATGTGCTTTACCAGCACAAATATAATTAGTCCCAATACTCCTTTCATAGATTATCTGTCCTGTTTCTTTAGGTATTGACTCTAATCACAGAAATGCACTGCTGTCAGGATTTTTCTAACGGTATTTAGGTAGGTTTTTTATACAGTATATTTAAATGTAATATTAACTACCCATTAGAGAGTTTAGTGTACTCCTAAAACTAGATGAATTCATTCATTAAACGGTACACATCATGTTACGCAAAAGTAGAACCCACTCCATATTATGGATTGTAGGAGATAGTGAGAGAACATGAATGTAGTCATTTCAGTACTAGTTTTGAGATTCGACTTTCTAAAATCCTATGTTGCTCATTGGCAATCCATTTCCTGATAGTCAGTCTTATCCATCCTGGCCAACAAATCTGATCTTTACACTCATGTTTTTTAGACATGCATTTAAGAAAAATAGCACTCTTGGTGGGCTTGCAGCTCTAAGATTTGCATAGAGAAGCTTGTCACATTTCACTGCCTTTACTGGGTCAACCTGCGTTTAAAAAAAAAAAAAAACCTTCTTTACTTTTCTTGAACTTTACTTTTCCTTAACCTATATACTTGTGCAGCATTACCTAAGGTCTTACGTTTTCATTACCATTAAAAAACGCTATTGGCAGACAAGCAAATGCCTAATGTCTCTATAATCATAGACTTGCTCTGTAATGTTGAAGACGTTTTACTATTCATTCAAATAGCTTATTCAATTCATGCACAAAGCTATTTGAATGAGTGGGGAAACATTTTTTAAACATTACAAGGCAAATCCAGTAGAATGTGCCTGCTAATACCTACACCGTAGGTGTGCGCACAGGGTGTGCCAGGGCACACCCTAATAACCCTTATCACCTTGTGCAATGTAGATTCCCCCTGCTAAACCCCCATGGCAGCTGAGGGTACAGAGAAAGGGACTGGGGAATCTCTGTCCTCAGTCCCCTTCTTTGCTATTTCACCAATGCCACTCAATGGGGCTCCTAACACATTGTAAAAAAAAATGATAAAAATATTATGAAAATTCTTTTTTTTTTTTAATTAACAAAATTAAATAATAAAAACATAAAACTACTGACACCAATCTTATCTCTACTAACACCATTCACTGCTCTACTGACACAACGTCCACTGCTCTACTACACATGTGTGTTTGAACTTTGGGGTGCACACCCTAATGCAGTGTTTCTCAATTCCAGTCCTCAGGCCCCTCCAACAGGTCAGGTTTTCAGGATTTCCCTCAGATGAAAAGGCTGTGGTGATTACTAAGGCAGTGAAACTGATCAAATCACCTGTGCAAAATAATGGAAATCCTGAAAACCTGACCTGTTGGGGGGGCCTGAGGACTGGAATTGAGAAACACTGCCCTAATGCAATGGGCTGTGCACACCTATGACCTACACACATATCACTACGCAGGGGCGGACTGACAACTCATGAGGCCCCCGGGCAATAGAAGATTATAGGACCCCAGGGCTTACAGATGGCCACCACGCCAGGAGGCAGTGCAGAGGCGGGGCAGCTAAAATCTCTGGATTTTCACATCAAAAGCATGTTAGTTTTGGACATATCAGGGACAGATGTAAAAAAAATACAGATATTTACATACTGTCCCTGGTTTTACTGAGCCTGGCAACCCTGATGGGACCTCCTAGTGACAATGGTCAGTCTGCCCCTGTCACTACGGCCACGTACACACGATCGGTCAAACCAATGAGAACGGTCTGATGGACCGTTTTTATCAGACCAAACCGATCGTGTGTGGGCCACATCGGTTATTTATCCATCTGTTAAAAAAAAGGAAACTTGTTTTAAATTTAACTGATGGATACCTAACCGGTTAAAAATCCATGCATGCTCAGAATCAAGTGGACGCAGGCTTGGAAGCATTGCACTTTTTTTCATCACGTCGTTGTGTTTTACGTCACCACGTTCTGACACAATAGTTTTTTTAACTGATGGTGTGTAGGCGCGACGGACCATCAGTCAGCTTCATCGGTTAACCGACAACAACGGTCCATCAGACCGTTCTCATCGGATGGACTGATCGTGTGTACGCGGCTTAAAACTATAATGGCTGGCAGGAGTTTTTCATGTAGTGGATTCCTTAAAAGAAAAGGTATGGGAAAAGAAATATGGGCGCTGCCATTGCTGTTTTAAAAGGTACAAGCACCAGGCTTTCAATCTTTACTTTGCTTTACTCCTTATCAGGGTTGCTGTTTGAAATCATGGGGGCCTTTTACAGCCTACCTGACAGGCAACCCCCCTGCCAAAAGTGACTGAGGACATACAGTAAGTTTATCAGTCCTCTTCTCTGTAGCCTCAGCTGCACTGATGAATGAATAAGAAGCACTTTGAGGCTTCCTACTCATTTGCATACCGAAGCATTGTAAACACAGTTTACTATGTTTCAGTGATGAATGGACACACGAGTAATTGGTACCAATCACTCACTGTGTTTATTCAGGAAAGGAAGGGACCAGTAAATGACATATATACTGGGCCCTTCCCCCGCTCTCCATCTTAAAACATCCCCTGTGTGCCCGCAGCAGCTGCCGATGGGCGAAAAGAGGAAAGAAGCCGGCAGCACTGCAAGGGAAAGGGGCACACAGGGGGGCCCAGACAGCAGATGGAATGGGCAAATGTGCTACAACCATTTCCTCTGCAGTGTAGCCAGAAGAAGAAAGAGGAGGAGAAACTGGCAGTGTTGCAGGGGAGGCAGAAGATGATCAGTGTTTGAAGTAGCACAGTACATCCAGCCCTCCTGCTCAGCAGATGTCCGAGATCCCCTTTTTTAACTGATGGGGCCCGAGCTCAGTACAGGAGAGCTGGCTGTACTGCGTTTATCAGCAGCCCTGCTTCCTACTGAGCTATTTGGAACAACTTTTGACTGGTTGCATAATCTCACGCCAGCACTTCCATCGGCGGATAATCAAAGATCTATACACACCCCGTTTCAATAGAGCCTGAGCAGCACACTAAATTCGTATTGGGTTGCAATGCATATTTCCCAGAAGTGAACCAAAATAAGGATGCTCCATTGCCACCTCCCTTCCCTACAGAAGCTCTCGCTAATGGCACAGGGCTTCCAGATATGGGGGGAACAAGTGACCTTCCCTATGTGACAGTGCACTAGGCATGAGTGGCCCATCACCAGGCCTAAAACACTATCTCGTGGGAAGAGGGGGGGGGGGTTATATCATCCTCCTATCTAAACTCCGGCAAGAGCTGACATCAGAGCCCAGAAAGGCAGTAATGCTGCAGGTAGGGGAGTGGTCACAATGAAGAAATTACCACTCAGCAAGCCTCTGAACCTTTGTTATGCTCCCGCCCTACTTAAAACAAACAGGTGCCGGCTCTGCACAAGTCTATGGAGGAAGAGAACATCCTGGACTGCCGCATTCTGTAGTGGCAGTGTTGCAGGGGAGTCAGAAGATGATCAGTGTTTATTGTGGAAAAAAATCCAATCATGGCAATACAGTCAAAATCAAATGAAACAGGGACAGAAGCTAACGCATTTCACATCATTAGACTGCTATGAGTAAGCATCTAATGATGTGAAAGGCGTTAGCTTCTGTCCCTGTTTCATTTGATTTTGACTGTATTGCCATGATTGGATTTTATTCCACAATAAAGACGTCTTCTACAGAGTGCGGCAGTCTAGGATGTTCTCTTCCTCCATAGGGGAGTGGTTAGACAAGATGCCCAGGCTGGGTAAATGTATATACCTGGGGTGGGCTATGTGTAGACACTGTCAATTTGCTTTAAATGGGCAATTTGTCATAGCCTGTTTAAAGCGGTGTTCCAGACGTTTTTACATTTTTTAAAAGTCAGCAGCTACACAGTGTAGCTGCTGACTTTTAATAAACAGACACTCACCTGTCCCATGGTCCAGCGATGCGGTCGCCCAAAGCCTCGCTCCTCTCCCTCTTCTCTCTTCGGTGTCGGCATTGCAAGTGTGGGCACTCTGCTTTGACAGCTTGCAGCTTCACAGACAGGTGCGCACGCACGAGATTTCAGTGAGATATTCCTAAGTCCTCCCATAGTAAGCTCTTTGCTGCCTCACATACAGAATAACTACCGTAATTCATCAAAATATCAGTACTTGGAGGAATTTATGCTGTAGCCACCAATTTCATTCAAAGCTGCCTTGGAAGTTTGGAATCTAATTGGTGATGCATACAAGCCAAGAGAGACAATGTTGCACAGAACAGACTATAGGAAGCAGACTCATCCAACTGTCATGTGAGGAATCTACCTTGGTGGATCACAGAGATCTCTGTGTAAGGTAAATTTAATGGGCTTCCAAAAGGTGGCCATAGATGGCTACCAGCAAGGACCAGATGAAATGTGGTCATCGTGTGGCCAACCTAGTTCAACAGTAGTCAATTATTAGATCAACTCCCAGCAAATAAACAAGTCGGAAAACTTTTGTTGATCAGTGGCTGCATCCCCTGATCAGTGTATTCTGTCAGTCTTACTGTCAAAATGCAGTGGTCCGTCACAGGGCTTCAGGTACGTAAGAAAGGAATGTGGAACTTAAAGTTCCACATCAATAATATCGCCCCCTTCCTTCCCAGACCAATTTTCAGCTTTCAGCGCTCTCGCATTTTCAATGACAATTGCGCGGTCATGCTACACTGTACCCAATTGAAGTTTTTATCATTTTGTTCGCACAAATAGAGCTTTCTTTTGGTGTTATTTATTTATGACTGCGTTTTTTATTTTTTTGCAATATAAGCGGAAAAAGAGCGAAAAGTTGGAAAAAAAACAATATTTTTCTTCTTTCTATTTTAAAAGAAATCCAATAAAATCTAATTTTGTTAAATAATAATGCATAATAATAATACATTTAAGCCTAAATGTATTCTGCTACATGTCTTTGGTAAAAAAAAATCCTGTTAAGTGTATAACAATTGGTTTGTGTGATCACGGACAGATGTACGCAGATGATCATGTACAGATGTGCGCAGGTGATCACGGACATATGTGTGCAGATGATCATTGGGACATATGATTTTACTGTTACATATGTGGGGGACAGGTGTTTTTACTGTGTGATGACATGTGTGTGGTGACATGTGTTTTAGGGACATTGTGTTTTACATTGTGTGTTTACACTAGACTGGTGATCAGTGAGTAAAAAGCTGTAAAAAACAGCTCATACTCACTGATCACCAGCCAGCTGCAAAGATCTGCTCTCCTCTCCTCACCGACGTCTTCTGTGTGAGGAGAGGAGAGCCGATCTCCTAGCAACCGGCTCTGTATTTACATCACATGACGGCTGTGATTGGACATGACCTTCATGTGATCAGGAGGGCCAATCACAGAGCCCTCCTGCCGTTCTGAGACGTGGCGTGTCCAGGTGACACCAGCGTATCAAGATCGCGCCTCTGCGCAGGCACGCCCACGCTATCACCATCCTTCTGAGGGACGTTCCTGAACGTCCAATCAAAAGGAGAGAGTGCCCCCCCGGCCGTACATGTACAGTGGCCACGTGGGAAGTGGTTAAATGAGGCAATTGACTTGTGGAGGTAGAGTGGTTAGTAAACATTATTTATTTGTAACACTAGTATAAAACAGGTAAAAAAAAGTATTTTCATATATATATATATATATATATATATATATATTTATATATATATATATATATATACACATACACATGCACACATGGCATAAACATAATGGATACATATATGTCAGTTTAGCAGCACACGAGAGATAGTGAATATTGATAAAATGTAATACAAGGTATTTCCTATTAGCAGGCATTGGTACGCCATATGCTAAAGTGCTGCTGTAAGATAGATACGCATATACATTAATGGTTACATACTACTCAATGAATTTTGAATGTATAAAAGATCTATATATATGGGCCAGTAAATAGGTACTGAGCCAGACTTGACTGAACACCCCATAGAAACACGACGCATTTCATAGCTATATGCCATTCATCGAGTTGGGTACAGACGTAAACTGTAAATACAAATGGATATGTAGTATTAGTTAATATGTTCTACCCCTGTGGATGGAGGAATTCTGTGTGTTTTTTTGTTTTTTTTCTTCTTCATTCAGCTCACTGGTTGAATGGAAAAAAAGAATCATCTATGGACAACTTTACTTTAGTCAGTTTGCAGTGTTTGCTAAATTGCATTACCAGATCAATGATTGGTTTCACATTTTACCTTGCATAACGAATTAGAAGCATGGTGACTAGGTATCTAGGCATATTAGCCTTGCAGCGTTGAAATCGTAAGTTAAATTCCTTTCTATTGAAACCAACTGCATGAAATTTCTGTATTTTACGTGTGCTCGTGTTTTTTAGAACTAAACACCCCAATCACAACCAAGTTATTTATCTTGTAACAAAATATAATGAGTCATTCACTCTTCATTTTTTTCTTATTCCACTCAGTTCTGTTCTTCTTGACCCTGAGCTTTATTCTGTGTCAGTTCTGTAAGGATGAAAAGATAAATAATTTTGACAGCATGTGACTTCATTGTATAGCAACTGACTGTAATGGGACATCAGTTGGTGACTCTGTATTAAAGCTGAAGTGTATTCTGCTTATCTTTTTTCTTCCCTGGTTCTTGCTTTCCCATCTCAAATTGCAAAGGATTTTTTTTTAAATAAACCTTTCTGTTTACATACCTTATTTTAGATCCATTGATGGCATGTCCATTGCAAGGTGTGTTGGGGTGCTATTCACAATGAATGGTACCACATTGCACCAACACATGTAACCTACGTTGTGGCAAAGCCAAAATGCATCACAAAAGAGAGGGGTAGGGATTCCCCTTTAAAGGTAGGGATTCCCCTTTAAATCCGCACCAGGCCCATGGGCCCGGTATGTTCTTGAAGTGGGAACCCATGCTGTTTTTTTTTGTTAAAATTTGGCGTGGAGTTTCCCCTCAAGATCAGCAGAGTAAAAGTTGCATGCCAAAGTCGGAGCATGCAAGACTGCTTTCCGACTTTGATCCGACTTCAATGATATTCAATGGAGTGAAGTAGGATCAAAGTCGGACCAAAGTAGTACAGGGATCATTTTCAAAGTCGCTCCGACATGTGTTAAGACGGCTCCCATAGGGAAACATTTGTTTTCACACGTCATGCGACATGAGCTCCCAATGTCGGAGTGTTTGTCGGACTAGTGTGAACCCGGCCTTATGAGCACAATAAGAACCACACCCAATATTTGCTGTGGCATGCTGCGCGCTGCACTTTCTTTTTTTACAGGTAGAAGACTTATGATCTTGCACACAGGCCCACTACTTTTAGAAAACACTCCCGTAGCCAACCTTACTGAGCAAGTGCAAAGGGTACCATCTTGTGTCATTGTTCCAGTTTGAGAGAGTTGAACCCATCCCTCACCCCCATGATAAAAATGATCTGTGGCTTTGGTAAAAAGTTCAGTGTGCAGTGAAATCAGAGTGAGACTGACCATAAACGGTTTGAATCTCGGCCGGTTCTTGCTGAACCGGCCAAGATTCTAATGCCGAGTACACACTGTCGGAATTTCCAATGGAAATGAAAAGGGAGCTTTCCATCGGATATTCTGACCGTGTGTATTCCCCATCTGATTTTTTCCGTCGGAATTTCCGCCGGACTTAGATAGTGAGCAGGTTCTCTATTTTTCCGTCTGAGATTTTCCGCCTGAGTTTTGCCTGGCATTACTGTTAATGGGTAGGCTGAATGTACCAAGTTGATGGATCGATTTGGGTACAACCAGCCTGCTGTATTCTCTTTCATTATCGTTAGGGCCATAGCCGCTAGCGATAATCAATGTCTTCTCCTGGCAGCGGGGGCGGCTTCCATCCCACCAGGAGAAGACAACGTCCCTGCAGGAGGGATTCTTGCATCAACACTGTCTGTGTTGATGGTTGAATCGATCTAATTCCTTTCCTGTAACCCATGGTTGCAGGAAAGAAATTTGCTCAGTTTATGATGTTCCTAAGTTCTTTCACTACAGGAGATGAGCTGCAAGACTGAAGGTAACGCTGGATGGGGGGGCTTTAATTTTATTTTTATTTTTTTCAAATACTTGGGAAATATAATTTTACTGATGCAAGGGCAATATTATTTGCTTGGTTTTATCTTTTTTTGTGTTCTCTTTAGCATTTTCTATGGTATAAAATGTATGAAAAATATGAAAGGAAGAGTGAAAGCATTGTAACATTCCATACCTGTAATTTATCGTTTGCACCTTTTATCAATAACTATACATAATTGTTATCTTATTTTCTTTACACAGGGCCCAGTTCTCCAGTCTGGATCTTCATGACTTGCCATCCTATCTGCTGAAGTTGTGCTGCACGTTAAAACTCTCCCATCAGATATATTCTTTCATGCCCCTGCCTTCCTTATTAGACCAGACACTGTTTCCCAAGTATACCTGTAGCCTCAAAAGTAGTGTCTGCCTGACCTTATACCATATTTTAGCCCTCCTGAAGAGGGGGCTGGGGAGCACAGTGAGAGGCGGAGTGTAGGGAGGGGGTGCAGGGCCAAAGGGGGTTTAGACGTTAAGATGCAGAGCTCCCCCCAGAGGAGAGAAGCTGTAGAGGAGGCTGGAGGCCTCTCTCTGAATCATGTGCTCTCGGGGGGTGGGGAAGACCACGGAGCAAGGGGGACGGAGTGGAAGAGCTGGGGAGAGGGAAAGAATCCGAGGGAGAGTACGGGCAGTCATTGGTCAGCTAGAGGGAATTTTACGGGATCTCAAGCAAGTGGCCAAAGAGCTGAGAGAGGTGAGTGACTGTAAAATCAATCTCCATAAACACGTTTATACCACAAAGCTTTGCTCAGCATTCAGAACTTTGCATGCAGCAAAAATAAAATGTATTTGTACTTTTATTCCCCACAGTTTTCTATTCATTAAAAACCTGCTGTTTCAGTTTCCCTCATTATAGTGCCTTATGGTGCAATAGTTAAATTTGTGTAATATCTACTGTGTGAACAACTCTCTGCTTACCTATGATCCCCAAAGCATTGCAAAAGGAAGCTACAATAAATCATTCATATCACTTTTTATGGTACAGTATATAACATATTCCTGAAACTAGATCTGTAAAGGCACATCTGCTTTCCCCAGAATAACGCAGTTCAGGATGCCAGAACTCTATTATTTGGAATAGATAAGGTGGGAATAAACTGTATTGTCAAAAGTATTGGGACATCTTCCTTTACACGCACATGAACTTTAGTGGCATCCCAGTCTTAGGCCTCATACACACAATAGGATAGCCAGAGGACAACGGTCTGATGGACCGTTTTCATTGGTCAAAACCGATCGTGTGTGGGCCCCATAGGTTATTTAACCTCCGGTAAAAGAAAGCCAGAAAGAAAGCTTTAAAATGTAACCGATGGACGCCTAACCGATAGGTCAAAACCGATCGTTAGTAGGCACGACCATCGGTTAAAAATCCACGCATGCTCAGAATCAAGTCGACGCATGCTTGGAAGCATTGAACTTCATTTTTTTTCAGCACGTTGTGTTTTACGTCACCGCGTTCTAACACGATCGTTTTTTTAACCAGTGGTGTGTAGGCACATCAGACCATCATTCAGCTTCATCGGTTAACCGGTGACAGCGGTCCTTCGGACCGTTCTCATCGGATGGACTGATCGTGTGTACGAGGCTTTAGTCATTAGGGTTCAATATTGAGTTGGCCCACCCTTTGCATCTACAACAGCCTCATTTCTTCTGGGAAGGCTGTCCACAAGGTTTAGGAGGGTGTCTATGAGAATGTTTGGACATTCTTCCAGAAGCCCATTTGTAAGGTCAGACACTGATGTTGGACAAGAAGGTCTGGCTCCACTCTAATGCTGCGTACACACGCTCGGAATTTCTGACAACAAATGGTCGATGGAAATTCTGACCGTGTGTAGGCTCCATCGGACATTTGCTGTCGGAATTTCCGACAACAAAAATTTGAGAGCTGGATCTTAAATTTTCCAACAACAAAATCCGTTCTTGTAAATTCTGAGCGTGTGTAGACAATTCCGACACACAAAATTCCACGCATGCTCTGAATCAAGTATGAGAAGCGTTCGGTCTGGAAAAACTAGCGTTCGTAATGGAGATAGCACATTCGTCGCGCTTGTTTTAATGCATCGCATTCTCTTCTTCTTCTTCTTCTTCTTCTTCTATAATGCTAGAATAATTAAGTTGTTTTGCGGCTGATATTCACATAAAAATGAAAATTAAAGCCCCCCATCCAGTTCTGACAAACTGATTTCTTTATTATTTATCGTGATCTCCTGAATAATCTTTTTATTTTTGTTTAGAATTTATTTTTATCCGTAATATTATTTTTTTTCGTTTTGTGTGTCAAGTTACCACAACATCATTATTATATTTTTTTGTATTTTTTAACCTCAAGGAGGTTGGTTGGTGTTGGTGTCCCTTATTAATTTGACATTGTATTTTTTCAATGTTCCTGCCTACTCACAAACAAACTGTCCTTTTTTAAGTAAAACACATACGCAAGTATTTGTAAAAAACAAAATAGACATTTATTAGGGGTCATAACAAAATAAAGAGGAAGGCAACGCTGGATAAACTGGTGAAGTTGGCAAAGCCTTTGTACCCCAGGGCACACATTAACTTGACAGGCAAAATTGGTAGCCTGTGGAGTCCATATAATAGGAAGCACAATCTGGTCCAGGACTCCGAGAGATCGGGAACAGCAGCAGTTGACATATAAGTGCAAATGGTCTCTCACCAAACTTCTACTAACACAAGATTAGCAGAAGGAGCCCAAAGGGTGGCGCACTTGGTATTGAACTTTCCTTTTATAATGCTATTGTATGTGTTGTTCGTGACCACGTTCTTGGCGATCGGAATTTCCGACAACATTTGTGCGACCACGTGTATGCAAGACAAGTTAGAGCCAACATCCGTCGGAAAAAAATCCACAGTTTTGTTGTCAGAATGTCCGATCATGTGTACGCAGCATAATACATCCCAAAGATGTTCTATCAGATTGAGGTCAGGACTCTGACACACTCTTAAACCTTGTGGGCAGCCTTCCCAGATGAGTTGTAGCTGTTGTAGCTGCAAAGGGTGGGCCGACTTAATATTGAGCCCTACGGACTAAGACTGGGATGCTGTTAAAGTTCATGAGCATGTAAAGGTAGGATCGCCGCCATTTCTAGTAAAAAAAATAATAAAAAATAATAATTCCCCCTAATCATTTTGGCAAAAATATAGTGTAGTTTTTTTTTTTTTAGGGAACATCTAATCGGCTTGTGTTGCTGTCTGCATCCGGAAGCTATTTCCCTTTCATCCCACCATTTACTTGCAATGGAGAACCAGAGAGCAATAGAAGATTTGTTTCTTAACATAGCAGGAAAATATTAGAACCTTTGGAACCCTTTTAGGCCTCGTACACACGAGGCAATTATTTGTTCTCGGTTTTGAACAAATCTGTCTGCTTGGATTTTGGTTTGCTCGCGTGTACACACAAGCAAACCAAAATGTGTGTCGGTGACGTGGCAGTGACGTTGACGCCGCCACGTCTCCGCACATAAAACTCTTCCGCGCATGCGTCGAAACCATATGTCTGCTGGTTAGCGCACTAACCAGAACATGTCCGGGTTCCCAGCCGACGGATTGGTAAGCATGCTTTCCAATCTGTCGGGTGGCCAAATCCGAACACGATTGAATCTGTCTGCTGGGAAGCAGACCGTTTCCAGCAGACAGATTTGATCGTGTGTACGAGGCCTTATATATTATACGTGTTGTTCGTGACCACGTTCTTGGCGATCAGAATTTCCAAAAACATTTGTGCGACCACGTGTATGCAAGACAAGTTAGAGCCTCCGTTCCACAGTTTTGTTGTCAATGTCCGATCATGTGTACGCAGCAGAATACATCCCAAAGATGTTCTAGATTGAGGTCAGGACTCTGACACACTCCTAAACCTTGGAGCCTTCCCAGATGAGTTGTAGCTGTTGTAGCTGCAAAGGGTGGGCCGACTTAATATTGGCCCTAAGTGTTGCTGTTAAAGTTCATGCGCATGTAAAGGTAGGTGTCCCAATCATTTTGGCTCCTCTGAAATTCCTAGGGAGCAATAATTGATGTATAGTACATCTAGTAGAAGTAAAAGGAATGTCCAGACAGGTGCTCTTTGCAGTGCTCTTTATTACCCAGCCGGGTAAAAACAGTAAACTTGTGGTGAGGAAAGTAAAACTGAGGAAGATAGGAGAATAGCAGATTCAGGTGTGATAATAGGAAACAGTCCTGCTCCCAAACTTAACACTTCTTAGCACCACTCCCGCCGGAGTGGGTTTAGTGCACCCAGACAGGCCTCTCTCACTGACCTGGCAGCCAGAGTATCACTCGGACAATTGTAAGAATAAGTCTCTGCCACAGACCCTCCTTGGTGAACCTAAACTTGGGAGAAAGTCTCTGCCACAGACCCCTCTCAATGAGCCTCAGAAGATACCTCTGCCACAGGTCCCCTCTGGGTTAAATTCCTGGAGAAATGCCTCCTTAATTGAGTTACGTCTGGATCTCCTTCAGCTTGTTGCTCAGGTACTGACTGACAGGTGATCAGTCCCGCAGTGTCCGTTTACCTGTGATCCCCAGTGTTTTTTTCTAAGCCCTATTGGACCGCCAGCCTCTCAATGGTGCTCCTCAGACCAATTCCCCCACTGAATCTTCAAAAGAGGGGACCCAGTCACTCACTGGATCCCCATCGCTGGTTCAGATGCTCTGGGCCAGCATGGCCCCGGAACCAGGAACACAGCGTGGCACGCACGCCCTGGCCAGGTAGGGCATATCGCTGGGGCGCCGTGATGTGGCCACCCTAAAGGTGGGTGCCACACTTGGCAAAGAAGACCCAGAACCAATGGCGTCTGCCCCATAAATACCCCTCCCCAGGATGCACAGCGAGGACAAACCCCCGTGATTGGCTGCTGGGAAAGAGCTCCCAAACCTTGACTCCACTGCTGCCACCTGCAGCACCGGGGCTGGAAGAACACCCCAATGGACTCACAGCACAGCCAAGATGAGGCAGTCAGGATCAGAGTTTAACTACACTCTGATCTACACATAAATTTAGATAGCACCAGTACTATAGGCGCTACACAATTATTTTAGTACAATGTAAAAACTAATACTACAGTTCATGAGTGGAGGCTAAATGTTGTTTGCTTAAAGCGGGGTTCCAACCACAATTAGCATTTTTTAAATGTCCTTTCATCATGCGTTTTTATAATATAAAACCGGTCACTTACTATTTTACAATCCGCCAGCGCTCCGCATAATTATTCAAAAAAGATAGTTTATAAAACTATGTCCACACCGTTGTCATTTTGCTTGTGGGCATTGTGAAGCCCACAAGCACTTACTTCCTGGAAGTCTTGGATGGGGAGTTATAATGGGGAAGCGCACTGCATCCTGGGAAATGATGACACAGGGAGAAGAGGTCAGAATCCTAGGTGATTCTGAAGGCAGATTTTGTAGGACCGCATAGCAACAGGCATTTCCAGGTGAGAAAAAAAACAATTATTTTTTTTTAGGTCTAATGAGCACAATAATGGAAAGAAAAAATTGGGATGGAAACTCCACTTTAATATTTAAAGCTATTTTTCAGGCCAGCAAACAAGGCAAAGATGTGATGTTTTTATGTTTCTTGTATAGAGAATCTTGTGACTCGGATTAAGTCAGGCTTTAGACCAGGGGTAGGCAACCTCGGCCTCAGACAATAAGAGCAGCTTTGTCCTCCCATCCTTTTAAATGACATTGAAGAAGAGGAGCACATATCTGATCTCCTGACTGCTTTTAATGCTATTTTCAGACCAACAAGCAGGCCAAAGGAGAAATGTTTTTATGTTTCTTGAAATAGAATCCTATGACTCAGAAATGGATTAAGGCAGGCCCAAAGTACAGTGGCAGCTTCGGACTACCATCCCTTTAATTGACATTGAAAGATAGGAACAGGAATATGGTCTCCTGTCTGCTTTGTATTTGGAGCTTTTTTTCTCAGGCCAACAAATGAGAAAAAGGAGAGATGTTTTCATGAAATACAGAAAACCTTGTGACTCAGAAATATATTAAAGGAGAAGTATAGCTGAAGCTATTTTGGCTACACTTCTCCTATGGATCAGCTGAAGCTGGTCGGCTGGTCCAGGCTTGGCATATCAGCTGGTCCAGTTTCGGGAAAGATCCAGACTTTACAGTCAGAATCCATCCAGATGCCTGGACGGGAAACTTGCACATGCCTCTAAGAGCCTAAGCCAGCCCCTCCCACCCCCTCCACAGCCCAGGGCTCCAGTGAGCACTGGAGGAGGCAGAGCAGGGAGCAGGTGGCTGGCAATCACTACTCATGGCTTAGGGAAGAACTGAGTGACCAGTGGCATTTGATTGCTCAGTTCTCAAGGTAGAGCCGGTGGGCGACAGATGCAGCTGTAATCGGTGCTGCAGCCATCTAGATATATTTTTATTTTCCTTTATATTCCCATACTTCTCTTTCAAGGCAGGCCCTAAATACAACAGCTTTGGCATATCAGCCCAGCCAGTTCTGAAATTCACATAGCCCCTCTACACAGCACAGCCTGGCTGGTGATCCGACTATACACTATTGCAATCATACAATACACCCCAGGCCTGTAAATGGACAATAAAGTAAAGCAGAAGTCTACGGAGATTATCTATTTGTTCCTCCCACTGTCAACATGTTTCTTATTTACACATGTGCATGAAGCACACCAGATTTGTTTGTAGTTCTTCCCCCCCCTCTCCCAGTCTAAGCCTAAATTTACACATATGCGATGAAATGCAGTGATCTCTGCGCGTTTCCCTCACCAAATTGCAATCGCACTTTGTTTGCGTTCAGCTGCGGGTGTCAATACAAAGTTGATGAAACGCCAAACGCGTTGCAAATGAAGTGCAGTTTGCCTACACCGGATTGCATGGTACAAAACGACGAGCGACCCGCATGTGGTGGTGAAGCTCCAAAATAGGAGCCTACACTTCTTAAGTGGGATGCGGTGCAATCTGAGCCCATTCAAAATGAATGGGCTCAAATCACACCACACTGAATTGCATGTGAATTGCACAGGAATGCGGTCCAGTTTCTGTGCAATTCACATGCAGTGCACAGTATAAACCACGGCTAAGTGATGCTAAGTAATTTATTTACAGTAGTTGAATTTAAAGCCTGGGAAACTTGAAATGATCTTTCTGGGAAACTTGAAATGATCTTTCTGGGAAACTTGCTTGTTTAGGTCTGTGGGACTTGTTAGAGTAAATCTA
The DNA here is from genome assembly GCA_029574335.1 of Rana kukunoris. Taxonomy (NCBI): domain Eukaryota; kingdom Metazoa; phylum Chordata; class Amphibia; order Anura; family Ranidae; genus Rana; species Rana kukunoris. The sequence continues at coordinate 100,009,944 of CM056051.1, forward strand.
CTTACCTCTTCCCTCTCTCCCCCATGCTGCTAGACCAGTCCTTGCAGCATCTTCTCCCCCCCATACTGTAATGGTCTATGGTCCTGACGTCATTTAATGCAGGTGTAGCACTGCCTGCCAGGGAAGCGGTGGATTTGCCTATTTAGCCTCCCAGAGACTAAAAAGGCAAATCACCTAAAGGGTTGTTCACGTTTTTCTGGAGTTGAGCTTTAAAATGCATTTCATGGATTTTTTTTAGCAAACGTATAACTGAATTAATTGGTAATTATGTCTGCCTGGGGTTCGGCTTTAATTAAATTCTTTTACATCACAGTAGGTTACATACAGTTATTCCTAGTAAGTCTTTAGTACCAGCAATATTGGAAGTCACTAAGAAAGGTAATGGTTTCGATACCTGATGTCTTTAGCACTGTGCAGAGACACAAACTCCCTCCTAGCAGCTGCTATAATATACCTTCAACAAAAGTGGTGAATTCTTACATTTTACAGGTAGTTCAGACACAAAAGATTTCCTGATAGTTCATACATTTCACAGATTTCTAGGTAACCACTTCAGCCCTGGAAGAATTCACCCCTTCCTGACCAGAGCACTTTTTGTGATTCGGCACTGCGTCGCTTTAACTGACAATTGCGCAGTTGTGTGACGTGGTACCTGAACAAAATTGACGTCCATTTTTTCCCACAAATAGAGGTTTCCTTTGGTGGTATTTGATCACCCCTACAGTTTTATTTTTTCTCTATAAAACAAAAAAAGAGTGACAATTTTGGGAAAAAAATATATATATATTTAACTTTTTGCTATAATATCCCCAAAAATATATTTAAAAAAAAACAAATTTCTTTCTCAGTTTCCGCCATTATGTATTCTTCTCCATATTATTGGTAAAAAAATTGCAATAAGCGTATAGTGTTTGGTTTATGAAAAAGTTATAGCATCTACAAAATAGGGAATAGTTTTATGGCATTTTTCTAAAAAAAAAAATGTTTTACTAGTAATGGCAGCGATCTGCGATTTTTATCGCGTCTGCGACATTATGGCGGACACATCGAACACTTTTGATGCTATTTTGGGACCATTGTCATTTATTACAGCGATCAGTACTATAAAAATGCACTGATTACTGTGTAAATGACAATGGCAGGGTAGGGGTAAACCACTAGGGGCGAGGAAGAGGTTAAGTGTGTCCTAGGGAGTGATTTTAAAGTGGAGTTTCCATCCCAATTTTTTTTTCCATTATTGTGCTCATTAGACCTAAAAAAGACAAAAAAAAATATGTTTTTTACTCACCTGGAAATACCTGTTGCTATGCAGTCCCACGAAAATCTGCCTTTGGAATCACCTAGGATTCTGACATTATCTTCTCGGCTCCTCAGCACGCTAATGCTCCTGGGAAATGTGTGACATAATTTCCCAGGATGCAGTGCGCTTCCCCATTATAACTCCCCATCCAAGACTTCCAGGAAGAAAGTGCTTGTAGGCTTCACAATGCCCACAAGCAAAATGACAACGGTGTGGACATAGTTTTATAAAACTATCTTTTTTGAATAACTATGCGGAACAGCGGCGGATTGTAAAATAGTAAGTGACCGGATTTATATTATAAAAACGCAGGATGAAAGGACATACATTTAAAAAATGCTAATTGTGGTTGGAACCCCGCTTTAACTCTGTGTGGCCTGGGCTACAAGTGACACGACAGTGATCACTGCTCCCTGTCACACGGCAGAACAGGGAAATGCCTTGTTTACACAGGCATTCCCCTGTTCTGCAGCTCCGTTACATGATCACGGGACACTGACAGACATCGAGTCCACGGTCCAACGGTCACAGCGCTCGCATCGGGCGCTCATGCCCACACAGCGGGCTTTTCAAAGCAACATACAGGTGCGTTGCTTTGCCCACAAGAGCCATTCTGCCTACGTATTAGTACATGGAGCGGTCGGCAAGTGGTTAAAAAGGAGTTTCAGCCATCTTGCGTTTATTAAGGCTGGGTTCAAACTATGGCAATGAGGGAACCAGCACGATTCCTGTATGGGTTCCCACATCGTATGCCTCTACGAACCGCTGCGGGTGTCAATAGAGGCTTACCTGTAGCAACCCTGGATATCTCGGAAACCTGCACGGTTTAGGAGATATCCCCTGTATCTGCATGTACCAAAGACATCGGCACATGCACACTGAAGCAACGGCATCGTTGGATTCGTTTGCAGGCAAGTGTCACATAATGGGCTAGTATGAGATGTTTTTAATTGGCAGGCTTTGCAGGGAGCAAAAGAGAAAGTAAAACCCATCAGGGTTTACTTTCTCTTTAAATCCTGGTTAAGCGTTCTGTGAAACTGAAAACATTTTAAACAAAGACCTGTTTTACTTGAATTCGGTGCCTTGGTAAAGTTATATAAGTTTGTGTCAAAAATAGAAATTCAGGCCACCTGGAGGATTTTAACTTTCTTCACGTGACTACAAATTATTTTAACCTAATCTGTAATGATGATCATTCTTGTGCTGTTAGCAGTCGATAAGCACAATTTAATTTTAATTTAATTTTATAAATACTCCAGTCTTTAAAGGAGTTAACCAGTAAAAAAAATAAAAAAAAATAAAGATGATTCTAGCATATTTAGGGCAGTATGTGCCCAGAGAAAAATGGCCAAAACACAGACTTCTATTGCATTCCAATCGTTCTTCCCTGGGTGCATACTGTCTTATAGGGTTTTACGGGGCTGCTGGCAGTGGGGCTGGACAGTGTGCCTGTGCCTTCTGCTCACACAAGTATGCATGAGACCTGACAGATTCACCTGCTGGGGATTCTACTGGTGGATTCTGTGATTGTGGCTATTTAGTCCTGGGAAATCCAAGAAGCTATAATGCCGCGTACACATGACCGTTTTTCATGAGGAGAAAAATTGCATTTTTTAAATTAGTTGTTAAAAACGGTCGTGTGTAAGCTCCAGAGCATTTTTCTCGTGGAAAAAAATGGGCAATAAAAATTTAGAACATGCTCTATTTTTTCTCGTCATCGTTTTTCTCGTCGTGAAAAACGGTCGTGTGTACGCTTTAACGACTGGGGAAAAAATGTGCATGCTCATAAGCAAGTTATGAAACGGGAAAATAGCATAATTAGCCCAAAGGGTGGCGCCATTCTAATGGAACTTCCCCTTTATAGTGCCGTCGTACGTGTTGTACGTCATTGCGCTTTGCTCGAGCATTTTTTATCACAATTGTGTGTATGCAAGGCAGGCTTGAGAGGAATCACGTCCATGACATGAAAAATGGTCGTTTTCATCGGACATGTCTCCTCAGGATTTTCGTCCGGCGGTGTGTGCACACCATCGGATCAAAATCCCCGCCAGCAGACAGCACGGTGACGCCGCCACGTCACCGCACCAGGAAGTAAAAAACTTCCATGCATGTGTCGCTTGACTAACCAGTGGACATATCCGACGGACATGTCTCCGGCGGACAAATTTTAAAGCATGCTTTAAAATTTGTCCGCCGGTCAGACATGTCCGCTAGCCCATACACACGATCGGATTTGTCCTCTGAACTGGTCCGTCGGACCAGTTTCAGCGGACAAATTTGATCGTGTGTACGGCCAGGAATCCCATCAGGAAAGCTTGCCTTGCAAAGCCATGTATACAGTCGGCCACTCAAAAGAACCGCCGTTCTTTTTAATGGCAAGAACGTGGTGACGTCATTGACTACGATGAGCCGGTGTCTCGTCACATTCGATGCCGTCGCCGCCGTCTTGCTACACCCCACACTAACTTTGTATGCTACCGAGCTTGGGTCGAAGTGTTATCGAGCATGCTAGGGAGCATACACGCGGCCAGGATTCCCGGCCAAATGCTCTCCTGGCAGTTTTCCTGCCAAGAAAACCGGTCGTGTGTACGAGGCTCAGGCTATAGTCAGGGGCGGACTGACCATAAACTCGGGCACTGCCCGAGGGCCCCGTGCCAAGGGGCCCCACCAGGGTGCCAGTGAAAACCAGGGACAGTATTTAAAAATCTGGTTTCTTTTACATCTGTCCCTGATATGTCCAAACCGACATGCTTTTGATGTGAAAATCCTGAAATTTTAGCTGCCCTGCCTCTTCAGCCTCCTGCATGGTGGCCATTGTAAGCCCAGGGGCCCCATAATCTTCTATTGCCCGGTGGCCCCATGAGTTGTCGTCCGCCCCTGGCTATGTTTAAAGTATGGTGAATGGGGCATTCTAAGGCATTGTTAGCTTGCGGTTATGGTATGGCATTCTAAATTAGAAACCCATTTGGCTAGAAAAAAAAAAATACCTTTGGGTGGCTTTTCTGAATGACTGCACAGCTCTCTGAAAAGCAATCCATTACAGATCTTCAGAGAGGAATGCAAGCCTAAACAAACCCTGAAGGGTAATCATCCCTGTCACTACACAAATATATCGGAATCAACACTATTTTTTTTAAACTGAAAAGACCGCATTAGTGTTCATAAACCTTAAAGTGGTAGTAAAGGCTAATAAAAACCGTCCTCTCTGCTCCTCCAAAGACCTCCTGTTTTCTAGCTCCCTTGTCTCCTCCTTCCATGCTCGTCTCTAAGACTCCTACAAAGCCTCTCCCATCCTCTGGAAATTACTACCCTAATCTGTCTGGTTATCTCCTACTCTATCTCATACTCTGTCTACTTTTAGGCAAACCCTGAACACTCATCTCTTTAGGGAAGCCTATCCTTCCTTTAGCTAATAACCACATTTTCTATTTCTCCCATCAGTTCATCCCTCACAGTTATTACTTTTTGTTCCACCAGCCCCTCCCTATTAGATTGTAAACTCACAGGACCCTCTTATATTGTTGCTGTATTGTCTCCCTTTTTATTGAAAAGTGCTGCACAAATTGTTGGCGCTATATAAATCCTGTAAAATAATAATAATAAGTATTCTTAAAAATGCTGCTTCCCACTTTTCCTACTTATCTTGCATAGCCTGTATAAAAAAGAACAGTGTAAATACTCTTTTTTTTTCCAGTTAGGTGCGGTCACGCAATCCAGCAGTAAGGGAGCGCTTGACAATGGCTGTGAATTCCCAGGGCTGTGTCATCACCCATAAGCCCCCATTGTCCATCCATTGTTGGTGCTTCCTCTTCTCCCCTACAGTAGCTACTCTCTGACACAGGGGAGCCGAAGCTGGTGGATCACATGGCTGGAGCAGAGTGGAGTAAAAAAAGGTATATACACTGCTGTTTTTTATACAGGCTATGCAGGATAGGCAGGAGAAGGGGAGGCAGCATTTTTAAGAATAATTGCTAATAACATTCTCTTCAACTTCTCTTATTCACTACCTTTTGGTCTGTTTGATACACCATTGGAAGTATTTTGTTGTGTCTGTTTGATAAGTGCGAAACATACCTGTTGATCATGTCCTGTGTCCTCTGCAGACTTCCTGTGTTATCTTAAAGAGCCTATCTAGTTCTTACCTATTTTATTAAAAGAGAAATATGGGAAACATCATTTTTTTCTGAATCATACATAGGTGGATGCAGCATTGGTTCGAGTGATCAAACACAGCCAATCGCTCAGTTCTCATAGCTTTGTGAGCAGAGAGCTGCTGACAGTGAATCACTGCCTCTCTGCTCTGCCCCTCCCCCCGTGCCCTGAGCTAAAGCACTGGGCTGTGTAAGGGGGTGGGAGCGGCCATCTATAGTCGTGATCCTTCCTGAGCCTGGACCGGCTCTGTGACGTCACCTGACAGCAGTCTTCAGCCCACTGTCTGCTGAAAACGGGTCACAGGAGTGCAAAACGAACTACACTCCTCAATGATACAAACAGAGAATTCAGTGCTGCTACCCATATAGAGCACTATCAACAGGTCCACAGTCACCACATATGATAAACAGTCGCCCATATGAGAGTAATGATCCATAAAGAGGATCCGCACAACCGCTGTTGCTCTAAAATCTTGCTTATATTTAGGAAACCACAGAGTACAGTCAGTTGATGCGTTTTAGCCTACACAGCTTAATTAATACTTTTTTTTATAATCTATTTACAAACTGAACTTTCTAAGCCTGTAGACTTGTCCTTACACGCTAGCCACGTATGTGGTCTTTCATTAAACTCTCAAGTGCCTTATACAAGTGAAACTAACCAGTCTAGTAAAAACTTTGATCTCTTTTTAAATATAGACAAAAATGTAGGCACCACACTGGCCATACGCCAATGTAGTGGTACCATGCCAGTCAATAAAGAGTCTCTAAAAAATTAAAAACAATGGCTTAGAAATGACTCCGGGTGCTTTATTCGCCTTTATTCTGTCTAAGTATTTCTGGAACTATCATTTTTGAGCCATGGTGGATCATTTGGGGCTGTCTCCATACTATCCCCGTTAAGGACTTGAGGTCCCCCATGTATACACTGAGCTGAAGGTATTTAATAAATATCAAGAAAAAATTATATACACAATCGTATATATAAAATCAACGAGCTGCTAGGTAACTAGGGAATAGCAGCCAACACCACAAAATAGATACATTTTGTAAAATGGTAACATAAAAATAATTTAAGTGTGGCGCTAAAACTGAAAAGAAAAAACCCAGTGAAGTAGTCTTTTAAAAGGTGGTAAACAATGTCAATTATTCAGATGAACTCAGGACCATGACAAACTTCAATTCACCAGATGAAAAGGAAACATAAGTGATTGATAGATGATCCGTCACCAAGGAATGAATATAATTGAGCTTACCAGAGGTAACAGACCCAAACAAGCATATACTCATCAGGTCGTTCAAGCTTAGAAGATGCCAGTAATCAAAGTATCCTCCGAAAAATCAATGAGTCTCCTGGGATATCCTTATGGTGATTTCATACAGAACCAGTTGAATGGTGCTAGTAGATGTTCTCAAGCAATGGTGTTAAACATCAATAATTTTGCAGAGTGTAAATAGAGAAAGAAAAGGTGCACATAGCGTAATTCTGTATTAAAATTAGCAATATTTAATAGAAAAAAGTTTTACACTCACAATGAAGAGGGATAAAACAAGCGCTTATATAAGTCCGGCAGTGGGGTCAGTGTAGTCTTGACGCGTTTCGTTCACTCGAACATGTGCCCCACTAGGTTTTTTCTTTTCAGTTTTAGCGCCACACTTTATTTATTTTCGTTATTTAATAAATATGCCTTTTCTTAATCCCCAGTCACCAACTCATAATTATCTTGTAAAGGACCTATATGCTCTGACCTTTTCACTATTAATACATTTGAAGAATATTTTGTCGTTTGACCTACTCTCTTTTGCAACCTATTGTTTGTTTTTCATTTTTCTGTGTATTTTTTACATATTATAATATTTTTAATTTTCAATGATGATAGTGTTTCTTTATTTATATATATTTTTTTAAATGATCTTTTCTTACTATTTATAGCCATTTTCATTATTTTGGACATGAGCCAGATAGGTTTTAATTTTAGCCTGTTAAAGGGTCACTAAAGGAAAACAATTTTTTAGCTAAATAGCTTCCTTTAACTTACTGCAGTGCTGTTTGCATGTCCTCATTGTTCGTTTTTGCTTTGATGTTGCTGTAATCCTGCTCTGTTCTGGACACTTCCTGAATGTCTGTTTCCTTATAACCACAGTACTGGGAGCTTTCTCACTGTGGTCACTAATCAAGGAGGTGTGATTACTGTGTGTAAACTGAAACTAGATTTGGCTGAGGGGTTCAGACAAACCATAACTGCACACTATTGGCTCTCTGGCTCTGTACATCAGAGAGACAGGAAACAACAGCAAAAACGAAACTAGAACTGTAGGTTGATTATATGATTGATTTTTATCTATTTTTAATCATTTTTAAAAGGAATCAGTTAACTATTATGGGCCAGATTCAGGTAGATGGGAGCATCTTTAATCTGGAGTAACGTTTCTCATTTACGTTACTCTGGTGAAATTTTAGGAGCAAGTGCTGTTATTCATGAAGCACTTGCTCCTAAAGTTGCGGCAGCGTATCGAAAATGAGGCGGCGTTATTCAAATTGGGCGGGTACGGGGCGTGTATTATTTAAACTAGGCCGATCCCGCGGCGAACGTACTGCGCATGCGTCGACTGTCAATGCATCCCAGTGCGCATGCTCACAACTTTTGTCGGCACCACTTCCTTGGAAACGACAGCGCAATGTGTTCCGTTTGGCGTTTAAATGCGCCCGTAGATGCGCCATTCCGGCACTAAAGTATATCCTGTTCCCCCTCCCCGCAGTGAAGTTACTTTTGTTCTGAGATGGCTGCTCCCGTTCCCCGCAAACACAGGAGAAAGCTGAACTTTAAAGGCCAGGAGCTGTCAGCCGTCATCACGGCTATGGAGACCTATGATGTCTTCCTCCATGGCTGTAAAAGTTGACAGACAAGCAGGGACAGAGGTGTTGTCCTGCAAGTGGGGGTGCTCAGCTAGCTCTTATCGTCGGTAACACTGCTGTAGCTGCTCTCCTGCTGACCTGTGGCCGTCTGGAGTAAAGATAAAGCAGCTATTTGTAGAAATAACTTTGCGACGGACGGACGACATATGCGCGGCGCATGTAGCCAGCGTATGGTGCTAATCCGTTCGGGAATCGGGAAATCTCCCTCATTTGCATATTTGCAGGGGAAATCAATTGGCGCGACTCATGCGCCAAGCGAAACTATGCGCTGACGATATTCTGGCGTCGGAAAGTTAAGCCGGTCGGGGAAAGCCCGTTTTCTGTCGCATCTAGTTTGGTGGGTACGGCCGCGGAGATACAACGGCGCATCTTGACAGTTACGCGGCGCATATCGAAATACTCCAGTGCAACTCTATCTGAATCTGGCCCACTGTCTCTATACCCTGTAAACAGTCATTTCAGCCCAAATTTTTTTTTCCTTTAGTGACCCTTTAAGGCCTCATTCACACCTATGCAGGTTGTAGTTGATGCATATTCCAGGTGCATTTTGCGTTTTCAATACAGATTTTTTTTTTTTTTTTCAAATATTTTATTGGATTTGTAAATTAAAGTAAATGGATACAATACATGTATATTGCGTAATAAAGAACGATGGATACAATAAGCGATAAAGGTATTACATAAACAAAAAAACAAAAAAAGGCTACAAATGCTTTAAGTACTTATATGTAACTTTAAAGTAAGAAGGGAAAAATTAAAGAAAGTGGAAGGGAGGGAGGTGTGAGGGAAGTAAATGAAAATAGATAATACGAGGTATAGAGATAAATCAACAATTCATGACAGAATATGTTATACAATAAATAATTGGAAAATATCATGAGGATGCATTAGATAATTGAAGAAATTTCCTAGAATGTTTAAAATTCAACCAACAAGCCCATTTATTGTAAAAGGTAGTCGTAGAGTCTTTTGATTGACATATTAGATTTTCCATGTCAGCAATATGACCAATCTTTTTTAACCATTCAGATATGGAAGGAGGGTTTTGTTTTTTCCAGTGAATGGGAATGCACATTTTTGCAGCATTAATGAGATGTGGTAAGATGGATCGATTATAAGCAGATATCGATAGTGAACTATGGTGCAATAAGTATTGCGCTGCTGTAAACTCAGGGGTAAGAGTCGTAATTTGTATAATTATGTCGTGTACTTCTTTCCAGAAAGGTCGAATGAGATTACATTCCCACCAAATGTGTAAAAGTGTGCCACGTTCAGCATCACAGCGCCAACATAAGGGTGTGGAATTGGGGATGTATTTGTGAGTAATAAGCGGAGTTCTGTACTATCTAGAATATATTGTATAACTGTTTTCTTGTATTTGGACGTTTAAGGAGCTCTTGTGTATGTGATGGAATATGAGTGACCACTCCTCTTCAGATAGGGATATATCTAGATCAGTTTCCCATTTTGTGTTATCTTCTTTAATGTCAGTCATTGAAAAAAGGATGGCATAGATGGAAGAGATAAGGTGTCTTTGAGGTGAAGATTTAATACATAATTTTTCAAAAGGTGTTTTGCTCTTAAACCAATCTAAGTACGACGGAGATATAGAAAGGAATTGTTTAAGTTGTTCATAGTCTAAAGAAGAGATGCAATGATTAGGGTGTTTGGCTATATATGTATCAAATGGGAGAATATGTTCTTTCACAAAAAAGGATTCCGCTCTAATAGATTCACTTGGAGACAGATAAGAGCATTGAAATTAAGAACATTTTATAGGGATGTCAGGATTGAGAATCAGTGGAGTTAAAGGGCCCGGTATGGAGGTGATATCAAATTTTTCATATAAGGATCTAAAAGTTTGTAAAGTTGGGTTAGTTAGAGGATGATGTTTAACCATACAAGGTATTTTACGGGAGCAGATCCATGGTAGGTGACATAAAGGCAGTGGAGAGAATGAGCCTTCCAGTTTGATCCACGCCTTAGATTCAATGTGCAAGTGCCAATCTATTACACGAGTTAATCAATACACATTTTTATCCATTTAAGTCTATGGAACCAAAAAACACAACCTGCTGGTCCCTGGCCCTTTCTGTAAAATGCACAGATGTGAACATGGCCCATAGGAAATCATGTTAAATGGACTGGTGTGTTTCTGCAAAACTGAAAATGCATAGGTGTGAACCAGACCCAAATGTATTGCCCAGGGGAATATGTTTTGCAGTGTGTTTGCATACAGTCTTATTGAAGAATTCCCATTTCTGTTCTGTGATTTTTAATGACAATATTCTCTGTTCTTATCTTGTGCAGATTAATTAGCCTTTATGTTGTGGAGATCCTAAAGTAGGAGTGTTTGAGTAGTTGAGCAAATTACACAGATCCTTCTTCTATTTTGTAGGCTTCTAGCATGCAATTGTGATTTAGTTTCATTGACATGAAAGGAGGAGTTGGTTTAAGCATTGAGCTTACACAGATGGCATGTTTCCATGGAAATGATATTTCTGATATTTAAAGATCAGGATCAGATGCAAGAACAACATTGCTGTTTATTCTGGGTTACACAGTATAGAACAGGCACCATTTGTATAACTCAAAGTATAAAATATTTTTCCCATTGAAATGTGCATATCTACATCTATTTATATTTACACTGTCTAAAATAAGGCTGGTACAGTAAGGGGAAAGAAAGTATCTTTGATGCCCAAAGTAACAAGGCAGAATCCTGCTGTTATTTTTCTAGGACAAGTTATGGAATGACATAAAAGGACCTGGCCGTTACAGGAACATACACACTAGTTCTAATAAATATGCCCCATTTCTTTGTGTACGTTTAAAGTATAAGTAAACTCAACCACAGATATCAATAACCGACTCCTATTGATAAATAACCCACACAAATTAGTAGCTGAAGCCCTAGAAGCAGATTATTTCGGCTACAATCATGCAACTACAAAATTAATCACCAAAACATGGCATACAACAAAAACAATCCTGGGGTATGTGGGCCCGTCAGAATTTTCTCCTATTTGGAACAACAACAATTTACAGGAGATGTTAAGTATAGAAGAAGCGAGGGACTGGGCGAATAAAGGTATATATCGCCTTAAACACATTTTCAAGGGCAATGTTATGAAGCAATTTCAAGATTTAGTAAGCAAATTTAAAATCTCAAATAAATCCTTCTTTAAATATCTCCAGGTTCGCCATGCTATACAAGCACAATTTGCCTCTAAAACAGTTGAGTGGACACAGATGCCTGTCCTGTCCCCTGTAATTGAGGCAACACAAGCCAAGGGCTTAATCTCCGCAACATATGGTAGCCTGGGAGCGAGGGCATTAAGTAGAGAAGGCCCGCGGAAGACCAAAGTGGCCTGGGAGAGAGATCTGGGCACAATTTCCCCAGATCAGTGGGATAGGATTCTTCGTCAAGGAGCCTGGGCGTCTATTGCCCCGGCTCAAAGACTGTCTCACCTATTCTTAATATATAGGGTCTATCACACTCCCCATAAAATGCTTAAGCTGGGTTGGAGACCCAATAATGAGTGCCCAAGATGTAACAATAAAGGAGATCTTCTTCACATGGTCTGGAAGTGCCCAAAATTATACAGCTTCTGGGTGGGCATTATAACATTGATAAATGAGAAATTTAGGTCTGCCCTTGCTCCAGCAGCCAGGATTTGCCTCCTGGGATGTCTGGACGATACCAAGGTACCGCAAGGTACCCTGGAACCTATTTTGAGATGCCTATTTCAGGCTCGCAAAATAATTGCACAAAAATGGCAAGCCCAGGCGCCCCCATCTATAGAGAACTGGTTAGCAGCTATGAAACAAACAATCTCAAACGAAAGGGTACACTATATCATTCAGGGGAAGTATGACAAGTTTGTAAAAATATGGAGATTATGGCAGTTAACAGGCGAGGAACCAGGGTAGGTATCCCTGAGGCTGGAGCTTAGGCATACGGGGGCTCACCCTTGAGCGAGCCCCCGTATGCCTGCTCCCACCTGCATCAAATATTAAACAACAGGAAAGGTGGCAACTATCCATAATTTAATCTACCCACAACCAGGTCTGCATGCTCACAAGGGTGGGGCAGGGGAGGGGGGGGGTAAGGGGATGGGAGGAGGCGGGAACGCGGGGGGGGGAGGAATACAACAATACAACATCTATGTAACAGAGCACGAGTTATTAACCCGACAGGGGCACAGTAACTAGCCGTTTTAATCTGTATATACATTATTTGTCAACAAACCACTTGTATTCTTGCCTGTTGGATATATGTATGTGTAAAGCAGTGATAAAGAAAATACAAATAAAAATAATTGAATGAAAAAAAAACTCAACCACTAACATATCATATAGGCTTTATCATCATAATGCAATTTTAGATTTTTTTTTCTAATATTGTTTAAGCTGTGGATTCTCGTAAATTTATATTTGGTTTATTTTTTGCCAGCAAGCCTCCATGTTGTTCAACTATGGCAGAGTTGTAATCAGTTAACCACTTAAGACCCGGACCTTTAGGCAGCTAAAGGACCCGGCCAGGTTTTGCGATTCGACACTGCGTCGCTTTAACAGACAGTTGTGCAGTTGTGCGACGTGATTCCCAAACAAAATTGATGTCCTTTTTTTCCCACAAATAGAGCTTTCTTTTGGTGGTATTTGATCACCTCTGCGGTTTTTATTTTTTTCCGCTATAAACAAAAATATTTTTTACTTTTTGCTATAATAAAAATCCCCCAAAAATATATAAAAAAAAAAATTTTTCCCTCAGTTTAAGCCGATACGTATTCTTCTACCTATTTATCAGTTGGTTTGCACAAAATTTATAGCGTTTACAAAATAGGGGATAGTTTTATTGCATTTTTATAAAAAAAAATTTTTTACTACTAATAGCGGTGATCGTCGATTTTTTTTTTGTGACTGCAACATTATAGCGGACACTTCGGACAATTTTGACACATTTTTGGGACCATTGTCATTTTCACAGCAAAAAATGCATTTAAAATGCATTGTTTATTGTGAAAATGACAATTGCAGTTTGGGAGTTACCACAAGGAGGCGCTGAAGGGGTTATGTGTGACCTCATTTGTGTTACTAACTGTAGGGGGTGTGGCTGTAGGTGTGACGTCATTGATTGTGATTCCCTCTGTAAGGGAACACACAATCAATGCCGGCGCCACAGTGAAAAACAGGGAACGCGCTGGCTTTTTGGCTCATTTATTGGATGATTGATAGCAGCGCAGCTACTGGCTCCCTCTGCTGTCAATCAAATAAATAACGGGGCACGCCGGGGGCAGGGCCGAGTGATACAGTCGGTGGCTATGGCTGCCCACTGTATCACAGGAGCGCGCCCGCAAGCTAACCCCCTTGGGAGAGCGCTTTCCAGAACAGGGGTTGGCTCTTGCGGAGAGGAGCTGAGACAGCCACCGAGGGACCCCAGAAGATGAGGATCGGGCCACTCTGTGCAAAACGACCTGCACAGTGGAGGTAAGTATGACATGTTTGTTATTTTATTTATTTTAAACGGGAACCTTTACTAACCCTTTAATCTACTTTTCTCAAGAGAGGATAAATTCAGTTCCTCTAAACTTTCCTCATAGCTGAGCTCCTCCATGCCTCTTATCAGTTTGGTTGCCCTTCTCTGCACTTTTCTCCAGTTCCCCAATATCCTTTTTGAGAACTGGTGCCCAAAACCAAACTGCACAGTCCAGATGAGGTCTTACTAATTATTTGTACAGGGGCAAAATTATCTCTCTCTCTCTGGAGTCCATGCCTCTCTTAATACAAGAAAGGACTTTGCTCACTTTGGAAACCACAGCTTGGCATTGCATGCCATTATTAGGCTTATGATCTACCAAAACCCCTAGATCCTTCTCCATTATGGATCCCCCAGTTGTACTCCCCTAGTATGTGATATATGCATTGCCCTTTTCAGTATCACACAAAAAATTCTCCTGCGCTCTGGTGTTTTCCTGCTATAGGGCAATATCATACAGTTTCAGTGTAAAATCTTGCAGCCCTCCTCAGAATCACGGGAATTCATAAAGCTATAAAAGAAAAGAAAAAGGAGGGTGCACCGATCTAGTGCATTATCACTTAAAGGGATTTTATTAGATAAATTAAAACAATGGTCATACTCACAAATGGAGTTGAAAGACAGCGCTTATCAGACAATTGAACTGGTATACAGTATCGCCCAGCGACCACGGTAACAACACGGATCAGATGGCATCAGACCGAGATCTATGACTTACACGTTTCAGAGGCGAACCTCTTTCATCAGAGCCTCGGTGGTCAGTAGTTTCTCCACCGAGTCTCTGATTAAAGAGGTTCGCCTCTGAAACGCGTAAGCCATAGATGCCATAGATGCCATCTGATCCGTTTGTGAGTAGGACCATTGTTTTAATCTATCTAATAAAATCCCCTTAAGTGATAATGCACTAGGTCGATGAGCCCTCCTTTTTCTTTTTTTTTATTGCATTTTTCTGTTGCATTTATAAAAAAATTGTACAATTATAAAAAGACCTAGTGATCCTTCCATGAAGTTTCTTTGTTCAGGCACTTTCTATTATAGGGTGACAATGTTCTGTCCTTGTCCTTGTGCTCCTTTATTGTCACCCTGTCAATTGGGTTTCCAATGAATGTCTAGGTGACCATTCCAGCACAGGTCTAACAGTGCAGGTCCACTGGATGCCATCAACACAGCGCTACTACAGTCAGCTGACTTAGTAGCACCCAAACGCAAAACCTGCATCAGAAAAAACAACTCCAGCTGGTTTAACGACCAGCTATTATTGCTAAAGCAAGAGCACAGAAGAGCGGAAGCAGCTTGGAAAAGAAGCCGCTCAGAGGAAAACCACACCATCTATAGGGAAATTACCAAAAAATACCATAAAGAAATCTTTAAAACCAAAAAAAACATTTCGCCAATATCATCACCAATGCCCTCAACCGCCCCCGCGAACTCTTTAACGTAGTCACCCAGGCCATGAATCCAGTCTGTCTTGAACCCCCCAATTCTGACACCCAGGAGTGTTGCACAGAACTGTCGGATTATTTCTTCAACAAAATTGAGGGAATCCGTGAAAGCATTCAGCAAAATAGGACTCCCACCAACCCCCCCCCCCCCCCCACAAATCACATGCCTAATACCCACACAAAGTCGCCACAAGCGACAAACTTCACTTTAAAATCCATTTCCATCGAGGCCACAAAAAACATCATCAACACCCTAGGAAATAGCACAGCACCGAATTATATTATCCCCACCAAACTGCTGAAGGAATGTGCCGATATCCTGGCCCAGCCGATCACACAGCTTATAAACCAATCATTCAAGGAAGGTATAGTGCCCACCCAACTAAAACAAGGTATAATTAAACCTATTTTGAAGAAACCCACCCTCGACCCCAAAGACCCAAAACACCGTCGCCCTATAACAGCCCTAAATGTCCTCTCTAAGGTGATGGAGAAAGTAGTGGTAAAACAGCTACAACATCACTAAGACACCCACAATCTGTTAGATCCTCTTCAATCGGGTTTCCGCCCCGGGCACGGGACGGAAACAGCATTACTCAAAATATGGGATGACGTTCTTGAGGCCGCAGACAAAGGATAATCTTGTCTTCTAGTTCTGTTGGACCTAAGCGCAGCCTTTGACATGGTGGACCACAAACTACTACTGACTCGGCTAGTGGAAGTAGCTAGAGTCGCAGAAGGTGATCTACCGTGGTTCTCCTCTTTTTTGGAAAATCGATTACAAACAGTGAAATTAGGACGTTTCACTTCCGAAAAACGCACGGTGTCGTGCGGAGTCCCTTAGGGATCCCCCATGTCGCCGGTGCTGTTCAACATCTACATCCACCCTCTCTTTGAAATCATCAGTAGCCAAAAGCTGCTTTATCAATCTTATGCAGAGATGACACGCAACTGTATTTTCGCATCTGCAACAAAAAGGATCATCATCTCAGTCTAGAGACATGCCTCACTTTGATAGAAAACTGGATGACAAAGAGTTATCTTAAACTCAACGGCTCCAAAACAGAACTTCTCCTGTTTCACGCCAGTCGAAAGAATCAACTAGCAACAACTTGGACGCCCCTGCCCATTATGGGCCCAAATCATCACCCCTAGCACCAAAGTCAAAAGTCTCGGGGTCATTTTTGACACCTACATGACAATGGATGCACAAATAGGGTCAGTAGTCAGCGGATCGCACCATCTGCTGCGCCTACTACGCAGATTTATTCCTTTCATTCCGAAAGAAGACATAGCAGTAGTGGTGGGTACAATTATGAACTCCAGACTTGACTATGCCAATGCCCTTTATCTTGAACTCCCAAAGTACCAAATCGCTCGTCTGCAAGTCGTACAAAATACGGCCGCCAGACTGGTGACAGGGATAAAACCCTGGGAATCAATCTCACCTTCACTGAGATCCCTTAATTGGTTGCCAGTAAAAGACCGAATTGCTTTTAAAGCACTCTGTCTGACACATAAGTGTATCCAAGGGAAGGCCCCCCAATATCTAAGCGAAAAATTAAATGCTCACAACTCAAATCGCGTTCTGCGATCTACCAACCAAAATCTCCTCCAGATACCCAAGGCCAGATACAAATCCAAAGGAGAGCGAAGATTTGCAGTCCATGGCCCCAGACTGTGGAATGCCTTACCAACCAGCATTCGGTTGGAGGAGAACCACTTGGCCTTCAGAAGAAAGATCAAAACTCATCTCTTTTGATGACAAAGGAGAAAGGAACAACGAGCGCCCAGAGGCGATTTAGTTCGCATGTGCTGCGCTATACAAGTTCTTCATTCATTTACTGTTACCATCAGAAAACCCACCTAGAAATTGTCAAGCAGCATTTGCTAGAGTGCTTGTATACAGGAAGTGGTTGCATGTATAAATTGATGAACTTTACAGACAAGAGGGTATATCTTCCAAATGAAGGAGGCTGCATTTATTCAACAGGGCAACTTATTTTTAAGGCAGGAGGGCTTTGTATAGGAAGTCCATCACATAGAACAAACTCAGTTCCTGTTAGTCTGAGCCACTAAACTCATGTCTGTTCCTTACTAATATGGTACCCCCTAATTGGTTCCCCAAAACAAACAGACAGAGATTGTACATTTATAGTGTTCTTTCACCAATCAGCCTTTTCACCCAGCCTCAAGCACCCATAGTAGCAGGGGTCAAGTCCTAGGAACAAAAGTGTGGGAACTCACCCAAGATTCACACCTGCCCCCCAAAAAAAGTGTGTGTGTGTATATAGATGTATCGCTACCCCCCAAAGGAGCCGCTGGTTAGATTTGGGACCAGCATGTTACCTCTGTAGCTTGTCTAGTGGTATGATGAAAAGTAGATGGTGTGAGCAATGATAGAATGTCCAAACAGCAAGGTGTCGTTTTCTGTGCTTTTATTCTTGTGCCAACATGGCAACAGGTAACATCTGGTGAGTAGAGGAAAGATGGTGAAGGAAGAAGTTGCAGGTTCACGCCTTAACTATGTACAGAAGCAGTCCTGCTTCAACGATACCTTTTGGTTCGTCGCCACCCCAGCCGGAGTGGGTGTAGTGCACCCGGACAGTCTCTCTCACAGAACTGGCAGCCGGAGTATCACTCGGAACCCTGAAAAGGAAGCAAGCCTCTGCCATAGACTTGGCTCAATAGAATAGGAGAGGTACCTCTGCCACAGGCCCTTGCTCTGGAACGTAACTTGGTGGAGCGATTCCTTCTCAGTAAAGTAGTTTGCCTGAATTTGTCTTCAGGTAGGTTTTGATTTTGGGTGATCGACTGACAGGTTGCCATAGAACAAACTCCCAGTGTCCGGTCACCTTGATCCCCGATGGCTTGTCTGGGCCTTATTGGATCACCTGCCTCCGGGCTCTCCTCAGACTGGCTCCCCACCGAACAGCGCAACTCGCTTGGGATCTTCTCTTAGAAGTGAGGGCCCAGTAAGTCACTGGGGCCTCTCTGCAGCTTTGGTTGCTCCGGGCCATGATGGCCCAGAGTCAGGGACTCCGCGTAGCATGTGCACCCTGGCCTGGTAGGCCATAACGGTGGGGCCCATGATGTGCGCACACCCTAAAGGTGAGTGCCGCACCTGGATCCAACCTCGAACTCCCGACGCCAAGATGGCACCCTAAAGAAGTACCCTCCCCCAGCATGCCCATTATCCATAGCTTCTCGCCTTTGGAAAAAGTCTTCAGAATTGGGAGCAATTTCTCTGCCGTCCAGGCTTCCCCTTTATCTCGACCAATAGGCCTTTCTCTAGAACAACATTCTCTTCCTTACACCACTCGGCTGTGGCAGCAGCATCCATGATTGGTCCTGGCAAGGGTGGGACTCAGTATGAGGGAGATTATTATTATTTTTGTTGAGAAGTAGAAATCCCGGATGAGCTCCCACGTGTAGCGCTACCCCCGAAGGAGCGGCTGGTTAGATTTGGGATCTACTTTCAATAATCTGTCCACCCCCTTAAAATGGCTCGAGCCCGCCCTTGGCACACTAGGCAAGACTGCGAATATATATTGGGAGTCCCATGTGTAGCTATGAGATCCCAATAACATGCAGTTTTTATCTCTAGGAAGACATGTAATATTATTGTTACCTTCCTTCTTTTTATGCAGGCTTCTGGAGTAAACACACTTCACAATAAAATGCATGTGAATCAAAAGAGCTTTACTTGTTATATATATGTATATTAATGAGAGAAACAAGCAGTGAATTATACACACAGTTTGTCTATGTATCTGTCTCCACAAAGAGTTCTTTGTGAGAGTCAGCAAACCAACAAAAGAAACATATAACAAGCTAATTCTACAGTTAACTTTAAATGACCTATGCTCGCAAGCTCCCCTAGTGGGTGACCTATTGAAATGCAGCTGCTGAACAGATCTCAGTTAGGCCTAACCTGCTAGAGTCCAGAAGTCCTTCGGTGATAAAGTCTAGTTGTAGGTCCATTGGTGCACTTTTAAGAATATTTTGTAATCCATAGGGGTATTGGAACTCAGTCTAAAGGGATAGTCAATACAGATGGGATGTATCGATCCTCCGGTCAGCATCAGTCAGTATAGCCAGCGTGACTTTCAGATCCTCCTTAATAGAATAACAGAACAGTGTGTACTTGCTAATATGTGAGGGCTCTGTAAGTCGTGAGAGTATTAAGTATGGGAACTTGGGCAAGTGCCCTCTTGCCCGATCAGGCCTAGTCCGCCTGAGCCTCTCATAAAGTTAGGATGCTTCGCAGCACACCGTAAAGCCAGGCCTCCGATATCCTGTCTTCAGCAGCTCCAGTCAGCAATCAATCCACCCCGTCCAATCTCCTGGAACGTGGAATGGACACCCTTGGGCTTGTTCCTTGCCGATGGATATAGGCCCAGGCTCTCGGGACCTGCACGTCTTTCTCTGCGGAGCTGTGGAGAGCGTCACAGCCTCGTAGTTAGGCCTGAAGCCT
The DNA here is from genome assembly GCA_029574335.1 of Rana kukunoris. Taxonomy (NCBI): domain Eukaryota; kingdom Metazoa; phylum Chordata; class Amphibia; order Anura; family Ranidae; genus Rana; species Rana kukunoris. The sequence continues at coordinate 100,029,770 of CM056051.1, forward strand.
GGGCTTCAGGCTTAACTACTGTTATAGTATTTATATTGTTTATTCTTCTTTATGTGCTATTTTTTTTTTAAGCATGTACATTATTTTAACCATTTTTAGTATCTTTATATAAAGGGCACAGACTTTCTCTCCATACAAGTATATAAACCTGTAATTGTGGTTTACTGTGAAAATGCATAAGAGGACTATTGAGAGCAGAAACACCTGTTATTTGAGACACGTGTAAAAAAATGTTGCTTGCTTTACTGTCTTGTAAAGAGGAATAGCTGCGCTTAGGATAATCTAATAGAGGGTAATAGGACTAGTAAAAGTGTGTGACTGCAGCCCCCCCTAAATATAACTCCCCAGAGGGGGTATATGGAGAAGACAGAAGAGGTGGTGGGGGTAGTGGCGCTGTCACTAGTATGTTGTTTGCTGAGCCAGTAACCGAACCCAATTGGGTAAGTGTGGGCTTTAATGGGACAACATTCCCTAAAAATATATATGTATGTAGTACAACATGCAAAAATAATAATAATAATAATAATGGATGTGTATAGACACAGGTGGTAGTACCTCTATGTGCCACCGGAGGTGTAGTTGCAGAGATATAATAATGGTAAAATTCACTACTGTGACAGATCTGACTGTCCGTGCTTCAACATAATGCAATAAAAACTTATATAAAGATCTTAGTAAATGCACATGGCCTTAAGTTCATATAAGCATCATACTCGATAATACAGAAACAGTGATTATAAATTAGAAGTCCATATAGTATATGACAAGTGAAATGGGTGGTCAGGGTGCACCTATTTGGATAGGTGGTAGACAGTATAACAAGTGACTTTCGCAGTGGGTCCGGTGTTCCCCCTTATGGGTCCCCACTCACCAGAAGCACTCACCCCTGCTGGGGTAAAATGCGTGTTAATCAGCGTGTTGCTCCAAACTGCCGTGAGTCCTTTCCTTGGATTGCACCGATTCCTGATAGATCACCTATGAGTGCTTCTGGTGAGTGGGGACCCATAAGGGGGAACACCGGACCCACTGCGAAAGTCACTTGTTATACTGTCTACCACCTATCCAAATAGGTGCACCCTGACCACCATTTCACTTGTCATATACTATATGGACTTCTAATTTATAATCACTGTTTCTGTATTATCGAGTATGATGCTTATATGAACTTAAGGCCATGTGCATTTACTAAGATCTTTATATAAGTTTTTATTGCATTATGTTGAAGCACGGACAGTCAGACCTGTCACAGTAGTGAATTTTACCATTATTATATCTCTGCAACTACACCTCCGGTGGCACATAGAGGTACTACCACCTGTGTCTATACACATCCATTATTATTATTATTATTATTTTTGCATGTTGTACTACATACATATATATTTTTAGGGAATGTTGTCCCATTAAAGCCCACACTTACCCAATTGGGTTCGGTTACTGGCTCAGCAAACAACATACTAGTGAGAGCTCCACTACCCCCACCACCTCTTCTGCTTTACTGTCTTGGTGTGCAGTATCCTTTATCAAGTATCTGTAAGCATACTCGGAAAGGCCATTAACTTAAAGACTGAGGTTTGCCAGCCCAAGCCTCCAGTGGTGATATATGCCCATTAAGAGACATTTGGGTTGATTTATTTAAGGTGAACTTGGTTGTTGACTTTGCAAGGGAAGTTGCACTTTGCAAGGGCAGTTGTCCCAGAGCTTAGTAAAAGTGGTGAAGATTCACTTTGCAAAGAAGACCCAATTACGTGCACGTGTAAGGGGGGGAAAATGCATTTTTGCTTGCGATTAAATGATGGAAGTCAGCAGAGCTTTAACTAATTTACTTCCCTTGCATAATCAACAGTTTATTTACCTTTAGTAAATCAACTCCATTGCCTCTTATACAAGTAGTGCTTAAAGCACCTTAAAATGGGCTTTATGGATACTAAGATAACTAAGATAACCTCTTAGTTAATTATCATATGCCATTAACCTACCTTAATTGCTCTTCAGGGTATCCTAAAGACAACTTTAAGTGAACTTTAATTAATTTCTTCCACCCCTCTGAGTGTAACCCACCCAGTAACATACTTACCTTCCCTCATAATCCAGTGATGTTCATTGTGCTGTCCAGCCTGGTACCACACAGCCTTCAGGTATCTCTTCTTCATACTGTGCATGTGCACCATAGAACCCTTCATTTCTGCACAGGATGTGTGAACATGACTTTGGATACCTACTGTTACATGTATAATAATGCCCTTCTGGTATGAACCTGCTTTGTTTGGGTAATATACACACAAACGTCCCTTGTTTCTAGATGGAAATAAAATCAGTTTGAACATATTTTGTAATTAACTTGCTGTGATAAAAAGAACTAACCCTGTGTATGTATATTTTAGGTGGTGGAGCAGATAGACAGACTTACCTCGGACTTTGAGTTTGAACTAGACACTGATGACTGGACTCCAGGAACTGTTAGTAGCACATCCAGCAGTGAAAAGGGAGGTCCTCTCTGTGACCTAGGACCCCTGGATTTCCTGAGTTCAGACAGCTGGGAGTTCTGTTCTTTCCTAGAAGCCTCCACACCTTCTGACTCCGGAGATGGCTCAGACCGCCCCCCTGACTTCAGGCTTCTTAATGGAGGAGCCACACCCAATGGGCCAGATTCGTCTAGTGAAGAAACTCCCGTGGTGCCACCACAGAAACCCCTTCCATCAAGGACACCTGGTTCCAGGGACCGGGTGAGGTTCAGTGACAAAGTTCTATACCATGCACTCTGCTGTGATGACAGCGAAGATCCCCCCTATAGCCAGGAGACCCCTCGGGACCCTCCAAGAGCATCTGTCCCTTGTGCTACTATACGGAGCAACAAAGGGGGAATCTCTGGGGTCCGAAAGGGGACCAGGAGCTGCAGTACCCAGACAGTGTGTGACAAGAGCACCCAGACTGTGTTACCATATGTGCCAAAAAAGGGGAAGAAGGAGCAGAGTTGAATGGTGGAATAATAAAGATAATAGATAGTATGGGTGTGGAAGCAATCAGGGCAATAAAGTGGGGTTTTGGACCAGCAGAGCTTTTTGAATTGGTGTACTGTACAAAGACATGACAGCAAGACTGCTGTGTGTACAGTGAGGGAGAGCTAAATAAAATAGGTGTCATGGTGACATCTGCACACTAATCTTGTATGGGCAATATATGGTGCACTTTTTAACCTTTCTTATGAACTGTGGGGAGAGAGGGCAGTAGAGCGCGGCCTCTCATAACCCATCCTATAACCTCACATTTCTTGCTGTAACCTCATATGTCTTTCTGTCCCTGAGCCAGCAAAATCTTCACATCACCTATATACTATTAAAGAGAGAAGAAAACACTGTGTCGTTGAGCATTTTTAACAAGGGAGGCAGTCTGAGTGGGTTGACTTAATAAGTTGTCACTGAACTGTGTGCATTGTTTTAACGTGGTTGTTTCTCTTACAACAAGACTTTTCCAAATGAAACGCAATGAGCCTTAATGCTCTTAAATGGAATGCAAAGGGCGTACTCAGTGAGATGAAAGCAGACTGGAAATGCACTCAGCAAGGACATACTTTTATAACTGGGGTAATTGCTCTCCAGAGGTCATTATATACTCTGCTGCACCTTACCAATTTCATAGCTGTAGTGCCATTGCATATCCAGACCATTAACCTTCAAACGTGAACGTTCTGTGCTTTAGAGAAATGAAATACATATATTTTTTGTGTGTATAAATAAAATACTGTATAGATAGATATATAGATAGATTTATCTATCTATCTATATAGATATATATACGTGTGTAGACATACACAAGGTCAATTGTGGATCAGAACTGTAGTTCTGTAATAGGGTGTGTTTGCTATTGCACCAAAAAACAACCATCAGGAACTAGGTTTGGCCCAAGCTGAGGCCATAATGGAACCATTGTTGACGGCATGGGATTTTATATATGTCGCTGTACTTATAAAGCCATGTAATGCTCCAGCTGTGAACAAGAGTGGAAATTGTCAATTTATTCCACCATCATAGCAGTAGCTAAGGCTGGTTATACATGGCTCTGTTTGCCAGCGAGCAAATCTGCTGTCAGAATACACTGATCAGTGCTGCAGCCTATTGGCAGTGGCAGCCCATTCATGCAGGGCGCTACCCCCCTAATCCATGTTCCTGGCCCCTAATCTACCAGGTTTTTTTAAGCACATGATTAGAGCCTGAGGCTCTAATAGGTTTAGAAAAAGAATGGACTCCAATGCCCACCCACTTGTATGACAATAGCGAATTAATATTGTCTTAGGACTCCCTGGCTAATCGTGTCTCAGGGCACACTTCCTGGTAATGATTAAGCGCTAACATTTACGCAAAACGTGTCTAGCTCTTTATCCCCTGCTCCATCTATCAACCACTTGTCATATAAAGCTTCAATAAAAGGATTTTTGGAAGTGCAGGCATCCAGGATTATTTCCTTATGTTAGGTCACGCATACTTTTCCTGAGTGCTGTCCATCCTTACCAATAGTAGCCCCTTCCTACCTTTGGGGTACCACCCTCTTGAGGCTCCCCATAAGATAGTATCTTGTATTGTGTGCACATTGCTTGGCTACGGTAAGGACCCCTTACACGAGGAGCGACCACTCATATTAGCCCCTACAAATACTTAGCAGCGCTACTGCACAGGATATACTCACCAATAGTTAAATACTTCCTGTTGGCCCAGGAGGAGAATGTCTCTCTGTATGCTGCAAACAATGTCTCTGAAATCTGTCTGAGAGAAGCAGTCAGAGTGGTCCTGGCTTTCCCTACCCCCTGCCTCCTAAGGTAAGGCATGTGCTTCGTGTATTCACATCAGTCTCGTGTGTGTGGGGGGGGGGGGATGACGCGGGGGAATTGGGGGGGTGATCGCTTCCGTCTATCTCCTGCCAGGGGGGGTGTGCGATCGCAGCCACCTGTGCGTCTCCCACAGGGGGTTTGTTTTTGAGTACCAGCCACGACTGTCTATTGCAGGGGTCTCCAAACATTCTAAACAAAGGGCCGGTTTATTGTCCTTCAGACTCTTGGAGGGCCGGACTTTGGCCAGCAAGAGTGACAATTTTCCTGGCATCAGTGGAAGTAAACATCCAGTATTAGGGGGAGGAATAGTGCCCCATTGCTGGTATCATAGGGAGGAATAGTGGTGTCAGTGGGAGAAGAGTGTCTCATATCATTGGGAGGGATAGTGCTCCAAGAGCCAGATAAAGGCAAGCAAAGGGCCGCATCCGGCCCTCGGGCCGCAGTTTGGAGACCCCTGGTCTAATGGCTCCTGGACTGGTCAAACACAAATTTGCCAAAAAGTCTGTTGGTGTGATGTCAATTGACCTCTTATGAATGGGAATGACCATAGATGGATTGAAATTCAGCCAGTCCCTGCTGAACCGATCCAATTACGATCACCCTATGCACAGCTTTGGTACTTGAACAGCAAAGAAGGAAGAATGAGAAAATCAAAAAGGGAAGAATGAGGAAATGTGATAAATATGCAAAAAAATATAAAAATTAAAAATGACAGGTCATTTGAGGGCCACAAAAATAACATGTGTTTCCTTTTGTTAGTATTAGCCTTGTCCAATATGCCTGTTCTGCAGGGCATTTTTTTTTATACTTTCTGCAACATTTTAGAAAAAGGGAACATGATTTGAGTACAACCAGGTAACACAGCTAGAAGAGAATAAAGTATGTGTGTGTGCAGATGTTGACAGATGAAGAGGAAATAAGAGACAATTCTGTGGAGAAGTGGTCACCAAACCGTGGACCGGGGGCCAGATGCAGCCCTTTGCTTGTCTTTATCCAGCTCCTAGGGCACTAGTCCTTCCAATGACACCGACGATGGGGCACTATGCCTCCCACTGATACCAATGATTTTGCACTATTCTTCACACTAATGCCAATGATAGGACACTACTTCTCTCCTAATACTAAACATGGAACACTATTCTTCCCACTCACGCCGGGACATTTTCTACTCCCACTGGCCACAGCTGGCCCCCCTAAGGTCTGAACAACAATAAAGTGGCCCTTAGTTTAGAAAGATTGGAGACCCTTGCTGTAGAGGATAAAAAAAAAACATACTTTGTACAGTTCAAACCCATATCGTGACCAACAACTTACATATTATACATTTGGCAAATGCCAGAATTATCTTTTATGGTCTGGAGAAATAAGGGGTACTGGCTAGCTAAAGGCACCATCTGAGATGTCATAGGCTGAAATATGTTAAACTATATAACTATATAAATGCTACAACTGATGGTAAGTGGGTCAAGAACAGGGTCTCTGTATGTTCTAGGTATAGTGCCTCAATATTATTGTCAATTTATAATGGATGTAAGTAAACCTGTAGAGATGCTTTGTGCTATACATCAAGACCAAGTGGCCATACATGGCCAAATCTTTGCAGACAATGAGGGGAATCTACTAGGGTTGGAGTAGCCAGAATCTAAAGCAGCTGTGTATGGCAACCAACCGGCTGCTATTCATTTATTTTTTTAAAGCTTAAGGGCATTCTACATACCTTGCAGCTCCCTGCTGCACTTGCCCACACCTTGACTTTTCAGCAGGGGGCTTATATCTTCTAGGAGGAGCCCTGAGCTCTGCTCATTTGCCACCTGCACAAATAACATGTGCTGGTCACCATTAATATGTGGACTGGAAACTCCTCCACTGCAAGTAGCGCTCAACTGCAGCGGCAATGCAGAAGGAGAGCAAGTCATGGGGAACAGGGTTCCTATATGGTTGTCTGTGCACTGGGGCAGTGATCCAATTGAATACTGGTCATTATTGTGACTCACTCTGGTGGCCATTTTGGGTGTAGCAGTGTCTATTTAAGTGGGTAGAGTCAGGAAAGGTACCCCATCTGTTAAAAGACAATACTAGCATTAGGGAAAGGTTTCTGACAAGGATAGAAAGCATGGGTCGCATCTCTCTAGATTGGACACAAGACAGCCAGGCCGCATTCGCTCCCCCCTGAAAATACGCTGTCCATTTGACTGGAACCTACTTCTTCACATTATTGGAATGTGCCCTGCTGGATAGCTGTCCCACCAGGTTTGTTGAGAACTGTTGCAGTATTGCTTCAATACAAGTTATATATTACACCTATGTGAATCATTTCCACTGCACCACGCTGCACACCCAAAACTGTACAAAGCTAACAGGCTCCAGAACTCAAACCAGAATTAACCGATCCAGTTTTCTCCTAATGCAACACACATCCTGGAGCTCTTAAACCTGTATGGGTAAGAAATCTGGGTGACAGGAAACCCATGGGGGAGAACCATGGATGACTACGTTGTGACATGGGGAAGCTCTGTCACAATATCAACAGTATACTATACTCACTATATCTAAATTGACTTCAACTTCAGCTGACTTAAGCCGACCATAGATGGATCAAAATTCAGCCAGTTCAGCAGGGATCGGACACATTTAAGTCCATCTATGGTCTGATCCCTGCTGACCTGACTTCACCCATAGTAAGTCTATGGGTGAAGTCACTTGCCATTCATTTTACAGCCGTTGTCAGCTATGTCCTCTGCAGAGCTTCCGCCGCTGGAGACTGGACCGGATCGCATTCAAAAAAGGTATGTATACTGATTTCTTCTTTATAGGACTAGTTAGGTTAGGCTTAGATCATGGATGTTTGTAGGTGTAGCGATTTTAGTGTTAGGGTGGGCTTCCCCTTTAAATGATTTGTTTCAACCCTTTAACTATTAGGCCGTGTACACACGGCAGAGATCCTCGACGGGCAGAACACATCGTTCCGCCCGTCGAGGTTCTCTGCCGGCCGTCAAAATCGGCGACCAGCCATTCATCCAGGCGGGCCGTCGAGCAAATAGAGAGCGTGCTCTCTATTTCTGCTCGACGGGCTTCCCGACGGGATGCTCGCCGAGAGCGTACACACGGCCATGGTCCTCGCTGGAATGCAGCTTCCAGCGAGGTTCTCGGTGGTTTCCAGCGAGAACCTCGGTCGTGTGAACGCCGCCTTACATCTGCAGAAGAGCTTGTTTTGTTGAAAAACAACAGATTACTGACAACATCATGAGGTGAAAATAAAGAACAAAAACAGCCTACAAAAGAAAACGAATGCAGCCATTACATCTAATGCCGCGTACACACGATCATTTTTTGTGATGAAAAAAAAACGACGTTTTCTGTGAAGTAAAAAACGACGTTTTTGAAACGTCACTTTCAAAGACGATGTTGCCTACACACCATCGTTTTTTCACAAAAAGCGAGGTTACGTTCACCACTCTTTTCCATTGAAGCTCGCTTCATAACTAGCTTCTGGGCATGCGCGGGTTGAAAAACGTCGTTTTAAAAGACGTTTTTGCTACACACGGTGACTTTTTGTGAAACAAAAAACGACGTTTTGAAAAACGACACAAAAAATTCAAGCATGTTGGAATTTTTTTTTGGTCGTTTTTTTGAAGACAAAAAACGACGTTTTGCCCACACACGATCAATTTAAATGACGTTTTAAAAAACGTCGTTTTTTTTCATCGCAAAAAACGACCGTGTGTACGCGGCATAAGAATTGGAAAAATGCAGTATAATAAATGTTTGCTTTTGGGTTTAATACTGAATTAAAAGCGAAATACGGCCAAAGCTTTTTTGACCATACTTCTCTTCTGGTCACAGGTGTGCACTTAGTTCTGCACTCCTGTGAAACAAATTCAGTGACAGAGGGCAAAAGTCCGGTGTCAGCTGACATCACAGAGTCGATCGGATGCAGAGATCCCAGCAATAAATGTTGGGATCTACTCAGATGCCTGACCGGAAGCTGGCTCAGCCTCTCAGCTCGTCGCCAAGGGCCTAAGCCAGCCACTTCCACCCCATCCACGGCCTTGCGCTCCAGTGATCACTGAAGGGAAAGTTCAGTGACTGACTGTCACCTCTCTTGATGCAGTTGTCATCTAGGTGAGTATGTAGGTTTGCTTTTTCATACCCACACTTCTCCTTTAAATCCTTATCCCAATTAAAATGCCATTTTCTGCAGGATTCTAATTACTATGCACTTACTCATTTCAAATGACCTATGTTGTCTTAGCCAGATCTACCATTTGGCACAGTAGGCCTATTCATATAGCTGACACAGATGTATCTTTCCCCTGTATGGTTACATTTTGTATGCATTTTCTCTGCCAAAAGTAATACATTACAATATGTATTGTAAATATAATTTCATATTTCACAATGTTCTAAGCATCCTAGCAGGTGATCCAAGTAGAGGACATACTGAAGTTGTAGGTGCCAATTCTTGTATCCATCCATTCAGGCTCCTGTGCTGGAAATCCAGTCCAGTCTGTCATGTAATGTCACTCTTTTATTTTCCCATACATTCTCTGCTGAGCTTTAAATAACCTTCATTATGTACACTGAGGTCTCTCCCTCAATTACCAGCTTTGATATAAAGCTACATTAGACTCCAGCACTCATGGCCTAGGACAGTGAACCTTGGCACTCCAGATGTTTTGGAACTACATTTCCCATGATGCTCATGCACTCTTCAGGGTAGTTGAGCATCATGGGAAATGTAGTTCCAAAACATCTGGAGTACCAAGGTTCACCATCACTGGCCTAGGACCTCCAACTGACTTGGAGAACAAGGTTAATCTATACTACCCCATGGTCAATTGACCCCCCCTGGAATCGTAAGAAGGTGTCCACTCCATAAGGGCAAGGGGGGTCAATTGACCCCCCCCCCCCGGAATCGTAAGAAAGTGTTGAATTGTTGTGGCTGAGAAGCTTCATACTGCAGCAGCTCTCGCAGTGCTGACTAAACAGTCGCTTCTTGGCCTTTCGGCTAAGATCAAGTGTAGTATCTGTTCTTATCAGTTGCCAGTAGGTGGTGCTCTGCTGACTGTCCTGAGTACACGGCAAGGTGGAAAGGGATGACGGTTGGCAGTTGCTAAGCCTGCTGGCGTGGAGGCGGAGGCCTTCTGATTTGGACAGAGAGGCATGCGGTCAAAGCTGGAGGGCCAGGCCCCTGGCCTTCTGGCCTGGATTTGATGCAGTTCCTGACCTAACCTTGCCAGTTTCTTGAGAGGGAAAGTTGGCTCCACCCTTAAGGGGGGTCTAATGAGTAGCTAGTACCTCTCCTTCCTGGTGGGGATGGGGAAGGGGACTGTGACTGTGCGGGCTGCGGGTCAGTTGAAAAGCCTGTGGAGATAGTGCCCCTGGAGTGGCAGTCCAGGGGTGCCATACATACATTGCACGAGTGTGTGAGGGGAACTCATCATGTGGCACCTTGGTCACTGATCTCCACAATACACCTTTTTAACACCTGCCTCTAGGGCCAAGCCTTTTGACTAGACAAATTATTCATTTTCATTTTTATTTCATTATCCTTTTGAACTATATATATATATATATATATATATATATATATGTGTGTATATATAAATATACATATATATATTTATTATCATCATTCACTTATTATATATATATTTTATTATTTATCCATTATTACTACTTCTCATATATATTCTTTATATTATATATAGTTCCATACTTCTAAATTAGTTTTACATGATGACATGACATTAGGTTAAATTCCCTCTTAGTTCCGGCATGTTTAGATTTTATTATGTACTGTGTATGCAATGGTTAACCTCTGAACTAGATAGCCACTGATATATAAGACGTCCTCCCCGATTGGACGTCCATGGATCTGAAGAAGCAGCTGGGCTGTGAAACGCGTTATCCTATTGGTTCCCTCGTTTTAGCCACGCCACGTCACGTCACGTCACTTCCGGTGAGACCGACCTGTGCTTGCGTTCCATCGTGAGACGCACGCCGCCGTACACGGCGCTCCCAACAAGCTCCTCCAGGCTGTCCCACTTGCTGTCTTCCATCTACAGCACCTCACCACCATGTGCGGACACCCCTCATACACCGGACGATGACTACATCCACGGTCTCATATATGCCTATTATCCACTTTTAATGTGTGAGTAGCCATTTGGCCGTTCTCCTTTTGTACCTTATTTTATCGATTAAATACGTTACTGCACTTAGATTGGGCGCATCCTTGTTTCTTTTTGTCTACCTATGTACAGAGTATGCTTCTGCTCTTCAGGGATTGCTGCCGCTAAAGTGCTAACTTGGATTTCCTGTGGACTTATGAACTTATCATATATTTTGTTTTTCATGAATACTCATTCTGATATCTAGACCACTTGCTAAGGTAGTTCTATTATCCACCTCCCCTTGCGCCATCAGACAATATATTTTTGACAAGCCTTTTGGCTAGGACCAGGGGAATTTTTGTTTTCTGGCCGGAGGGTCGGCCAGCGTATTGCATGTTGGTCACTTTCTACTCACCTCTCCCACCTTCCTTCTCCCCCACTTTCTATTTATTTTACCCCTGTGTGTTCACGTTACATCTTTTTTTGTTGGTGCACTGCACTTTATGTGTGTATAGCGCCTATGTACTTCCAAGTACTTGTGCTAGTGAAATTTAAGGGATAATCAGAGTGTAAGTGACTCTGATTTCAATTGTAATCATTCAGTTAGGGTCTCTGTTTCAGCTTGGCTGTGCTGTGGGCTCATTCTGTTGTGCCTGGGGTGTTGTTCCACCCCAGGACGATAGGTGGCAGCAGTGGAGTCGGGACTCGGGTGCTTTTCCCAGCAGCCAATCGGGAGGCTTTGGCCTCGCTGGGCATGCTGGGAGAGGGTACTTATGGAACAGAGGCCATTGGTCTGGGTTCTTCTTCTTCGAGTGTGGCACCCACCTTTAGGGTGACCACATCACCACCCCCCTAGCATTATGGCCTACCTGGCCGGGGCGCGTGTGCTATGCGGTGTTCCTGGTTTCTGGGCCATGTGGGCCTGGAGCATCCAAGCAGGATGGGGACTCAGTGATCGACTCGTTAAAAACGCAGTTCGTTAAAAACGTCAATTACATGGGGTCACGAGTAATTTACATAAAACATTTACGCTACGCCTCCCTAATTTAGGACGCAAATGCTTTGAGAATACTGCACTTGCGTCCTAAGTTGAGGCGGCGTAGCATAGTGTAACGTTGCCCTACGTGAATCTAGGCCATAGTCTGATGCTGGAGATGATAAGTGGTTTAAACCGGAGTTCCCTAAGTCGCAGTGGGGTCAAAACACCCGGTCTTCCAAATCACGCAGACGAAAAAGAAGCGCACTTATTTCGCCATGCCACAGACGGATGTCCCGCAGCTGACATGGGAAGTTGGAATGCCGAATATTAGAGTTGTTAATCCCATACCCGCTGCATTGCCTGTACTAAAGAGAGCACCTGACACTATTGTCCTACCGGGACTTGGACACCCCCCGTAACCTGCCGAGGCTGGTCCGCCTGCAACGCATTATCAAGAAGAAGGTTGCCATTTATTCACGGGTGGGAATAACCCTATGTGCCATCATCTCTTATGCCCGTGATTGAAAAGATGAGGGAGGGATGGTACAGGGATGCCATTTGGGAGTACCCAAGACTGACCGCAACACAGAATATGCCTTCATCTGTGTGTGTCAGCGGTTTGAAAGTTGCCTGAAAGATTGGAGCCCTGGCCGGTACATCTTCAGTGATAAAGTGGTTCTCAAATGCCCAGGAAAAGTGGATCAAGTCTTTTCTGTCACTACTACCAATTCCGAAGGGGACATTGTCGTTTTACCGGATCCACGGTTCTACAAGTAGGCCCCATGCCTGCATTGTCACCTTTCCTGCTGCTTTTAAAGACGTTACGGACAAGAACTCTTACCCCTTTCCAGTTTGCGTTTTCATCCCACCGGATCCACACTTTGTTGCTTGTGCAGAACTTCAGGGGGTTTGATCAGTTAGTAAGGATAGGGTCTTGCCGGCTTCTTGACAGCACCAGGAAAAAAAGAAGGGAGAAGAAGATACAATTTTCTATATCTCCCTTTTGCTGCTATTTGTTCAGAGTGAACAACGGACTGCCTCATTCTGGTAGTACCAGCGCACTGACCACTAGGGGCAGTGTTCTGCAACTTCTGCCAGCACAGAGAGACACTTGTATATATTTTTCTTAAAGTGGTTGTAAACCCACTTTTTGACTTTTACCTACAGGTAAGCCTATAATAAGGCTTACCTGTAGGTATAAAGAATATCTCCTAAACCTGTACGGTTTAGGAGATATTCCCCTCGCAATGCGCCGCTGATTGCAGCGGCACATGCGCAGGGGGGAGTCCACGGCGAAAGGACCGGCAGCCGCCGACGCTTGCCGATTTATAATCTCCCGCGCCACTCCAGCCAATCACAGCGCTGGAGCGGCGATACCCGGAAGACACGCAAGATGAGGCAAGATGACATCTCGCTCGGCGTGGATCAGGTAAGTGTTCTTCACCTCGTTCCGAGGTAAGTATTTCATAATCAGCTAGTATGCCATGCATACTAGCTGATTATGCCTTTTGCCTTGCAGGTTTACAAAAAAAAAAATTGTATATGCGGTTTACCACCGCTTTAAGACCTTGCAGTTGAGAACATCTTAGCACTTATCTTTGATGTGTCGCTTCAGGAGGGGAAGAAGCCATCACCTTTTAAAGGGCCCGGAAGGTGCAGCTTCAGTCCCACCCGTTGAGAATTTAAGGGTCTACTGATGTATATTGTGTGTATGTTCTTCCATTTTGTTTTTGCAGGTTGTTGACCTTCTATCAACACTGTCGGAGAATGGGGCAGAATAGATAGTTAGGAATGTGTAATGTCATAATGCATCACTGTGAATATTCTTCAAAAGTAATGTTTTATATCTTACAAGTTTTATATATTTTCTATCTCTTTCTTACTGTTATGCAGATTCAGGTCGGCATTCAGGCTTGAATTCCCTTGTTGAGACAATGGGGACAGTGTCTATTCAAGTGGGGGGAGTGTGTAGCGCCTATGTACTTCCAAGTACTGGTGCTAGTGAAATTTAAGGGATTATCAGAGTGTAAGTGACTCTGATTTCAATTGCAATCATTCAGTTAGGCTGCATTCACACCTGAGCGTAGCATTTTGCCACAATTTTTACTGCGTTTTGTCGCAATAATTGCAAGGGTTTTTACTGCGATTTGTCGCAGCGTTTTTTACCGCGATTTTGGACAGGTCTAGGGTCACCAATGTTAAGAACAGAAAAACGCCCAAATAAGCTCAATTTGAGCGTCAAAAAATGGTCCAGAACTTGTTTGAGCTTCAGGCGTTCGGCGTCAGGCTTTTGAGCTTCATGCTTTAGGCGACAAAACGCTCAGGTGTGAATGCAGCCTTAGGGTCTCTGTTTCAGCTCGGCTGTGCTGTGTGCTCATTCTGTTGTGACTGGGGTGTTGTTCCACCCCAGGACGATAGGTGGCAGGATTTGGATGCTTTTCCCAGCAGCCAATTGGTAGGCTTGGGCCTCGCTGGGAATGCTGGGAGAGGGTACTTATGGAACAGATGCCATTGGTCTGGGTTCTTATTCTTCGAGTGTGGCACCCACCTTTAGGGTGACCACATCACTGCGCCCCTAGCGTTATGGCCTACCTGGCCGGGGCGTGTGTTCTACGTGGTGTTCCTGGTTTCTGGACCATGTGGGGCTGGAGCATCCAAGCAGGACGGGCACTCAGTGATCCACTGGGTTCCCACTTTTAAATATCCCAACCAAGTGTGGCTGTTCGGTGGGGAGTCCATCTGAGGAGCCCCAATGAGAGGCTGGCGGTCCAACAGGATTCAGACAAACCACCGGGGATCAAGGTACTGGACACTGAAGGATTGACTCCTCTTTCAGTCGGTACCTGGGCGACGTTAAGAAGAAGATTCAGGCAAAACTTTACTTAGGAGGGGCTCTTCCGTAACTGCAATCAGAGAGGGCCTGTGGCAGAGGTGTTTCCCTGAGTTCATTCTAGAAGAGTCTGTGGCAGGGACATCTTCCTAAATTTCAGAGTGATACTCTGGCTGCCAGGTCGGTGAGAGAGACCTGTCCAGGTACGCTATACCCACTCCGACTGGAGTGGTGAAGAAATCTTAGTGTTGTTGGAAGCAGGACTGTTTCCATATTGAACGCCTGAATATGTTGTTATCCTTTCAACCTCCATCTGTCCTTTCCATTACCTGTTAACTGTTTTTTACCCGGCTGGGTAGTAAAGAGCACATATAAAAGAGACATTCTCCTTGCGGACATTCCTTACTGCTGCTGTATGCATCATCCACCCTAGACATTTCACCAGAGCCATGAGGTAACATGCCATCCCATTCTATTACCAGCAGCCCCTTTGGGGGTATCGCTACATGTGATTAGTAGGGTGCTGGTCCTCGGGCCTGCCCTGAACGTCTTGGGAGTAGGTGGACATGGCCTTCTGGCTCAGTTCGCCTGTTCTCATGGGGTCTCCCTTCGGGGGAGCCTCACCGAGGAGGGTTCTGTTTCGGCAGACCCTCCAAGGATGTTGGGTCCGTGTTGGCTTTGGCTGCGTGGAGTTTTTGGGTTGTGTTTTGCACGCCACAGGCTTTTCAATAGAAAAAAAAAGTGCTGACTGAACAGTATACTGAACTTTTCAGACGCTCCCTTGCTAACCCCTCCCATTTTTTCTAGAGCAGAGCAAATCTCGTGTGATCTGTGATGTCACATGACACATGACGCAGCAGGTCATGTGACGAGGGCGGATACAATTCCGCCATTACAAGTGTTGGAAAACAGGATGTAATTACTGTAGGTGGACATCCATGGGTGCTGTGAGAAACCAGCAGTTCTGTTGTGTCTCAGCACAACGGGGCGGGCCATTATGACGCCAGCCGTTGCTATGGAAACTGTGCAGTGTTGACGGCGCGGCTCGCCAGCATTCACCGTATCCCGGAAGTAGGTACTGCTGGGCTTCAAAGCGCCCAAATAAAGATGAAACCTGTCATCAACCTGCCATCTCCGGATTATATAAGATAACGATTTCAGGAAAAACAGAATGCTGGGGGTTAAAAGAATGGGACGCACAGGCTCTTGTTTATACAAGGTAAGAGCGGCATAATAATAAAAAAATAAAAATAAATAAATAATAATAATAATAAAATTAAAATAATAATAAAATAAAAATCCGTGGAACCCCCCCCTTTAATATATAAAGATTAATGGTGTTGCACTACCCTTTAACCATGTGCAGAAACATATTTTAAATAAATGATATAAAAAAAGTGAAAATTTAATACACAATCCCAGTGCAATAAATCTATAAATACCCCCAAAAATATTCTCCAAAATATTACCACATATGTTGAAATATTATAAATGAATTGCATAAAAAATGGTAATTGAATACATATTACCAATGCTGCAAATCTACTGATTAGAATATACTAATAAGTCGATTTTAACCCCCGCTAGCAGTCGAAGAAAGGGTTAAATGTGACATGTGTATCGCCGCTGCCAAAGCGCCCCCCTCCCCCCTGAAAAAATCTCAGCGGACGCCCATGATAGAAGATGGCCTTTGAAGTTCACATTTAGGACAAAAGGACTAGGAACACACTTAAACATACAGGGCCAGATTCAGGTAGAGTTAGGCTGGAGTATCACTGATACTCCAGCCTAATTCTCACTTTAAGCCGGCGTTTTTGTTTTCTGTAACCAGAAAACAAGAAACGCCGGGTTGGAGTTCCGATGCGATCGGCGTAATTGAATTTCGCCATTGCATCGCAACTTTAATTTAAAAATGGCGCCGGGGGCGTTCCTGCTGATTAACGCTGAAAAAATATGTTAATCAGCGGGAATCGGCAATTCACGATCGTATTCGGGCGCGACGCAGTGACTTTCCGACGTTTCCGTAAGCGATACGCGGCGTAAAGATAAAGCAGCCCCCTAGTGGAGTATTCTATGTTAAGTATAGCCGTCGTCATCGCGTCGAAAAAAAAAAAAACGCGTCGCTTGCGTAAAACGTCCATGAATGGGGATTTGACGTCATTGACGTTCACTGACAGAATTTGGAGCATGCGCACTGGGATGCATTGACAGTCGACGCATGCGCAGTACGTTCGCCGCGGGATCGCGCTTAGTTTAAATAATACACGCCCCGTACCCGCCCAATTTGAATTCCGCCGGCTCATTTGCGATACGCTGCCGCAACTTTAGGAGCAAGTGCTTCATGAATAACAGCACTTGCTCCTAAAATTTCGCCAGAGTAACGTAAATGAGAAACGTTACTCCAGCTTAAAGATGCTCCCATCTACCTGAATCTGGCCCACTGTGGTAAGACATAACATAGTTACACAGAGTGAAATATATAGGCTAAGGTAGAGTATGGTAATTTGGCATTTTTGTGTCCCTAGAAAACAACATTGTATAAATTTAAATTCCTCTTTTAGGATAGATGGGATAAAAGTGAATAGGGTTATACTAATACTGGGACTCAGTTGGTCTGACCTAAAAAATACAGTATGTAACAGATTAAAAAAGAAGCCGTTATCCATATCAATAAGCTAGTTCTCTTGTTTCATCTCCCCAGTTCAGGGCACAGCATGAAATGGAATCTTTATCGTTTGCTATAAACAAAGACTTAATTTTTCTCTAATCAGAACTCATAAATCAACAGCTCTCTCTGGTAAAGAATTAATTATCTGAAAACTAAAAATATGAACATAGGGGTGTATTAATAAAGCAGAAAATTAATGATAGGCCAGTCCTCCACTACTTATTCGCCTCGTTTTGCTGTAGTTGTAAAACACATTAGTCAGCCGGTTTTACACAAATTCAATAAATGGAGTCAGAATGCAGATCATCTGGACATCCCCTTCTTTGCTGGGATGCACAATGCTTTATAACTAGCGGCCCTCCAGCTGTTGCGAAACTCCTATGAGGCATTGCAAGGCTGACAGTTACAAGCATGACTCCCACAGGCAGAGGCATGATGGCACTTTTTTTGCAATAGCTAGAGGGTCACCAGTGTGAGAACCCTGCTTTATACTGTAACAGCATGGTCATGCACTGATTTTTCCAAAACTCAAGGGCCCAGATTTTCAAAAAAGTTACGTCGGCATATCTCGAGATACGCCGCGTAACTTCTAGGATGCGCCGGCGTATCTTTTTTCTGTATTCAGAAAGCAAGATACGCCGGAATTTTGCTAAGATCTGACCGGCGTAAGTCTCTTACGCCGTCGTATCTTAGTTGCATATAGGTGGCGCTTCCGTCAATTTACGCGTCGAATATGCAAATGAGCTAGATATACGCCCGATTCACGAACGTACTTGCGCCCGGTCGCATTTTTTTCCGTCGTTTGCGTAAGCGTATGTCCGGCGTAAAGTTACCCCTGCTATATGAGGTGTATGCAATGTTAAGTATGGACGTCGGGACAACGTAGAATTTTCCGTCGTTTGCGTAAAACGTTTGCAAATAGGGCTTTGCGTAAGTTACGTTGTTGAAACCAATGAGTATTTGCGGTGTAATTTTGAGCATGCGCACTGGGATACGTCCATGGACAGCGCAGGCGCCATTCGTTAGAAACGTCTTTTACCATACAACACGCCCACTCCAAGCCTACTTTGAATTACGCGGGCTTACGCCGGCCAATTTACGCTACGCTGCCGTAACTTAGGACGCAAGTGCTTTGTGAATACGGCACTTGCCTCTCTAAGTTGCGGCGGCAAAGCGTAAAGAGGATACACTACGCCTGCACAAAGATACGCCTCTGTACGTGAATCTACCCCAAGGACTCTAGAAGGAATAGCTCACTTGAGTTGCAACGTGGCTTTATGCTGAGTAATTTTTTTTTATCTGTGAAAAATATGAAGAGAGCTGTGAAGGGATCTCTCTTTTAACAGATTTTTGTGGGGAAGCCAGTGGAATTTCAGCAAAACATTATATGTATCTAAGCTGCAGTATTATTTTTCTAACCACTTCAATACAAGGCACTTTTGCACCTTCCTGCCAAAGCCAATTTTCAGCTTTCAGTGCTGTCACGTTTTAAATGAGAATTGTGCGATCATGCTACACTGTACCCAAATTAAATTTGTATAATTTTGTTCCCACAAATAGATTTCTTTTGGTGTCTGCAGTTTTAATTTTTTGATAAACGATTAAAAAAAGACCAAAAATTTGGAAAAAAAGAATCTTTGTTTCTGTTATAAAATGTTGTAAATAAGTATGTTTTCTCCTTCACTGATGGGCACTGATAAGCTACCCTGATAGAAAGCACTTTATATGCAGCACTGATGAGCATTGATAGGTGGCACTGATGGGCACTAATAGGTGGCACTGGTGGACACTGAAAGGCTGCACTGATGGGTACTTATGAGTGGCACTGATAGGCAGCACTGATAGGTGGCACTGACAGGCATGACTGATGGCACGGCAGGCATTGTTAATGGGCACTGATTGGCATCTTCCCTGGCACTGATTGGCATATCCCTGGGCACTGATTGGCATATCCCTTGTGGTTGAGGGTGACATACCTGGTTGGCGTCCTTTTTTGCCATCCCTGGTGGCAGAGTGTGGTCATCTGCTGGGGGGCTGCGCTGATAAACAATGAGCGCAGACACAGCTTTTCAGGAGAGTCGCCAATCGTCTCGCCTCTACTCACGTCTGTCAAACTCGCTAGAAGGCTCTTCCTGTTTACATCGTGATCACCTGTGATTGGTCCTTCAGAGGCTATACCAAGATCTTTACCAAGATCAGTGTAGCGGTGTGTCAGTGTAGCTGGCACGCACCAGCAGTTATCCTGCTGGACGTCATAGGACACCCAGTCAGGATAACAGAACCACCGCCTGGCCTGCTATAGGCCAGGCGGGAAGTGGTAAGTGGTAACTGGTAAATCTAATCTTACATTTTCTCAATAATTGTGCTTCTATCTGCCACCCACAAAGGGACTGGATTTTTGATCATATGCATTAGGGTTGTCCCTATACCACTTTTTTAGGACCGAGTACAAGTACCGATACTTTTTTTCATGTACTCGCCGATACCGAATACCTATACTTTTTTTAATGTGTCCCCAAATGCAGCCATGTCCCCCCAGCCATGTCCCCCCACATATTGCAGCCATGTCATGTCCCCCACATATTGCAGCCATGTCCTGTCCCCCACATATTGCAGCCATGTCATGTCCCCCACATATTGCAGTCATGTCATGTCCCCACATATTGCAGCCATGTCATGTCCCCCACATATTGCAGCCATGTCATGTCCCCCACATATTGCAGCCATGTCATGTCCCCCATATATTGCAGCCATGTCATGTCCCCCATATATTGCAGCCATGTCATGTCCCCCATATATTGCAGCCATGTCATGTCCCCCACATATTGCAGCCATGTCCTGTCCCCCGCATATTGCAGCCATGTCATGTCCCCCACATATTGCAGCCATGTCATGTCCCCCACATATTTCAGCTATGTCCTGTCCCCCATACCTTTAGTAGATGATGCCGCATACCGCCGTGTATTGTAATCGCCGCATTACAGGCACCTGTTTGAATTCTCAATGCCCGCCGTGTATAGACACTCCCCTTCTCGGGATTGCACGGATCCGTCCAATCCCGAGCAAGGGGGAGTGTCTATACACACGGCTCAGTGCATAGACACTCCCCCCTTGCTCGGGATTGGACAGATCCGTCCAATCCCGAGAAGGGGAGTGTCTATACGCGGCGGGCATAAAGAATTCAAACAGGTGCCTGTAATGCGGCAATTACAATACACGGCGGTATGCGGCGGCGGCGGCTTTGTGGTATGCGTACTCCCGCAAATACTCGGTATCGGACCCGATACCGATACTAGTATCGGTATCGGGACAACCCTAATATGCATGATCACTGTTACTGGAACATTTCTGCAACCCTTCAGCCAAAAAAAAAAACAGCTTTTCTTTTGTAATAGCAGGTTATCCTACACTGCACATGTAGCGCTACCACTGCAGGAGGCACTTGGTAGATTTGGTGCTCTCTGTTCTTTTGTCGTGACTCATGAACAACCTCAGCTCCTCTGACACATCATGTTAAGCAAATGGATACTGCAATGCTATTGGGAGCACAGATATAAATATCCTACACACAACTACAGCGGGGTATCAAAAAGCAAACACCAACTATATTAGCAGTTTAGAATGTAGTGCTATGTGACCAGATTAGAAAAAACCTGGTTATCCACAAAATCTGCAAATAGTAATGGCATAGGCAAAAGAAACAGCAATGGTAATCAATGCTATGATAACTTTTTTGTAAACAGTAGACTGTAACCACTCTAGAGTGCCCTGTATATAGATGTCTAGAATGAACTGTAAGGCTCCATAAAGAGGTACCTCTTACTACGAGCAATAGGTAAAGTTTGTGTAGAAAGCAGCTAAGTGGGCAGTACTTAGCACTAGTTCTTCAGCCTGCTAGTGTTGGGGCCCAGTCTTCACAGTGGTCCACATAAGCACAGTCCCAATAAAATCTACATGTAGTGAATAACACTGCTAGTTAGATGGCTAGTCCCTATGTGCTCAGTCTCTGCTAGCAGAGGCAGATAGTGGCAGCAATGCCCTCTCATTACTTCCAGCAATATAGCAGCTTCAGTCCCATTGCTCAGATATCAGCTCACTTCTGGATCTGCCTGGAGCAACTTCAGTCCTCAAAACCCAGTGCTTCAGTTTCTTCCTCAGGCCCCGGGCTTATAGCAGGTTGGTGTGCAAACTCTGTTCCTCTTGCAGCAAAAGAGAAAATGTCCTGTCTTTAGGACAGGAAAATGCAACCCTTTATCCTACTCGCAACAGTCTCTCTGGGAATTGAGTTCCCCTTTCAAACTAGATCTCCCATGGTTTACTGCTGCCAACATTCAAGTCACTTGTGCTCCTTCTGCTTGTCAGCTCCCCGTGGTGAGTGGAGGCAAGGTAGTGTTTACCCATTCAGCATCAAGTCCAGTGGAAATACAAAAAGCACTCAGAAAGAGTGGACACATGCAAAACATGTTTTTGTTTAATTTATAAAGGGTTGAACAATAGACGTTCCTCCATTCCAAAGAAAGTACAATGTATGCAACATATTTATTCTATTGTCTGGTCTATTTAAAACATTTGTGGCCATACATTTTGGTACCCCCTCAACTTTTTCCCAAAGAATGTCTTGCTTTCCAGATAGCAGAGGGCGGGAGCTGAATTTACACTCTGCAGAGTTTAGTGGGAGCTCACTGGAGGGGAGAAACCCCCCTCCAGACACACACAGGAACAGACTTAAGGCTGTCAATCACAGGCTGTATGCTGGAGCTCCCTCCCCTGTCACCTTTGCATCTCTTGGTGTCAGGAAAACTTGTTAGAAATTACTTCTGCGGATGACAAAAGAATGAGGCAGCAGAGAAAGATGATGCTTAGGTGCTCTGGACTGAGACAAGTACAAACTATAGAGGGATATGCTTTGTTCATATTTAATATCAGATGTTTCTAATCACTTTAACTTATTCTAATGTAATTATGAAATAGTAAAACAAATGAAAAGCAATTACTTGCTGTAGCTCTGAAAAAACACATTTTCCACTGCCACTTACTTTTTGCCAAAACTGTATATTTGGCCATTATAAGGTCAAGCTGTGGTTCCTGCTTAGTAGTGTTTTACCGTGATTGTACTTCATTGATCATTTATTTTTCTATAAAAAGTCTACATGTCTACAGAATTTCTAATTTAAAAGAACAAAAAGCATGTAGGTAAAATGTTAACACCAATTGCAATGGTTCTTCATTTTAAACTTCTCAATAATAATTTGTCCTTACAAACCACAACAATATTTTTATTAAACTTTTTTATAAGACAATGAAGGATCTGGTCCCTCTTATGCCAGCTGAAAACATCTCCCTGTGCATTGATAAACACCTCTAATTGCTTGAGACAATTGTTATCATCGCCCAGCATGTGAGAAATAGGCAGATAATCATAAGTGATGCTTGAAATCAGGAGCATCTCTTGCTTATATTTAGCAGTTCCTGGGGATCCTCAGTATAGCTAATCCTTTCCTACGGTATATTTTCTGTGGGTCGGCCATCATGTGTGATTATAGCTGCTTCCAAGCAAAGTAGATGTGCCAAGCTGTAAACAGTATGTAGAGACGGAAAGTACACTTAGTAGGAATGCTCAAATATGCAGGTTTTGGGAAATTATTTTTTTGGAAAATGTTAGCTGCTGTATAAAAGAATGCCCCCAGTTGATGGTAGAAATGCCTAGCTGGAGCCAAAAGCTTTTCTAAATGTTCTCCTCAGTGGTATTTTGCTGCATGCTAGATCCAGATATAACAGATGCTTGCCAGCCATAGGTGAAGAAGGTTTACAGCAGTATAATGCAATGAATGTTCTGTGGACCCCTAGCACCTGCTGTTTAAAAAAAGTGAATATAATAATCTGTAGTTCTAGGAAAACGGTACTAGTGGAGATATTGATTTTGATCTTCGTGCTTTTTCCATGCATAATTCCAAACACAGCAAGTATGGCCAGACTTCTGACTAAGCTAAATACTGTGAGCAGAAAGTGAACCGGTTTTGTCTATGCAAACTGGTTATATCTACCTTTTTTTCCTCTCCCCTGTAGCGCTATTTGCCAGCTAGGATGAATTGAAACACCTTTTATTTGCAGGTATAAGGAAGTACAGTGGGGAAAATAATTTTTTGATCCCCAAAGAAATTAAGAGTCTAAAAAATGTATTGTATGTGTTTTTTAAACGATAGAGACAGATAAAAATGCTATAAATTGAGCTGCAGTTCAGTGAGTAAAATAAGTATATATTCCTGTACCAACCAACAACAATGCCGGCTTTTGCAAGTTGGCTACAGTATGTTCTAATGCGGTACACAGATTAGTCCTGGCAAATTAAGAAGGTGCTCCTAAAGACAGCTTGTTAACTGTATAAAAGACATCTGTCCACCCAGAATCTCTTTCTTCCATTCAAACTTCACCATCATGGGCAAGACCAACGAGATGTCAAATGGCTTCAGGGATAAGATTGTAAACCGGCACAAGGCTTGAATGGTTTACAAGACCATCAGCCAGAAGCTTGGTGAGGAAACAACTGTTGGAGGGATTATTCGCAAATGGAATAAATACAAAATAACTATCAATCGGCCTCGGGCTGAGACTCCATGCAAGATTTCACCTCATGGGGTAAGGCTGATCATGAGAAAAGTGGGGGATCAGCCCAGAACTACACGGGAGGAATTTGTGAATGATCTCAAGGCAGTTGCGACCACAGTCACCTAACAAACCATTGGTAACACAATAAGCTGCCATGGATTGAAATCCTTCAGTGCCCTCAAGGTCCCCCTCCTCAATAAGGCACATGTACATGCCCGTCTAAAGTTTACCAATAAACAGCTAAATGATTCAGAGCCTGTAAAGTGCCTCAGTGTGAAAGCAGCCTTAAGAAAAAAAAAAATTAAATTCCCTGCATAACTAAAAAGAAACAATAAAAAACCCTTTCTTGTAATTCTATCTCCAGTGCTGTCCCCTGAAGACTCATTGCTCTTCGATTCTCTTCAAGGTTCCAGTGTCATTCAGCACACTTCCTTTTAGCCCAGGAATTTATGGGCATGCCTCTTGGGAGCATGTCATTAAGATGCTCTTGTCTCAGATCATTATGTGAGCAAAACTGTCTGCAGAAATTAGAACTGGCCAGTAGACATGTGCGGTTCGTTTCGTTCCAAATTAACATTCTGACACATTTTTCATTATTCGGAGATTTGGATATATCTGAATACCCAAATTACAATATAAAATTTTTTACCGAATGCTCCGAATAACGTAACGAAATTCATCCGAATTTCAGAAATTTGCACTGAAATTTTTAATTAAATTTTACCTTGAACTTTTGTTGAATTTTCACTACATATATTGCTGAAATCAAAGACTGTGTGCGTTATTAAAGTACCAGTTCGAAATATGTGGTCATTGTCATCATTTGATGAAGATTTTTCTTTTGTTTTTTCACTTTGCTGCATTCGAATCGAAAACAATATAACATTTTTGTTTTGACCGATTCGAAAATGTATTGTTTTTATTGCTTTGAATCGGAAAAAAATCGGTAAATTCAAAGAAAATTCGAAAATCCCGAATATGAATTCCGAAAATGAATTCCTAAAACGAATTAAACGACTCAACCGAATTTAAGGAAACAAAATAACTAGTTTAACGAATCGAAACAAAACTAATTTTTTCATCATGCCCACTGTTGGAAGAAATAGAAGACCCACTGGAGATGCAAAATCTGGTGCAGCTGTGCATGGCAGCCAATCAGCTTGATTGGTTGATGCACATCTACCCATGATGTCTAATCATGTTACACATACATTGTTATGTGTTTGAATTTAAATAATTTTGTCCCTTCCTCATGATATGCTCTGGATAGCTAGTCATATCCTCTTTTCAGAGTGCCTTTAGTTTCTGTTGTGAACACATGTAAATGCTGTGGCTAGACATTCCATGATTTTTTGATCTGATGGTCATCTGTGAAGATCTGCTCAAGTTTTGATTAAAGCTTTCAACAATCTGCAAGATGTCATTTGGATCAAGTCACTGTCTGCCAATTCTACTTAGACTGTAGGTTACAGCTATCTGGCCACAACTGGATCAGTTATAGAGATCACACTTGCAGTGCTTAAATTCGAGAGGCACAATATTGTCACCAATGTACCAGGTATCGATGGCGGGGAGGGCTTCAAGGGGGAAAGGATGCCCAGTCTGGAGTAGGGCTGTAAACAGTGTTGTGATCACTTTACAAAGCAAAAAATTGAATATCAAAGTCTAATTAAACCCCAAAGGCCTTAGCAAAGAAATTCAATGGCATTACTCCATTCCCACACCAGAGTACATACAATAAAAACTGAGTAGAAAGCAATTTTTCAACATGAGAAAGACTTAGGGTACATCAGAAACTGAAGCAAGTCAAATGGCGCCCACTTCACTTCTGGGCTGGAGGATGTCCACCATCATCTAGCGCTTTCCTTTCCCAGACTTACCATCCTTGGCCCAGCCCTTTCATTAATTGGATTTCAGTTAACTAATCATGGAGGTGCTACCTAGGGTAGTCTGCATGTAAATGTGCTCTGCCTAGGAATGCCCACCCTCTGTATATTAATTCACCCATTATGGCTTTTTGATATTTTTATAACTCCTCCTAGGAGCCAGCCCACTGCTTACATCGGGGCTGAGGGCTCTTTAGAGGAGTACTGAGGCAGAGTACTGTGATCTTTTTCGAAAGCACCCTGCCAGCCTCTTTCAAAAGCCAAGATCTGCCTGCATTGCATAGAAAGGCACAGAAACCTAGTGATACCTGGTCTAAAATAAGAAATTAAAATAAAAAATGTCATTAGCATGTTGATGAAGTGGAGAAGGTAGGTACCAGGGAAATCTAAATATAAGCAGCTCAAGCTTCAGCTTTAACAACCAAATCCACCATCAGGCTGGGATCACACTAGAGAACACAGTGGCTTACAGCAGGAGTCCGATGCATCTTCATTCTGTTTCAGGTCTGATTTCAGCACAAATTTTTGGCTGAATTCGCACCTGAAACGGACCAAAAGACGCACAGGACTCCTGTGCAATTCGCACGGCTCCATAGTGAGCTGGTCACAATCTCCTGCTATGTGAATTGGATGCAGAGAAAACCCGAATCCAATTCACAATAGTGTGAACCCAACCTTAAAGAATCAAAGTGTTTGAGCAAAAAAAAAATAATAATATTTGGAGACAGTGAATACATCAACAGAACGGCAGATGCCATGGCCATAGGTGCCTCAACTACAGTATATTTTGTTATGTTACAACCAAAAACTTAAATGTATTTTATTGGGATTTTATGTGATAGACCAACACAAAGTGGGACATACTTGTGAAGTGGAATGTAAATGATAAATGGTTTTCAACGTTATTTACAAATAAAAATTTGAAAAGTGTGGTGTGCATTTGTATTCAGACCCCCTGAGCCAATACTTTGTAGAACCACCTTTCGCTGCAATTACAGCTGCAAGTCTTTTTGGGGATGTCTCTACCAGCTTTGCATATCTAGAGAGTGGAATTTTTGCTTTCTTCTTTGCAAAATAGCTCAAGCTCTGTCAGATGGAGAGCATCTGTGAACAGCAATTTTTAAGTCTTGCCACAGATTTTCAGTTGGTCTTAGGCCTCGTACACACGAGCGGATATGTCCGCTGAAAACGGTCCGATGGACCGTTTCAGCAGACATCTCCGATCGTGTGTATGGGCTAGCGGACAGATTTGTCCATCGGACAAATTTCAAAGCATGCTTTGAAATTTGTCCGCTACAAACCTGTCCGTCGGATATGTCCGCTGGTTAGTACGGGAAACCAGCGGACATATCCTCCCGCACATGCGTCGTATCCTGTGAATGGATCCGACGCATGCGCGCGGAAGTGTTTACTTCCTGGTGCGTGACGTAACGGTGACGTGGCGGCGTCAACGTCACCGCCGCAGCGCTGTCTGCTGGCGGGGATTTTGGTTTGCTTGTGTGTACACGCGAGCAAACCAAAATCCCAGCGGACAGATTTGTTCAAATCTGTCGGACGGACAGATTTGAACAAATCTGTCCGCTCGTGTGTATGGGGCCTTAGATCTGGACATTGACTGGGCCATTCTAACACATGAATATGCTTTGATCTAAACCAGGGGTCTCCAAACTTTTTAGCCCAAGGACCACATTGTAGGATTTTACAAACATTTGCAGGCAGAAAAAAATGTGTTCATTATAAATAAATGAATACAGTTTAAATAATCTTCTCATAGCCTTTCCGCATGTCTGTGTCCCAGCCAGAGCCTTTCTGCATGTCTGTGTTACTGTCAAAGCCTTTCTGCACGTCTGTGTCTCCATTAGAGCCTTTCCACACGTCTGTGTCCCCATCAGAGCCTTTCTGCATGTCTGTGCCCCCCGTCAGAGTCTTTCCACGCGTCTGTGTTCCTGTCAAAGCCATTTCCGCACATCTGTGTCCCTATCAAAGCCTTTCCACGTGTCTGTGTCCCCATCAGAGTCTCCTTGCACATTGTGTTCCCATCAGAGCCTTTCCACACATCTGTGTCTCCATCAGAGCCTTTCCACACATCTGTGTCTCCATCTGAGCCTTTGTGCACCTCTGTGTCCCCATCAGAGCTGTCCCACACCTCTTTGTCCTTCATCAAAGTCTCCCCCATATCTGTGTCCTCCATCAGAGTCTCCCCATAATCGTGTCCCCAGCAGAGTGTACCCAGCAGAATGGTCCCATCAGTGTCTCCAGCATCAAGTTGCCCATCAATGTCCCCGGCATCAAGTTCCCCATGAGTGTCCCCAGCATCAAAAGTTCCCCAGCAGAGGCTCCAGCATCAATGTCCCCAGCAGAGTGCCCCCATTTGCCTTTTGCCTTGAGCAGACTTTGACTCGCGTATGTTGCTACACACGCAGAATGATTTCAAATACAAACAGCGGGCAGGAAGCCGGGAAGTTCCACTCTGATGATGTCACTAGTTGCTAGGACATCGGTGCTCCCCAGCAGCTAATCAGCACAGCTTGGCAGCATGGGAGGGTGTGAATTTGTTTGCCGGCCTGCCAGACATACTGCCGATAACAGCAGCTGCTTTTAAAAGGCAGCAGATCGGCAATGCTATGTTGGCAGAGTCTGGGTGAGCTGTAGGCCAGACAAAACACACAACTGGGCCGGATGTGGCCCGCGGGCCGGGATTTGGAGACCCCTGATCTAAACCATTCCATTGTAGCTGTATGTTGTATGTTTAGAGTCACTGTCCTGCTGGAAGGTGAATCTCTGCCCCATTTTCAGGTCTTTTGCAGACTCTAAAGCCCTGTACACACGATCGGATATTTGATGGAATCTAATCCAATGGATTTTTTCATCGGATATCCGATGAAGCTGACTTTCATCAGTCTTGCCTACACACCATCAGTCAAAAATCTGATCATGCCAAAACGCGGTGACGTACAAGATTACGACAAGCCGAAAAAAATTAAGTTCAATGCTTCCAAGCATATGTCGACTTGATTCTGAGCATGCGTGGATTTTTGTCCGATAGAGTTCCATACAGACGATCAGATTTTTCTATTGGTTTTATATCCATAGGAAAAATTGTAAACGTTACATTTTTTTACACCGATGGAAATAAAACTCTACTCATACAAGTTGTTTGAAAATAAAAGTGAAAGAAAAGGAGCTATAACTTGTGGACAACTTTTTACAGACTCTCAACCCCTACGATGAGGAACGAGGTAACGTGCAAGGCCCAAATTTAAACCAGCAGCTCCTACGGGGGTAGTGCTACATAAGGATTATTCTTCACACTGACCACAAATGTAAGGATCATTCTTCACACTGATCAGCAAATTAAAGAGCATTTTTTCCACTTACCACAAATGTGAGGATCATTATTCCCACTGACCATCACACTGATGTACTATGTGCTGTAGATTTTGTAATTATTTGCAGGTGTTCTATGAGACCAGGAAGCTACTTCAAGGGTTCCTTCAGGTTTGGAAAGGCTGAAAAGGAGCATAACATTTTTTTTTTTTTTTTTACGTTATGGAAAGAGCCAGAAAACATTAAAGCATCTTGTTTAGCAAGAACAAACAATAAAACAGTATTTGCTGAAAGAAATAAAATACTCCATAACATCAGTGGGTGTGAAGTCTGATGATAAGAAAATTGCAGCAATTTTAAACATGTCAGCAGCACAGTATAAAAAGGCTTTAATGCTCTTATTAGGCATGGCAAGGTATTTATCACAATACATTCTTCATTAAGGATCTCTGTCTACAAATTTGTATGGCACTTGGGCTGAAGAGAAGAACATAACCCTGAATCCACTGCAAACAATACTGACAAAAGTAGAGATTTTATTGGCCTGCACCAGAAACTGGAAAAAGAAAGAAAATGCATCTAGAGAAGACCTTGGATGAGGTTTTTGTACACATAAAACCAGGATTTTATGCATCGAAAGCATTATCAAATGTACAGGTTGAAAAAGAGCACCAGTAATTGTGTTTGCAACAAAGAAATTCTGCCAATACATCTCTAGAGCCAGTGTAAAGGTGCCATCTGACCATAATCCACCAGCTACAGTATTAATAGTATCCACAAGCTATGCTGCCAAAACCTATTGGTCATGCTCCTGCAAAAGCAAGAGTGTTTCTTATTATTGCTATAGTTATAGAAATATGACTGTGACAAATGTTTCTACACTGCACAAACAACTTGTGAGGTGCAGACAATAACTTGTGAGGTGCAGACCTCTACTTTTTTCAGGCAGGTATCAAAGAGATGATGGACATGGCTAGATAGATGACTCTATCAAGGATGTTATCTACAAGGCACAGGCATTTAAAGTTACATGGGAACATGGAATAGATATCTGTAACCCACCCTAATGTGTCAGTGTTCTCTTTGAAAATCTGAACATTTTTGTAAATATTTTATTATATCTTTTCATGTGATAATATTGAAGAAATGTCACTTTGCCTACATCAGAGCTCAGAAGTTGAGCCAGTGAGGGGCCAATAGTGAAAACTGGGACAGCTGACCACCAAGCCTTTGGTACCAGACCCTTTACCTGCCAGGAGGGGTAACCAGAACATCTGTGTTCGTCTCAACACTGACACAGTTAATGCAGGAGAAAACTTCCTAGTTTAGCATCCCATTAGCCATCTACTGTACACTCTTAAAAGGGACAGCCACATGTGCACCACCTACAGAAGGGCCTTAACGAATGCCAGCCAACACTGACAATAAGAGGCCAGATACTTTGCCATTACTTCCAGGGGTACCTCTTATTTGGTAACATATATGCCCACCTGCCATTGGAGCTGTATGCATAGTGAGCAAAGGAGGACCTTTATTTTCTTGAATTAGTTGATGCAATACTTTAATCCTGCTTGTACCAGTTATATTTTAGTTTAACACTGCTATGGTTCAGTTTATTGCCAGTTTATCGGCCAGAGCTCATTTATCTAGTACAGCATCTATTAAACTGTTTGCTTGCCAGTTTGTTGATTTATGCATTGTTTGATTGCATTGCTTTAATACAGATATTTAACCCACCGCCAATTGCTTGGTTTTTCTGTATGCTGTTATAGAGGGATAGCATACTAAGGCTAAGTTACTCGGGTGAGAGCAGTTTTAACCTCAACCAGGTGTGTCAGTGGGGACTGAGCAGCTTTATGATGCAAAATCCAAAAAAGACAAAAGAAAAGAAATCACCGCTCCAGGTGAGACCTGTAGACGATCAAGGATAATTAGATTACCAAGGTGCTGGCGATGCAAATGGCAATGATGATGAAGAAAAGAGGGAAGGACGGCTGCACTCCAAGGATTTTCAAACGAAAAAAGTTGTCTTTATTGTAAATTGTAAATCCAAAAACATGTACAGTCACAGCAATCACAGAAAACAGGACATCCGACGCGTTTCGCACTCGATCAGTGCTTAGCCATGACTAAGCACTGATCGAGTGCGAAACGCGTCGGCTGTCCTGTTTTCTGTGATTGCTGTGACTGTACATGTTTTTGGATTTACAATAAAGACAACTTTTTTCGTTTGAAAATCCTTGGAGTGCGGCCGTCCTTCCCTCTTTTCTTCATCATCATGAGCAGCTTTATGAGTCGCGGGTACTGAGCAGTTTTTACGAGTCATGTCAAAACAGAGGATCCATCATCACCATCGGCTCCTGTGGGGGTAAGCGCTACAATTGTAAGATACTGTTTGGCATTTTCTTTATTCTGTAGGTAACTTTTTAGATCAGTTTTGATATACATTTGCAAAAATGCCTCCAAATCAAAGAAAAATTATACTTGAACATTTCAGTGCTGACATTGAACCTAAAGTTGTATTAACGGGCTGGCTGGAGGGAGAAAAAATGTTAAATACTTGAATTTATGAGAAAAATGCTTCTCAACCTTCTTTTAAGTGCTGCTCCAAACGTCTAGGCATTTGGTTACATTATCCTAGTTGAAGGAGGGATCAGAGTTCAGATCAGTCGACACCCCCCTTCAGTCAAGATTATTGAACTTGAGATACTTGAAATACCCATCATGAGAAAAGTGTGGATTTGGGAAAGTTATCAGTCTACCAATCTTTATTTATCAAGCCTAGCAAGTCTGACTTTTACGTTGATATAGGTATAAGGTTGCTTGAGTGAGAAGTTTAAAATCCACATAAATATGACATTTTTAATTTGTTTACATTTTTAACCACTTCCATACTGGGCACTTATACCTTCCCGCCCAGACCAATTTTTAGCTTTCAGTGCTGTTGCACTTTGAATGACAATTGCGCGGTCATGCTACACTGTACCCAAACTACATTTTTATCATTTTGTACCCACAAATAGAGCTTTCTTTTGGTGGTATTTGATCACCTCTGGGATTTTTATTTTCTGACTGAAAATTTTGAAAAAAAAAGTTTTTTTTGTTTCCGTTATAAAACATTGTAAATAAGTAAGTTTTCTCTAAAAAGAAACACTAACAGCGCTAAAGGTAACTGATTTAGATGTATCTAAAATTACCCATCTGCTTGAATTAGTGGATGATCACTCCAATATGTGATATGTGTGATATACAACAATGATAAAGGGTCATAAGGTCACGTGAGGACACTCACATAACCCTACTAAAGTGATAAATGATGAAAAAATAATGATAATAAAAATAGTCCATTCAAAATCACATGAGGAATAAATCTCTAAAACTAATTTTAGTTAATAATTGCTGGTAAGTTCTTGTGGTATCCAATCAATCTTCACAAAACATCTCCCTTAGGAGTTCTACTCACCAGATGCTCTCGATGTGATTAGCCTTAAGAACTCCTTACTGCAGCTAGGATCCTTTATGTGGACTTCCCTTTCAGACCTCCTTTTCAGCTTAGGTCCTCTCTCTCCTTTTTATGGTCAGCACTGTTATCCCAAATCCTCTCCGGCTCAGTAGGATCAGTGTGATGGATGGATGAGTATGAGTGTGGATTATTCATGAAAGGACAGGACATAGCGTAATACTGCAATTTTATTGAGAAATTATCCCCGCATATATAAATCCTTACAATGTTTAAAATGAAACAAATGCACATCAGAAGGTAATACTGGAGCTCACATATGCTGGTGGACTTGTCAGCTCAGCTTCAGCTGACAAGCCCTGCGCTCAATGAAACCACTGTGTGTGTTGAACTCGTCACGTAGCCACGCCCTGACGCGTTTCGTGATTGGCTCACGTCTTCAGAGGGCGTCCTCTGAAGACGTGAGCCAATCTGATGTGCATTCGTTTCATTTTTTTGTGAAGATTGATTGGATACCTCAAGAACTTACCAGCAATTATGAACTACAATTAGTTTTAGAGACTTATTCCTCATGTGATTTTGAATGGACTATTTTTATTATCATTATTTTTTATTCATTTATCACTTTAGTAGGGTTATGTGAGTGTCCCACGTGACCTTATGACCCTTTATCATTGTTGTATATCACACATATCACATATTGGAGTGATCATCCACTAATTCAAGCAGAGGGGTAATTTTTGATACATCTAAATCAGTTACCTTTAGCGCTGTTAGTGTTCCTTTTCAGAGACATTTTTTTCATTTCACTGTACTTCTTTTATAATAGCTGCTTTTCTGCACAAACAAACATTTTAATATATTGTATATATATATTTCACTTCATCCATAGAGCGCTTGGATCAGACCTGTCCATAGGATATTTTCTGATATTTTTTTTTCATAAAGTAAATTTTCTCCTTCACTAATGGGCACTGATGGTACTGCACTGACTGGCACTGATAAGGTGAGACTGAAGGGCACTGATGTGGTGGCATTGATGATCGGTACTGATAGGCGGCACGGATGGGCAGGGATAGGCGGCACAGATGGGCAGCATGGATAGGCACTGATAGGCGGCATGGATGGGCACTAACGTATGTGTTGTTCTAATGGATGCCAAACAATGCCTGCCAATCAGTGATGCCCATTGTGGGCACTGATTGGCATCCATTGCAGGCACTGATTGGCATCCATTGTGTCATCCCTGGTAGTCTAGGGTGGCATACCTTTGTTTTACATCCCTGGTGGTCTAGTGGAATCCCTGGTGGTCCAGTGGGCATCCTCGGGGGGGGCTGTGCTGATAATCGATCAGTACAAACCCCCCCTGTCAGAGGAGCAGCCGATCGGCTCTCCTCTACTCGCGTCTGACAGATGCGAGTGAGGAAAAGCCGATTACCGGCTTTTCTTGTTTACATTGTGATCAGCTGTCATTGGACATGGCTGATCACGTGGTAAAGTGCCCCCGGGGCGCGCAGCGGCTCAATATCCTGAGGACGTCATATGACGTCCAGTCAGGATATAGCAACCACTTTTCTGCCGTCAATCTGTCATTGGCGGGCAGCAAGTGGTTAAAATATGTTTCATTAATACAACCTAAATAGTTCATAAAATTAGTTTAATTCCAACAAGCACAGTTCTGTAATATTTGAATAGATTTTGGGGTATTTATGTAACCACTCCCAAACCTAAGAAACAGGAATACCTATATTTAAAATGCATAGGTATACAATTAAAATTAAGGAATTCAACAGAGCCAACACCGATGTCCAGCATATATCTTGAATGAATGAAAACTTATATAGCGCAGCACATGCAAAGTAAATCGCCTCTGGGCACTCGTTGTTCCTGTCTCCTTTGAGATCAAAAGAGATGCGTCTTAATCTTTCTCCTGAAGACCAAGTAGTTCTCCTCCAGCCGAATACTGGCTGGTAAGGCGTTCCATAGTCTGGGACCTTGGACAGCGAATCTTCTGTCCCCTTTGGACTTGTATCTGGCTTTCGGTATCTGAAGCCGATTTTGATTAGTGGATCGTAGAATACGATTGGGATTCTGAATTTTTAACTTTTCGCATAGATAATGGGGAGCATTCCCATGGATACATCTATGCGTTAGACAGAGAGCTTTAAAGGTGATTCTGTCTTTAACTGGTAACCAGTGAAGGGATCTCAGTGACGGCGAGATTGATTCCCAGGGTTTTTTCCCAGTCACAAGTCTTGCGGCCGTATTTTGAACGACTTGAAGACGAGCGATTTGGTACTTGGGGAGTCCGAGGTAAAGGGCATTTGCATAGTCCAATCTGGAGTTTACAATTGCTCCCACCACGACCGCTACGTCTTTCTTGGGAATGAAAGGAATGAGTCTGCGTAGTAGGCGCAGCAGATAGTGAGATCCGCTGACTACTGCCCCTATTTGTGCGTTCATTGTCATGTCGGAGTCAAAGATGACCCCAAGACTTTTGACTTTGTCGCTAGGGGTGATGACTTTGCTCAGAATGGGCGGGGGGATCTAGGTTGTTGTCGATTGATTCCTACGCTTGGCGTGAAACAGAAAAAGTTCTGTTTTCGCTCCGTTGAGTTTGAGATAACTCTTTGTCATCCAGTCCTCTATCAAAGAGAGGCACGTCTCTAGATTGAGGTGGTGATCCTTTTTATTGCAAATGCGGAAGTACAGTTGCGTGTCGTCTGCATATGAGTGATATAGCAGTTTTTGGCTGCTGATGATTTCGAAAAGAGGACGCATATAGATGTTGAATAACATCGGCGACAGGGGAGATCCTTGAGGGACCCCGCACGATAATGTGCGTTGTTCAGAAGTGAAGGGTCCTAGCTTCACTATTTGCGATCGGTTATCCAAAAAAGAGGAGAACCAGGATAGATCGCTTTCTGCGACTTTGGCTATTTTAGCCAGCCGAGTCAATAATAGCTTGTGATCTACTGTATCAAAGGCTGCGCTTAGGTCCAACAGAACCAGAAGAGAAGATTCTCCTTCGTCTGCGGCCTCGAGAACGTCGTCCCATATCTTAAGCAATGCTGTTTCCGTCCCGTGTCCGGGACGGAATCCTGATTGAAATGGGTCGAGTAAGTTGTGGGTATCTAGATGCTGTTGCAGCTGCTGTACCACTGCTTTCTCCATTACCTTGGAGAGAACATTTAGGCCTGTTATGGGGCGCCAATTGAGTGGATCCTTCGGATCCAGGGTGGCTTTCTTCAAAATGGGTTGAATAAAGCCCTCCTTCAGCTGGGAGGGCATTATGCCCTCCCTGAAGGATTGGTTGATAAGCTGCGTGACAGGAGGTGCCAGGATGTCGGCGCATTCCTTCAGCAGTTTGGTGGGGATAATATCATTTGGCGCAGTGCTGTTGCGCAGAGTGCCGATGATATTTTTAGTGGTCTGAATGGAGATGGGTTCCAGCGTGAACTCACCTAACTTTGGTGAATTGCTGCCGGTGCTGTGTAACTGACTATGGGGGGGGGCTAGGAGCGAAGTTGTTTTGTTGAATGCTATGCCGGATAGCCTCAATTTTGTTAATTAAGCAATCCGATAACTCATCGCAAAATTCTTGTGTGTCCAAGTTGGGGGCTTCAAGACATCCTGGATTCATGGTCTGGGTGACCATCTTGAAGAGTTCGCGGGGGCGATTTAGGGCACCGTTGATAGCCTCAGAAAAATAGTTTTTCTTGGCTTCGAAGATTTGCTTGTGGTATTTTCTGGTTATTGCCTTGTAGATCGAGAGGTTCTCATCTGAAGAATTTCTTTTCCAGGCTGCTTCTGCCCTTCTGCGCTCTTGCTTCAGTGAAGCCAGCTGGTTGTTGAACCAGCTGGAGTTATTTTTCCTGATCTGGGTCTTTCGTTTCGGCGCTATCAAGTCAGCTGACTGCAATAGTGCTATGTTTATGGCCTCTAATGTTTCTTCCGCTGTTAGGTGCGGCTGAATTGTGTTTATTTTATCCCCTAACGTGGCTTTGAAGAGTTCCGAGTGGAGCTTCTTCTGACATCTGGTCCAGTGTGTTGTCACTGGATTTGATGTTTTTATTAAGGGGGGGAATTCGGAAATAATGAATTTATTTGCATGGTGATCGGTCCATGGCAATGGTTCATTTTCCAAGATTTTTATTTCCAGATCTTGTCTGAAAATAAGATCGAGCGTGTGACCAGAAGCATGTGTGGGCCCACATACTAGTTGCTGAAGGCCTAGTCCTTCCAGGTGGTCGATACAGGCGTCGGCAACGGGGTCTTGTGCGGAGTTGGCCCAGAGATTGAAGTCCCCGAGCAGCAAAACATGTTTGCTGTTGAGGGTGTAAGTGGAGACAAACTTCGTTAATGGAGATATCAGCTGCGATTTTGGGCCGGGTGGCCTATAGCAGAGAAGAATGTGGACGGTCTCCTTGGAATTTGTTTGCAATTGCAGAGTAAGGGTTTCCATGAATGGAAGAGGGTTTTGAAGGGCTGGTTTAGTGACCGCAAGGTGCATCTTGTGGATCACCGCCAGTCCTCCCCCTCTTTGCCCTATTCTGTTTTCCGTTATGATACGGTAGTTTTCTGGCACCAGTTCTCCTAGAATGGTGTTACAGTCGGCTGTAAGCCAGCTCTCTGTAATAAAGAGGCAATCTAAATCGCATTGTAAAATGAGGTCACGGATTTCCAGTCGGTGTTTTACTGCCGATCTTGTATTGATCAAAGCACAAGATATGTGCTTAGGTTGGGGTGAATGGCTGAAATACCTGACTGTCGATCGTTAATCGACTCTCCATATTCGCTCAATTTTTAGGGCTTTTTTGGTGATGGCTGGTAGTATTGCGTCGGATTGCCTCAAACTCCAAATGGTTTCTGCAGAATATTGCTGATATGCCATGGTCGCCAAGCACCGGGGAGGGGGGGGACGGGGGGGGCTTCCGGGGCGATGGGGAGAGGAATTGGCTGATTCCTCTCTCCTGGCTTGGTCCAGAGGAAGGCAAAAAAAAAACCCTAGCGGTGCTGGGCCAATGTGCTCCGGTGGGGTAAAAAAATTCCTTCCTGACCCCTGTGAAAAGGCGATCGGATGAGCCCTGGATCAAGCTTCTGTTGTGTTGATAGGGGCAGTGGCTGGGGGTGAGGGGTGTGCTTATTGCTAGTATAGCAGGAGAGCTGTCTGATCAGGCAGCAGGATGCAGCCTGGAGCTGACTGCACGAATGGATGGAGGTACTGGGGGCACAAAAGGTAAGCCAGGGAAAGAGTGGCTGTCCTAATAGGGAAGGGGGGAATTCCTAGAGGATTTGGGGGGTTTACAGGGAGTGGGGAGCGCCGCGCCGGTAGGCCCCGGGTGAAGCCGCGGTCTTTCCTAGATCGCGGCCCCGCGAATCAGTGCAGGCCGGCGCGGGTGTCAAAAAAAAAAGAATGCCCTAGGAAGGCGGAATTGTGGCTGGAGGGTAGTAGGAGGGTGTCTCGGCTGGCGGTATGGGGGCATAGGGGGTGAAGGATAGGAGTGAAGGTGTGGGGAGCGCCGCAGCGGTAGGCCGCGGGTGAAGCCGCGGTCTTGCCTAGATCGCGGCCCTGCGATTCAATGCAGGCTGGCGCGGGTGTGCTAAAAAATTTAGCGATTGGCGATGATGGTATGGGGGCACAGGGGAAGGAGGATAAAGGCCAAGGAAAGCCGAGGGGGCATAAGATGTTTGCCACGGCTGTCCTGACAAGGACGGCCGACAGCAATTTCTTACCTGGGGCCAGGGGGCTGATCCGCTGTGGTTCTGTGGTGGAGTGATGGAGGAGAAAGGCCAGGTTGGGGACGAGCAGTGCTGGGGCTGGGGCTGAAGCTAGCAGGGAGAGGCTGGGAGAGGCCTAGCCTGCCTGTCTACCTCCTACACCTGCCTGGAGCTATAGCACACACGTTCCCACTCCTGGGAGACGTGCGCCGTGTGGAGCTCCTGCTGCTAATCCGAGGCCTCACTGACTCACTGACTCACTGGGCCAGATTCAGAAAGGACTTATGCCGGAGTATCTCGAGATGTGCCGCCTAAGTCTAAATTTGCGCCGGAGTATCTATGCACTGTACCCACAGAACTAGATACGCACCAAAATAGGCTACTCCCGACTGGTGTAACTTGCCTACGCCTGCATATCCTAGGTGCATATTTATGCCGGACGCATCTGGCAAACCCATTGATTTCCTATGCAAATGAGAGAGATACGCCGATTCCCGAACATAGGCCCGTTCGGTGCAGGTTACGTGCGGTGTGCCTAAGCTGTTTGGCCGGCCTAAAGTTACCCCTCATAAAGCAGGGGTAACTTTGCACCAGACTTGCTCAAGTCAGCTGGAGAGCAGCTTCAGCAGCACCGTTACAGGACAAGACATGGCAGCCGTGGTCCTAGCACTACTAATGGGTCCCCCGCCACCAGGGCTGCCATCAGGGGGGTACAGGCAGTACACCTGTAAGGGGCCCGGGGGTCCCCAGGGGCCTGAATGGGAACCCCCTTAAAAAAAGAAACCATTTTTTTTCTTTTCTTTTTTAGGGGTCCGGAGGCCACCAGGGCCCCAGATGGCAACCTCCCTTTTTTTATATAAAAATAAATTACCAAATAAAGGGGGCTTTCCATCCGGGACCTCTGGGCCCTTTAATAATAATAATGATAATAATAATTATATATATATATTTGTCCTAAAGGCACTGGCCGTGAACTTGTTCTGCATACAGACAGCAGAACTTTTTCAGCCAACATTCACGAAACTACGTAGTTTTTCTGCTCTTTTGTCCGATGCAGCGTACAGACGGTTTGATTATACGACAAAACACGTCCATCGGAATATTCGATCGTGTGTGAGATCCTTTAGCCTGTAGGGTTCAATATTGGGTTGGCTCACCCTTTGCAGCTATAAAATCTTCAACTCTTCTGGGAAGGCCGTCCACAAGGTTTAGGAGTGTGTCCATGGGAATGTTTGACCATTCTTCCAGAAGTGTATTTGTGAGGTCAGGAACTGATGTTGGACAAGAAGGCCCAGCTCACAGTCTCCGCTCTAATTCATCCCAAAGGTGTTGAGGTCAGGACTCTGTGCAGGTCAGTCCAGTTCCTCCACCCCAAACTCACTGATTTATGTCTTTATGGTCCTTGCTTTGTGGACTGGTCCAAATCATTTGATGAAAGGGGGGTTATGGTGCGGGGTTGTTTTCAGGGGTTGGACTTGGCCCCTTAGTTCCAGTGAAGGGAACTCTTAAGGCGTCAGCATACCAAGACATTTTGGACAATTTCATGCTCCCAACTTTGTAGAAACAGTTTGGGGACGGCCCCTTCCTGTTCCAACATGACTGCTCACCAGTGCACAAAGCAAGGTCCATAAAGACACGGATGAGCAAGTTTGGGGTGGAGGAACTTGACTGGCCTGCACAGAGTCCTGACCTCAACTCGATAGAACACCTTAGAAATTAATTAGAGCAGAGACTGCAAGCCAGACCTTCTTGTCCATCAAAAAAATATAAATAAAAATATATTATTATTTTTTTTTTTTTATAAAAATAAAATAAAAAAGGGGGGTTCCCATCCGGGCCCCTGGGAACCCCTGGGCCCCTTACAGGTGTACTGCCTGTACCCCCCTGATGGCGGCCCTGGTCATAAGTCTCCATTGCTGATATGAGGGCTGACATCTCCTGGGTGTTAAAGTTTTTTTTCCTCCTCTGCCTGTGGGGAACGGGAGCAGCCATCTCACAGCAAATGTACCTTCCCTGGGGGGGAATAAATCTGGATGTACTTTTGCATCGGCCGGGCGTAAGTTGGACCGGCGTATCTCTGTAAGTTGGGCCAGCATAGTTGTGAGCATGCTCACAAGGGAACGAACGTACTGAGCATGCTCCGTTCAAGATACGCTGGGCGTAAATCACTAGACCATTCATTTGCATAAGGTTACACCCACTTCCACTTGCACCGGCTTACGCCGAAGGAAGGAAGTTACGCCGGCGCAAAGTTAGGTGCAAGTGCTTTATGAATACTGTAGTTGCCTCTCTGAGTTACATCGGCGTAGTGTATCTGAGATACGCTACGCCCGCCTAAAGATAGGCAATTCTATCTGAATCTGGCCCACTGACTCCATGTGTGGATTGCTGAAATGCAATCTTCAATCTGTAGCGTTTTTTCTGAAGTGATATATCTTTAAACAATGTATATATTGAGTGTATTATGGATGACCGAGCTGTATTTGTGTGTAAGGGTGCCTATAGGCTGTAGTTGGTCATCCATGCAAGATCTGCTTTCCCAAAGGGCCTTCTCTATGCCAATATGTCCACAACAGGGACTTGGCCAAACATTCCTATTTCCTGTGAACTGAGTGAGGAGGGGGTGGAAGTTACTGTCGCCAGCAGGCACTGCCAGCGCTACTTATCTCAGGGGGAACAGCAAACTAAACAGATTTTCTGGATGGATCAGGTGACTCTCATTTCAGATTTATGAGCAGATAAATTTATCTTAACTGGAATATGTTAAATGCCAGCTAAATACTAACATGACAATTTTTATCATGGATGTCAGAGAACGAATCTTGATTCCAAACCCGATCTTTTGTTACTTG
This sequence comes from Rana kukunoris, assembly GCA_029574335.1. Taxonomy (NCBI): domain Eukaryota; kingdom Metazoa; phylum Chordata; class Amphibia; order Anura; family Ranidae; genus Rana; species Rana kukunoris. Next base: position 100,071,040 of record CM056051.1, read on the forward strand.
GGTATACTAATTCAGTAAGAGCTTTGTTGCTACATTTTCTGTAAGAAGTATTTTTTAATCTTCAGATTGTCGAACATGAATTTCTGTCAAATTACTTGAGCTGTTGCTTTTGCGGTATTTAGCTATCACTATCACTTTAGGCTTTACACCTGTTAGCAGCCACCTTATTGCAAATGCAACTTCTATGGCTCATCAGTGGACCTCTGCATGCCATAATGCATGATTTTAACACGTCTATGCAAATTGTTCAGTACTGACCTGGAATTGTTTTCTCCATGTGTTATGTAAAGTAGAAAGATTTTTCATGATGCGGATGTGCTAAAAATGGATAAAAATGCTTGACACTTGGTTTTTACCTGTCAAACATTTATATTAATAGGCCTGTTAAGAGAATGTGTGTGGGCTCAAGAGCATTTTTCACGATCTAAAAAATGGGCATTAAAAATTTTGAACATGCTCTATTTTTTATATATAAAGAAAGCAGTGCAGCGCAAACCTAAATTCAAATGATGGTAAATATACTCGTAAAAGTGAAAACGAAGACCAAAAAAGGAAAAAAAAAAAAGGAAAAAAATAGTCCAAAATGGTAAACAACATGTGAAATAAATCCTGCGACCAGATAAGAGTATCTTCACCACGTGACTGGAAAACCAATTCAGAGTGTGATCCCTTCACCAATAAAGATGGGTACTCTCACCTCACAGAAAGACCTTTGTTTTACCAAAGGTCTAATAAGCTTAGATCAATGGTGGAAATCCGGATGGCTCAGGGGTGTATACTATTCAGCCGTAGGACCCGGAGATGTGTGAGTATCCTCAGTGGCACCAACGAACAAGTATGTAACCGATGATATGTAAAGAAAAAGCTAAATCTAAGAGCTTCCGTAAAACCAGGTCAATTTATTACGTTTAAAACGTGCAGGTTACTCACATTTGTGATGAAAAATAAAGGCATGTAACACCATGAGACAGGTAGCTCAGATGAAAATATGGGACGACAACGAGTGACGTGGAGTGGTTCCTGACCCCGTAATGCTCTATTTTTTCATGATGTTTTTAACGTTGTCGTTTTTAGGGTTGTAAAAAATGGTCGTGTGTGGGCTTTTAACGACGTCAAAAAAACACGCATGCTCAGAAGCAAGTTATGAGACGGGAGCGCTCATTTTGGTAATACTACCGTTCGTAATGGAATAAGCACATTCATCACGCAGTAACAGACTGAAAAGCGCAAATCGTCTTTTACTAACACAAAATCAGCAAAAGCAGCCCCAAGGGTGGCGCCATCCAAATGGAACTTCTCCTTTTTAGTGCCGTTGTACGTGTTGTACATCACTGCGCTATGCTAGAGCATTTTTTTTCACGATCATGTGTAGACCCTTAAAAACTTCATTTATTACAACCCGAAAAATGGTCATGTGTACGTGGCATTAGTAGTCGCCAGGGTTATCAAAAATGTGGGATCTTCTTTCACCTTCACCTTTGGTGATATTGGTTACCGGGACAAATAGGGAGGGTGACCTTCCCTAATTGGGACACAGGCAGCAATAAAAAAAATGACAGGTGTTCTAATCCACCACAACTCCATCTCAACCTCTATCCCCAAAAAAGTTTTGTCCAATTATACTTTAACCCTAGGTTAATTTGCAAAAATGTACTACAGTCCATCCAATATGGTGCGTTTTTGGAAAGGGACGGAGACTTTTTTCCACGCTTTGCATGTAATAGACTTCAATATAATTGCACCAGAAATGCAAGTGTTGTGTTTGTGATGCGATTTTTAAAGTGTTTTGTGTGTTGTTTTTATTTTTCTGTTAAAACACTGAACATAGCTGGTTGCTGAGGACAGGGTCGGGAAGCTGCCTGCCGTGTTCTTAACAACCAATAAGTCATCAGCTGTCAACAGGATTCCCAGCTGACAGCTGAATGTAAAAAATAAAATAAAATAGTGAAAAAAACACAGTGGGTTCCCCCCAATCCATACCATACCTTGGGGTCTAGTATAGATCCGGAGGGGACCCCTATGCCAACATTTGAAAAAAATGGAGTGTGTCCCCTCCCCCAAAATCCATACCAGACCATTATCTGAACATGCAGCCTGGCAGGTCAGGAAAGGAAGGGGACGAGCAAACATGCCCCTCTCTTGAACCATACCAGGCTGCATGCCCTCAACATGGGAGGATGGGTGCTTTGGCGGGACTCTGCCCCCCAACCCAAAGCACCTTGCCACCTGTTGATGGAGACAAGGGCCTCTTCCCGACAACTCTGGGCTGTGGTTGTTGGGGTCTGTGGGCAGGGGGGCCCCCATATTCCAGCCTCCTTATATGAATGGGTATCGGGTACATCATACCCTTACCCATTCCCCCTAAAAAGCAGTGAAGTGTTAAAAAAAAAGAGTCAAGTCCGTTATTAAAAAAAGAAACCCTGATGCGGTCTTCTCCTGGTGCAGTCTTCTCAAATAAGAGAATTTAATTCCTAGGGGTTGCATAAACTTTAACTACTTGCCGACCGCCCACCGCAGTTATACGGCGGGACAGTAGCACTGCTGTGCGAGAGCACGTAGCTCTACGTCCTACCTTTAACCACTTAAGACCTGGACCAATACGCTGGTAAATGACCCAAGGTGTTTTTGCGATTCGGCACTGCGTCGCTTTAACAGACAATTGCGCGGTCGTGCGACGTGGCTCCCAAACAAAATTTGCGTCCTTTTCTTCCCACAAATAGAGCTTTCTTTTGGTGGTATTTGATCACCTCTGCAATTTTTATTTTTTGCGCTATATACACAAATAGAGCGACATTTTTGAAAAAAAAACACTATTTTTTACTTTTTGTTAAAAAAAAAAATCAAATAAACTAAATTTTAGTCAAACATTTAGGCCAAAATTTATTTAGCCACATGTCTTTAGTAAAAAAAAAAATCGCAATAAAAAAAAATAGCTACCTAGCGGGAACAGCGGCACTAATACAGCGATCAGAAAAATGATCGCTTAGTGACGCTGGCAATAGGGAGTGAAAGGGTTAACTAGGGCGGTGATCAGGGGGTTAAAACTTTATTAGGGGGGGTGGGGGGGCTATCCTGAACCCTAACTGTTTTTTATACTGCCTGTCACACTGACACTAAATGCAGTGGTGCACACTTACTTGTGATGTCTTCTCTCATCAGCAGCGCTGGGAAACAGCGCTGCGATGAGAGAATACATAATTTCCTCCTTCCTGTGTAAACACAGGAGGAGGAAGTGACAGGCTGGGAGCGCGCTCCCATTGGCTGGGAGCGATCGCGGGGGGGGCGGATATCACGGACATCCGCCCGCAGATCCCGGATCGCTCCCAGAGGTAGGGGGACCCCCGCACGCCGCGGAGGGGGTCCCGATGGGACCCCCGAACCGCACTCAGGCGGGGACGTAAATTTACGCCCTTGTGCCTGTACGTGCCATTCTGTGGCCGTATATGTGCGTGCGGGGGTCTTTAAGTGGTTAACAGGTGCTAGGGGGCGCGCGCGCGCCGCCAGCGCCCCGCGCCCCCGCTTGTCCCCCGAGTCCCACACGCGTGCCCGTCGGGCACGCGCGCTCGTTCGTTACAGAGCGGACACATAGCTCTTGTTCCTGTCAGCAGAGGAAACGCTGATCTTCTGTTCATACAATGTATGAACAGAAGATCAGTGATTTCCCCTAGTGAGGCCACCCCCCCATACAGTTATAACACACCCAGGAACACACTTAACCCCTTCCCTGCCCCCTAGTGTTAACCCCTTCACTGCCAATGGCATTTGTATAGTAATCCAATGCATTTTTATAGCATTGATCGCTATAAAAATGCCAATGGTCCCAAAAATGTGTCAAAAGTGTCCGATGTGTCCGCCATAATATCGCAGTACCGAAAAAAACGCTGATCGCCGCCATTACTAGTAAAAAAAAAATATTAATAAAAATGCCATAAACTACCCCCTTTTTTGTAAATGCCATAAATTTTGCGCAAACCAATCAATAAACGTAAATTGCAATTTTTTTTATGAAAAATATGTAGAAGAATACGTATCGGCCTAAACTGAGGAAAAAAAATGTTTATATCTTTTTTGGGGATATTTATTATAGCAAAATGTAAAAAATATTGCATTTTTTTCAAAATAGTCGCTCTATTTTTGTTTATAGCGCAAAAAATAAAAACCGCAGAGACGATCAAATACCACCAAAAGAAAGCTCTATTTGTGGGAAAAAAGGACGTCAATTTTGTTTGGGAGCCACATCGCACGACCGCGCAATTGTCAGTTAAAGCGACGCAGTGCCGAATCACAAAAAGTGCTCTGGTCTTTGACCAGCAATATGGTCCGGGGGTTAAGTGGTTAAAGTGTCACCAAAACCTACATCATAAAAAAAAAAACTATTAATAAATGGCGTATTACATGCCGTTTGTGCTCACTGAGATAAATTTTCTATATTCTGCAAAAAAACTGGTTCATCCTGCTGCTCTCTATCTCCACCTTCTGTTCATTTACCCAATTCAGATAAGGATTTTGCAGCTGTGGTGACAACCCTGCACATGCTCAGTTTTCAGAGAGTTTCTATGCTGAGCATTTCCTCCCCATCATATCTGAGCAGCCCATATGACTATAGAGTCACACATGTGGGCATATACACTGTGGTAAATGACAGTCCATTCCCTCCCTTCTCTGCCATGCCCAATAACCAGCTAAACACAATGGGTGTGGAATATTAAATGTAGATTAATGGTTTCTTCACCTCCCCCTTACTCTAAGGCCGCGTACACACGATCGAACATGTCTGATGAGACTTGTCCGACGGATCATTTTCATCAGACAACTCTGAACTTGTCTGATGGTCTGATATGCGTACACACCTTCGGACCAAAATCCGATCAGACCAGAACGCGGTGACGTAGAACACGACGACGTGATGAAAAAACGAAGTTCAATGCTTCCAAGCATGCGTCGACTTGATTCTGAGCATGCGCAGGTTTTTTGTCCGATGATTTTGTGTACTAGCCATCGAACCTGTCCGACGGACAGGTTTCCATCGGACAGGTTTTAAAACATGTTTTAAAACTTTGGTCCGCTGGAAAACAGACCAGTTTCAGCTGACATGTTCGATCGTGTGTACGCGGCCTTAGGGACGTGAAACAGTCTGGGACTGGCAGAAATCAACCAACACTATGTTATTTCCACAAAATAATAAAGGTTTGATTTCAAATATATATTTGTATGACAATTTAAAACATTTTTATTTATTTTTTACTCTGTATTCCAAAGGCTATTTTATTTTTATTTTGACCATGTGACCAGCAGCAGAGGACTAGAAGCTTCTCCTGCTTATGTTTACCTGCACACAGGCTGGAAAATATCTGGGTCATGTGACAGCTGAAAAGGGTACTTTTTTAATTCAAATATCCCATCATCCACATGCAGAAAGAGAAGAAACAATGTACAGTGCCTTGAAAAAGTATTTATAGCCCTTGAAATTTTCCACATTTTGTGAGGAGGGGCTCCGCTGATGGGGACACCAATGTGAGGAGGAGCTCCGCTGATGGGGACACCAATGTGAGGAGGGGCTCCGCTGATGGGGACACCAATGTGAGGAGGGGCTCCGCTGATGGGGGCACAGATGTGAGGAGGGGCTCCGCTGATGGGGACATGGATGTGAGGAGGGTGACTCTGCTGGGGGCACCTGATGTAAGATGGGACCCCGCTGGGGGCACCTGATGTAAGGACGGACTCCGCTGGGGGAACCTGATGTAAGGACGGACTCCGCTGGGGGCACCTGATGTAAGGACGGACTCCGCTGGGGGCACCTGATGTAAGGACGGACTCCGCTGGGGAACCTTATGGCATCTGGTGGCAGGCGACGTGGCAGGTGACACGCTCAGAGCTTCCACTGATTCTGCATTAGGGTAATGCGCTTCAATCATCCTGACACCATAACAACCATGGTGCTGGGATTGAATCGCTAACACCAGGTGTTTGGGTATCTTTATCTGTTGATTGTTAAACTTTCGGGAATACACATATTTCTATTGTTGTGTACTATCTGGGCCTGATCTCTCTCCCCCTCTCCATCATTTTAGATGCTAACCACACCCCCTTAGAGCCACGCCCACTATTTCACAGAAACCACGCCCATTTCCGTCAAGTGGAAGGGGTCAAAAGAAGAGCAGGGTCTGATGCCCCCCATCCTAAAACTTCACCAGCCACCACTGGTGGCGTGCATTTGTATTCAGCCCCCCTGAGTCAATACTTCGTAGAAGATGGCCCCATCCATCTTCCCATCAAATATGATCAGCTTCCCTGTTGAAGAAAAGTATCTCCACAACATAATGCTGCTACCACCATGTTTCACAGTGGGGGTGGTGTGTTTAGGGTAATGTGCAGTTTTCTGCCAAACATAGCATTTTGCTTTCAGGCCAAAAAGTAACATTTTGGTCTCATCTGACCAGAGCACCACCTTCAACATGTTTTCTGTATCCCCCATATGGTTTCTAGCAAACTGCAAATAGGACTTCTTATGGCTTTTTTCCAACAATGGCTTTCTTTTTGCCACTCTTCCATAAAGGCCAGATTTGTGGAGTGCACAACTAATAGTTGTCCTGTAGACAGATTCTCCCACCTGAGCTGTGGATCTCTGCAGTTCCTCCAAAGTTACGATGGGCCTCTTGGCTGCTTCTCTGATTAATGCTCTCCTTGCACAACCTCTCTGTTTAGGTGGACTAAACTTGTCCTGGTAGGTTTGCAGTTGGGCCACACGCTTTCCATTTTCGTATTATGGATTGAACAGTGCTCCGCGAGATGTTTAAAGCTTGGGATATTTTAACATAACATAACCCTACTTTAAACTTCTCCACAATGTTATCCCTGACCTGTCTGGTGTGTTCCTTGGCCTTCGTGATGCTGTTTCTTCACTAAAATTCTCAAACCAAACCTCTGAGGGCTTCACAGAACAAAATGTGGAAAATTTCAACGGGTATGAATACATATTCAAAGCACTCTAAATTAAACAATGTATGTTTAGTATCCCTTTAGGCCTCATTCACACATGGATCCGTTCAGGTCCGTCTGTCAGTTTTTCAGGCGGACCTGAACGGGAGCTCCATGCATGTCTATGGAGCGTCGGATGTCAGCGGAGACATGTCCGCTGACATCTGACCTGATCCGATCTGCTAAAAACAAACGTATGGGGCACACGTCCCCATCTGTCCATGTGGATCGGATCGGACAAGATCTAATGAAAACGGACATGCTGTCCGTTTTCATCAGATCGCTCCATAGAGGACAGCGGGGCTCGACAAGCTCCTCCCCGCTCAGTGAGCAGAGCGGAGCTTGTCACCCGTCGGCTCAGCGGAGATCTGCGGACAGATCTCCGGCTGAGCTGGCGGATACAAGGGGACTCGGTTGCGACGGAGTCCACCTGTGTGAATGAGGCCTTAAGGTTCAACTCCAAAGAGTTTAATATACTGCTGAAATACTCAAATTCGAACTGTCTTATCTCATTCTGTTCAGCCAATTTGTGATCCATGTATCTGTGCTAGACAGCACAACCAAGATGAGAAGAACACTTTCTCTAGTAGACTTCAAGAATGTAACCTTTCCACCCTCAAAGGGCTAATTGGACAGTGAAGAACTAGCAATACACTGATCATTTATGCACAAGGCTCACTCTGCTCTCTCCCCTTGTCAACCCACTACCTGTGTGCACAGCAGAGCATGGCTTGCTTTAAAGCGGAGGCCTGCACACCACTGCATTAAATTGAAACCCAGCAGCTGCACATACTGCAGCTACTGACTTTTAATAATTTGACACTTACCTGTACTGGAGTCCAGCAATGTCGAAACCGCAGCTGATGTTTCCATTGCGAGTAAGGGAACCTGGCAGTGTAGCCTTACGACTTCACAACAGGAACCCTAATGCGCATACGTGAGGCTGACTCAGCGGTCAGGGAAGGAGGAGCGGGCCCCAGCGATGATGCAAATACCAGTAGCTGAGGCTCCTGGAAGTGTGGACAGGATACCTATAAATTAAAGGTATCCTGTCCTCCCTCCCTTCCCCCACGAAAGGTGCCAAATGTGGCACCGGAGGAGAACAAACGAGTGGAAGTTCCACTTTTGGGTGAAACTCCACTTTAAGTGCCACCCTCCTCTCCCAGACTGAGCACTGCTGTTTGACTATACAACGGGCAGGAATTGGTTAAACGATGGCTGGGCAGGATCGCTCTAGTTCTGGGAGGACATCATATGACATCCTCCCATTCTTGCCACGCATGCACATCCTCGGGGGAATGCAGCGATTGGCGGTGAACTATGTTCCTAGAACACAGCGCATCACCCATCGGGGGTAAAGAGCCAATGGCCAGTGGATCTTAAGGAAACATGATCAGCTGTGTCCAATCACAACTGATAAACATAAAGTGTTTACGTTGTGATCCGCGTTCCATGTCCTGTCACAGCATGAGGGAGAGGAGAGAGCTGGTAACTGGCTAGTGTGAAGGTGGGACATCTGCCAACCAGTGCCAATCAGTGCTTTCAATCAGTGTCTCCTATCAGCGCCAGTCAATGTTGCCTATCAGTACCGCATATAAGTGCAGTCTCATCAGTGCCCACCAGTGCAGCATCATCGGCACACATCAGTAAAGGAGAAAAATTACATACCAGAAACATATATATTTTTTTTCCCTCAAAATTGTTGGTCTTTGTTGCTTGTTTAGCGACAAATAAAAAACCCAAGTGGTTATTAAATACCACAAAAAGAAAGCTCTATTTGTGGGGATTTTTTTTTATAAAAAATGTATTTGGGTACAGTGTTGCATGACTGTGCAATTGTCATTTAAAATGCGACAACACTGAAAGCTAAAAATTGGCCTGGGCAGGCAAGTGGATAAAGGATATCAGAAGGTTGATATCAAAACAGATTTAGGTATATAATGCTAGATATGTGTATAATACAGATTTTTTTAAAGAATACACAGTAAAAAAAAAAATTATATCTGTCTAGAGTTCACCTTTACGAAAACTAAAAACAAGTTAAATAAAACACAAAGTAAAACTTTCCACACTTTTCAATTAGTGTAATTGTAAAGACATGTCCGGTTCTTTAAAAAAAAGTCTAGCATTGAACAAGCAATGCTGCACAGCAGTAATAAAATGAAGACCTGTGCCCAAAGATACACTAGCGCCTCATACTGAGATAATTAGAACTTCTACCTCAGCGGGAAATGTCCACAACATTTAAGTTAAAGTGGTTACATAGTCTTTAAAGCACAATTATTTCTGCAGTTAAATTAAAACGATTGTAAGGCAGAAAGGGTTTTTACCTTAATGCATTCTCTGCATTAAGGTAAAAAAAAAACTTCAGCATGCAGCCCCCCCTTTATACTTACCTGAGCCCGATCTCAACCTAGCGATGTGCATGAGAGCGGAGGCTCTCTGCCTCCTCATTGGCTCAGATACAGCAGTGGGAGCCATTGGCTCCCGCTGCTGTCAATCACAGGCAGGAGAGAGTGGAGGGCAGGGCCAAACCAGACTCTGTGTGTCTTGCGGACACACAGAGTGAGGCTTCAGAGTGAGCATGCACAAATGTGCCCTCATAGTATGGGGGCACTCGGCGAGATGTGGGAGCCAGGAGAATCAGCTGGGGATCAGAGAAGAAGAGGATCTGGACTGTTCTGTGCAAAACCATTGAACAGAGTAGGTAAGTATGACATGTATGTTATTTTAAAGATAAACAAGATCTAGCATTTAAAATCACTTAAAACTTTTCCCTCACCTTAGGTATTGAAAACATTTCTGAATTTACCAAAAAGTACCAAATACTAATAAAATAGAACTAAAGGCAATACAATTTTGCATTTTGGATAACATATGGGAGGGCTACAACTCCTGACAGTTTTTTTTCTCCATCTGTGTTCCATTGGGGGGTTTCCTTTCACTTCCCGCCAAAACAGGAAGTGAGAAGAAATCCCTCTGAAATGAGGGAATCCCTGGTTGTCACCAGAGCTACAGCTTCCATTGGAAGGTTTCCCTCTGCTCCTGTTCAGATGACAACTCAAAATCTGGATTTTTTTTTACCTTCACTTTTGAAGACAACTGTAAATAGACCAACTCCCGAACGGGATACAGACAGCAATGGAGACCTGACAGGTATTCTAATCCCTCTCCACTCTATCCAAAATAAAAATAAAAGTTTTGCCCTTAGTTATATTCTATTACAAACAGGGTGCCATCTGTTGCCTAGGTGCCAAAAACAGGTATTACTAAATGTCATATCAAGTTTTTACAGTATAATTGGATACATTTTAATTGTGACTGTTGTAAGTCCTTAATGCCCAGCTCTAATACACTATTGTGCAAAAGTTTTAGGCAGGTGTGAAAAAAAAATGCTGCAAATTAACCACTTAACCCCCGGACCATATTGCTGCCCAATGACCAGAGCACTTTTTGTGATTCGGCACTGCGTTGCTTTAACTGACAATTGCGCGGTCGTGCGACGTGGCTCCCAAACAAAATTGGCGTCCTTTTTTTCCCACAAATAGAGCTTTCTTTTGGTGGTATTTGATCATCTCTGCGGTTTTATTTTTTGCGCTATAAACAAAAATGTGACAATTTTTGAATTTTTTTTGAAAAAATTGCAATATTTTTTACATTTTGCTATAATAAATATCCCCAAAAATATATAAAAAAAAAAAAATTTTTTTTCCTCAGTTTAGGCCGATACATATTCTTCTGCCTATTTTTCGTAAAAAAATCACAATTAGTGTTTATTGATTAGTTTGCGCAAAAGTTATAGCGTTTACAAAATAGGGGGTAGTTTTATAGGAATTTTTATTAATAATTTTTGTTTTTACTAGTAATGTCGGCGATCAGCGTTTTTTTGCGGTACTGCGATATTATGGCGGACACTTTTGACACATTTTTGGGACCACTGGCATTTTTATAGCGATCAGTGCTATAAAAATGCATTGAATTACTATAAAAATGCCATTGGCAGTGAAGGGGTTAACACTAGGGGGCGGGGAAGGGGTTAAGTGTATTCCTGGGTGTGTTCTAACTGTATGGGGGGTGGACACACTAGGGGAAATCACTGATCTTCTGTTCATACATTGTATGAACAGAAGATCAGCGTTTCCCCGCTGACAGGACCGGGAGCTTTGTGTTTACACACATAGCTCCTGGTCCTCGCTCTGTACCGAGCGATCGCGCGTGCCCGCCGGGCACGCGCACGGCACTCGGGGGCGAGCAGCGGCATGTGCGCGCCCCCTAGTGGCCTTTAAAGAGCTGACGTAGAGCTACAGGCTCTTGCCCAGGGGTGCCGACCTGCCTCAGTAAAATGACAGCGGCAGGTCGGCAAGCAGTTAAGAAAGCCTTAACAGAAGTGTTAATGGAAAACTGAAAAAAGTGGTGATATTTGAGCTGTGTAACAAAGGGAAAGGGAAAGTGTGACTGATGAGCACACTAAATGTGTAGAAATACAAGAACAGTGTATATCACACTATAAACAATAAGTAATCCAAAAATGTCAAATCTTCAGCAAACATAGGTATGTGAAACAATTAGCATAAATCAAACGTAAATATATGAAAAATGTATAAAACAATATACAAAAACGAGTGCAGTTACAGCGGATGACACACAGAGAATGCTAATGCAATGAAAGGAAAAGGGGGGACATTGCATAATCCCGTAGCAAGTAACACATTTATTGGTAAGAAAACATTAAAAAACTCACAATTGCAACGAATCTGCGATCAGTGACATCTACGAGCGCCAAGCTCGTCTGCCTGCCATCAGATGGTGCTTGGTCTAATGCTCCAATACCGATGCGTATCGTCACGTGACTTCATCAGAGGATTTTAGAAGTGTTAATAGTTTATTTTTATTAATTGACAAAATGGAAAGTATGGCTTGGTTCACATCTATGGTGTGGCTGCGGGCAAGCTTCACTGTTGCCTGCAGACAGACACTCGTTATTGTACCACTCTTCAGCTCTTTGGCAAACAAACGGCCTCCTGCTACAACCAAATAATTAACATTTTAACTCATCAGTCCAAAGCACCTGCTGCCATTTTGTGCACCCGGTTCTTATGTTTTCATGCATAGTTGAGTAGCCTAGCCTTCCACGTCAAAAGTATGGCTATTTGCCGCAATGCTTCCATTCCCTGCATTAAAATAAAACCTGTTTTACAATTTGCTGCACTTTCCTATCTCCCTAAATACTGAGTTCTCAATTGATCCAGCGTAGTGCCCAGCTGCATCTCTCCTCTCCCCCTCTAACTCACAGGGACTGAGGTAGAAGGCTACTTCTTAATGGGGAATGATCTTGGTAGGTCCACCTATTATTTATAGGGGAACAGTTTTTATGTCCTATATATGTTTTTGATATAGCTTACAGCTTTAATAAACTTAGTAGTAAACTCTTTAGGGTGTGTTTCTTTTTTATTTTTGGTCATACTTTATATCAGATTGCACCCCCCGATAATATCGGTGAGTACTGCAGCTTTTACAATTAGGTGGGAATCCCATATTCTCTTTTTTTCACAAAAGGCTACTTCTGGCAAGACTTCTCCAGACAGTAGATGGGTGTACCTGGATCCCACTAGTTTAGGCCAGTTCCGAACTGATGGCACTGCTGCACATCTTCCGATGTTGAAGAGAAGAACCGTAAGCATGATGTGCCTTTCATCTGTTACATTAAGTTTCCTGGGCCAACCAAAGCGTCCATGGTCCTCAAAGTTGCCTTTTTCTTTGTGCTTCTTCAAAAGAGCTTGAACAGCAGATCGTGAAACCCCAGTCTGCTTTAAAATCTTTGCCTGGAAGAGACCTTGCTGATGCAGTATAACTACCTTATGTCTTGTTACTGTGCTCAGTCTTGTCATGGTGTATATCCTCTGACATGAAACAGTCTTCCACAACCTCACCTTAATAGCAGAGTTTGGCTGTTCCTTATCCAGTGATTAGCCTCCTAAAAACAGCTGTTTCTGTTATGTAATGACTGAGTTTCAACCTACAGTGATGATCATTGGCACGTGCTTGGCATCATTGATTAACCATACACCCGACTTTAATTTTACAAAGTGTGTAAGTGTAAGAATTGATGCTGGTTTGAAGCCAAAAGGGTTGTCGCACCAAATATTGATTTGATTTAGATTTTTCTTCTGTTTGCTCACTTTCACATTTTCTAAATTGATAAAAAAAATAAAAAATTCAATTATATATTTTTAAAGCATTCTTACTTTACAGCATTTATTCATAACTGCACCAAACTTTTTGTCGGGGTACCAATAGAAAAAGGTCTGATAGGACCCAGCATCTATCAGAGCATGAGAAGGGCTTTATTTTGCCCTGCAACCCAGGACTGCAGAGGTTGCCATTGTTTCGTTTTGCTGGCTGTTAATTTATAGCAGCCTCCTCCACACACACTTTTATCTCAGGGCCTCAGAGAGCTTGTCAAAAGTTATCAGGCTGATAACAGACAAATGGAGCAGGACAAAGCTATGAGACTAAAGTCTTCTGAGAGAGATAACAAACCACAGCAGATATATGTGCCTAGTTCAAATTTCATGAATAGGGTTTACATTCACTTTAAGACTTTGTTTATATCTTCTCATCTGCCTGTTATCCTGTTGCTAACCTCTGCCTACATTTTGACCATTCTCTGCCTGTCGCTTATGCTTATATCTAATCATGGATTGCTTACCTGGCTTATCTGACCCTGCATCCAGTCATCCATCTGTCTTGCTCTGCATAGTGCCTGGTGATGCTGGTCCTCCATCTGCTGTTCCTGCTGCCATTCGCTGCTTCAGCTATCCAGTTCAACACTTGTGACGCACCTGCCACACACCTCAGCGACCAACGGAAGATCTTGCAGGCACTCTTACCTCACCTTGCTCTCGCGACTACTGTTGCAACACCAGTGGTCTTGGGCCGGAGCTATATGAGAGGTCTTCCACTACAAGTCAGGCTCTGCCATAAGGTACATGACAGGATCACAGGAGTGCACTTAGTTCTGCAATCCTAAGACCCAGATTCAGTCGACAGTGGGGTAAAGCCAGCTCTTGGCTGACATCACAGAGCCGGTACAGGCTCTACAGGGATCCCAAACAATAATGTTAAGATCTGCCCAGATGCTTGACCAGCAGCTGGCTTAGCCCCTCAGTGCACTGTTGAGAGGCAGAGGCAGCTGCTCCTGCCACCGCCACAGCCTGGCACTCCAGTGAGCACTGGGGGGGAGAGCACAGAGCATTGACTGAGAGAGCAGACCGGAGAACTGAGCAAAACTGGCACATCCTTACAGGGTTCATCTGGGATAACAAAATACGATTTCCTAGGCTGGCAGTCAGAGATAGCCCTTGTCCATCAGAACCCAAGTTTTACCATGCAATTAATGCCAGCTACTGTAAAGCAGAATGACAAATTGGTCAATGGGATAAAAATCCAGTGCTGGAACAATGAAATTTGGTGCCCAGGGCGAAGATGGCAAACTGCTCCCCCCCCCCCGTTTTTAAGAAAGAATCGTTTCAAAGCAAGAATATACTTAAAAAACTTAAAACAATACAAATTCAATTAGGTTTAATGCGATAGAAACAGAGTTCACTCACACATTTTAATTATATGTATTTTTATTGGAGGCACTTTGAAATAATAATGCAACAAATGTGCTTGTAGAAAGGCCTTCTGAATGTGAACGAAGAGTGTAGATGAAATACTTTCAGAGGTAATATTATCCATTAGGTAGAGAGTCAGAAAACTAAAATGTTCCAACTAGAATCCTCCTCCTCTCAGCCAGCCTGACACCCTGCCAGCACCACACCCCCCCCTCCAAAACTAAGTAGTTGATTTACTAATATGTATTAATACTAGTATGGGCTTACTTGAGATCTTGCACGTTGTAGAGCTTAGTCCCTCCATCTTGAAGCTCAAGCTGTGCTCTCTAATCTTCCTATCACGCTGCGCTCTCTGCTCCTCCCATCATAGTGGGAGGTCTGATCTCCTCCCTCCCATCATGGTGGGAGGAGATCTGCTCCTCCCAGCTGGTGATGTCACACCGGGCCGGGACTACAGTACAGAGCACCTGTCAGGGGGAGAATCTCAGCTGACACTGCACAAGGCAAATGAAAATCTTGTCTGTGAAAGCTTGTATCGGGTGTGCAGGACTCAGCGCACTCGGCACATCGTTACAAGTGCAGGCTAGATGGGCTGGAGCCTGAGCAATCACTCCAGTCGAGCCACCTTTTTGGAAAGAACACTTCACTGCGCCCCCCTGATGATCAACGTGTCCAGTTTGTTGTTGAACCTTAAAAGCAGGAGATTTACATCTAGTGTCCCCCCACTTTCGCCACAGGTACTGGAACACCTCCAGTTGCAAGGGGCTAGTCTCCCGGGTCCAGCTGAGGAAGCCTATCTGCTAAATGTTTATGCCTGGCATATGCATAGCGGACAAGACTAACGTTAAATTCTGCCCAGGTCAGGATTCACTCTAATTTCCCTGCAGTGACAAGATTTCGGGTCCTCCCAGTCTTTAAAGCTGGATTTCTGAGCCCCCCAGGCCCAGCCTGATCCTCGGTGATAGACGATACCGAACAGACCAGATCAACCTGTCCCATTACAACAGAATGTTGTGCTTGCAGAGGTCAGGAGTGAATCTGGGACTGCCTCAAAAAGGGGGTAACCATTAGACCCAGGATTCTCATGCAAAAACAAAGTCAGACAGCTTTTGGATTGAAGAGTACAAATCTAAGACTGGAGCGTCTTAAGTTTTAAATCTGGAAGGAATACTCTGGCCTGAGCAGTTTCCAGCACTAGACCCAAATACTCCAATTGATGAGTCAATACCAACAAATATTTCTGAAAGTACATGATCCATCCAAATTACTGTACCCACAGGATGTTAAACTTCATGTTGACCAAACGAGCCCATGCGGATTGTTTCCTTAACAGGAGGTTGTCTAAGTTTCTGACAGGTGGCAATGTCCCGATACCACAGCAGACCTAGTACAGGGGCCAGCAGTTTGGTAAATACCCAAGGAGAGAGGCTAAAGGGTAGGGCAAATAATTGGTAGTGTAGGGGTGCCATGGCAAAGCACAGGGACTGCTTTGCCACATCAAAGTCACATTTCTTTTTTTTATAATGCTTGCCAAGGCAAACTAATTACACAGCAAAATGCAGAGAAGAGGTGCATTAACCTGCATGTAACAAATTAATAAATTGAGCAAAATAAAAAAATAAAAAAGGAACTCACAGTAATGACTGCAGGGCTTGACAAAAGGTCTCCTATGAAACATGTTGCCTAGCAACTACTTACTACTTAGAAGAGTTTCTCTGCTCCAGACCCAAAAGGCTTTGCACTACACCTGATCAGTACGGCCTGTGTTTGCTGTGTTTTTCCAAGCTCCAGCAAAAATCAAGAATGGTGCACCATTTCCTGAAACAGGCTCTTGCCAGATGACAATCCTGCAGTTATTACTGGGATTGCCTTCATTCTTCCTTTTTGCTTAATTTAGTCATTACTTACTCTTTTCTCTGAACCCTCCTGTTTATTTCAAGCCAGTTCTGTGAGATTGACAACTGCATACCTATATCTTGGTTCCAAGTATGCCAGCACTTATTTTTGCAACTCTCAGCTCGCTTTTCTGTTGTTTGTAAACTACTTGTGTTTGTGAATAAGGCCTCTAGCACACAGGCGGACTCTGTTGCTACGGAGTCCGCCTGCTCTCGCCGGCTCAGCGGGAGATCTGATCTCCGCTGAGCTGGCGGATGACAAGCCCCTCTCTGCTCACTGAGCAGGAAAGGGCTTGTGCAGTGCCGCTGTCTCCTATGGGGAGATCTGATGAAAACGGGCCGCATGTCCGTTTTCATCAGATCTCACCCGATCGGATTTGGACGGATGGGGGCGTATCACCATCCAATCCGATTTTGGCGGATCGGATGTCAGCGGACATGTCTCCACTGACATCTGACGCTCCATAGGACTGCATGGAGCGGCTGTTCAGGTCCACCGTCAAAATTGACAGGTGGACCTAAACGGTCCAAGGGGCCTAAGAACTGGAAAATCCTTATTGTTCAGATCCTCCTTCTTGTGACATACAGAGTTGCTATTTATATAAAATCTTTGTTTTACAAATGAAAAGTCATTAAACACCTATAATATTGGATTCACAAAGTGTCATGAGTTGTCAGAAGAGCATGCACTTTATTCAACGGTGTGTAATTGTTAACTAGAGCTATAGAGCTCTAAATAACCAGATTTTTTAAAATAAAAGCAGCTAGTTCCACCTGCTGGCAGGATATGAAAATACAAAATGTATTTATGTATATATATAAATTAGGGCTGTGCAAATTAACTTTTAATTAATCGATTAATCTTTAATTTTTTTGATCGATCAAAATCTTTTTGATCAATTAAAATTCTTTTGATTGGTACTCACCTCTTCCCCAGCTTCTGGGCCTTCATGTGTCGGAGATCCGGTGACATCAAGGACACCGGCGGGGCTTGCCGTGTCCATCTGAAGGGCTCCTTTGCTGTGCCTTCATATCTGCATGCCGGCGGGACCTTACTATCTGCCACACACAAGGGCTGTTACACTTCCCTCTATCACTTCCATCCATCAACCTGGGATTGTACAGACATCTACTGGGAGTTGTGATAGTTCCCTTCATGGGACATCTACATGCCAACGGACTGATGTTATCCTCTCCTCATCTGGATTTCGCAGTGGTATCGTTGTACACATTTTTATACCAGTATCATACTTAGCTGCATGTTTTTATGACTGCTTTTGGTACCGTTTGGTATTACTCCCACCATTTTTACAGTTTATGTAGCTACATAGATTTTATCTCCAGTGCAATATTTATTTGGTTACCTACTTGAAGACTATAAAAGTTTTAATGCTATTCCCATCGAGTGCTGCCTTTGTGTGTTTTTTGTATCCTGCTATCCATTTTTCCAGTAGTTAGTAGCTGCACTGGGAATCAGCATGCAAGGGGATCAGCTAAAAGTAGTTGGATCTGTATGTGCATTATAATTAATCAAAATTAGTCGATTAATCGATTAAAAAATAAAACGATTAATCGAACACAAAAATGTTGATCAGTAACAGCCCTAATATACACATACATATACACACACCTAAAAAGAGAAACACTATATTTAAAATAATTTTTTAGCCCCAAAAGTAATAATCATACATTGTTATTCCTTTTTTTATTCGTTGTCATTATTTAAATATAGCCTGTCAAAAAGTCTTACCTAACTGCATACTGGTATGTTTATGTATATATATATATATATATATATATATATATATATACATATATATATCAAACCTGTACTTCCTACTGTATGCTTACCTTCCTGTGTGAGCTTCTATTTTGTTAAAATGTACACATGGGGGGGGGGGGGCGTGGTCTGGAGCTGCATGGAGTAGGACGTGCAGAGTGAGAGCTCCGCTCGAGACCTATCCTTTTACCTGATCCTTGGGGCTATTTTCCCCGCAAACAACTACAAAGACAGCCGCTGCACCCTGCTACCCTCAGCACTGCTATGTCTTCCACTAAGAGGTCCGGAGCGATCGCCAAACTCGACAAATACCGCCATGGGGAACGGGACACTGAGGAGGAAGATGGCGTGGCCCCACTCCCTGAGGAGGCTGAGCGGCCTTCCGACGCCATGGCCCGGGTGTTGGAAGCCATAGCTGTCTGCCAGACTGCACTTACCTCCAGGATTGAAGAGGTGAATGTCGACGTCTCCCTCATCCGACAAGACCTGCACAAGCTGCGAGAGCGGGTGTCCAAAACCGAGCGCCGCGTCGGCCAAGTGGTTTTCCCGGCGCGGCTCCGGGTGGTGGTATTCCTGGCTGGAGCGCCGCTGCGAGGCCCCCCCGATGCAGGCCTAGTCCCCTGCTTCCCCTCGTGCCGCAACTGCTGACCGCCCAGAGCCGGAACCCTCTGCCTGCCAGCAGCTACTGCCTACTCCATAGCTATCCTGAACCGTGAGTTGATCCCCAGCACTATTGTACCTGTACCCCCCCCAACTCCTGGCTGTTGTTTGCTGAGGGCCCTGCTCCTCCCCCCCTCTTCCCGCTTATTGCCCCCCTCTTTTGCCCCTGATCTGCCCACAGCTCCTGCATAGCCCCTTGATTTACCCTGTGATTCTCGAGCGGCTCATCTGCACCCGTATCCCCCAAGATTGGATACCCCCCCTACACCACTCCAGCATTTTTCGCCCCCCTAACTTTGGTGACTGTGTGGGTTATTGAACTTCCATGCCACCTCTGACTGCCACCTATTTACAGAAGTTTCCCGGGCCAGCATTTGCCCCCCCCCCGCTAGCGGGTGGCGGTGCGTTAACTCTGCTGTGCCGGTCCAGCGTTTTTGCAGAGAGTTCTATGACTAAGTTTTTGTTGTTTATTGTGTACTGTATATGATGTTTTACTTGGATTGCAATTTCTTGCTGATGTGCTACTTGAACCATGTCGAATGTATCGCAGTATCACGTGTACCACTGTGTTTGACCTGCCTGGCCGGGTGCACACTGCCCCCCCCCCCCCCCGCTGTGTGCCTCATTCATGCCCCCGGTGCTTGTGTGGTGTGTCTGCCTCCCTAGGGCATGTGCGGCGATGTGTCCACTGTCCTGCGCGGTGTGCTCTTCCATTGGGATACGGCTGTGCACAATTGCCCCTCCCTTCCCATTATGGCCTCCTTAAAAATTACGACCTGGAATGTCCGGGGACTTGGCAAGCGGACTAAGCGATCTGCTGTACTCTCTCACCTTAAATCGCAGCGGGCAGACATCTCTATCCTAGTTGAGACTCATCTCATAGGCCAGAAGCAGATGTGCCTTAAAAAACCCTGGGTGGGATGGGTATATCAAGCCCCGCACACCTCCAACTCCCGTGAGGTCGCAGTCCTCATAGCTCATCGGTACAGTTCCAGCTACACACACTACAGTCGGACCCCCAGGGCCAGTTCCTGTTCCTGCATGCCACCATTGGGGGCCTGGAGATCCTTCTCTTAGCCTTCTACGTCCCCCCCCATTCCAGTTTGCTACACTTCAACAGGGTGTGGCCTTTATGGCTCAACACCCCTCGGTGCCCGCCGTCTGGGCAGGTGATTTTAACATGGTCATCGCCCCTGGCCTAGACAGGACTGGCCCATCCGCCTCACTAAACCCCCCACCAGGTATCACGCGGTTCGGTAAGTTCCTCACAGAATTCGCCCTCACAGATACATGGAGATACAAACACCCGACACAACAAGGCTTCTCCTGTTTCACCCCTTCCCGCTCAACAATGTCCAGAATTGATCTTATCCTCCTCACCCCCCCTCCTTCTTCCCCAACTTCTAGACGCAGGTTTCGATACCAGAATACTTTCCGGCCACTCCCCGTGCTGGATCACGCTGAGATTACCGGCCCCGCCTTCGGTCCGGTTCTGGCGACTGAACCCGTTCTGGCTATCCGTCCTCTCGGACTTGGATGCTATCCAGTCCGAGTGGGACCACTATTTCCGCACAAATTTTGGCTCGGCTCCGCTAGGTCCTGTATGGGAGGCCTTTAAAATCCATGCCCGACTGATTCTCTCCACGCGGATTAACAGACACAAAGCCACCTCCAAGCTACTGATCCGTCAGGCGGAAGATCGCTTAATCACACTTGAGCAGACCTTCCAGACTAATCCGACTGCGACCAATGCGTCTCAGCTACGATTGCAGACCAGACTTACAAACCAGCTACACTTTGAGAAGGCCAAGCAGGGTATATTCTTTAGCAAACAACGCACATGCGAACATGGTGAAAGAGCGGGTAGGCTCCTCGCCTACATGGCCCACCTTGACCACAAGCCTCCAGTGGTGGTGTCCCTCCGGGCGGCGTCCGGGGTTGTGCTCACGGACCCCGACCTGGTGGCCGAGGAGTTTAGATCCTTCTTTTCGGGCCTCTACTCCTCCACCGCTAGATACTCATGCAACGAACTCTCCGCTTTCCTGCAGGATCTCACCTTTCCCACACTCTCCCCTGATCAGGTCACACTGCTCGAAGCTCCCATCACCGCAGACTGCGTGGCGGATGCCATGGCGCAGCTCCCCACATCCAAAGCGCCGGGCTCAGACGGGCTCCCCCTCGAGTTTTACAAACAATTTGGCGAGACTCTTATCCCCAAACTTAGCCAGCTCTACAACCACATTTATGACACAAACTCCCTCCCGACGTCTATGAGTGAAGCCCTTATTGTTTTAATACCCAAACCAGGCAAGGACCCGATGCTTCCCGAGTCCTACCATCCCATCTCCTTACTCCAACTCGACAGCAAGATCTTAGCCAAAATCCTAGCACTGCGCCTCAACAAAGTAATCCTTACACTAGTGCACCCTGACCAGACTGGATTCATGCCCAACAAAAATACAGCTTTCAATCTCAGAAGATTGCACATGAACCTACAGGCCAGACACTCAGACATGGGCTCCAGGGTGGTGGTCAGTCTTGACCCGTGGAATGGCGCTACCTCTGGGAGTGCCTCCGCAAATTTGGCTTTGGCCCAAACTTTATTAAATGGCTCCAACTCTTGTACCAGGCCCACATGGCGCGCATCCAGGTCAATGGTAGGATCTCGCCCTCCTTTCCACTTTCCTGCGGCACTCGCCAGGGCTGCCCCATATCGCCCTTATTGTACGCCCTTGCGGTAGAGCCCCTTGCTATAGCCCTCAGAAACCATGCAGGAGTCAGGGGTCTCCGATGCGGTCAGACGACTGAGGTAGTCAGCCTTTACGTGGATGACATGCTTCTTTACCTCGCAGATGCCGGCCCCTCACTCCAGGCAGCCCTCCAAACCATAACAGATTTCGGAGCATTCTCAGGGTTACAGATAAACTGGGCCAAATCTCACATACTCCCCTTAGACCTGGGTGCTCCCACTAGTGATCAAGCTGCCCTCCCCCTTGTCAGAGTAAACACCATTAAATACCTGGGTGTCCAGGTCTCCAGTCAAGATGATTCTTCTCCCTAAGCTACTTTATGTCTTCTGGCAGGCCCCGTTGTACATCCCTATACGTATATTCAGAGCCATGGAGTCTATCCTTATTTCGTTTATCTGGGGTCCCTCCCGGCACAAGCTGTCGTGGAGGGCCCTAAAATGTCCAACTAACCGGGGTGGCGCCTCAGTCCCTGACCTCATCCTCTATTACATAGCGTCCCAGCTATCCCATTTCTTCTACTTTAACCTTATAGACAAAGAACGCTACATCGCGCTGGTCTGCTCCCAGGTCCGGTGTCGCACCCCTTTCAGATCCTATTCTGCAGGCCCCGCGGCTCCTCCCCGACGGGTGACAGGAAGCATATGCTTTTTCACCATTGCAAGATTTGGCCGCTTACTATGTCCCTCGGCGAGGCACCCTCACCACAGGCGCACACACCCCTCTGGGATAACCCGCAGCTGCCCGAGCTGACCACTGTTCCCGACCACGGCCTGTGGATCGATAAAGGTGTCATATACTTATCCCAGGTTGTGGCCCGCAGGTCAGTTAGATCCTTCCAGTCCCTCAAAGACACGTTTGACCTGCCCAACCACATGTTCTTTCGCTACCTCCAACTTCGACACGCACTCAACACACAGTTTGGGGCTGGTGTCCCTGCTCTTGAGGTCCCACTGCCAGTGGACCTTGTCCTTGGCAGGGACCCCAAGAAGCTGATTTCCCAGTTCTACACCTACCTCCTGGGACCTCCGGCCGCCGTGGCTGCCCGTTAGCCTGGGACTGAGGCGCCACCCCGGTTAGTTGGACCAAACCTGGGCACCGTGTTGGCTGAGGACTGGGGGGAAGCCCTTGCCAACTGCAGTGCCGTCTCCCCCAGGCTCTCTGATCGCCTCACCCACTTGTATATACTCCATCGCTCTTACCTAACGCCCTACCGCATATCTAAATACAGACCTGGCCATAACCCCAACTGTCCTGGCTGCAACCACCCCAACGCCACCTTTTTTCACTGGTCATGCCCCTGCATGCAGGGATTCTGGTCTCAGGTGGTCCGCTTCCTTCACGACCGCATGGGCTCCCCTCTGTCCCTCTGCCCCCGTCAGTGTATACTTGGTCTCCTCTCCTTGTCTGAGGCCGAAAAGTATTTAAATGTATTTTTGCAAGAGACACTGTTCCTCGCCAGGCTTCAGATAGCAAGGACATGGCTGAGGGGACCCCCTCCTACGCTACAGCAATGGATTAGAACCGTTAACAAAACCCTGCCCTTTAAAAAAACTGCTCTACGCCCATAGGGGATGCCCAGACAAATTTTACAAGGTGTGGGACAGATGGTTGGGAACTACTTCCACCTGCGATGTGGGGGTCTAGCCGCTCTCCCCTGTAGCGACCCAGTAGTCCCCCCCCCCCCTGGGTCCGACAGTGCTTTATCATTCTCCTGAACTGTAATCAATATGTACATGTATTGTCTTCCTTTGTTATGCCTATATAAACATTAGCACTCTACAGCCGTAGATGTAGTGCACGTTGCACTTTATATGCTTTACTGTATGTGTTATTCATGCTCAATAAACGTTGTTCTGATTTAAAAAAAAAAATGTACACATGGGAGTACAATTGCTACATTTACCCCAGGATGTTGCTTTCCCCTCCTGTGGCTCAAATCTGTCTGTGAAGTAATGACATTGGAAACCAAAACATTTTTCAGGACTAGGTGTACATATACATTGTAGCTTTGCTCCATCTTTAAAGGATAAGACCCGGTTCACACTGGGGCTTCTCATCAGGCGGCTCAGCCGCCTCACGAGTCGCGTCCCATTGAAGGAACAATGGCACCGTTCTAATAGGTCGCTCCGACTTAGAAAAAGGTTCCTGATCAACTTCGGGGGCGACAGAAGTCGTTTTCCTGGTCGCCTCTAAAGTCGTCCTCAGGACGCCTTGCAGAGCCGCCCCCGGAGTCGTGCCGCTGGAATGTGAAGCGGCTCTAAGTTAATCTTTAAAAAAAAAAAAAAAAATGCACACAGAGAAGGCAGCAGGCACTGGACTTTATTACAGAAAGTTCTTGTAAAAGCGGAAATTTTCACATTGAATTGCGGTACAGATCTTAAAGAGTTTCTAAAAGGCATTTTTTTTTAATTAAAAAAATAAACATCTTATATTTACCTGTACAGTCAGCGCCCTTTGCTCCTCCTTTTCTGTGTCTGCTCCGAGCAAACAACTTTCTATTGGGGCAGATGTGTGGTCTCCATCTGTCAGGGATCTGCCGCCGGCTCCCGGCGCGCCCCTGGTGTGCGCACGCGTGCACGCGCTCGTGCGCCGGTGGTGCGCGCGTGCGTGCACGTTAGCGCGAGTTTGGCGCCAACGTGCTTTTAAAAGGCAGAAAGATGCAGCAGCCTCTTGCTGTCTGATCTGCCTATTTACCTGATAACCTGTATCCTGGATTAACCAGTTCCTATACCGACCCGGCTACGTCTGACGATCCGCATCTCTCCAAAACCGACCTCGGCTTGCCTTGACTCCGCCTTCTGTTCACGATTACTGCTGCCAGACCTTCTGCCTGAATACCGACTACGCCTGCCTGCTGAACCCCCTGTCTGCTCAGGTGTCTGACCCGGCCTGCCTGACCCAGCCTCCGTCTAGTCCACTTACTTACTCCGCTCTGCACCAGCTCCAGAGTCGCCCGTCGTCTGCACCAAGGTTGCTTGCCAAGACGCATCAGAGTCGCTAACCATCCGCACCAGCTCCGGAGCCGCTAGCTTCCGCATCAGAGTACCTGCTCCCCTCTTGTTCCAGTGATCCCGGAGGGACCAGTACCGTGCTGACCTGCACCATCATCCAGGCACCCTTACCCCGCTGCGCTCCCGAGTCCGCTGTTCCCAAAATCCAGCGGCTCCCGAGCCAGTGCTGTACGAGAGGCCGCCTCCTGCGACTAGGCTCTGACGACCAGGTACACCGTCCTACATAACACCATCCTAAGCCAGGCTGCGTGCATCCATAACCACAAATAGAGTGGTTCCACATTGAGATTGACAGCAGCAGGGACCATTGGCTCCCACTGCAGCCTCAGTGCCTGTAGGGAAAGGGAGAGGGAAAATATGCAGCTGGGCACAACGCTGGATCAATTGAGGACTTAGGGGAGCGCAGCAAGTTGTAAAACATTTTTTACTTTAAGCAAGGGAATGCATTAAGGTAAAACAACGTTTTAGATTTAAAACCGCTTTAAAGAAATACACAAATCACACCAAAATCTTGTATTTAGACAATATTTGCATATCAGACTTCAGCTTTAAGAAAAATTTGAAATATATGAGCCTTTATAGCTGTCTTTTTGATTTAAAGTTGCTAGTTCTCTGGTTGTTATGCATATCCTATGGCTTTAATACTTTTTAAATACTGACCCAGGCAGCTACCGGGCTGTGAGGTTAGGGACAATACCACCAAAACGCTTAATTTAATCTCCCTCATCCAACATAAAGTGCTAAAGGCTTGTCTCCTCTCCTTCGAAGCCAAAAAGGCATTCGATCAGGTCAATTGGAGATTTCTTCGACTCTCGTTGGAACAGCTGGGCCTGGGTACGTCCTTTATCTCCAAGGTGCTGTCCCTTTATTCCCATACCTCTGAGCCATTTGATATCCCCAACGGCACCCGGCAGGGCTGTCCCCCTCTTGTTCGTCATTGTAATAGAACACTTAGCCTGTACCATTAGACAAAATGCTTCCATACACGGTATCCAAACGCCTTCCTCCCATTACAAGTTATTCCTTTATGCCGACGATCTCCTGGTGTACATACAAGACCCCCATATCTCCTTGCCATCCCTCTTTGCAGAATTCCATCGCTTTGGCTCATTTAGTAACTTCAAACTTAACATATCCAAGACTGAGGCTCTCAACATTTCCCTCCACTCCGCTACGGTGACCACACTTAAAGCGTATTTCTCTTTTCAGTGGCTGGCAAAGGGGAATCTCATACCTTGGGGTCATTATTCCCTCCAATCTTTTTTCTTTGAATTATGTCCGCTTACTCTCCCGCGTACGGAAGGATCTGGAGGAATGGGGAGGGTCTTCTTTACCGTGGTTCAGATGAATCAACACCCTGAAAATGGGCACCCTATCCAAACTGTTATATCTCCTTCAAACAGTCCCCATCATAGTCCCCAAATCCTCCTTCACCTCCCTACGTTCGCTTGCCATTAGATTCCTGTGGAGCCAGGGGTTACCTAGGGTGAAATATAATCTGCTCACCCGCCCAAAATTACAAGGTGGGGCTGGAATCCCCGACTTTGAGACATATTACAAGGCCACCCATGAATGGTTCCCGCATCCTTTCTCAAAAGCCTCTGTTGCTATAGAGCAGGACCTGGTTCACAAAAATCTTTCGAGCACTACTATGGGGATATAGGACTGATCTGGCGTGCATGCCCCCTCCCTCCCGCTAACACTAGCCTCTCTTAGAATTTGGTATAATAGGGGGTTATGTTCCCTCCGATCCTTCCCCACTGTCCTCTCTGTTTGACAACACCTCCTTCCCTCAGGGTTTCGGTGTGTCAACATTAGGCTCCTTCAAAAGGACTGACTGGCCCCAGGCGCACTCTTTTGTACATTCAACACAAGGGTCACCGGTGACGCTGGCGGTATCTCACAATTGGCTAACTGCTCTACATTTATCTACATTCACCAAGCACTTACACTCCTCCCAAATACCTCGTCCCTATACTGAGTTTTAACGGCTGTACTCCCTTTCGGAGACTCCCAGGCACCTTCTTTCATCCGTATATAGCCTTCTGACAGACACATCGAGCTACCCTCTTACACCAGGATGTGGTCTGCAGACTTGGGTGAGGACATCCCGCGACCAGAATGGCAGACTTCATTTCATTTTACTCACAAGTCAACGATTTCCTGCTACTCACAGGAAGAAAAAAAAACACTACAAGATTTTATCAAGATGGTACAGGGTCCCCTCCATGTTACACAAAATATTCCCGCCCACCCAGCATCCTGCTGGCGATGCTCTGCTGCTACGGGGACCTACCTACATGTCTGGTGGGAATGTGAGAGGATCTGCCCCTTCTGGACCCAGGTATTTGAGTGTTACAATAAAACTTACGATGAATTATAGGTTCCCTCTCCTAAGATTGCTGTTCTTTCTATACTATACTTTCT
Organism: Rana kukunoris; assembly: GCA_029574335.1. Taxonomy (NCBI): domain Eukaryota; kingdom Metazoa; phylum Chordata; class Amphibia; order Anura; family Ranidae; genus Rana; species Rana kukunoris. The sequence goes on from CM056051.1 coordinate 100,098,157, forward strand.
ATACAGAAATCACAGAAATGGAATCTCCTTTTTTATGTCCTCAGTGAGACAGCTTATACCTTCCTATTGGAAGTCGACCACCATTCCTCCCTTGTCACATTGGGTTTCAATTATGAATGGCACTATGAGAATGGAGGAGATGTTGGCTCTTGACAACGACACTTTTGATAATTATAAACTGCTGTGGCCCATCTGGCTCCGCTTCTCTTCCTCTGAAACTCTGGCGAACATGTCGTCACCCCGATATGATCGTTCCTGTATATTCCATTGCTCTGGGACGAGCTGGGTTCCTACTCCAGGATCTTCCTCTCTCTGCATGCCCTAAATTGCTTTTCTTTGATTGTCTTCTTAGCAGCTCACGCTCTTCCCTTTGACCCCCCTAGCTTATTTCTCCTTTCTCTTCCTTCTTTCCCTCCTCCTTCTCTTCCCCTTCTTTTTCCCACCTTCTCACATTTTAGTTTCCTGTTCCCCGTTTTCATTTTATTTTTCCTTTTAATTTTTGTCCTGTCGGTCATTTATTCTTTTGGTTTTATTACTTTCCTTACAAAAATTCTGGTTGCAATTCTGCCAAAACCAAAGAGGCCCTTGCGATCATGTCAAATTTTTGTTTAATGTTGCAGTCATTGCTGTTCTTATTGATTTACGTGTTAGTAAGAGTCCCGCTGTGGGCGATAGCCATTTGGCTGACTCTTTACTCGAGCGCTCTTGTGGCTGTTCGCAGATTGTAACACCTCATGTTTTCTGTTCATTATGCTAAAATATCAATAAACATATTTTCAACTCTAAATACTGACTCTACTGGCTGCATGCTTGTTCTGGGTCATAAGCAGGGCTCGACAACCAGGTGCCAGGTCACCATTGTAACTAGAAATTGCGTCCTGGCACCTAGGCTTTTGTCAGCCCATTCCCAAGCGTAGCAATTCTTATTGCCTGACATCCTCTCAGAACTCTGCCCCTGGGACACACATCAGGCATGCTCTGTGATTGCTGTTTTCGGACACAGCTGAGCACAGATCGAGGTAAAGGCCAAATCACAGCAGCCCTTTACCATGTAATCAGCTGTGTCCAATCACAGCCGATTACATTCGAAATAGACTTGTCGGTTATCGGCAGTACTTTCCTCATGTGCTGTCACAGCGTGAGAAAAGGAGAGCCCATAACTGGGAATTTTGACAGGCAAATGTAAACTGATCATCAGTGCCTTTCCTCAGTGTTGCCCATAGGGGGAAAGAAAAAAAAAAAAAAAGCAGTCATTGGGGAGATTACCCTTTACTTCCTGTCCAATAGCCAAAACAAGAAGTGAGAGGAAATCCTTCCAAATAATCCCTTGGGCCCACCCTCTAGGACCAGTGCCCCCATTGGAAGATTTTCCCTCTAATACTTTTCTGGGGACAACCCAAAAAAAATATATGTATTTTTAATGAAAAAAATAAATAAAAAAAAATAAAAAAACTTGACTGGGGTTCTAATCTATCTCCATCTGTCCAAAATGTTTAGTTAAGGTAAATCAACCCCCCAATGATGCAGTGTTTTCCATATTTAGGTTTCTATGCACTACAGTTGAGAAAAAAACAAAAAGGCAGAGACTACTTGAAATTAAATATTATATTTTTACACATTCTCTAAATACCTCACTCCAGGTTCTAGAAGGATACCGATCCTTTTGTCAGAATCCCCCCAGATACCTGATTGGCAGCTGGCTCAGCCTCTCAGAGTGACGCAAAGAGCCTGAACCGGCTGCTACCGCCCCCTCTCCCCCTCCTGCCCTGCTCCAATAAGCATTTTAAGGGCAGAGCAGAGAACTTAGCAATCAGCCGTCATATGATTGCTCAGTTCTTGGGCTTAGAGTCAGCAGGGGACAGATGCTGGAGCATTTGAGGGAGTATGTGCGTATAGTTTTTTTTTTAGAACCCAAATTTCTCCTTTAGGCTGGGTTCACACTATCTTCGCATGCAACTCACAACAGGGGTCCAGTGCGTCCCCGTTCACTATTTCAGCTCAAATTTATGTCTGAATTCAGACTTGAAAATGGGCTCCTTTGCAAATTTACACCGGAGCCACAGCAGTGATATGAGAACCGGCTCCTTAACCTCCCTGGCGGTGTGTGTTCCCGAGCGTGACTCGGGGTGTTTTTTTCTTGCAAAGATCGGTATCCCCGAGTCACGCTCGGGGAAGCTATGCAGAGCCTGCAGCGCGCGCTGGCTTACCTTCTTCCTGGATCCAGCGATGCATCCACGCTGTGTGAGCGAGCGGGTACTCGCTCGATTCACACAGCGTCCCCGTGTGCCGCCGAGCTCCATTCCCTGCGACGTTACGACGCACGGGGACGGAGAACGGCGCCAAATTCAAAAAAGTAAACAAACACTTTACATACAGTATACTGTAATCTTATAGATTACAATACTGTATGTAAAAAATACACACCCATGTCCCTAGTGGTCTGTCCTGTGCCCTACATGTTCTTTTATATAATAAAAACTGTTCTTTCTGCCTGGAAACTGTAGATTGCCCATAGCAACCAAAAATGTCCCTTTATGTCAAAAATGGTTTTAGATCAGCTAGAAAACAGCGATAATAAATTATAATCACTTGCAGAATTTAGCGATAGCGATTTGTGGGGAAATTCGTCATAAAAAAAAAAAATAATAATGACAGCAAAAATTCTGCAACTGAGCAAATTTCAGTGATTTTGATTTGATTACATTATTGAATAATTTTTACTATAATTATATTATTATTTGTTATAATTTTTTATAATTATTTATTATATTATAATTTTTAATAAAAAAATCATACCCGGGATGCCTATTAGACTCTTGTTTGGATAGATTTAAGTGAGTTATTCCTAAGAATTACAAGCCTACAGTATAAAACACCAAATTCCCTTGCAAATAATGGTACCGCTTTCAGCACCTAAAATCTTAAAGAATCATACCGCCAGGGAGGTTAAAGAGCCGGTCAAAATCTACTGCTATGGCGAATTAGATCCAGACCAAATGTGGTCGGGATGTGCATCAGACCAAAGATTTCAAGCCTCAGGGTAGCTTACCCCTAATCACCATTAACACAAAGGACCCACAAAAGTCTAAATATATAGTACCTGCCACCAGTAGTGTATTTAGGTTTTGTGCTGCCCTAGGCCTGACTAAACTTGTGCACCCCTAATTTATTAAATATGACCCACCCCTTCCTGTCAAGGCCACACCACTTGCTGTTTAAGACCCGCCCTGAAAATTTAGAGTGGGGACACCAGTTCTGAGGGGTGCCTTAAATACTTTCCCTCTCGCTTCCTGTTTGCCTATGGGGCAGGAAGTGAAGGGAAATCTGTAAAAAATAAGCAGACCGCGGCTAAAACTTCCCCTTACTCATATATATATATATATATATATATATATATATATATATATATATATATATATATATATATATATATATATATATATATATAAAAATGTAATCATTTCATAGAGAGGACTAAGAAGATATAACCATGCCAATGGTGCAGCAGAAAACATATAGCACAGTGAGGAAGGTTTGTGGTCTAGGATGAAAAGACAGTCAAAATTAGAAGCACCCCCCCTCCCCCACAGTTGCGGATGCTTGACGCCTGCATACCAGAAGCAGTGTGGCCGCTTTATGGGGGTGGGAGACTAATCTGCCCAGTCCGCCCCATAAGACTGGCACTACACTAACAGTGTAGCGCAAGCTGGCTTGGACTCTTTTGGTGCTGCCCCCCTGCAAAGTACTGCGCTAGGCCTCGGCCTTGTTGGCCTAGGCCAGGATACAGCATTGCCTGCCACAATGAATACAAAACCCCAAGTTTAATTAAAGAATTTGACAAATTTGGATAAATGCCCTAGGACTTCAAGATATTTCCCTGAGATGCTACCAACATGGCAAAAACACAAATCAATGGACCACTAAAGTAAAGCAGTTTATTTAAAAAAAAAACAAAAAAAAAACACAACATACAAATAATAAAATATCACTAAAATCCAACTAGTTTTGGCTCCCTGGCAGATTAATATTTAAATCCTTACTGCCATAGTAATGTGCAATATAGTAGAGGCACGGAATTGCTTCTTATTAGTCACAGAACACCTTCAGTGTGCTCCCATGCAGGATTCTGGGCCAGCAGAAACACTGGGAGCAGTAAGTTACATTTTACATTACACTTTTGGAACAAAACAAAAGCTTTTACAGTATACAAAATGTTGGTTTATGCTGACCATTTACAATCACTTGTTCATTTACTAAAAGGTAAGACATGTTGCTGGCTTCTGCGAATGAAAAAAAAAGAAAAAAAGGGATGTACTCCTTGTGACAAATGTAATAATTTTAACTACAGATATATGAATACAGTGTTCACAATACCGACTTTTTCTAATGCAAGTAAACAGGGTTATACCCTAGAATACTAATAAAGAGGTTTTCCACATGCAACTAAAAATGTGGAAACTCCTGCATGCAGTCCCTATCTCTACAGGGGTCTCTCTTAAACTGTCACCAATTCACTGTTTGAAACTAGGTAAGCCGTCCAGTATTTCAGTCTCCCTCTCCTACCACCGGGGTTAGAACAGCCCCAGGCCTTCTCTTGGTGGCCTGCCCACTAAATTTTCTCAGGTCTACCACTTTCTGGAATATCATTCTTTTCCGTCCTGGCCCTTGCTCTATGAGATGCCCGAATTGCCCCTTCAAAGTTCTTCCCTTACATGCAGCTCTGCAACTGAGTAGTTGCCCTCGGGCACAACGTATCCTTTCTGTTCCATACAACAGCCTTCAAGCATACCTTTCTACATTCTGCTTTCCATTTCTGTGGTCTATTTCTCCTTGAACACTGGCGGCTCATCCATGTTCCTTCCCTATGTTTCTAGATGGGAGAGCGATCTTGAGGACTTAGCAAGACCTGGTCAAGAGTAGCCAAATGCTCCTTTAACACAGTCACCTTGGAGGCAGCCTTTGAAGTCCTCCTCTGCTGGTACTGGCTTCCGACCCATATTGCTCTCTCGAACCCGTCATATAGTGATAGATGTTTTCGGGGCTGTTGCCAGAGAAGGCACAAGATCCACATCTGGTAGTCATGCCCCTGACTGGTAGGGTTCTGGTCAAAAGGTCTTTGCCCTCTTGACGACACTTTTCCCATATGTCGTTTCGCAGGGACACCAGATTTTCCTATCAGCAGAAATTGGGCACATATCTTTTTAGAGATCCTGGAAGAAACCCTCAATCCGGTTTGTAGAGGCAAAGAGCATCCCAACCACCCTGATGAGAAGATGACCAGTATCCTTCAAGACTCTCACTCCAAATTCCTCAAAGTGTGGGCCCCATGGTGGTTATATGCTCTTCCAACCCAGGACCTGACTAGCATAGGCTCTACTGGCCACCATACTGTGTTATGTAACCTGAAGGAACCTCTTTCCTCTTGTTAGTCTTGCTTCTCCTCCTTTTACCTTCTCAGCCCCCCCCCCCCACACACACTGGGACTATGATCCTCATACCTTCAGCGGATGGGGTCCCATACCTCTCCTTTTACTCAGCACTGGGTCTTCAAGCCCAGATATTCACTTTCACTTCTGACATTATTAGCCGGATGAAGTTGGTCTATAGCCTTGTACATTCAAAACGTATGTAACTATTCTGTAATCTCTAGTATCAGCCTCATAGCTACTTAGAGGTTCATTTCAAAACAGTTGATTGACAGAGGACAACAGTGGGGAACCCCCTGTCACTTACCCATGAGGGACATGCTCAACGCTTTTTAACTATCTAGTTGAAGGTGGAAAAGCTGTTTAAAAGTATTCATCACATGCCCATGACAACATCTTCAAATAAAAATCCTGTAAAAAAAATGGACCAAGATCACAGGAAGGCAAGTCCCGCATGCCTAGTGAAATCTCTAGAGTCCTTTGATTTTCCAGCACCGAGTCCAGTGTGTATTAGGTTAAGCTCAAAATGCTGAAATTGTTCAGATTCACATGGACATGCTCACTCTAAGGAAGAAGTATCTTCACCTGTAAAAACAGAAATAGAGATGCTTAAAGACACAATTTAATTTTTTTCTAAAATGTACAGTTTCTGTTTTGATTAAATAATACCTGCAATGAGAGAAGCATGGGGGCTGCCATTGCTGGCCACCTCCTAAACACACTGGTTGCCTGGCTGGGTCTGGCTTTTATGAGTATCAGAGAAAATCAGAATTCTCAGTCATACTTGTTCTATGTTAGCGGCCCAGGAAGTGTTGAAGACAAAGCATCTGCATGACAAGAAATCTAGCATTTCAAATGGACAAGTCAGCTATGCTATCCTACATATTTCTCTCACAACAGGTATGAATTAAAAGGGAAAGTATAGTGTATATTCAGCTAGTTTCCATTTTAATGGATTTATTGCAGTGTTAAAAGGGGTTGTAAAGGTTTGTTTTATTTTCTAAATAGGTTCCTTTAAGCTAGTGCATTGTTGGTTCAATTACCTTTTCTTTCGATTTCCCTTCTAAATGTTTTTTTTTCCTTTGTCTGAATTTCTCACTTCCTGTTTCTCCTCAGTAAACTTGCCACCATTATCCGAGCGGTGGTTAGTCAGCCAGAACAGCTTACTAGGAACAGGAAGTGAGAAATTCAGACAAAGAAAACAAAACATTTAGAAGGGAAATCGAAGGAAAAAGGTAAGTGAACTAACAATGCACTAGCATTGTAAAGGAAAAAAAAATGTTTTGCTAAAATGACTGTTTACAGGGTATAGAGACATAATAGTTAACTGATTTTATCTATTTTTAATAAAATTTTAAAAGCAATCAATCATATAATGTACCTGCAGTTTCAGTTTCGTTTTTGCATGCTTTTTCATGCTTCTGTGATGTACAGAGAAACAGAGCCAATAGAGGGCAGTGATGGTTTGTAAAACTAAAGTGATTTGTTCTGAGGGGTTTTAGACACACAGTAATCACACCTCCTTGATTAGTGACCACAGCGAGAAAGCTCCCATGACTTTTTTCAATGAGGAAACAGACAGACAACCAGGAAGTGTCCAGAACAGGGAAGGGATTACAGAAACATCATAGCAAAAACAATGAGGACATGAGGTAAGGTAAAGGAAGCTATTTATCTAAAAAAAAAAAAAAAATTGTGACCTTTAAAGAAACCTATTTAGAAAATAAAAAACAAACCTTTATAACCCCTTTAACCTTCAGGGCCGGTTCCCACTGGTGCGAGGTCCGACATCGGATTTAATTCGCACCGCACTGCAAATCACATGCGATGCAATTTCAGTCATAAAGATTGTATGGTTGAATTTGCATCAAACTTACATAGGACCCTTTTTTGTAGGCAGCGGAAATCAGATCGCATAGGTGTTCCCATACGATCCAAGTTTGCAGAGCGCAGTGCCATATGCAAACCAATTTGGGGGGTGTCATTAACTTTTTACTGACACTTCAAGCAGTTCGCATAGGGCAGTGTGAACTGCCGCCAGGAGACATGCGATGCAGGAACCTGCATGGATTTGCAGGGTTCCTGCAATCGGAGCGTAGTAAACCGGCCCTAAAGTAGCTTTCAGATTTTTTAAGTGTACGTATATTAAAAACAGAGATTTGTAGAATAACCACTAGAGTGAGCAAATGCTCAATTTGCAATTAAATCAATTTACCAAACCTGAAATATCATTCACATTATACATTGTATTTAATGAGCCGAGACTTGCATTGCGACAAAAAATCTGAGCTAATGTGTAGCACTATAAAAAGCAGGAAGCAGGTCTGCTTATATAATAAGCAAATATGGCTACCCTCATTTACGCACAGTATAGAAGTACAAACTTTCCATAGAGAAAAAAAGTTTTTTTAAAACATTAACCACTTCCATACTGGGCCTTTTCTGGAAGTTTTTGTTTACAAGCTTAAATTAGTATTTTTTGTTAGAAAATTACTCAGAACCCCCAAACATATATGTTTTTTTTCCACACACAATATGTATTCAATGTGTTAGGCTGAGTTCACTTATATTCGGCTGCGGTTTAAGCGCGGGAGTTCAGTGCGGTACTGTTCACTGGTTTAGGTGCAAATTTTTACCTGAAATTGCACCTGAACTGGACTTAAAGTGGAGTTCCATCCCTTTTATGTTTATTAAAAGTCAGCAGCTACAAAAAGTGTAGCTGCTGACTTTTAACAGACACTTACCTGCTCCACGCTCCTTTCCTCACCTCCCCTCTACGGGCACCCGGCCGTGACAGCTTTCGGCTTCACGGTCGGGCACACTGCGCTACCTGAGTGGACAGGCAATCTCCTGGGACCTGTCACGTGTCCCAGAAGATCGCCTAGAGAGAGGGGCCGCCTAAGGCGAGAGGAGAAGTCGCTAAGGTGGTCCCTGGGCTGAAGGAGGAAGTGGGACAGGAAGTCCCACTCCTACCGAGGCCCCCCCCCCCCAAAAAATGAAAAAAAAACACATGCCAAATGCGGCATTTAAGGGGGTGAGGGGTGCTTAAAGCGGAAGTTTCACTTTTGGGTGAAACTCCGCTTGAGAAAAAAGGGGCCTCTGCTGAGAGATCAACGCTTTACCACAGACAGCAATGCTCCCATTCTGCAGTTGATGTTAGGGGACAGGCTTATCTACTCTGTGGTTCCTTTGCCATAAAAAAGAACTGTAATGCCGCGTACATACAATTGGAAATTACGGGGGGGAAAAAAAAGTGGATTTTTTTCCCACGGAATGTTGGCTCAAACGTGTGTTGCATACACACGGTCACACAAAATTTGGACCGTCAAGAACGTGGTGACGTACAACACTACGAGCCGAGAGAAATTAAGTTCAATGATTCCGAGCATGCCTCAACTTCATTCCGAGCATGCATTTTTTTTTGCACGTGGGAATTGCATACAGATGATTGGAATTGCTAAACAAGAACTTTTCCCATCTGAAAAATTGAGAACTAGTTCTCACATTTTTGCAGTCGGAAAATTCCGACAGAAAAAGTCAGATGAAGCCTACACACGGTCGGAATTTCCAGGCCAAAAGCTCACATCGAAATTCCGACCATGTGTACGCGGCATAAGATACCTAACACTTTTGTTTTGCACATGGAAGCCATTTAGTTGTTTTTACCTGAGCGATTAATTGGACTTTAAATCCTGTTTACTTGACAGTTGCAAATTCCAATAATGAACACATTCAAAATGTGTGATGGGACTGTTATGTTCATATTTCTTGTTAGTCCTTATCAGGCATGATTCAGTCTGCTACATAAACAAACAGAAGAAGATTGTACCATCTTACCTTCTGCTGAGCTGGCTTTTAACGGCTGCATGGCTGTAAAACATAAAAATTGACGGAATGAAGAAAATACCAATAATGCCTAGGAAGTTGACAAAGTACTGAAGGCAGCTCAATGAAAGATGATTTTTAACTGCCGAGCATGGGTTAATGGATTTTATATGTTGCACATGGGTTACACCAAAGAAAGATACAATGCAAAGTACATGAAGAAAGGAATTTAGAAAAATAAATCTGACTGAAGTATAAAGTGGAAGGCTTATTAACATGACATTGAAGACAAAATCAACTTTAAAATGGAGAAACGCAATACACCTATGGAGGTTAACAATTGTACCTGTCTTCAATTCTCCGTTTTCTTCTTGCTCCATGTTGCCTGCTTAGAAGGAAGGAAATTGAATATTCAGTGACAGGTTTAGTGTTTGGGCTGGTCTGCCCCCCTATAGAAGTTCCAGCATCTATCATCCATCTATCAGCGTCATGTTTTTCCCTCTAAACATCCTAGATAATCTATCATCACCTCCTGTATGGAAAATAATACTGCCAAATCCTATGCATATTACCTGCTTCCTCTTGTTCTTGTTCTTCCTCACAGGTCTGTTTTAGATGTTTTCGACATACACAGGCAAGAGCCACAAGGAGAGCCAGGAGGCAGACACAAAGCCCCACTGTCACCCACAAAGCCACCAGTGGGAATGAGAGATGCTGCCCTGTAGATGTAAGGTAGAAGTTCAGTTCATTGCATCAGTTAGACCAGTGTTTCTCAAACTTGAAAAGCTGTTTAAAAGTATTCATCACATGCCCATGACAACATCTTCAAATAAAAATCCTGTAAAAAAAAAAAAAAAGGGACCAAGATCACAGGAAGGCAAGTCCCGCATGCCTAGTGAAATCTCTAGAGTCCTTTGATTTACCCTATGTACATAGCTCTTTTATATACCCAACTACCACGCTCTTTTTATATTCATGTGATCACGTGTGCCAGATCTTTTCCAGAGTACTGGCATTTCTCCTTTTTTGTTTTTATTGCTCTGTATTTTACCAGCCTAATAAAGGCTTCCCTTTTCAAACAAACTACACCATGTGGAGTTTTTTTGTTTCTTCTATGGATACCCACAAGTTTTGTTCCATCTGAAAGCCTGGAGCCACTCTCTATCTTGGACCTTGGGATCTCTGGGAAGGATCTACCATTCCTCCAACCATCACGCTCCATAGAGCCATCCATCCGAGGAGCTCTTACAAGCTTATCCGACACAGTGCCACTGGCATAGGTGTCCACCTTATGCGGTAAGAGTACCCATTCTCTTAATTTACCAGTCTGGCTGTCCTGTATGCTTATTAAAGTGGATCACGCACACCATTTGAATCCCCAGTAACACAGGAGTGTTTTACAGGAGTGTTTCATATGAAGACCTACTTGTACCTATACATTGTTTTTTGAAGGACTTCCTCCATACTTTATAATTCATTGTTTGCACTCTAAGGGTTTCACCATCCCTTTAATTGTTTATCTTTGTATTGTGTTTTTGGTTCACTCATCACACTATAATCCCACCCATTTGGATGAGATTCATGTAAACTGCTTCACGCAATTTTACATTTTTAAGCACTGCACTTATTTTTTCTTTATTGTTCACTCACAGGTTGTTTCACTGTTAGTGCTGGCAGCTTCACTTTATCCACTTAAGACCCGGACCAATACGCTGGTAAATGACCCAAGGTGTTTTTGCGATTCGGCATTGCGTCGCTTTAACAGACAATTGCGCGGTCGTGCGACGTGGCTCCCAAACAAAATTTGCGTCCTTTTCTTCCCACAAAAAGAGCTTTCTTTTGGTGGTATTTGATCACCTCTGCGATTTTAATTTTTTGCGCTATATACAAAAATAGAGCGACATTTTTGAAAAAAAAAAACACTATTTTTTACTTTTTGTTAAAAAAAAAATCAAATAAACTAAATTTTAGTCAAACATTTAGGCCAAAATTTATTTAGCCACATGTCTTTAGTAAAAAAAAAAAATTGCAATAAAAAAAAAAATATATATAGCTACCTAGCGGGAACAGCGACACTAATACAGCGATCAGAAAAATGATCGCTTAGTGACGCTGGCAATAGGGAGTGAAAGGGTTAACTAGGGCGGTGATCAGGGGGTTAAAACTTTATTAGGGGGGGTGGGGGGGCTATCCTGAACCTAACACTAACTGTTTTTTACACTGCCTGTCACACTGACACTAAATGCAGTGATTAGATCACTGCATTCAGTGACACTGTGACAGGGGGGTGGGGGGGCGATCACAAGGGGTTAATGTGCCTATGTGAGTGTGTGTCAGTGTTGTGTTGGTGCACACTTACTTGTGATGTCTTCTCTCATCAGCAGCGGTGGGAAACACCGCTGCGATGAGAGATTACATCATTTCCTCCTTCCTGTGTAAACACAGGAGGAGGAAGTGACAGGAGCTGGGAGCGCGCGCATTGGCTGGAAGCGATCGCGGGGGGGCGGGTAAACGCAGACATCCGCCCGCTCGTCCCGGATCGCTCCCGGAGCCAGGGGGACCCCCGCACGCCGCGGAGGGGGTCCCGATGGGACCCCCGAACCGCACTTAGGCGGGGACGTAAATTTACGCCCTTGTGCCTGTACGTGCCATTCTGTGGCCGTATATGTGCGTGCGGGGGTCCTTAAGTGGTTAAACTATTAGCAGCGCAACTTTCTTTTGTTCTACCTGTCCAGGGTGCCCGCGATGTCCTCATTCACAGCCGACCCATACCTCATCTTTTCATTAATTTTAGATGGACCACCAGTTCTTGGTAATGTCACTGTTGTACCATATTTTCTCCACATGACGACTGTATTCACTGTGTTCCATGGTATATCTAAATGCCTTGGAAATTCTTTGGTAACCTTCTCTTGACTGATACTTTTTAACAATGAGATCCTTCTGATGCTTTGGAAGCTCTCTGCGGATCATGGCTTTTGCTGTAGGATGTGACTAAGAACATGTCAGGAAAGACCTACTAGAACAGCTAAACTTTATTTGGGGTTAATAGAGGAACTTTAAATGATGGCAGGTGTGTACTGACTCCTATTTACATGAATTTGAATGCAATTGCATAATTCTGCACAGATCTGCATCCCCAGTTATAAGAGGGTATGCAAACTTATGTAACCACATTATTTTTAATCCCCCCCCTAAAGGATTTCAGTTTGTTTTTTAAATTGAGTTGTACAGTTTATAGGTCACATTAATGGTGGAAAAAAGTTCTGAAAGGGTTCATCTTTGTCTCATTTATTTACATCACAGAAACCTGACATTTTAACAGGGGTGTGTATACATTTTATATCCACTGTAGGTCGGAAACACTTGTCGGAAACACTTAACAGAAACAGCTCGCCCCCTCCCTTGGACTACGGGAGAGTCAGGACAATGTAGAGAGCGTCCTGACTCTCCAGTCCAAGGGAGGGGAGGAGCACAACACTCCACACCAGGGTGAAAGCCTTGCATTACTGTGTGGAGTTACAGACAGAAGAACAGGAAGTGAGGATTTCTCAGAAGAAATAAGGACATTTAAAAGCAAAATGGAAGGATGACGTAAGTGAAGGAGGACTGCACTAAGGTAAAGGAAGCTATTTAGGAAAACATTAATTGTACCTTTACAACCCCTTTAAACAGCCACACTCTGCTACTCATGTGACATTGTGGAAGACAGTTTAACCACTTCCTTACTGGGCATGTATACCCCCTTCCTGACCAGGTGAAATTTCAGCTTGCGGCACTGCGTCGCTTTAACTGACAATTGCGCGGTCGTGCGACGTGGCTCCCAAACAAAATTGGCGTCCTTTTTTCCCCACAAATAGAGCTTTCTTTTGGTGGTATTTGGTCACCTCTGCGGTTTTTATTTTTTGCGCTATAAACAAAAAAAAGACGACAATTTTGAAAAAAAAAATACAATTTTTTTACTTGTTGCTATAAAAAATAGCCCAATTAAAAAAAAAAAAAAATTCAGTCTAGGCCGATACATATTCTTCTACATATTTTTGTTAAAAAAAAAAAATCGCAATAAGCGACTGGTTGGCGCAAAAGGTATAACGCCTACAAAATAAGGGACAGAATTATTATTTATTATTTTTTTTTTTACTAGTAATGGCGGCGATCTGCGATTTTTATTGCGACTGCGACATCATGGCGGACACATCGGACACTTTTGACACATTTTTGGCACCATTCACATTTATACTGCAATCAGTGCTATAAATATGCACTAATTACTGTATAAATGTGACTGGCAGGGAAGGGGTTAACACTAGGGGGTGAGGAAGGGGTTAAGAGTGTATCCTGCATTGTGTTCTAACTGTGGGGGGGTGACCGATCTGTGTCCCTATTTACAAGAGACACAGATCAGTCTCCTCTCTCTATGACAGGACGCTGTCATTGTGAGAGCCGGCAATGAGAAATGATCTCATATATTTACATACGAGATCATCTCTCATTCGCTGCACAGATCGCATCGCAAATGGCCACTCTGATTGGCCGTTCGCGGCGATCTGTGATTGGCTGTGTCCAAAGGACACGGCCAGTACACAAGTTCCCCGCTGCGCGCTCTGGAGCGCGCCCTGTGAACGAAGAAAGGGGCCGCCGTGAAAACACGGCGGCCCGGAGAATTAGAGCCACCCTGCGGCCGTAATATAGTCGTATGGCCGTAGGGAAGTGGTTAATGTCACATGACATACACCATGGCAAGACTGAGCACAGGAACAAGACTCAAGGTAGTTCTACTACATCAGCAAGGTCTCTCCCAGGCAAAGATTTCAAAGTAGACAACCCCAAATTCATGATGTGCTGTTCAGGCTCTATTGAAGAAGCACAAAGAAACGGGCACTGTTGAGGACCATGGACGTTTTAGTTGACCAAGGAAACCTAATACAGCATATGAAAAGCACATCATGCTTACTTCCATTTGACATTGGAAGATGTTCAGCATTAGCAGGGAACTGGCAGAAACCAGTGGAACCCAGGTACACCCATCAGGAGACGTCTGGCCACAAGTCAACTTCATGGAAAAATTGTGACCAAAATTCCATACTTCCAATGTGGAAACAAGGCCAAGTGACTGAACTATGCATGAAAACACAGGAACTAGGGTGCAGAAAAATGGCAGCAGGCGAGTCAAAATGTGAAATTGGCTGTAGCAGGAGCCAGTTTGCTTGCGGAAGGGCTGGAAAGCAGTACAGAAATGTGTGACTATTTTCCCCCCACAGAGCCCTGTATTGAACATCGAGTCTGTCTGGGAAAAAGGGAAGTGACAAAGATTTGATGCAGCTTGCATCTACAACATGGTTAGTACTCCAAAATGTTTGGAACAACCTATAAAATCAAAAAAATGCTGCGCTGCACTGACATATGTATCATAAATCCAATATCAATTGTGACCATTCCTCTTAATGTGAAAAAATAAGTGAAACGTGGATATCGTGACAGATCTAAAGATAACACATTTAAATAAAAATAGTAATAATCATAAAGTCCATGTGTGTCAAACTTGCACCCGAAGTGTGTTTGAAAAGAGTTCGCAGAGTAAGATCAAACAAAAGGCACCTCCACCTCTAGTAAAATTGCCTGCTTACCGACTCCCAATGATCTTATTGCTAAGATCACTATCGCATATAGCTCTATGTTTCTATGGTAGGCTTGCTTCTACTGGTCATCTGCTGTTCAACTCCATATGTAGGTAAACCATACATCGGTGCATGCCAGATCCCAGAGTGTAGAAAAAATGAGAAGGCCAAAATAGAGTAGTACCGTAGATAAATTCTATGTTTAATAATAATAAAAATACACTCACATGGTAGGTGTACAAGATTAGCGTCTTAAAATATTGTAGCCGGCCGGCTAAAACACTCGCTCGTCCTTCCGGATAGTCCTTCCAATCACTTTATTGTTTTGTATATTTTGTTAAAGACATGCGCAGTAATTTTTTCCACAGATTTGGAACAACCTACCTGCTGAGTTCCTTCAAAAAACTGTGTGAAAGTGTACCGCAAAGAAATTATGCTGTTTTGAAGGCAAAGGTGGTCACGCCAAATAGTGATTTGATTTGGATTCCTCTTCTGTTTATTTACTTCACATTTTGGAAAAACTATTAACACTTCTATTTCTGAAAGCACTTTTAAATTTACAGCATTTTTTTATACCGGCCTATAATCTTTGTACACACACACACACACACACACACACACACACACACACACAGTGTAATTGTTCCTGGAGTAGAAATTGTTTCTTTTTAAAAAAGACACACCTTTGCTCACTGGTATTGACTACTATTCCAATGTTTCTCTTCTCCCTCACTCTGCTAATGGGTATACAACACTGATGGAGAGGGGCAAACAAGACTGAGGCCCCGTACACACGGCAGAGAACCTCGACGGGCGGAACACATCGTTCCGCCCGTCGAGGTTCTCAGCCGGCCGTCAGATTCGGCGACCAGCCCGTCGGGAAAGGCGACCAGCCATTCATCCCGACGGGCCGTCGAGCAAATAGAGAACCTGCTCTCTATTTGCTCGACGGGTTTCCCGACGGGCAGGGCTCGCCGAATCCGTACACATGGCCGAGGTTCTCGGCAGAATTAGGCTCCCAGCGAGGTTTCTGCGGAGAACCTCGGCCGTGTGTACGGGGCTTCATACATCATTGGTTGTTACAATACCGGAGGCTAGAAGGTGCACATAATGCAAAACTGTGGCTTTGTGCAACCAACTTTCACGCTTATACGACTTGTCTCGCGATTTTGGACTGCAAAATCGTATGACAAGTCATTCTCCATTATTTTCAAGACTACCATTCATACGGGCACGACTTTAAGTTGTACCTACTTCAAAGTCGTCCTTGCACTGCTTTGGTCCGATTTTGATGCCACTTACACAGGCATTCATTGAAATCGCGGCTGTGAATCACGGTAAAAATCACGGTAAAAATCGTGCGACTTTGAAGTCGTACAAGTGTGAAAGGGGGCCAAGTCGTGCTGACTTCAAAGTAGTCCCTGTACTACTTTGGTCCAACTTCCATGCGAGTTGATGTCCATAGACCTCAATGTTAAACCCTCAAGTAGCATGCAAATCGTACCTGAATAATATAGACACGATTTCAGTACGACTTTGTAAGCACAAACAGCTTTTTGACCCTTGTCCCACCCAATCCTTTCAACATAGTAGCCCCTCCCAAGCACATTTTTCTAGCACACATTCACTTCCTGGTTATTTCCTCAGGAACAATGTGCTCCAAACAGCCCAAAAAAAGAGATGTTTGTGTGCTTGTCCTCCGCTTCTCCCTCATGCACTGATACTGCAGCGGCAATATGTTGAGTAGCAAACATTTTCTGTCACAACACACCACAACAACCAGGAAGCAAACAGGAACTGGAAAAGGAATTAACTCACAGCATGTATGTTTTCATTGGTTAATGCCAAAGTTGTGGCAAAGTAGTACTGATACAAAATCGCGGTCGCGAAATCGCCCGCAAAGTCACATGACTTTGAAGTCGTACAAGTGCGAAAGGGGCCTAAATACACTTGATCCACCTACTGGCTTTTATATAATTTTTGGGCAATTGCCAAAGCACCCCTAAAGAAAACTGAAGGCATCCTGGTTGAAAAGGCCAATTTAGACCAAAATATCAGTGTTCTGTAAAAACTCATTACATTTTCCACATCGTCACTAGGACCAGAAAAAGGGGAAGTCTCCCCAGCAAGGGACACAAAGAGCAACCCATCTTTCCTCATATCGTAGGTGAAAGGAAAGAACACTGCTCGATTCCCCCCATCCACAGAGTCACTGCTGACAGGGGGGGGGAAAGCCTCCCGCTGCGCTATTGCATTCTGCCAGCAGAGGGCGCAGGAAAAATTCCTGGCCAGCAGAATACAATGGATACTGCTAGCAGCTAAAGCCGCTGGCAGTAACCGTATGTAGAAAAATCCGACATGCTGAGTGTACCCAAGTTGATCGATCAACTTGGGTACAATCAGCATGGATGAAATTTCGGCCAATCCCTGCTAAAATGACCGAATTCCAATCCATGTTTTTGTCAGGTTAGAAAAAAATAAATTAGGTGCAGTTCAGTTTTATAAAAAAAGGTTCTAAGGGGGATCAAAATAATTCACAAAATAAACAATTTTGGATGATGTTTCAGGATTTAAACAGTCTACTAAATTTAGAACTGCAATACATTATGAATATCTGTACCTTATTAAATCTAAAAGCCTGAATATCTGCTACACTGAGCAGAGCAAAAGACTGTAACATTCCATACTGACCTGTCACACTCAGAGATGCATGAGTCACCACCTGCAGGATGGGATTGTATACCAAGCAAGTGTATGTGTCGCTGGTCTCCAAGATGACATGGAGAGAACTCTGAACGTGGAACAAGCCTTCTTCATTGGCCACTTGTGAAGTTGTGATGTTTTCTGTCAGGTTTTGTCCTTTTCCATCCTGCCATAGTATTTCGGCCTCTGGGTACCCACGATATGTATGGCAGGTCACTGTTGCATGATCCCCAGGTTTAAGCCCCTCGCTAGGTTCCAGGTGTAAAATTGGCTTTGTAAATGATGCTGTTAATAAAAACATCCTTCATTTATTACACTAATTAACAAAGCAGGTGCTAGATTTACATTGTTATGGCTCATTCACACAGGTCCCTTTACTGCAGGCTTCCTGCAGGTCTGCGTTTTCCTGGCACGAGAATGCACAGGGGTTGCGTGCGTCCCTGTGCCGGAATCCCATTCATTGCTATTGGGACATGCAGCTGCACGGACAAAGCCGCCGTGTACTAATATGATATGCAGGTAAGTTCAGGGACCTGCACTCACCCACATGCCATATTAGGACACAGCAGCTTTGTCCATGCAGCCACATGTCCCAATAGATATTAATGGGACACCAGCACAGGGATGCACATCCCCTCGCTGAATGCTGAAGAGAAAAAAAAAAAAAAAACACTGACCAGCAGGGCTCACAGTAAATCACTTTGTGTAAACAAGCCCTAGTGGCTATAAACCTCATACATGAAATATGAACAAAGCATATATCTCTGTAGTGTGTGCCTGTCTCAATTAACCACTTGTGGACCAGCCTTTTCTGACACCTTTTGCTTAGAAGTACAAATCTGTATTTTTCGAACCCCAAAAAATAATATATTTTTTTAGCAGAGGCCCTAGAGAAAAAAAATGGTGGTTGCCTGTAAAAGTGATCCAGCGACTATTCGGCCTCTCGGATAACTTTTACAAGTTAGGGAATCACCAGTTGTAAACTGCTTCAGCCATGGCCCCTGGTATAACCACTTGAACAAAATATATACGTGATTGTGCGGTAAATGGTCACTAATGCCCTGTATGGACCGTTTTCATGAACCGATCGTGTGGGGGCCCCATCGATTCCCCCCCCCCCCAATCGGTGAAAGAAAAAAGAACCCGTTTTTAAACTTTCTGATGGTTAAATAAACGATAGAACAAAACGATAGTCTGTGGGGAAATCCATCGGTCAAAAATCCACGCATGTTTAGAATCAAGTCGACGCATGCTCGGAAGCATTGAATTTCATTTTTCTCTTACATCACCGCGTTGGACACGATCGGATTTTTAACCGATGGTGTGTAGGCAAGACTGATGAAAGTCAGCTTCATCGGATATCTGATGAAAAAATCCATCAGTCCGTTTTCATCGGATGAACAGTTTGCGTGTACGTTGCATAAGTGTCATTTCTTTCCGCTGCCTTGTTCATCTGCTTTTAGCATGAATCACTTCTGACACATTTTCCTGACACCAAGAGAAGAGTGGTGACAGGGGAGGGATCTCCAGCTGATTGACAGCCTCAGCTCTGTTTGTGTGCTGTGGAGGGGGGGGGGCGCTGTCCCTTTCCTCAAATCAGCTCTCCAAGCTTTCCTCATTGAGTATTTTCAGCTCTATGCCCCCTGTTTATTTGAGAAATCAGACAAGCTTTATGAATTCTGGGACTTTGAACAGATGTAGAGAAGAGATACCTGCAGAATAACAGGTACCACTTATGTAGGAGGATTTGTTTTCTTCACTGGGTATATGTAAGGGTTTACAACCTTTTTACAATTATGCTTACCTGCCACCTGCAGACTCACAGCAGCTGAACTGTAGTTTCCAACATTTACAAAGCATGTATAGGTGCCTTCATCAGAGAGCTGGACCTTGTGGAGAAGAAGGGACATATTGCCTTCTGGTAGTTTCCTTAGAAAAAGTTGTGTACGATTGATAAAGTTTGGTTCCTGGTTTTCCAATTGCTCTTGTCCAAGGGTAAAAGCATGAACTTGCTGCAAGCTTGTTAACTTCCAAAACAAACTGAGGTTCTGCACTGAGAAGCCAGCCGGGGGAGTGAACCAGCAGGGGAGGATGACATCTTCATCTAAAATTCCAGTGACAGGAAGATCAGGGACATGAACTTCAATGGCTCCTGGAAAGATGTGCAGGAAAAACAGAGAAAAGAATGGTTAACCGTTTGTAGGTAATTTAGAAGATGAAATATCCAGTTTGCATTAAGGAGACAAAGATGTCTAATATCTAAAGTACGTATATATAATATTCTATGCTGTGACACTCCAGGGGGAGGGCACCACTGTAGGTGTCCTGCCATAGTCACTAGCAGCTGTATTTTGGCACCCAGGATATTTCATTCTTTGTAAATGCTGGGAGGAAGTGTATAAACTAAATAAAATATGCTGTTGGGTGGGGGAAATGTACACTATATTGTCAAAAAGTATTGGTACGCCTGCCTTTACACGCACATAAACTTTAATGGCACCCCAGTCTTAGTCCGTAGGGTTCAATAATGAGTTGGCCCACCCTTTGCAGCTATAACCGCTCCATCTCTTCTGGGAAGGCTGTCCACAAGGTTTAGGAGTGTGTCTATGAAAATGTGTGAGCGTAGTTATAGAATCACATTTGTAGGTCAGGCACTGATGTTCGACAAGGCCTGGCTCGGAGTCTCCAATTCATCCCAAATGTGTTCTATCGGGTTGAGGTCAGCATTCTGTACAGGCCAGTCAAGTCCCGCCATCCTAAACCTGCTCATCCATGTCTTTATGGACCTCGCTTTGTGCACTTGTGGGCACTCATGTTGGAACAGGAAGGGCCCACCCCCAAACTGTTCCCAAAGTTGGGAGCATGAAATTGTCCAAAATGTCTTGGTATGCTGTTCCCTTCACTAGGACTAAGGATCCAACCCAACTACCCAACCCTGAAAAACAGCCCCACACCATAATCCTCCCTCCACCAAATGATTTGGACCAGTGCATAAAGCAAGGTCCATAAAGACATGGATGAGCGAGTTTGGGTTGGAGAAACTTGACTGGTCTGCACAGAATCCTGACATCAATACAATAGAACACCTTTGGAATGAATTACAGCAGAGACTGCGAGCCAGGCCTTCTCATCCAACATCAGTGCTTGACCTTACAAATGCGATTTTTGTATAATTGTCAAAAATTCTCGTAGACACACTCCTAAACTTAGTGAACAGAAGAGTTGAAGCCGTTATAGCTACAAAGGGTGGACCAACTCAATATTGAACCCTACAGACTAAGTCTGGGATGCCATTAAAGTTCATGTGTGTGTGTAAAGGAAGGCATCCAAATACTTTAGGCAATATAGTGTATATAATGTGCTAGTGGTAGATGAGGGGAGGTGTATACAATGTGCTGGGAGGAGTGTGTATACAATGTGCTGGTGGTGGGAGGAGGGTGTATACAATGTGCTGGTGGTGATTATATATATATATATATATATATATATATATATATATATATATATATATATATATATATATATATATATATATATATATATATATATAATCGCGCTAGATATGAGGCTGTGACTATGTGAAAGGCACAGTGCGTGGTGTAAAAAGTTCAAAACTTATATACCCAAAAAGGGATAGTGTATTAAATTAGGACACTTGTTGTGAGAAGTCTACCTATTAACCACCAAGAAACTATTGTAGTATAAAGCTGTGACATAAATAATACAAATATTCAGTGTCAAGATATTGTGCTTATGAAGCTACAGCAAAAAGGTAAAAAACCAAGCTAGAAAAAAATATTAATAGTGAGAGGTCCACCTATTAATCGCGCAGAAACATGTTCATAGTCTATGATGAACCAGAGAAAGTTCTTAGCAGGGAAAAAAGTTCTTCAGATGAAGATGCGTATACCTTCTTCCAAAGTAGTTAAGTGTTTACCACACCTCATAAGGTACAATGGTCAAACCAAAATGCACTGACTCATAGTCGAGGGGTAACCATATAGAAAACAAAGTGTATATGAAAAAATAAAATAAAAAATATTATAAAATATTAATCAGAATTATGAATAATATAGCAAGAACTGGCAAGAACTGGCAATGAACTAATAAATAACTAATAAATAAAAAGTGTATATATAACTGGGTCATCATAAAAAACAGAGGACAAATCTGCATAATGACCCAGTCCTACATACAGGCCCTAAGGAATAATTCAGCAAGGATTACATCAGGAGTTGTCAATGAAACAATTGACATCTACTTCAATGTTGAGACCATGGGGTTCAAAACATCTCAAATTTTAGAATATTTTTTATTTTATTTTTTTATATACACTTTGTTTTCTATATGGTTACCCCTCGACTATGAGTCAGTGCATATTGGTTTGACCATTGTACCTTATGAGGTGTGGTAAACACTTAACTACTTTGGAAGAAGGTATACGCATCTTCATCTGAAGAACTTTTTTCCCTGCTAAGAACTTTCTCTGGTTCATCATAGACTATGAACATGTTTCTGCGTGATTAATAGGTGGACCTCTCACTATTAATATTTTTTTCTAGCTTGGTTTTTTACCTTTTTGCTGTAGCTTCATAAGCACTATATCTTGACACTGAATATTTGTATTATTTATGTCACAGCTTTATACTACAATAGTTTCTTGGTGGTTAATAGGTAGACTTCTCACAACAAGTGTCCTAATTTAATACACTATCCCTTTTTGGGTATATAAGTTTTGAACTTTTTACACCACGCACTGTGCCTTTCACATAGTCACAGCCTCATATCTAGCACGATTCCTATTCCTATTCCTATTCCTTTTTTATGTTTTGTTTATGTTGTATAACATTTTTGAATCGCAGCTTTTTGTTAATCCATTATTCACTTGGTATGCGCAAT
This sequence comes from Rana kukunoris, assembly GCA_029574335.1. Lineage (NCBI taxonomy): Eukaryota > Metazoa > Chordata > Amphibia > Anura > Ranidae > Rana > Rana kukunoris. The sequence continues at coordinate 100,120,628 of CM056051.1, forward strand.
TTTTTTCTTTTGTTATGATAGATATATATATATATATATATATATATATAAATAATTGCACTGGTGGTGACAGAAGGGGAGGTATATATTGTAAGCTGGGGATAGGTAGCGGGTACAAAAGCTCCCTGGGAGCCAGCACAGATACCAAAGTCCATAGGATCAGTGAACAACAGTGGGATGTTTATTGGTGCTATACAGAGTCTATTTACAGGTGCTGTACAGTGTGCAGAAAACAAAACAAAAAAATAGTCAAATAAACACCTAGCCGTGTCTCGGCTCTAACTACACGTTATGCAGGTCCTAACTACTAGGCTAAACAAGCCTACCGCTTGTTCGCTCAAACACAAACGTCTCACCAGTTTTTTTCGGCAGCCTCCTTGCTCTCACAGATTCACACTGTTTCCCAGGACAGAGCAATGGCTGTTAGCTCAGGTGAGCTTAAATTGGCCTGGGGGAGAGGGCCAACACCTGACCTGGATCAGGGATCAGAGATCCCTGAACGTGTAAGAGAGGAGCCTGGGAGAGGTATAAACCCCGAACTGGACTTTCCCAGGCTCTCTCTGGGACGCTCTGCTAGAAAATTACTTAGAACCCTGAAGCAAAGTCCCTGAAAAATAAAATGGTGGGCATTTCTGTTTTGTTATGGCACACAATATTTGCGCAGCAGTTTATCAAAAGCATATTTTCAGGAAAAAAAAAGTTTTAATGAATTGTGCATACAAATCAATGTTTTGGGTAAAATATAAAAGATGATGTTACACTAAGTAAATTGATAACTAAAAAAGGTCATGCTAAGATGTATACACCTGTGGGATAGAAAATATATATATATGACCAGGCCAATTTTTAGCTTTCAGCACTGTCACACTTTAAATGACGCTGTACCCAAATAAAAGGTTATATATTTTTTTTCCACACAAACAGAGCTTTCTTTTGGTGGTATTTAATCACCTCTGGGTTATTATTTACTAAAACAAAGGGGGAGGGGGGTGATGTGAAAAAATAAAAAAAGGTTTTGTTAATTTTTTTTGCAAATATGTAATTTTTCTTCATTGATGTGTGCCAATGAGGGGGCACCAATCATCAGTGCAAACAATGTGATGACAGGCTTGCTGGTTAAGCTCTCCTTACCTCACACAGACAGCATTGGTGGAAAGGAATGCCTATAACCGGCAAGCCTGTTGACATGTGACCAGCTGTGATTAGACACAGCTGATCATATAGTAAAGGGCCACTGTGATTGGCCCTTAAATCTGATCTGTGATCTAAGGATACAGTGGTCACAGAGCATGCTCGATGCACACCGCAGGAGGCACGCATGGGATGGGATTCTAGGAGGAGGTCTACGGACACCCTCCTAGAACAAGACGGCGGCGCTTTAGCCATCTTTTGGCTATAGTGCAGATGGCAAGTGGATATAAATAAAATGTGCTGGTGGTGGCGGAAAGGAGGTGTATATAATGAGCAGGTGGTGGGAGGGGGAAATTGTGTATATTTGCTAGTAGTGGGATGGGGTGTATGGGCTCTGGTGGTGGTGTGATGGAGTGCATATGCAGTACTAGTGGTGTGAGGGGGAGGTGTACATAATGTGCTGGTGGTGGGAGGGAGGTGTAAATACTATGCTGGTGGTGACCGCTTGTTGGCATTTACTATAACTAATAAATATAAATGTACACAACATGGGCTTGTTCAATGCATAATATTGTACACATGATCCCAACACTTTGTATAGTATTGTAGATGTGTGTTGCAATGACATGCAAAGTATTTTGCATTGCAATGCATATCTACAGTATGCTGCGCTTTATTTTCACATTATACAATGTTGTTGCAGTGTGGGGAGGAACTTTACAAGAACTTCTTCTAAATGGGGACTTGGCTAACAAGTTTGAGAACCACTTGAGAAGGGATTGGTTAAAACTAGGGTTGTCCCGATACCGATACTAGTATCGGTATCGGGTCCGATACCGAGTATTTGCGGGAGTACTTGTACTCCCGCAAATACCCCCGATGCCTGATCCGGATACTTTCTTTTTTTTTTTTGGAGTGGCCGCGGAGAGAGGGCAGAGAGCGGGCGGAGAGGGGGCGGAAACCGATCAGAGGGGAGACTGAGGGGGCAGCGAGGAAGGCGGAGTGGAGGCAGAGAGGAATTTGGAGAGGAAGCGAAGAAGAAAGCGTAGAGCAGAGCAGTCCCCAGGTATGTATAAAATCACACTGGATCATTGGAGAGCTGCTGCTGCTGCCGCTGCCGTCTAGCTGTTCGGCGCTTAAGCCAGGGAACATAACAGCTTTCATTTGAATAGCTGCTGTTCCCTGCCGCGCGGACAAGGGGGAGGGGCCATGATGACACGCGGCAGGGAACAGCAGCTATTCAAATGAAAGCTGTTATGTTCTGCTGAGCGCCTAACAACTAGACGGCGGGGGAGACATAACTGCATATGAGGGGGGAGACATGGCTTCATATGGGGGGGCAGACATGACTGCATATGAGGGGGAGACATGGCTTCATATGGGGGGGGGGGGGGGGACATGGGGGAGACATGACTGCATATGAGGGGGGAGTTATGGCTGCATTTCGGGGGGGACATGGCTGCATATGGGGGGGGGACAAGGCTGCATTTGGGGAGCATGGCTGCATTTAAAAAAAAGGATCGGTATTCGGAATCGGCGAGTACATAAAAAAAAGCATCGGTACTTGTACTCGGTCCTAAAAAAGAGGCACCGGGACAACCCTAGTTAAAACCCGTCATGTTTTTTCCATCGATGTCCTGCGAAGTATTCTATTTGGGTATCGGGGGTATTTGCGGGAGTACAGGTACTCCCGCAAATACTCAGAATCGGTCCCGATACCGATACTGGTATCGGTATCGGGACAACCCTACTGTAAACAAAACCGGAAGGGGAAAAAAAATCTTTCAAAAATTAAGTACTGTCCTAGATCGTTGTCACCAGGACTGTGGGGGCGCACAGCCTGCCTGTCTTCCAATGATAAAACTATATCTATACACATACACACACTTTTATTTAAAAAAAATTCTATACACAAATGTTTTACATTTCAGTTAAAGCATACACATGAATGGTCTTTATTTTTTTGCCCTAATGAAATTTTAACCACTTCCCGGTCTGTGCTGAATGGCGGCCGGGAAGTGGTTCTGTTATCCTGACTGGGCGTCATATGACAGAAACTAACTTTTTTTTTTTTTTATCAAAAATGTTGGTCTTTTTTAGTTTGTTTAGTAGAAAATAAAAACCTCAGGAGGTGATCAAATACCACCAAAAGAAAGCTCTGTTTGTGTGGGAAGAAAATGATAAACATTTAGTTTGGGTTCAGTGTGGCATGACCGTGCAATTGTCATTCATAGTGGGACAGCACCAAAAGCTGAAAACAGTCCTGGGCAGGAAGGGGCGAAAGTGCCTGGTATTGAAGTGGTTAAGGAAACAATTTTATTAGTCAAAAACAATACCATTTTAAAATAAAATTAAAAGGATCACTAAAGGATTTTTTTTTTTTTTAGCTAAATAGCTTCCTTTACCTTACTGCAGTACTGGTTTCATGTCCTTATTGTTCGTTTTTGCTTTGAAGTTGCTGTAATCCTGCTCTGTTCTCCACACTTCCTGCTTGTCTGTTTCCTTATAACCACAGTGGTGGGAGCTTTCTCACGGTGGTCTAAGCTGTCATTACTGTGTGTCTAAAACTTCCCAGAACCAATCAGATTCATTTTAAAAACAAAACACTGCCCTGGATTTGTTTGTTTTTGTTCTGTGTGTCTATTTCTACTTCACAGAAACATGAAGCCAGTTCAAAAGTGAAACTAACCTGCAGGCACATTATATGATTGATTTTTATCTATTTTTAATCATTTTGAAAAGGAATCGGTTAACTTTAATGTCTCTATACCCTGTAAACCAGTGGTTCTCAACCTTCTAGTGCAGTGACCCCTTGATAAAATTTTCCAAATTGTGGAGACCCCTAAAAGTAAAATTATTTTTGTAGTGTGGGTTGTCAGCTCCCAAGTCAAGACAAGTAATTTGCTCCCCTAACCCACGGACATTTAGCGCTCCCTGAGTCCTTTTAATGGCAACTCTAATCACAGGTAGTGTCTCCGGCTTCACTGTGTTTCCAACTTTGTGGTGTCTCGGAGCAGTGACACCAATGCCAAAAATCAGGAGATGGGGTCTCCTCCAGCCCCTCCCACTTCACATTCCTTTACCAGTCAGCTGACCTCTAATATCTGTCCCCCCAGTCATGCCGTAACCTGAATGGGTGCCTGCGAAGAGGCCGCGTGGGCGGCTGTGGGCTCAAGGAACAGCCCAGATGGGCAGCCACAGGCTCCAGGGACAGTCCTGCTGGGTGGCCCCAAAAAGACTGGGAGAGTGATGCGGGCTTCAGGAACAGCCTAGGATTCGGTGACCCCTGGCAAATTATCATTCGACCCCCAAGGGGGTCCCGACCCCCAGGTTGAGAACCACTGCTGTAAACAGTCATTTCAGCAAAAAAAAAATGTTTTCCTTTAGTGACCCTTTAAATTACAGGTATGTCTAATTATCTCAAGTGAAGCACAATGTTGTAGTGTTTTTGAAAACGCAAATAATTGTTGTATGGTGTACATTCTAGCCAGTGCCACATGTTTGCAAAACTGTTGATGGCGGGGACCCGATACTTACGACATATGGCAGGAAAAAGGAGCAGCAGACAGAGGATATCCATGTCTAAGAGCATTATGAGCTAGAAGAGAAAGGAAAGCAGACAGGACATCAATCATCAAAGGAGAACAGAGGAAGTGGGAAGTATATAGGGAAAGACAATGGGCCTGATAGACCATTGAAATGACACAAATATTTGGTGCACGCAATAGTGATTTAGGAAACGCAAGAAATAATTGTTCAAATTTAAGGGTTTAAACAGGGAGATGCAACTGGAACAAAAGATGACATATTGAACAAAAGTCTCACAATCAGCTCCAAATAAATAATTAATTCTTTAGAATATTTTTGTTTCAATATTTGGCACAATGGAAATGTGAGGCATTGAGTCGAGATCGTCATTTCTGTGCCTAATAAGGCTTCGTTCACACCTGAGCGATGCTGCCATGTCACTAAGGCTGCATTCACATCTGAGCGACAAATCGTCTGTCGCCCGACGTTTAGGCCGCTGGAGGGGCGAATCCCCATTCATGTCTATAGAGACGGTTCACATCTCTGAAACGCCGAACGCCTGTCGCCTGAAAAAAAGTCCCGGACCCTTTTTTTCAGGCGACATTGGCGTTCGGCCATAGACATCAATGGGGATGATTTGAAAAAAAAAAAAATGAATGTAATCGCGGCTTTACTTGTCGCTCAGGTGTGAATGCAGCCTAAGGCTGTTCATACTCCGTGCAGGTTCAGCAGCACTGGTTGCCAAGGCAGGCCACATATTAACCAATTCTCTTTCCACCAACCACGGGTAAAAAAAGAAAATCACTTGATTCCCCATTAACACAGTCAGTGTTGATGGGGGAATCCCTCCCATGGAGCTATTGTATTTTGACACTGGGAGGTTTCCCCACCCTTTTTCCCCTAAATAGCTTCCTTTACCTTAGTGCAGTCCTCCTTCACTTACCTCATCCTTAGATTTTGCTTTTAAATGTCCTTATTTCTTCTGAGAAACCCTCACTTCCTGTTCTTCTGTCTGTAACTACACACAGTAAAGCAAGGCTTTCTCCCTGGTGTGGAGTGTTGTGCTCGCCCCCTCCCTTGGACAACAGGAGAGTCAGAACGCTCTCTACGTTGCAGATAGAGAAAGGAGCTGTGCGTTAGTGGGCGTCCTGACTATCCTGTAGTCCAAGGGATATTTTGGGACCATTGTCATTTAGATAGCAATCAGTGCTATAGAAATACCCCGATTACTGTGTAAATGACACTGGAAGGGAAGGGGTTAACCAGTATGGGGCGAGGAAGGGGTTAAGTGTATCCTAGGGAGTGATTCTAACTGTGAGGGGGCTGGGCTACCAGTAACACAACAGTGATCACTGCTCCGGATAACAGGGAGCAGTAGATCAGTGTCCTGTCACTAGGTAGAACAGGGAAATTCCTTGTTTACAAAGGCATCCCCCCATTCTGCCCCTCCGTGACACGATTGGTGACACGATTGCGTAACACCGAGCCCGTGGGCACAGTCACAGAGCCGGGGCGCACACGCCCACTAGGCGGCAGATTCAAAGCATTATACCTGTACGTTGCTTTGTCTTCTCGTGCCATTCTGCCAATGTAAATGCACGTTAAGCAGTTGGCAAGAGTTTAAGTATTAATGGAGAAATCCACCCCCCCTCCCCCCGCAAAGCTATTGTGTTCTCGCAGTGATTGTTGCTAGCAGCTATAGCCGCTTGCAAAAAGTTGAATTCCAAAGATCCAACACGCTGGTTGCACCCAAGTCAAACCATGGATCAACTTGGGTACATTCAGCCTGCTCATAGATGGTTCGACCCATCCATGTTTGGCTTAAAACTTTAATAGCAGCCATTTGCTTTTTACTTTTGGGATAAAGGTTTTACAAATATAAAAGCTGATCATTGTAAGCACCCATGTCAGTGGTAAACTGTTTGTCGGGGGATATATATGAATACAGCCACCGCCTCTAAGAACTTGTAATCTGCAATATAATGTTTGCTTTTGGGTTTAAAGTGATTGTTAAATCTTATTTTATTTTTTTAAATAACAAAACACATTGCACAGAGTTTCCCCGAGCCACCTCTTCTCAGGTGCCCCGCGGCTGCTCCTGCTCTTCTGCAAGTGCCCCCACTTGCTTTGGGGGCACTCGTTCTGGCTAAATCCTGAGCCATGCTGCCTGCATTCATAGACAGAGCACGGCTCAGCCCCACCCACCTGTCACAAGGTTTGACTGACAGCAGAGAGAGCCAATGGCCTGTGAGAGCAGGGAGAGAGGACAGATGGGCACAGCACTAGATTGAGTGAGATCTCTTTTTTACTTACATGCATAAAGGTAAAAAAAAAAAATGTTCTGTGTGCTGCTCCCCCCCCCCCCCTTTAATACTGACCTGAGTTTCCTCTCGACACCAGTGCCCCCATAGCAAGCAGCTTGCTAATGGGGGCACTGGTCAAGAGGAAGGAGCCAAGGACACCAGTGGGGGACCCGAGGAGAAAAGGATCGGGGCTTCTCTGTGCACAACCATTACACAAAGCAGGCAATTATTTGTATTTTATTTTTTAATAACAAACATGTCATATCACTTGAATTCAGAGAATGTATTAAAGCGGAGATCCACCCTAAAAAATAAATAAAAAAATTGCATAAAAAGGCTCTTAAAAATTAGATTTTTTTTTTTTTAATATATATACTTCCCAGAAATGGCTGTTGCTAGGCAGATCGTCCTAATCTGCCACTTCCTATTCCGCAGTAGTCTTCATTCTTCTGTGGAATCAGGCACGCTGTCTTCTGGGACCTGTGTGTGTCCTAGAAGACAGCCAGTCATTCACAAAGCATCGCAAGACTCGTGCATGCGCAGTAGGAAATGAGCAGTGAAGCCACAAGGCTCCACTGCCCGTTTCCCTTAGTATGAATGGCAGCGCGGGCACCTGATCCCATGGGCACATCGGCTCGAGGGGGGGGGGGGGGGGGGGGGGACATTGCAGGCACCCTGAACAGGTAAGTGTGCTTATTAAAAGTTAGCAGCTACAGTGTTTGTAGCTGCTGACTTATTTATTTATTTTTTTTCAGCTGGAACGCCGCTTTGAAGCGGAATAAAACCTAAAGTCAAAAAATAGATGTGGTGGCTACATTCGTTTTTTTTTTTGCCTCCCCCCCTTTGTCTTTACTTGGTAGCCATGCCAGTAATATACCTCCTGTATTAGAGTGTCTCCACTCTGGATGAACAGCAGCACTTGGATGAACAGCAGCACTGTCAGTCTGGGGAGAGGGGGTGTTAGATAGACTAGCAGATTTAAATACACTAACAAATTAAAGCTGAACTCCATCTAAGGCCCCTTTCAGGCAATAGACCCGCTCAGATCTGCCTGGTGAATCTGAGCGGCCCACACATTGACTTTTATGGGCAGGCGGATATCAGCGGAGAGGTGTCCTCTGACACCCGATCCGACAAGATCCACTGAAAACAGACGGGCGGCGATACGTTCGTCCAGCGGATCGGATGAAAATAGACATGGTGTCCGTTTTCATCCGATCCAACCATAGAGGACAGCGGAGCTCCGACAGGTCCGTCCCTGCACAGTGAGCAAAGACGGACCCGTCATCTCCTGGCTCAGCGGAGATCAGCGGATCCGTCCCGTGTGAAAGGTGTCGAATACTTTATAATCAGTTACAGGAGTTGTTTCCTTTTGGGATGAAGGTTTTACATAAAAGCCGATCATTGTAAACTCCCATCAATGGTAAATGGTTTGTCTCTTCCCTGTAAGCTGATACATCAGAGAGCTTGTTCTGCTGAAAAACAATAGACTCACTGGCTGGATCTGGCAAAGGAAAGAAAGAAAAAGAATACGGATGCAGCCATCACATCTAAGAATTGCCCATCTAATATAATACATGTTTCTGCTTGAAAGGGGTTAGTCTTTAGAGCCTCTATTATCATTGTAAACAAAACAGATGGACATTAATGAATAAATAAAGTTTGACTTGTTGCAGTTCAATGAAGGCAGGAGCGCGCAGCCACGTTGAAGCCCATAGAGCGCAATGTGAATATTAATAACAATAATAGCGGCTGGTAATACAGTGCGAGGCCGGGCTGTCTATACTTCCGCTAACACACACACTTACCTGCTGGCTCCGGGCACAGAGAGCGGAGGGTGTCCCCAGCACAGGAAAGTGTCACTCAGCCTCTCCCACACAGCGGGCTCTCCATGTTCCTTCTGCTTCCCAATCCTACAACCACAGGGCGTGTGAGGAGGAGGAGGGGGGCGGGCTACAGGGGCTTCTCCGCTCTGATTGGACGAGCCTCGGCTGACAAAGACCCCTGAAGAGATGGCATGCAGCTTTCCCCGAATACACAGCGTTCTATATTCTACATTTCCTGGAAGAGCCGCTTCCGCCCTTCCATTCCCTCTCCTCAACCAATCCCGCTATTCTGATGAACGCCTCCGGCTTCTAATGCCAGGCAATGGCTCTGTCTGTGACAAGTCCCACCTCATTATAGAGTAGCATGGGCTCTAACCACTTGCTGTCCAGGCAGTTTTAAAATTTGTAAAAAAAAATCTGCTTTTCTTTGCTAGAAAGTGACTTGGAGCCCCAAAAACGTGTATTTTCTGAAAGGTCCTGGAGAATAAAATGGTAGTCGTTGAAATTGTTTTGTGTTGCATGATTTTTGTGCAGCCATTTATCAAAATCCAATTTGAACCGTTTAGCGACTGTCCACCGTAGCTATACTGCAACAGGGAGACCGCTCTACGCCAGATCAAATACCTAGTATGAGATCTGACACTTCTGCGTCTGGGGCCCATGACACCAGCGACTAAGGTGACCACATTTCCAAACTGCCATTTAGGGACACACCCCCCTCTCTCACCTTCCCCCAAAAAAAGATGAAAGGGGGCGAAGGGGAAATGTAGTCTTGGGGTTGATGGAGAATTTGGCGGCGGGTTATTTGTCAGGTAAATGTGCCGCCTGCTGCCAGATGCAGTGCTGCTGTCACTCCCTATGCATGAGCCACGTGCATAGAAGGAAAGGAGTGGCGTCACTATCTGGAGAGTGATGATCACACCAGTCCCTGCTGCTTGCCGCTGGGTGCCGGAGAAGAAGGAGTTGCCGAGGTAACTTGCTCCCGGTCTCACTGTCTTGAGAGTAAATTGTCACTGGTTGCAAGATGCCAGGCAGCACTGGCCCTAGAAACCAGTTCCGGAAATGTAGTTATTAGTAGGGGGTGGCTCTTTCCTCTATTTCATTCCGGAACATTGTATTGTTCCAGAATGAAGGTGCCCGGGACCCAGGACGGACATGTCAATTGCGGGACAGTTCCGGGCAATCCGGGAGATGTGGGCACCTTACCAGCGACCCACTCCCTCTGTGATTGTAAACAGCGGGAGCCAATCAGCGGGTCTGGCAGACGTGATGTCCGCTAGGACCCAACGATCTTTAGGCAGATTGTTGGTGGTCTGCCTATGTAACAAGGCAGATTGCCGTTTTGTGAGAGAGCAATGTGATCCTGTGTTCCTACTAAGCAGAATCATGGATCTTTACATTCCCCTAGTTAGTGATGGGCTCAGGCATGTTTGAAATCTAACTCGTCTGATCCCGCCAGGAAGCCAACACTGCACACCACTATCTGTGTAGCTGCGAACCTGAAAAGGTCTCACTGCCTGTGATTAGTACTGTGCACTGTCAGCCTCCTGGTGGGATCGGGCACGTGGGATTTCGAACATGCCCGAGCAGGGCCGATCCTACACGGGGTGCAGTGGGTGCCCCGCACCCAGCGCTGTCATTTGCGAGGCGCCGAGCGAGCCGCCGAGATTTTTTTTTTTTTTTTTAAATCCGAGCCCGAGCCGCCGAATCCATCCGAGCGCCGAGCGGGATGTGACGACGTGACGTCACACAGCCGCCCCAGCATCCACAGTGCGCCGCCTCTGCGGCTGGAGATGCTCCACACCCACCGTGACCTCTGACTGCCTGCCATCTTCAGACAGCGTGGAGGAGCGAGCGCCGAGCGGAAGGAGCATAATAGTTACTCCGCTGCCACCTGCGTGCCTGATTCAGCTGAGATTGAGCGCCAGCGCCTCTGCCTCAGCCTGCGATCTCTTGTCTGGTCTGACTGCCACTGCCAGTCTGCCACCATCGATCTGCCCAGCTGATGTGCCTTTGAGACTTTGAGTGCTGACTGCACGCTCCCTACCTGTGACTCTGTGTAAGTTATACTGTGTGCCATTAAATGCATTAATGCAACCACTGTGCCCGTACAAAACGCGGCCACTGTGCCCCAAATGCAGCCCCTGCCCACTGTGCCCGTCCAAAAGCAACCACTGTGCCCATCCAAAACACAGCCACTGTGCCCCAAATGCAGCCACTGCCCACTGTGCCCGTCCAAAACGCATCCATTGTGCCCCAAATGCAGCCACTGCCCATTGTGCCCGTCCAAAAGCAGCCACTCACTGTGCCCCAAACGCAGCCACTGTGCCCCAAATGCAGCCACTGTGCCCGTCCAATTGCAGCCACTGTGCCTGTCAAAAGCAGCTACTGTGCCCATCAAAATGCAGCCACTGTGCCCCAAACGCAGCCACGGTGCCCCAAATGCAGCCACTGTGCCTGTCCAATTGCAGCCACTGTGCCCGTCCAATTGGAGCCACTGTGCCTGTCAAAAGCAGCTACTGTGCCTATCAAAATGCAGCTACTGTGCCCCAAACGCAGCCACTGTGCCCCAAATGCAGCCACTGTGCCCGTCCAATTGCAGCCACTGTGCCTGTCAAAAGCAGCTGCTGTGCCCATCAAAATGCAGCTACTGTGCCCATAAAAACACAGCCACTGTGCCCATCAAAAACGCAGCCACTCTGCCCGTCAAAACACAGCCACTGTGCCCGTCAAAACACAGCCACTGTGCCCGTCAAAACACAGCCACTGTGCCCGTCCAAATGCAGTCACTGTTCCCATCAAAACGCAGCTACTGTGCTCATTAAAAACGCAGCCACTGTGCCTATTAAAAACTCAGCTACTGTGCTGTGCCAATCAAAATGCACATGCACTCCCCAGACCCAGTAGTGTCAGATCACGTCTTACATAAAACTCTCTCTCCCCCTCTCGTTCCCATACTCCATGTTGTATGTTGCATAGTCCTAACCAAAGTGTTCATTCTCTCAACAGTTACTGATTTAACGAAGTTCTTCTGTAAGGTAGGCTCAGACAAAGTGATTTAATTGTTTGTGCAAATGTTATTGAAAATTGTATTTATTTAAAAAAGGATCCTCTAGCCCTAGGCGTATCTGTGAGACTGTGAGTTGTGGTACAGTAATTAGGAGAATTGTGTTGGTTAATGGACTGTGGAATAGGAGTGCAGTGCATAAAGCGACTAGGCCCAGGTTTTGACCATAATAACACTTTTCCACGTTGAATCTTATATGAATCTTTGCATGTGTTTTCTTTCCCCACCAATTTTTCCTAGGTTTTTCATAATTTTAGTCACACTCCACTTTTTATCAAGCTGACTTTTTAATTGTAAAGCCAGACAAATAATTTAATACTGTATAGGTATTGCTAATGTTTACTGTAAACAGTTTACATATTGTTTAATGTCAATCCTTTTTTATTAGTTTCTGTGAAATTTCATGTTGTAAGTAAAAATTACAGCTTTTCTAGGTTTTAAAAAAATTGTAGGGGTTGGCAACACTGAGTACCGCGTATATATAACTTTCTATGGACAGTGTGGCCGTCAGTATTACTGAAACGGGGCACGTAGCGGCTGTGAGACCATTCACTCACCTGTTCTCACAGCTGATCTAGCCGTGGGGGTTAATACAAAAAAGGATTTTGCTCAGTTTGGAAACCGCAGCTTGGCATTGCATTAGGGTGGATATAAATCAATAAATGAATAAAAAAATATATATATATTTTTTTTTATCGATCTATTTTTTAGTTACTTTTATCAAATGTATTTTAATAAAATCCTATTCGAATAAAAAACTATCTAAAGATAGTTTTCTATTTAAGATTTCTATTGCCCTCTGCAAACCGATGCGGGTGTCAATACACCGTTAATGACACCCCCAGATCAAGATGATTTAAATCAAACCTTTTTACTAGTGATTTAAATCTAATCCACCCTGCACTGCATGCTATTATTGAGCTTATGATATACCAGATCCTTCACCATCATTGATCCCCCAGCTGATCTCCTCCTAGTATGTATGGTGCATAGTCTTATGCCGCGTACACACGGTCGTTTTTTGCGATGAAAAAAAACGTCGTTTTTTAAAACGTCATTTAAATTGACCGTGTGTGGGCAAAACGTCGTTTTTTGTCTTCAAAAAAACAACCAAAAAAAAATTCCAACATGCTTGAATTTTTTGTGTCGTTTTTCAAAACGTCGTTTTTTGTTTCACAAAAAGTCACCGTGTGTAGCAAAAACTTTGTTCAAAACGACGTTTTTCAACCCGCGCATGCCCAGAAGCTAGTTATGAAGCGAGCTTCAATGGAAAAGAGTGGTGAACGTAACCTCGCTTTTTGTGAAAAAACGATGGTGTGTATGCAACATCGTCTTTGAAAAGTGACGTTTCAAAAACGTAATTTTTTACTTCACAGAAAACTTCGTTTTTTTTCATCACAAAAAATGATCGTGTGTACGCGGCATTAGACCCAAGTGCATAACTTTACATTTATCAACATTAACCTCCCTGGCGGTATGATTCTTTCTGATTTTAGGTGCTGAAAGCGGTACCATTATTTGCAAGGAAATTTGGTGTTTTATACTGTAGGCTTGTAATTCTTAGGAATAACTCACTTAAATCTGACCAAACAAGAGTCTAGTAGGCATCCCGGGTATGAAATTTTTTAAAAACAAAATGATAAATTAGAATATAATAAATAATTATAACAAATAATAATATAGTTATAATAAAAATTATTCAATAATGTAATTAACTCAAAATCACTGAAATTTGCTCAGTTGCAGAATTGTCGCTGTCATTATTATTATTTTTTTTATGACGAATTTCCCCACAAATCGCTATCGCTCAATTCTGCAAGTGATTATAATTTATTATTGCTGTTTTCTAGCTGATCTAAAACCATTTTTGACATAAAGGGACACTTTTGGTGGCTATGGACAATCTACAGTTTCCAGGCAGAAAGAAAAATTTTTATTATACAAAAGAACATGCAGGGCACAGGACAGACCACTAGGGACAATGGGGGGGGGTGTATATTTTACATACAGTACTGTAATCTATAAGATTACAGTGTACTGTATGTACTGTGTTTGTTTACGTTTTTGAATTTTGAGCCGTTCTCCGCTACGTGCGTCGTAACGTCATTCCACAGATTTTTAATGGTGTTTAAGTCTTAGCTCTGACTAGGCCATGCGAGGGCACTCACCTTTTTCTCCTTCAACCACTATGTGCTCATTTTTCCTGTGTGCTTTGTGTCATTGTCATGTTGTAAGGTAAACCTTCTTCCCATTGACAACCTTCTGGCAGCAGGCAGCAAATTTTCCAAACATCCTCATACCATGGTTTACTAAAGGAATGGTGTTAGTTGGATAGTTAGCTCTATTGGATTTCTGCCAGACATATTGTTTGGTATTGAGGCCAAATAATTTATTTTAGTCTCATCAGGCCATAACACCCTTTACAATGTGGCCTCAGAATTTTCAAGGTCTTTTCTATCAGAGACTCTCCATTGGTCACAAAGAGGGCCTCTGTTAGAGAGCCCCCCCCCCTCCAGGATCCATTAGACCCATTGTAGTTGCCTAATATATCCCACCCCTTGACAGGTGTCATTGTAATAATATGATCAATGCTATTCACTTCACCCGTCAGTGGTTTTAATGTTGTGGCTGATCAGTGTAGTATACATTTGCTTTTCCCCTTAGATGGCTAGCAAAAAACCAAAGTTATCAGGATTTCAAAACCTGCAACTCCGAAAGAAAAAGGAAGAAGCTTTGAAAAAAATTACTTCTTCTATTACAAGCTTCTTACAGCCACAGTCTTCATTAAGCAGTGGTCAAGATTCCCTTTGCACTGATGCATCAGCATCAAGCAAAGAGTTAAGGTCCAGTGTCATAGACATTTCACATGGGGGAGAAGGAGAAAAAAATAAACAATTGGAAGAATCAGAATGCGATGATGATCTGGTACCCGTGGATCCTGAGTTTTGTTCCGAGCCAGTAACAACTGGAGATGTAACTTCAGGTTACATTGTTTCAGCAGCAGAGCATTTTAACATTGAAGAGGAAGATATATCTGACGTTTCCTCTGAGTCAGACACTGAGTCTCTTGTACTTATGGATGATGAAACTGAAATGGAACTTGAAGAGCAATCAACAGCATCACATGGAATCTCAAGTGATCCTGCTTTATGGCCCGAAAATATAGATGACCAACACAGAATAACTTTGATAAAAATTGGTCCTGTTCAAGAAAAGGCTTTTTCTTTTCCAAAAGATGATAGCAACAGGAGCTTTTCTATCTCTTACTACCAAAGAGTACTGGATAATGGAGATAAGACACTAAGAAATTGGTTGATCTATTCTACAGCTAATAATTCAGTCCAGTGCTTTGCTTGCCGGATATTCAACAGTGACAATATGGCTTTGGCCTCAAAACAAGGCTTTAATGATTGGCAGCATCTGACAAGACATTTAAGCCGACATGAAAAAAACCCAATCCATATCACAAATTATAAGAAATGAATGGATCTTTCAACAGCTCTGGAAAAGGGAACAACCATTGATCATATCAATCAAAAGATCATTAAACAGGAAGAGAAACGCTGGTATTCTGTCATAGAGCGAATAATCTACATTATCCAGTATTTAGCAGGACAAAATCTGGCGCTTCGTGGCTGTGATGCCCGTTTGTTTGAAAATAATAATGGTAACTTCCTGAAATTGGTTGAAATGATAGGGAAATTTGATCCCATCATATCTGAACACATTCAGAGAATTCAGTGCTCCATTTCACAGCATTCACAAATGCCACATTATCTCGGTTACAAGATTCAGAATGAGATAATTGCCATAGTTGGCTCAAAAATAAGAGAAAAAATTATACGAAGCCTAAATGAGTCCAAATATTTCTCCATTATCCTGGATTGTACTCCTGATATGAGCCACACTGAGCAGATTAGTATTGTTGTCCGATTTGTTGTTCTAGATCAAAGTGCAAAAAAAATTGAAGTTCGAGAACACTTCCTTGATTTTTGTCCAGTAAACAATACAACATCTGAAGGACTGACATCCTTTTTACTGGCCTACCTAAAAAAACAATCACATTGCAATTGAGAATATGCGTGGCCAAGGCTATGACAATGGCGCAAACATGAAAGGAAAACATAACGGTTTGCAGCAAAGAATACTCAATATCAATCCAAGAGCCTTTTTTGTGCCATGCAGTGCACATACTCTCAACTTGGTGGTGAATGACGCTGCAAAGATTTCATTCCTGACAATAGATTTCTTTGGCATCATTCAAGAACTTTATGTGTTCTTTGTCTCATCCACCCAACGGTGGCAAGTACTCAAGGAGCACGTTACAAATTTAACTTTAAAACCACTCTCCAATACCAGATGGGAAAGCAGAGTTGCAGCAATTAAACCATTGCGATATTTCCTACCTGAGGTATTTGATGCACTGTATGACATCTCAGATGATGACAACAGGGACATTAATACTAAACATCAAGCTCAGTCCTTGGCAACAAAAATAAAATCATTCAAATTCATCTGTTCAATTGTCATTTGGTACGAATTATTATCAAAAGTGAATGTACTCAGCAAAATTCTGCAGCAAACTACATCAAACCTATCAGGCTGTGTACAGGAACTAGAAAAGTTGATTAAGCACTTGGTGGAATACAGGTCTGATGAAGGCTTTGAGAATGCGCTAGCTGACGCCAAAGGAATAGCTGAAAAGCTTGATTGTGAAGCAAAATTTCCTGATGCATTTACAATTAGACCTCGACGGAAAAGGAAGATTTTTGACTATGAACATGAAGATGAGTCTCTTGCAGACCCTACACAATATTTTAAAGTGAATTTTTTCTTTGCCGTTTTGGACACATTCATCCAGTCCATAAATGAAAGATTCACATTACTTCAGAGCCACTGTGACACATTTTCATTTTTATATGAAATCCCAAAACTTGTGATGGACAAAAAAGATCTATTGAAGTGTTCCATGGATCTGCAAAACAAATTAACTGACAGCCAGTTATCCCACTCTGACATTAATGGAATAGATCTTTGTGATGAACTGGACATCATTCGACCTTTTCTAACCCAGGAGATGACAGTCACCAACATCTTGCAGTATCTAGTGGAGAATAACTTGACCAACACATTCCCAAACCTTTCTGTTTCACTGAGAATATTGATGACACTTCCTGTAAGTGTAGCTGCTGTGGAACGTTCAATTTCCAAACTAAAGCTGATAAAAAATTATCTCCGTTCCACGATGTCCCAGGCAAGACTTACCAACTTATCCATTATATCCATCGAAAAATCCTTCTGCGAAGACTTGGATATAGATGATGTGATTAGAAATTTTGCTGTTGCCAAGGCTCAAAGAGTTTGTTTTGTTTGATACCAACATTTTTTGGGAGACTGCAGATGTGTTTTTTCAATATTTAGCTGGGCTTGGATGTTTTTCTTAAGAAAAGGCGTGCCACTCTACTCCATAGCCCAGGCATATAAAGAATACGGGAGATTGTTGTCACATGTACCACCTTACAGCCAGCACTTGCCAGATATTCCTGCAATTCCTTTAATGTTGCTGTTGGCCTCTTGGCAGCCTCCCTGACCAGTTTTCTTTTCATCAATTTTGGGGGGACGTCCAGTTCTTGGTGATGTCACTGTTGTGACATATTTTCTCCACTTGATGATGACTGTCTTCACTGTGTTCCATGGTGTATCTAATGCCTTGGATGCTTTTTCTGTAGGATGCGACTAAGAAAATGTTAGGAAAGACCTACTAGAACAAGTGAACTTTATTTGGGGTTAATCAGAGCACTCTAAGGCTAGATTTACATCTAGGCTGCTGTGCTTGATGCGTTTTTCAGGCATGTTTTGCAGAGCTTTTTGTGTTTTTAAACCCTCCCTTTTGCATGCAGTTTTTATGCATTTTGTGTTTTTTTTTTCCTCTTTAAACACACTGTATATAGCTGGTTGCTAAGAAGGAGGATGGGAAGCAAGCCACTTTAACTTTATTTAACTTTATTTAATTGATATTTGCACTGTTTGGTGATTGTATGCATGAATCTGTTATTTGCACTTTAGTGATTGTATTTATTGAAAATGTAAAAAGTACACAATCAATCTATCTTGCATATTTTGCATCTGTAGTTATAGATTTTCTGCTAATTCATTTTCTGTTCAAAAATGTTATATTGTTCAGTTATTTATAGTCCAAGTACACTATTTGTACTTTTTGCACTATTTTATTTACATGCACTTGACACAGAATTGTCAATAAATAAAACATTTTTTTTTGACTTGTCAAAGCCGTTGACTAAGTTATTGTAAAAGCAAATTGGTGGGGATGAAGTTGCAGGGTGAAGTTGTTGCCATAGAAACATGTGTAAAGGGGAGGAGTTAGTAAGATAACCACGCCCATGTGGGGGCGCCAGAAATATTTCTGCACCCAGGCGCCTGTGACCCTAGGATCGGCCCTGTGCCCGAGGCCATCTCTACTCCCAGTCAAAGCACACCCCAGTTAGTAATCACTCCCAGGGAACATGGTTAACCCTTTGATCGTCCCTGATGTTAAGTGCATATTTTTTAGCACTGATCACTGTATTGGTGTCACTTGTTCCCAAAAAGTGTCACTACATCAAGTAAATAGATACCAAACATGTCAGGATTTACAACTGCACTTGTCTAAAGCTGGCCATGGACATTCGAATCTCGGCTGGTTCAGCAGGGACTGGCCAAGATTCAATCCATGTATGTGCAGGCTGGTTGTATCCAAGTCGAATGATCGATCAACTTGGGTACAACCAGTCTTTTGGATTTTACATGCAATTATTGCTAGCGGCTGTTACAACCCCCCCCTGGGAGAACACAATTGCTCTGTGGTTAGGATTTTCCCATCAACGCTGACTGTGTTGATGGGGGAATGAAGCGATACTGAGACAAACTACATATCTAAAACTGTACATGATCAGTTTAGAATTAATAGCAAATTAGGGAGCTAGAGCTGGGTGTACATCATATGACATCCAGGGCTTTGTGAGATGATATCTGAATGATGCCTGCAGCTAGAGGCATCATTCAGATATCAATATTTTGTCTTGGCAATTCTATGCACGATAAGAATGATCATAGCGGCAGTTCCGCCGCTTGATCGTTCGTATAGGCGGCGGAAGGAGACATCCCCCCCCTACCGCCGCCATCCGGTGCTTCTCCGGGCTCTCCCGTGCCATCGGGGGCACAGAGAAAAAATCGCCTGGCGCCGGATGGCACAGATTGGAACCATAGAGATGACTGGTCATCTCTATGACCGTCGGAGGCCCGGGCGCGATGTGATGACATCACGCCGGGGCACCCGGAAGTAAACAAAGCTGTGATTTTTTTTCCTGATCTCATTCTTTCCAGCCTGGAGGAGAGATGCAGGGTCTTATTGACCCCGCATCTCTCCATAAAGTGGACACACACCTTTCCTATTACAAGGGATGTTTACATTCCTTGTAATAGGAATAAAAGTGATAAAAAAAAAGTAAAAAAAAAAAAGTAAAATAAAAAATGTAAAACGCTCCTGTCCCCGGTAGCTCGCTCTCAGAAGCGAACGCACATGTAAGTTCCGCCCACATATGTAAACGCCGTTCAAACCACATATGTGAGGTATTGCCGCGTGTGATAGGCCGCGTACACACGTACGAGAACCTCGTCGGGCTAAACTCATCGTTCTGCCCGACGAGGTTCTCGGCCGGCCTTCGAGTTCATCGACCAGGCTGTCGAAAAAGGCGTCGAGCCATTAGTCCCGATGGCCCATCGAGGAAATAGAGAACCTGCTCTCTATTTTGGCTCGACGCCTCGCTCGTCAGTTTGCTCGGCGAAAACGTACACACGATCGAGCTTCTCGGCAGAATATGGATCCCAGCGAGCTTCTCGCTGGATTCTGCCGAGAAGCTCGGTCGTGTTAGAGTGCCAGCAACAATTCTAGCATTAGACCTCCTCTGTAAATATGTTTTGGCCATACATTTTGAAGAAATTAGATTTGTTTAAATCTTTTTTATTGGATATGTTTTATAGCAGAAAGTAGAACGGGTTTCCCCAAAATAAAGCTCTATTTGTGGGAAAAATTAATATATAAATTTTGTTTGCGTACCACGCAATCGCCATTTAAAGTAGCTTGCATATAGCAATGAAATGCATTTCTATAAGCAAACATAATGAGTGAGTGAGTGAGTGAGAAACTTATATAGCGCAACCCATGCGAACTGAATCGCCTCTGGGCGCTTAGTATCCATTTCCTAACAGAAACTTTTGCCCTCAGAAAAGATGGGTTTTTATTATTTTTCTGAAGGTCAGGTAATTCATCTCCAATCGGATGCTGGTTGGTAGAGCGTTCCATAGTCTCGGTCCTTGGACTGCAAATCTTCGTTCTCCTTTGGACTTGTATCTGGCTTTGGGTATCTGGAGTAGATTTTGGTTGGTGGATCGCAGAACGCGATTGGGGTTGTGGGCTTTTAGTTTTTCGCATAGATATTGGGGGGCATTTCCTTGAACATACTTATGCGTCAGACAGAGTGCCTTGAAGGTGATTCTGTCTTTTACTGGCAACCTCAGTGAAGGTGAGATTAAAGCGGAGCTCCACCCAGGAAAACAACATTTTCCCATGTTGTTTAAAAAAAAAAAAAAACCTGAAAAAAAAAAAAAAAAATACTCACCCGAAATACCTGTTGCTATGCGGAAGTCCGTAATCTGCCTTTTCCACTCCGCGGTGCCTTTTCTTCTTGTCCTTCTGCTTGTGAATGGGGCGCGCTGCTTTCTGGGAACTGTGTGTGTTCTCAGAGAGCAGCGCGCCCATTCACAGACCAGCGTGAGACTCACGCAGGCGCAGTAGGAAATGGGCAGTGAAGCCGTACGGCTTCACTGCCTGTTTCCCATAGTGTGAATGGCGGCGCGGGACCCGGATCGTGGGACCGGCATCGGGGGGCCCATCAGCGCGGGCAAGTAGGACAAGGTAAGTGTCCTTATTTAAAGTCAGCAGCTACACTGTTAGTAGCTGCTGACTTTAAAAAAAAAAAAATCGCGGCTGGAGCTCCGCTTTAATTCCCATGTTTTTTTCCCAGTCACCAGTCGAGCGGCCGTATTTTGAACGACTTGCAGACGAGTGATTTGGTACTTTGGAAGTCCGAGATAGAGGGCATTTGCATTGTCGAGTCTGGAGTTGATAATTGTTCCCACCACGACTGCTATGTCTTCTTTAGGGATGAAGGGAATGATTCTACGTAGCAGGCGCAGCAGATGGTGGGATCCGCTGACTACTTACCCTATTTGTGCATCCATTGTCATGTGGGTGTCAAAAATGACTCTGAGACTTTTGACTTTGGTGCTAGGGGTGATGGTTTGTCCCAGAATGGGCGGGGATGTCCATGTTGTTGCGGGGGGTCTCTTTCGGTTGGTGTGAAACAGGAGAAGTTCTATTTTTGAACCGTTGAGTTTAAGGTAACTCTCCGTCATCCAATTTTCTATCAAAGAAAGACATTTCTCTAGTCCGAGATGATGATCCTTGTTGTTGCAGATGCGAAAATACAGTTTTGTGTCATCTGCATAAGAGTGGTAAAGTAACTTCTGGTTACTGATGATTTTAAAAAGAGGACGGAGATAGATATTGAACAATACAGACGACAAAGGGGATCCCTGAGGGACTCTGCATGACATCATGCGTTTTTCAGAAGTGAAAGGACCAAGTTTCACTATTTGTGATCGGTTTTCCAAGAAGGAATAGAACCAGGGTAAATCACATTCAGCTACTCTAGCTACTTCAGCTAGGCGAATCAGTAATAACTCATGGTCCACAGTATCAAATGCTGCGCTCAGGTCCAGCAGTACCAGAAGACAAGATTCTCCTTCGTCTTCAGCTTCGAGAGCGTCATCCCATATTTTAAGCAGTGCTGTTTCTGTTCCGTGACCTAGATTGAAATGGATCGAGTCATTTATGGGTGTCTAAATGATGTTGTAGCTGTTGTACAACTTCTTTCTCCATTACCTTGGACAAGACATTTAGGCCTGTTATGGGGCGACGATGGTTTGGGTCTTTGGGGTGAAGGTTTTTTTTTTTTAGAATTGGTTTAATTATGCCTTGTTTCAGCAAGGTTGGCACCATGCCTTCCTTGAATGACTGATTTCTGAGTTGCGTGATAGCCGGTGCCACAATGTCGGCACATTCTTTCAGCAATTTGGTGGGGATGATATCATTAGGCGCTGTGCTGTCTCACAGTGTCCCAAAGATATTTTTAGTGACATCGATGGAGATGGGTTTTAAAGTGAATTGGGTTGATTGTGGGAGATTTATGTGGGTATTGGCTATGTGATTTAAAGGGGGGTGGATAGAGGTTCTGAATAATTTCACATATTTTGTCAATTTTGTTAATGAAATAATCCGATAATTTGTTGCAAAATTCTTGTGATTCAAAATTTGGGGCCTCTAGGCAGACTGGGTTCATTGCCTGAGTGACTAAATTAAAGAGTTCGCAGGGGCGGTTCAGGGCATTTGTGATGATATTGGAGAAATTATCTTTTTTGGCTTTAAAGATTTCTTTATGGTATTTCTTAGTTATTACCTTGTAAATGATGTGGTTTTCCTCTGTAGAGCTTCTTTTCCAGGCTGCTTCTGCTCTTCTGCTTCAACAACGACAGCTGTTTTTTCGGATGCACGTTTTGCGTTTTGGCACTACTATGTCTGCTGTCTGTAGTAGCGCCTTGTTGATGGCGTAGAGTGTTTCTGTCACTGTTTGATGTTGTTGAATTGTTTTTATTTTATTCCCTAATATAGTTTTGAAGAGCTCCGAGTGGAGCTTCTTCTGAGATCTAGCTCAGTGTGTTGTCACCGGTTTTATTGTTTTTTTTGAGGGGGCATTTTTAGTAACTATGGGCCAGATTCACGAACACTTGCGCTGGAGTATTTGGATATGCGCCGCGTAACTGTGATGATGCGCCGTCGTTTCTATGTGCCCGTACCCACCAAACTAGATGCGCCCAATAACGGGTCATTTGCGACCGGCGGAACGTTCCGACGCCAGAGTATCGTCAGCGTTTATTTTCGCTGGGCGCATCAGTCGCGCCCATTGATTTCCCCTGCAAATATGCAAATGAGGGAGATTTCCCAATTCACGAACGGATTAGCACCATACGCTGGCTACATGCGCCGCGCGTATCTGGTCCGTCCGGCGCAAAGTTATTTCTACAAAAGGCTGCTTTATCTTTACTCCAGACGGTCACAGGTCAGCAGGAGAGCAGCTACAGCAGCGTTACCGACGATAGGAGCTTGCTGAACAACAACACTTGCAAGGACAACACCTCTGTGTGCCAACATGCCAGGGGCAATTGTGGTCCTAGAACTACTGATGGGTCCCCCGGAACGAAGGAGGCGGGCACGTGAGAGGATATACCGCACTCGTATGAACCTCTTTGGCATGGGGGATGAGGAGGTGTATCGCCTCTTCAGATTCAGCCCTGATGCAATACTTGAACTAACCACAACCCTGCAGGATGACATCACCAGCCCAACACACCGCTCACAAGCAGTGCAGCCACTGGTCAAGGTCCTGGCAACACTCCATTTCCTTGCAAGTGGATCATTCCAGCGTACAAGTGGAGTGGTGGCTGGGATGTCACAGTCCTCCATAAGCAGATGTGTGCACCAGGTTGTCCCTGCAATCCTCAGACGCATGTCCAACCAGTTCATCAGACCCACCACTGAGGAGCTGCGGCAGAAGGCAATGACAGATTTCTACAGCATTGCCAGATTCCCACGCACTGTGGGGGCCATTGATTGCACACATGTGGCCCTACAGCCCCCCAGTGCCACAGAGCACATATACCGCAATCGGAAGCATTGGCATTCCATCAACGTACAGGTGATAGCTGATGCCCAACGCCTCATATGGCACGTCCGTGCCAAACATCCCGGGTCCAGCCATGACAGCTTCATATACCGTCAGAGCCCCATCCCAGCAGAATTTAACCAGAACATGTATGGGGACAGCTGGCTGGTTGGTGAGTGACAAGGGAGTCAGGCATGACTATCCCCTCCCGTGATGCACAACAGAAATCGCACATGCATGACTAACATTCTCCTGTCTTTTCCCTTCCAGGTGACTCTGCATATGCACTGGGACCCCATCTAATGACTCCTTTCCGGAACCCCCAAACCAGAGGAGAGAGAAAATACAATGAAGCACACATCAAAACCCGTGCAGTGGTGGAGCAAACATTTGGGCTCCTGAAGTCCCGTTTCCGATGCCTGGATAAGTCTGGGGGGGCCCTATTGTATTCCCCTACCTTTGTGTGTCAGATCATCGGTGCATGTTGCATACTACATAACTTTGCTATGAAAAAAGGCCTGCATATTGACATACGTGATGACCTGACCCCCGACCCACACAGTCCCCACCTGCCAGAGGACACCCAGTCTGCTGATGGAAGAGCAGTCAGGAGGGTCCTCGCCGTAGGCATCTTTGGACACTAAACCAAAACATTAATAACACAGACAGTGCACGCGTGTACACCACTGATGTCCCTAGATCACACACACCACATGCACATCGCATTGGATTAGCCCAAGTCCAGCATGTAGGAGTTGGGAGCAGTAACGCCAGCGTCAAGGCCCCAATGATGTCACTGTCCATTCACACACCTTTCACACGTCATTCATTCAGCCGTGGGGTTCACTTCACCACCACGGCCGAGGGTGACACCCCTTACTTTCAGGAGTGCCACCCCCTCACATTCACACACCATTCACACTGTCCCCTGCACTCCTGACCGTGTGCAGTACAAAAATAAATTAATAATATCATATCCTGATAATTAAAAGAAACAAAATCTCATAACCTGAGAAAAAGAAAAAATAAACTCATGACCTGAGTATGTCCAAAACAAAAATATAAAACAAGAAAAAAAAAAAAGGCCTCATCGGGGATGCCGGGGGCTTCTTCTGGGGGCCCCTCTCTGACTCCGCAGCTGCCTGGATGGAGTGGGTGGGGGTGGGGGGGCATCTGGAGGTGGCTGATCCCCAGGTGGGCCACTCCTGGCAGGTGTGGCCTGCGTGCCCTCCAAGGCCCTGGCTATCCGTCCAAGGTAGGAGTTGGTCTGGGCCTGCATCCGGAGCTGACGGGTGACCTGATAATGCTGGGCCCGCCGACTCAGCCTCCCCTGGTCCCGGATGGCAGCACTGTTGGCCTGGACGGCTGCAGTAAGGTGCCGAATATCCCCCTGCACCTCCCCCAAAGTGGTGACCACTGCAGCGCAGTTGCAGCTTACATCCTGCACTGCGTTGCTGAGGTTGGCAACGGAGCCCAGGCTGTCAGACACTTTCTCCAAGTGCACCGCTATGGCCCCCATCTGTTCCGTCTGCCTGGCGTGATCCCTCGCCAACTGGTCCTGTACACCATCAGACACCCCCCTGGTCTTCTGGGTCGCCTTCCTGGGGCCAGAAGATGGTTGTCCTCGGGTGGAAGGAGTCGCCCTTGAGGGGCTTCCAAGGATGGGGGAGGGGACGACAGACGGCCCAGGAGAAGGGGAGGAGACAGACAACACTAAGGTAAAGTCCTGCTCTGCCACAGCAGGATCCTCTACAACCACCTCGGCAGGTGTGGTGTGGCCACTCTCCTCCTCCACAACCTCTTAACCACCCAGTGGCTCGGGCACACGATGGCGTGGGGGGGATGGGGTGGAATGCACGCTGACAGATGATGGCCCAGCTCCGTCATCTGTGGATGACACAAAGCAGACACATGTTGGTGGTCCCACACACTTGGCACATGTACCCTCCCCCCCCCAAATGCAAAACAACAAATAGGGGATTATAAAACACTTACCTGTCCTTGTGCCTTCCTCCACGGAGTCATAGCCTGCGACCCCCTCCACCTGCTCCCTCTCCAGGCAGCGAGCAACCACCTCCTCCTCTGCGGTTAGGGTGACAGGACATGGGGGACCACCACCTGTGCCCCTCTCATACCTCCTGATGGAGGCCACCTTGTCCCTCACCTTGCACCGCAGGTCATTAATTTTTTTTTGGATGTCCCCAGCAGTCCGGGTGGAGTACCCCAGGACATTGACCCTGGCAGCAATGGACTCCAGGATGCCCTGCTTCCTCTCCCGGCTGGTCTTCCGGCTTTTTTTGCCATGGAGCAAATCATTATCCGTCTCCATTGCCGAAATGATCACTGAGACCTCCTGTGCATTAAAATTCAGGTTCCTCCTCTCTCTGGGGGTAGCGGGAGCAGCCATCACCAAACAAAAGTATCTTCCCTGGGGTGGGGGGAAGCGGAAATACTTTTGCGCCGGAATGGCGTTTCCGCCAGCGCTTTTAAGCGCCCAGCGGAACGCATTGCGCTGACGTTTCCCAGGAAGTGGTGCCGACGGAAGTTGTGAGCATGCGCACAAGGGGGGCGAGTGGAGCCGCACTCACTGCGCATGCTCCGTGGATGATGCGCTGAACGTAAGCCTCTGCGCTGGGCTCCGCCCATCATTTACATATGATCACACCCACTTCCACTTGCGTCGGGTTACGCCAGCGCATTATCGTTACTCTGGCGCAAGTTTACGCGCAACTGCTATGTGAATTACAGGACTTGCGCTGAAAGGGTCTTCAGAGTAACGTAAATGAGAAGCGTTACTCCAGAGGAAAGATACTCTCATCTACCTGAATCTGGCCCTGTAAATTTGATTGCATGGTGATCTGTCCATGGTAGAGGCTCATTTTTCAGTATGTTAATTTCCAAGTCTTGTCTGAAGATGAGATCGAGTGTGTGACCTGAAGCATGTGTGGGCCCACATACCAGTTGCTGCAGACCTAATCCTTCCAAGTGGTTAAAGCGGAGCTCCAGCCGCGATTTTTTTTTTTTTAAAGTCAGCAGCTACTAACAGTGTAGCTGCTGACTTTAAATAAGGACACTTACCTTGTCCTACTTGCCCGCACTGATGGACCCCCAATGCCGGTCCCACGATCGCTCCGGGTCCCGCGCCGCCATTCACACTATGGGAAACAGGCAGTGAAGCCGTACGGCTTCACTGCCCATTTCCTACTGCGCCTGCGTGAGTCTCACGCTGGCTTGTGAATGGGTGCGCTGCTCTCTGAGAACACACACAGTTCCCAGAAAGCAGCGCGCCCCATTCACAAGGAGAAGGACAAGAAGAAAAGGCACCGCTGAGTGGAAGAGGCAGATTACGGACTTCCGCATAGCAACAGGTATTTCGGGTGAGTATTTTTTTTTTTTCAGGTTTTTTTTATTTGATTTTTTTAAACAACATGGGAAAATGTTGTTTTCCTGGGTGGAGCTCCGCTTTAATGCAGGTGTCAGCGATGGGGTCCTGTGAGGAGTTAGCCCATGGGTTGAAATTCCCGAGCAGCAGGAGGTGTTTCATGTTTAGGGTATATGTGGAGTAGAATTCTGTCAAAGATGTAAGGAGCTGCGTTTTTGGTCCAGGTGGTCTATAGCAGAGTAGTATATGAACGGTGTCCTGGGGGCTAGGTTGCAGTTGCAGAGTGAAGGTTTCCATGAATGGAAGTGAGTTCTGTAGGTCTGGTTTAGTAATCGAGAGGTGAGTCTTGTGGATCACTGCCAGGCCTCCTCCTCTTTGTCCCACTCTGTTTTCTGTGAGAATGCGATAATTCTCTGGCACCAGCTCTCCTAGAATGGTGTTACAGTCCGCTGTTAGCCAGCTTTCTGTGATGAAGAGGCAGTCTGTGTCATGCTGTAAGATGAAATCATGGATTTCTTGTCGGTGTTACTGCCGGTCTTGTGTTGACCAATGCGCATGATATATGCTTTGGCTGAAATGAAGACGTGTAATTTTTGACTGTTAATCGTCGATCGATTCTTAACAGTTGCTCATTCCTTAGAGCTTTTTTGGTGATGGCTGGTAATATTGAGGTGGATGACCTTAGGCCCCAAATGGCTTTTGCAGAGTAGTATTGCAAATTAGCCATACTCGCAGAAACGCAGAGGATGATGATGGTGGTTAAGTATTGATTGCGGCCGTGATTAATAACGATGGGAGGGAAAAAATTACAGGTGGGTACCCCACTGACTAAACCATCCCTCCCCGTAGATCCAGAGGAAGGCGAAAAAAAAACTAGCCGTGCAATGCCAATCTGCAGCGACGGGGGAAAAAAATCCTTCCTGATCCATCAGGGGCGACCAGGTGAACCCTGGATCAACAACTAAATGGCGGTGGTCCCCGGGTTTATTACCTGTTAGTGCTGATGATTATTGATCCTATGTCCTGAGTTCTGCAGTTCAAGAATAGATACGGATGGGGGGGCAGAATGGGGGGGGTAGACTCTCTACTGTGTTTGGTGGCTATTCACAGGTAGGAGCTACTGTTTTATGGCTGCAGAAGGGAGAAGTGGGGATAAGTGAGCAGGGAAATCCCCGTTTCTAGGGTGTAGCAAGATGGCCACTGGTTGGCACTAGGCCTGAGCTGGGGCCTGTGCAGCTGGGTTAGTCTGGAGGAGTAAAGGAGGCTCTGGGGCATAGGGGGGAGATGTTCGTGATCCTCCTGGGGCAAGGGGGGACTGTGGGACTGTGACAAGGTTTTTTTTTTTTTTATGTTGATCCGGTGAAAATGCTGGACGCCGCTAGGCCGCGGCTGAAGCCGCTGACTTTCCTAAAACACGGCCGCCGCAAAATTGCGTGTGCCGATCGCGGTTGGGAGAGAGAGGTAGCCGATGTGATGGCGGAAAGGAGAGGAGGCAGGATGTGTGTCCCAGAATTGGATCGTCCTGGCTGTCTGTTGTTAGGGGGCCGTGGCTGGCTGGACAGACTTGGTGGCTGCGGTCGGCACCTGTGGAAAAAAATGACAGCCTGGGGGAGGGGGTGAGAGCAGATGAGACTGATCACTTCCCCAGAGTGGTAAAATGTAACACTTTTTACAATTTGACACTGCGTCGCTTTAACTGACAATTGCGCGGTCATGCAATGCTGTACCGAAACAAAATTTGCTTTCTTTTTTGCTATTTGATCACCTCTGTGGCTTTTATTTTTTGAGCTATAAACAAAAAAAGAGCCACAATTTTGAAAAAAAAAACAATATTTTTTTACTTTTTGCTATAATAAATATCCCCCAATTTTTTTTATCAGTTTAGGCCAATATATATTTTTTTACATATTTTTGGTAAAAAAATTGCAATAAGAGTATATTGATTGGTTTGCGCAAAAGTTATAGCGTCTAAAAAATATGGGAAAGACTTATGGCATTTTTTTTTTTTTTTTACTAGTAATGGCGAGGATCTGCGATTTTTAGTGGTACTGTGACATTGTGATGGACAAATCGGACACTTTTGACACATTTTTGGGACCATTGACATTTATACAGCATTCAGTGATATAAATACAGTATGCACTGATTAGTGTGTAAATGTCACTGGTAGGGAAGGGGTTAACACTATGGGGCGATCAAGGGGTTAAATGTGTGTTTCCTAGATGTGTTCTAACTGTATGGGGATAGGACTGACTGGGGGAGGAGACATATCATTGTTTCTACTTAGTAGAAACAAACGATGTATCTCCTCTCCCCTGACAGAAGAGGGATTTGTGTGTTCACACCAGCGGACCGATGGCAGAAGTCAATAGACATGTGTCCGCTGACACCCGCTGGGCACCTGATCCTGCAAGATCCACTCAAAACAGACGAATAGAGATACGTTTTCCATCCATCCAGCGGGTCGGATTGGATGACAATCGGATAAAAACAGACATGCAGTCCACCCAGCCGCCCCATAGAGGAGAGCGGGCTGTTTGCTTGTCTGCTTTGCATAGCGGAGCAGACACAGACCTGTCATTAGCCTGCTCAGCAAGAATCGGCAGACAGACCCCCACGCTGAGCAGGCAGATTCCATTCAGACGGATCCACTCCGCGTGAAAGGGGCCTAAAATCCTTAGCAAACTGAATCCTATTTATTAGGGGTGTGAGGGATTAACTCGGTAGCGGGTGTGTGTGACCCCCTGAATGGGTTCACTACATGCTGAACTGTACAAAAAGGCAATTGAGGATGATTGAAAACAAATGATATGGTTTATTTTTCCATATTGCTGGATACACGTGCAAGCAACAAAACAGTATAACCAAAACAAAACATAAAATAAACCCTTGCCACTTGGGGCGTCTACCTTCCCAACACAGGAACCTACCTATGGAGTCTGGCACAGCCTACTGCTGGGCAGACACTGCTGGTCCTACAGCAGAAAACAAAAAGTCTCTTTGATATTTCTCACACAGAAATATCCATCAGCACCTCACCTCTTCAGTAGGGTTTGTGACTGCTCCTTCACTCACACAGCCTCAGGATGCAGCAATCAGTCGTCATCTTTAGACTGTCTTTATAGGGGCTTTTATTGCTTAATTCTGAACAGCTGAAGCCTTCCAAAGCCCTAAGGGCCCTTTCACACGTGCGGACCGTTCGTCCGTTTTTCATACATCCGTTCACGGATGAAAAACGGACTACAATGCTTTCCTATGGGATAGCGGACGTTAGCGGATGAGCATCCGCTAACATCCGTTTACATCCATCCATCCCTATTTTTCTTCCATCAAAAAAACGGAACGGACGAAAAACGGATGTTAGCGGACAATTCGTTTAACATCCGATCCGCTAACATCCGTTTTTCATCTAAATATGTAATACAAATAAAGTTCTAACAAAAAAAAAAAAACAGATGAAAAACGGATGAAAAAACGGATGAAAACCGGATGAAAAACCGATGAAAACAGATGAAAAACGGATGACAACTGATGAAAAACGGACGAAAAACGGATGAAAAACGGACGAAAAAACGGATCAACTGATGATAAAAAACGGATCTAAAAAACGGGCTGCACGTGTGAAAGGACCCTAAAGCTCTCTGGCCATTTTCTGCAGCCGACGTCCAATAGTAATTGGTGTATTGTCTAAACAAGGCAGAAAAGTTTCTCCCGTCTGTGACAACACACACAGATTTACCTGACTTCCTGTCACATACCCCCCCCCCCTCTTGTTTCAACCCTAGGGTTGGGACACAGGTTGCCAGGCACGCATGCACTCGGGACAAACCATCTGCATTCCCCATTTTAACACCAGTGCGATGCGTTACGACAAAACTAAATTCCTGAAGGGCCAGGAACCACCTATTTATTCTCATTTTGGTCTTCAAATTTCGGCTGAGGTACATAAGAGGGTGTTCCTTGCTCTGTAATATACTCATTTTCAGTTGTAAACCATGCAAAACCTTAATTGGTTTTTCAATGGACACAAAGGTTTTTACCTCGATAGCTCAATCCCTGAAGAACTCAGCGAGTCGTAACCAATACCAAGAGCTGATAACACTGTGCTCTGCAATGGATCATCCATGTGGATGCCTTCAGATGTAAACACACTAAGACTGCAATCCTCCAAGGCATGGTGACACTCAAGAAAATCTGTTCTTCTATGAACTGCACTAAAGTCTGACGCATATGACCTCTGATAAACCGATGTACTAGGCGGTTTTTCTTCCCTTTGGTGCTCTAGACGGAAATCATTACTTGTCAATTCTGTATTTCCAAGTTTCTTACTTTGTGATAGTTCAGACTCACAAGTATGGTGAAAATCTACCAAACCCAATGTAAGGTTTTCAGAAACTGAATCCTCGTCACTTTCTTGAACCAACTGCTTACTCTGTGCATCACTTGTTCGCACATCCCTATTCTCACCAAGAACTTGACAACTGCTATCTTTCTTGTCTAGCAGCTACAATCACTTTTGAACTTATGTTTATGGCTAGTTGTTCAGAAATCTTTGCCTCATAGTCTCCCAAAAATGTTTTAGTATTTGTTTCTTTGAAACCATTGGCTATTGGACACAAATTCTCATATTCTTCATTCCTTTCAAGACATTTGGAAAAAGCATCCATTAATTTAGTACATTTAGCCTCTCTGACCACTTCAGTGATGGAGGTTTCACAACGTTCAGAGGGCTCACCTGCCATTACAGATTCTACACTTAAAAAAATAGATTTTACTTCCCGAGGAATCTTGGTAGTCAAGTCCAAAGTATTATCCTGCGTTACTTGCTCTGACAGAACACTTTCTAAAGACTGGGTTTCACAGGATGTGACATTACCTTTATATTCAAATCCTCACACTGGATCATCTCATCTGGGGTCTCATCCTCAGGATCGGGGTACGGTCTCTTACATGTGCAGTACATGCCAAAGAAATTGTCCTTGTAATTATTAGCCAGGTTTTTCTTCTCTTTATCCAGATATAACTTGCACTCGAGATGTTTAAATTTGTCATTTCCACAATCGCAGCGAAAGTTCCTCTTGGTGTAGAGCTCAAGCAGGTCGTGGCCTTCATGACACTTGTATGTACAGGCCAGATATATCCCAGCAGGCTCTTCTTTATCCGGGGTGCAGGTACTGCAGGTTTACAGGTTGTCTCTTCACATAAACCAGGGGGTAGGAGCACTTTTCGGAATCGCTCCTCGCCATCACAGCAGACGCCTCATCCTGCAGGGCGTCATCCTCCTCCAGGACATCCATTTCCACCTTTACTTCCTCCTCTTCATCTTCTGCGCCACTTTCAATTTCTGCAAGCTCTTCGCTGTCAGAATCATCACATGGTAGAAGATGGAAATCCTCAAGCCCGGCCTCATTTTCTTCATTTTCTCTGTTGGTGAAAGAACCGGAACAGAGAGCAACTGCTTCAGACATTAGGTCATTTTTCTCATTTTCAGCATGAGCCTTTGTACAACTAAAAGATTCTTGATTTGAACCATCATCTTGAGAGACACATTTTCCCAGCAACTCATCCAAAGCCCCTATCTTGGAGTCATTTGCATCAGGCTGGCTGGCGTTGGACTGTGATTGCTTAATCTTTCCTGAGCAGAGATCTAACAGTTCGCCCATATTTGCATCCATAGCATTCTCATCCATATTGTCCCTCACAAGTCTTTGCTTGGCAG
The DNA here is from genome assembly GCA_029574335.1 of Rana kukunoris. NCBI lineage: Eukaryota > Metazoa > Chordata > Amphibia > Anura > Ranidae > Rana > Rana kukunoris. Next base: position 100,153,424 of record CM056051.1, read on the forward strand.
AGCTGTACTTGCTCCTGTTGCGGCCAACATTTAGAAAACCATCAGCATGCGTGACAACGATCTCTTCGTTGTAATCCTCATCACTCCAAAGTAAGCTTTCCGTGCAAGAATCGCTGAGCGTCTCCTCATCACTTAGTCTTGTATATGGACGGCATCCATGATCGCTGCTTTTACCGGAACACGGGGCCTTATAATCACTGTTGAGCTTTGAAGGTTGTAATTTTTTTGGTGAGAGCTCCTTAGAAACCTCACTACCAGACAGCTCTGACTTTGCTTTCTTTTTCTTCTTTGATTTCAGACTCAAGAATTCTTTGAACTTTTCTCTTACTTTTTCTTTAACACTGTGACAAAGTCGTAGAAATAGCGATAATGTCATGCAGCAAAGTCGCTGATCTTAAGCAATAAATATGGCTTTATTGCACTCAAAAATAAATAATACAAAAACAAAATGGCCTACTCCAATTTAGGAGGCTAACTGACAGTAGTGTCCCTCACTACACTGTACTGGAGGGGCTATTCCGGCCTCCAGTACAAAACAAACAGAATACCAGTCCAAAATAAACAAATCTATGACAGACCTTGTTCCTTCCATGCAGACAGTTTCCAACCTGTCCGTCCAGCTCAGCATACCTCTCACACTGAGCTCTCACTTTCCATTTCCCTACCAGGTGACTGTTAATTAATAGGGGGAAGAGAGGAGGTTTACCTGTTGGTCAGGCTTAACCCCTTCCAGGGCAGGGAAAACTGACCTTTCCAGCCTCTCACTGGTGTACATACAATCGTGTACCCTGTCACACATCCTCCCCCCCAGCTTAACACTTGGGTGGGAAGCGGCCATCTCTACAAACCCATGCACTCGGGACAGAGCATCTGCATTACTGTGGAGGAGACCTGCCCTATGTCGTACCACAAAAGTAAAGGGCTGTAGGGACAGAAACCACCTCGTGACCCGAGCGTTCTTGTCCCTATTGGTGTGCATCCACTTTAACGGAGCATGGTCTGTGACGAGGGTAAACCGCCTGCCCAACAAATAGTAGCGGAGTGTTTCTACTGCCCACTTGATTGCCAAACACTCTTTTTCCACTGTGGCATAGCGCTGTTCTCGAGGTAACAACTTCCGACTCAAATACAGCACAGGGTGTTCCTCACCATCCACATATTGGGACAAAACTGCACCCAGACCCACCTCTGAGGCATCGGTCTGGAGAAAGAACTCCTTTCTAAAGTCAGGAGCCACAAGCACAGGTTGGGCACAAAGCGCTGCCCGCAGACCAGCAAAGGCTTCCTCAGCCTCGCTGTTCCACTTTACAGTGTCTGGACTTCTGGCTTTAATAAGGTCTGTGAGCGGAGCAGCCCTCGTAGCAAAGTGAGGAATAAACCTCCGATAGTAGCCTACAATCCCCAAGAAAGCTCTGACTTGTTTTTTCCTCAATGGTCTGGGCCAGCTCTGTATAGCTCCTATCTTGTTCATCTGTGGTTTAACAAGTCCTCTGCCAACCAGGTAACCCAAGTATCTAGCCTCTGCTAGACCCAAGGCACATTTAGAGGGGTTAGCTGTCAGACCCACTCTTCTAAGAGTGTCCAAGACTGCCTGTACTTTATCCAGATGGCTTTCCCAGTCCGGGCTATGAATGATCACATCATCCAAGTATGCGGCTGCATACTCAGTGTGGGGCCTGAGCAACTTATCCATTAGCCTTTGAAAAGTGGCTGGAGCCCCATGGAGGCCAAAAGGCATGATCCTGTACTGGAATAGGCCATCAGGAGTGGCAAAGGCTGTCTTCTCTCGGGCGTGCTTTGTCAATGGGATCTGCCAATAACCCTTTGTCAGATCCAACGTGGTGAAGAACCTATTTTTGGCTAATCGCTCTACTAGTTCATCCACCCTAGGCATGGGGTAGGCGTCAAACTTAGACACCTCGTTTAACTTCCTGAAGTCATTACAAAACCTGATGGACCCATCAGGTTTGGGCACTAGAACAATGGGGCTGCACCACTGGCTATGAGACTCCTCTATCACTCCAAGCTCAAGCATTTTCCTGATTTCAGCCCTTACAGCTTCCCTCTTGGCCTCCGGAATGCGGTAAGACTTCACTCTTACGACAACCCCTGGTTCTGTAATAATGTCATGGGTAATCTCTCGGGTTTGTCCAGGGTTGGGGGAGAAAACATCGTTATTCCTCTCAACCAAGCCTCTAGCTTCTTTTATTTGCTCAGGTGTCAGCTCTGGAGAGATTGTCACCGAAGGACTAGGTGCCTGTGGACCAGGTGTGGTGTCCCCCACTGCGGCCATGCAGTCCTCTCTAGTCCTCCATGGCTTAAGAAGGTTTATGTGGAACACGGCCTCCTTCTTCCGGCGTCCCGGCTGACTAACTTTATAATTTACTGGGCTCACTTTTTCCAACACCTCATAGGGTCCCTGCCACTGTGCTAGAAGTTTGCTTTCTGCGGTGGGTACTAGAACCATTACTCTGTCCCCTCTTTCAAACTGTCTCACTAGGGCCCTCTGGTCATAGTAGGACTTCTGCCTACTCTGCGCCTGCTCCATATGCTGGCGAACAAGAGGGGCAATCTGAGCCATACGCACCCGCATATCTTCAACATACTGGAGGACATTGGTCCCAGTTACCCCCTGTTCCTCCCAGGTTTCCTTTAGGATATCCAGAATACCCCTGGGATGCCTACCATATAAAAGCTCAAACGGGGAGAAGCCCGTAGAACTTTGGGGAATCTCTCGAACTGCAAACAACAGGTAAGGAAGTAACAAGTCCCAATCCTTCCCATCCCTGCTAACGACTTTCCTCAACATCCCCTTTAGGGTCCGGTTAAACCTTTCTACCAACCCATCTGTCTGGGGGTGATACACTGACGTTCTCAGAGTCTGTACATTAAATAGTTGACATAGCTCTTTCATAATACGGGAGACAAACGGAGTCCCCTGATCCGTGAGCAATGTCCTGGGTATCCCCACCCGTGTAAACATCTGAACCAACTCTTTTGCAATACTTTTAGCATTCGCCTTACGTAGTGGAATGGCCTCTGGGTATCTGGTGGCATAATCGACGATGACAAGGATGTACTGGTGACCTCGAGCTGTTTTCTCTAAGGGACCCACTAGGTCCATGCCAATCCGCTCAAACGGAACGTCAACTATGGGGAGAGGTATGAGTGGGGCTCTCAACTTCGGTCTGGGAGATGCCAGCTGGCATTCCGGGCAAGAAGCACAATACCTTTTAATCCCCTCATATACCCCAGGCCAGAAGAACCTCCTGAGCACCCGTTCTTGTGTTTTCTCCACCCCTAAGTGTCCCCCCAGCAGATGAGAGTGAGAGTAATCTAGGATTTTTCGGGTGTATGATGAAGGCACAACCAGTTGTTCAAGCTCTTGTCCCTCATCGGAGGTTACTCTGTAAAGAAGATCGTTTTTAAGGATAAAATAGGGATAGGCCTTTCCTGTTACCCCTTCTACTGGTACCCCATTAACCTCTACAACATTACTCCTGGCTTCCTGCAGCAGGGGATCATCTGCCTGGTCACGGCCAAAGCCACTACCCGAGATATCCAGGATATCTGTATCCCCTTCATCGTCTTCACTGGTAGCCTCTGGGGCGGGTTCCGGTTGACCAACTTCTGCCTCATCTTCTGTCTGTCGTGGGGCCCCACCTCTCCTGGACTGCTCCCCACGCTGATTCAACAGGACTTCCTGGACAGCCCTATTAAATCGTAGCTTGCTCTCCCTGCGTTCCCGTCTTGTTTTACCTCTTTTTGGATTAGAGATATACAAGTCAGGATGAGCAAAGGGAAATACTTCATGGACCCCTGTATTTCTCTGCTCCACTTCAGGTTCCCCTTGTTCTCCCCTCACAGGGGGCTGTAACAGAGCGTGGAAATTAGGGAAATTCCTTCCTATTATCAAAGGATATGGTAGACGAGGAACTACCACAGCTACGATCCTTACCAAACTGCCCTGTACTGACACTTCTATGTTGGCAGTAGGATACCGCACAGTACACCCATGAATACACAACACCCCCATGGTTCTATGCTTCTGAATCCAACAAGGTTTTACCAATTTACTGGCTACCAAAGTCAGGGCACTGCCAGAGTCCACCAGGGCCATTGTCTCTTGTTTGTCCAGCAGGACAGGTACTCGGAAGGTATGTCCCCCTTCTACCAGGCCTGCTAAACAAATGAGCCCACAAAAGTCAGAGGAATCTTCCCCTAGTCCACACTGCATTGGCTCAGGAAGATTGGGGCATCTCGCCCTGACATGTCCTTTGGCGCCACACTCAAAACAAGTTATGGAGTTTCTCCTAGGGTGGTCCTCTTTCCCAGGGTTTTGACTTCTAAAGTCAGGTTTGGAGAAACGGGCTCCGGATCCGAAGTCTGCTTCCACTCCACTCCTCCGGCCTCCTGGTCTCTGTATTTTCCCGATCGTCCTAGAGAGAGATCGGTCCAAACTTTTGGTAGATAGGTACCGCTCCACTTGTGCGACCATACTATCACAGTCCAGGGGATTTCCCTGAGTGACCCACTCCCGGAGGCCATTTGGAAGCTCTCTCACGTAACGGTCCAGTACAAGCGCTTCTATAATCTGTGCAGGGGTTTGAGTCTCTGGTTTGAGCCACTTCCGCGCCAGATGAATTAAATCGAACATCTGGGATCTTGGCGCTTTTCCTTCTTTAAACCTCCAGTTGTAGAAATGCTGGGCCCTCACTGTGGAAGTCACCCCTAAGCGAGCCAGGATCTCTCCTTTCAGTTTGGGATAGTCTGCAGCAGCCACCTCATCCAGATCAAAATAGGCTTTCTGGGCTTGTCCCAGGAGGAAGGGTGCAATGATTCCAGCCCACTGTTCCGGGGCCCAGCCTTCTCGGGTAGCGGTCCGTTCGAACGCCAGTAGGTAAGTCTCCACATCATCATCCGGGGTCATTTTCTGCAGACAGCTGCTGGCACGTATTTGGCTTACCCCCCTTGCTGGTGGGTTAGAAGACCCTTGGGTAGTCATGTGATCCAGGGTTGCTTTGAGAACAGCATGGTCTGACTTTTGTGCTTCAGCTAGCTGTCTATTAATTTCTTGTTGTGCTGCAGCTGAGGCCGCTATCTGTATGATAGTCTCTTGTTGCGCTGCAGCTACCTGTCTATTAGTTTCTTGTTGTGCTGCAGCTGAGGCCGCTATCTGTCTATTAGTCTCTTGTTGCACAGAGACCGCTTGTAACAGGGCCTTCACAATATCTTCCATTTTCTGGGTCCTGTACCTTTAAGGCCACTGTAACTGTACATTGACCGGTACCACAGCAAACATCCCACTGCTGCCACCACTTGTGACAAAGTCGTAGAAATAGCCATAATGTCATGCAGCAAAGTCGCTGATCTTAAGCAATAAATATGGCTTTATTGCACTCAAAAATAAATAATACAAAAACAAAATGGCCTACTCCAATTTAGGAGGCTAACTGACAGTAGTGTCCCTCACTACACTGTACTGGAGGGGCTATTCCGGCCTCCAGTACAAAACAAACAGAATACCAGTCCAAAATAAACAAATCTATGACAGACCTTGTTCCTTCCATGCAGACAGTTTCCAACCTGTCCGTCCAGCTCAGCATACCTCTCACACTGAGCTCTCACTTTCCATTTCCCTACCAGGTGACTGTTAATTAATAGGGGGAAGAGAGGAGGTTTACCTGTTGGCCAGGCTTAACCCCTTCCAGGGCAGGGAAAACTGACCTTTCCAGCCTCTCACTGGTGTACATACAATCGTGTACCCTGTCACAACACTTTCAGATGGCTTGTCTGGCTTGCGATGAGACTTCTGGTTCTCCTTGCTTTTGTCTTTTAGGGACGGTCGGTGGGAATTTGAACTGTTTGTGGTGTGTCTTCTCTTTGAGCTTTGCTGACTGGCCTTTTTGTGAGCTAAAGAGCCTCTTGTCTGCCTATGCCTCGTGACAGGACACTGATCCTGCTCTGACCTGTAAACTCCATGGAAATACTTCATATGGCAACGCAGCAACTTGGCCTTGCGAAAAGATCTGGAGCAATCCAAACTTTTGCCCTTAAACTTGTTGGGTTCCAGTTCAAAGGTAACAGCTTTGGTAGCTGGATCATCAAGTTTCTTCAAAGTATTTGCTAAAGGTTCTCTTCTGTATTTAGCAGAACTGTCAGACCGTCGATTCAGCTTCATAGGAGCTGCTACTGCGGGGACAGCCGGGACCTCCTCAGCATCTTCTTGTACATGAGGGTCTTTCTCTTCTGGTGTGGTCTCGTCTGGTTTGACCTATGGAACGCCATTCACAACATTGGATTCAACAGGCTCTACAGACTCTTCTACTACTAATGGCGGCTCCTTTACTTCGGGAGTTTCAGGCTCTGCCAGGGCACACTCCTCTGGCTCCACTTCTTGTTCCTCTGGTGAAGTACTACACTCCGGTGATGATTCCGTCTCAACAACAGACGTGGTAACCTCAATAGCATTATGGTCCTCTGGATTCTCAATCAGAGAGGGCTTGCTATCCTTTTCCTCTGTTCTCTCAAATTGTTTTATGATGGCCTCCCAACCTGCCATGCTCTCTCGGTGAGCCTGTTGTTGAGCTGCAATGCTCCTTTGGTAAGCTGCATTTACTATAACCATCTGTTTTAGCATCTCCTCCATTTTGGGTTTACTTTAACTGCCCGCATTTTCCACCATGTGTGAGGGATTAACTCGGTAGCGGGTGTGTGTGACCTCCTGGATGGGTTCACTACAAAAACTGTACAAAAAGGCAGTTGAGGATGATTGAAAACAAATGATATGGTTTATTTTTCCATATTGCTGGATACACGTGCAAGCAACAAAACAGCATAACCAAAACAAAACATAAAATAAACCCTTGCCACTTGAGGCGTCTACCTTCCCAACACAGGAACCTACCTATGGAGTCTGGCACAGCCTACTCCTGGGCAGACACTGCTGGTCCTACAGCAGAAAACAAAAAGTCTCTTTGATATTTCTTACACAGAAATATCCATCAGCACCTCACCTCTTCAGTAGGGTTTGTGACTGCTCCTTCACTCACACAGCCTCAGAATGCAGCAATCAGTCGTCATCCTTAGGCTGTCTTTATAGGGGCTTTAATTGCTTAATTCTGAACAGCTGAAGCCTTCCAACGCCCTAAAGCTCTCTGGCCATTTTCTGCAGCCGATGCCCAATAGTAATTGGTGTAATGTCTAAACAAGGCAGAAAAGTTTCTCCCGTCTGTGACAACACACACAGATTTTCCTGACTTCCTGTCACAGGGGAGACTTCCATTTTACCTTCAATGCTAAGCAGGAAAGGATGTCAGACTTACCGTGCACAAGCTGCTTATTATACTCGGCTGTTTGCAGATATTCACCTCTTTATGTTTTGAGGGAAATGGATTCTATAAAATGGATTTTACATCTTATTCTCTCAAGCATGTTATGTATTCCTACATTGATTTCTATTTTGTTTCTCCAATTTAATTACCTTGACCCAACACAACTCATTAGGGAATTTTTTCTGGTCGGACACCGTTCTGATCACAATAACTCTAATCTAATATCCCCCTTAAGCTTTAGTCCTGAGAACTGAAAAATTCCTTTTATGGGACCCAAATATAACCTAACTCCTCTTGTTTTAACTTACTGATTTTTTTTTACCTCTGTGACCATTAGGCTGGGAACCCAGCAGTAATCTAGAAAGCACATACAGGTTATTTTAGAAGTCATCTTTTAATAACTGTCTGTCATAAAACAAAAATGCACATTCTTGATTTACAAGTAGCACGACGAATGGTTCAACTATTAAAGAAATTCCACAGGACTTTATTGATTTCCTCCAAATTGACTAAAGCACCCCAGGAATTAAAAGATCATAAAAGACCTCCAAATGAGAGAAGCAGAGAGGGCACTGACTTTCACTAGACAAAAATTCTATGAAACAGGTAATTAGGCACAGACTACGCTTGAAAACGGCAAGATGATAAGACTGCAAAAGCAGTTTCAACTTTAAAAGGTAAAAAGGGAAATGTAATTTTGGATCTTCAGATAATAAACTGAATTTTAATAGAACCCTACTAAGACCTCTATAATTTATTTCCTCTCTGTACAATACCAAAGCTCCTAGCTGCTTTACCGGATTTCTTTAGCTGGCCATACACTAGTAGAATATTGTTTGAAATTTTTTATTTTCAGAAAATTCATTCAAGTTTTTAACCATTAGTGGGATCAAAATGGAGTTTGAACTAATGCATTTCATGGAAAGTTCATTTGTTCCAAAATTAAATGTTAACAAAAAATTTAATTCTGAAGTATTTTAAAACTAAAAGTGGGGGAGAAATCACGCTGACAAAAAAAAGGGCACTAGCAAAAACAGTTAAAGATACTGTGAAATACAACTAAAACATAACATATGCAGTGCTAATGGTGATAAACAATTTGTGCCAAAATGTATATCAAAACAGTCAGAAAAAGTAATTTTTGTGCAATCGTGGTGATGATTCAGAAATTATCCAATTTCACCACTTGATCCGCCACCAATGTAAGAGTTGTAGGACTTTATTACGGAGTCAAATGCGCTTAGAATAGTGGATCCACATACATCAAGCACCACATGTCATCCAGGAGCGTCTAATTGAGTCTCAAAAAATCTAGATGTATCTCAGCAGATATGATAAAATGGGTTTTATTCTTGGATATAAAACAAAGAAAACATCCACATCGTGTAAAACCGTAGAGGGACTTTATTTATGTAAAGGGATTAAAAATACATCAAGTTTGAGAAATAAGCATAATGAATAAATCCAAAGCAACAAACCATGCGTGGAGTTCAAATCGTGTACACAGCAAGAGCAGCGTGGTGACAGCATGTGCATAATCTCCGCCCTACATGTTTCGTCAGTTGTGACAAAACATGTAGGGCGGAGCTTACGTATGTGCTGTCTTGCTGTGATGCTTGTGATGCTTGATGTATGTGAATACACTTTACGTAGCGCATTTGACTCCATAATAGAGTCCTTCAACTCTGGTAAGAGCCCATCTTACATTGGTGGCAGATCACGTGGTGGAATTGGATCACTTATGTTTTTTTTTTATTTGAATCATCATTACGTTTGCACGGAAATTACTTTTGTGTACTGTTTTGATATATATTTTTGGTACAAATTGTTTATCACCATTAGCACTGCATATGTTGTTTTATTTTAAAAAGACACCCCTCAAGTCATCAAATATACTGCTGAGAATCTTCGTACGAATGTTCCTATGAACAGTCATTTAGAAATCAACTAGTGTTTGGCCAACTTTTCATTCTGTTTCTTACCATGATTGTCCTATCTGGAGCTCCTAAATCTCAGTAGCATCTTTCAGGGGGGTGACCTCCAGTACTCAAGTTTTTTTAAAGCAGTAAGACAATAGAACTAGATGCATTCTCCTATCTACATAACATTCTCAAACATAATCATCCCCCATCTGTTTTATAACACATCCCCCACATGTTTTATAACACATTACCACAAGGGTCCCAGGAGTTTTATAACCTTTTACTTTCCTATCTAATTTTGAAGGAAGGTCCCCCAGCACTAGGGAAGCTGTAAACCTGTAACCCTACAAAAAAAAAAAAAAAAACACAGACCGTAAAGCACACCTATGCCTAGACTGTGAACATTAAACTATTTACATATTTAAAAATGAAGCGATACCCCCTCAAGGGCCACTGGTTGATTTGGGATCGGCGTATTAAGTGTTGTTCAGGGGTGAAGTTAGTGAGTAGAGCAGTAAGCGAATGTCCAATCAGTAGTTAAGATTTTCGAAATGCTTAATTTCTTGGGTCCAACACGACCAACATCAACAGGACATAGATAGGACAGGTTGATGAAATAAAGAAAACTTTGCAGTATCAGGTTTGGATGAACAGGAAAGCAAGCCTGCTTTCAGTAACTGTATATTGCGTCGCCACTCTAGCCCAAGTGGGTGAAGTGCCCCCCGGACAGACTTCTGCCACAAGCCTGGCAGCCGGAGTGCCACTTTAGGGTTTCTGGAAGGAACAGGTCCCCGCCATGGATCTGACTCTGATTTGGTTTAAGATGCCAGATGAGGCCTCTGCCACAAGCTCAGTGCTGACAATGTGAACAGCAGAGCGAATCCCTCCAGTCAATTACATTTGGGTCACCGGTTGAAAGTGGAAATGTACCTGTTAGTGTATCGGCCACCAGGTCCCCGATGGTTCGTTTAAGTCTCTCAGATAACCTGCCTCCGGGTTCTCCTTGAGCCGATCCCCCACCGTACAGCTCGCAGCTTAGGATCTCTTTTTTGGAAGTGGGGGGACCCAGTAAGTCACTGGGGCCCCTCAGTAGCATCCGCAAGAAACTCAGCGTAACTTGCAACCTAGGCCTGGTAGGCCATATCGCCGGGGTCTGTTGGATGCGCACACCCTAAAGGTGGGTGCCGCACCTGGAACCAGGAACCCACGAAGAACCCCCGAAAAATGGCGTCTGCCACAGATATACCCCTCCCCAGCATGCTCCGTGAGGGAAAACTCCTCCAGTTGGCTGCTGGGGAAAAGTGGCTCTGCCATAACCCCTCTGATGCCATCTGTCGCCCGGGATTGGGATCGACACCCCTGGAGCGCAGACTGACCCACAGGACAGTTCAGTTTGAATGACAGCAGCCCAAATTTAGCAAAATTAAGAGTGGAAGCAACATAACTCTCCCACTCCCCCACTAACTTTAGCGTAGTGCCCATACTGAAAGTAAGGGGGAGCTACACAAACATTTTTACCTATTCCACCTATTCCAATCTATCATATATTTAGCAACCTATACATATAACAGGAATACCAAACTGGGTTTTATGTCACTTGATGCTCATAAGTTTTGTCCCCTTTTTGATCGAGTCAGATCATACCTGGGGAATCTACCCTATTTACAGGGTAATAAGGTTATTCTCCCTGTGAACTTACAGTACTTTATGATAGGTTTCTGTTAAGTTGGTTGATCAAAACTCTCTTCAATGTGCTATTGTTTGAGTCCAAGAATTAGTGCACATTGTTCTCTCTCCATAGACTTACTTTCTAAATTTTATAGTGTTAAGTCATATTGTCCCCTTGCTTGGTATCAGAAATGGCTGGCACACTTGGATTATTGTCCCTGACCAATCTACAGTGAAAGTGCCCTGAATGGGTGCACCTACATTGAATAATTTTTATTGTATAAATTATTCACATTGTAAATGTATTACTATTTTTTTATTCTTAGGTAGCAATTGTATGTTAGCACATTTCACTCCTGAGGAAGCGGCATACGTGAAATATGTTGAGTTTTGTTTAAAGGGATGGTGGTACCCTCTACTGTTTGAATATTGTATCTTCTATTGAGGTTATACCAGTATATATCTCTATTTATTTTGGGCCACCATTTTAGTCATTCAATGGTGCTCAATGCTACTATGTCTTTAAATGTAGATGTCTTTTATTGTAATTTTTTTTTATATTATGTACCATATTTGTTGAAATCGTGTCCATGAACTATGGTTGAAACCTTTTTGTAATTTATATATTAAATGATTTGGACGTGGCACTGGTGTACTAGTAGGGTTAATGGGTGTCCATTGTGCCTCTCAATGGTCCCTCATTCAATCTATTCTTAATTTATTGTTCTTAAAGATGAATATTCTTGTGAGAAATTTTGTAATTTTTTTTCTTCACCCTACTAGTCAACCCAAACCTATTAAAACCACACAGAGTTACATTTTATTTTATATGGAAAAATATATTTTTAGGGTGTCTAGGAAGATATTACTCCCATTCAGAAATTAGGACAAGCACGAGTTACATTTCAGGATGCACCTGTGGAGGGAATATCTAAATTTGACTTAATCATCTCATATGCCAGTATACTTCCAGTTTACATTTATTCAAATTCCCCACCAGACATTTCACCAAGCATAAGTAATATGGGTTTCTGTGGGCAGACATACTTTATATACCCCATAAACAAGTATACTTGTGAACTCCAACAAACTAACCAAATTCTCGCATTTATGGTAGGATTATTGCAAAATTCTGAGTTTCACCCACACAAGATATGACAACTTGACTTCTCTTTTTCCCATGAATTTTAGGAAAAAAAAAGATCATGAAAAAATGACTTTGAAGGTTATGGTTAAAAAAGGACTAAAGGAACCAAAGAGCACTGCATTGAACCTGTGTGTAGCCCAGTAGAGCCTTTTTAGAACAGAATGCCTTTCCATGTCGCAAACCTTGCGTATCCCAAAAAAAGGGATTATTCCTGATTTCAGGCTAAAGAGCATAGTCATGCAAATCATTGTTTTATGGCTCACTCTACATCCAAACTACTGGTGTATAGCACAGATAAAGCCTAGTATTAGAAAGCCATTTATTTCAAATTGCATAAGTCATACAGATTTTTCAGGCATGTTTACTATCATCAGCTCAGTGAATGGAAACAGGCTTTTATGTAGGACTTGGGACTTTTAGTTTTCTTTACACCAGAGGTACTTAACCCTTTGAAGAGTGAGGGCCACTTAAGTGATTTGTTATCCGATCTCAGGCCACAATGAAATGGTTCAGAATTTAGATTTTTTATTTTATTTTGAATAGCATAATTAACATTTTCTTCCTGCAGCCACTGAATTCCGGCGAGAGGGAGAGGAGGAGAAGCCAGCTTGCTGAAGGAATTTGGAGAGGATTGGTTCCCATATATGCTGTCCCTACTGCCCCTCCTATCCAAGTGTAAAACAGAATGTGACAGGGAGGCTGCACAGGCCCCCCGGAACAAGGGGCAGGGTCACCATTACAACCCCTGACGCCACACCAGTGGCTGAGGAGGTGTCATAAAACATGTCTCAAGTAATGTAAACAAGCTTTTACTGTCTTGTCTCCTATAAGGTTTTTTTCATACTAATGTGCTGTGGTTTAACCACACTGTGGGTGCATGCAGTGCACCTGTGGCTTTGTGGGTTAGCTGCGCTTTGCCATAGACTTCTATTATATCTTGTGGTTGTAGTGCACTTTCTGAAAGCACACCAAAACTCCTGCATGTAGGTGTTTCCGTGCGCTTTCACAAAACACAGCAATCCCGTAGGATATAATAGAAGTACGTTTTCCTGGTTTGAGGTTGAGGGCTACATCAGGCATACTAGCTTATTATGCCTTTGCCTTATGCCGCGTACACACGGTCGTTTTTTGCGATGAAAAAAAACGTCGTTTTTTAAAACGTCATTTAAATTGATCGTGTGTGGGCAAAACGTTGTTTTTTGTCTTAAAAAAAACGACCAAAAAAAAATTCCAACATGCTTGAATTTTTTGTGTCGTTTTTCAAAACGTCGTTTTTTGTTTCACAAAAAGTCACTGTGTGTAGCAAAAACGTCGTTTAAAACGACGTTTTTCAACCCGCGCATGCCCAGAAGCTAGTTATGAAGCGAGCTTCAATGGAAAAGTGTGGTGAACGTAACCTCGTTTTTTGTGAAAAAAAACGATGGTGTGTATGCAACATCGTCTTTGAAAGTGACGTTTCAAAAACGTCGTTTTTTTACTTCACAAAAAACGTCGTTTTTTTTAATCGCAAAAAACGACCGTGTGTACGCGGCATTAGAGTTTTTTTTTTTGCAGGTATACAAACACGACCGGTTTTCCCATCAAAAAAAATGATGGTTTTCCCGACAGGATTTTGCCTTGCATACACACGATCACACAAAAGTCCTGTGAACTTTTGACTGCCAAGAATGCGGTGACATAAAGGACTAAAACAAGCCGACAAAATGAAGTTCTATCTTCCGAGCATGCGTCATACAGACGGTTTTCCCGCTAGGATTTTTTCCTGACAGGAAAAAATAGGTCCTACTTTTTTTTTTTCCTGTGGCATAAAGTCTGATGGAACAAACAGATTTTGGATATCAAATCATCACAATTATCTGCTGCAAAGTTCACCACCCTGTTGTAAACGAAGAGCCTGACAGTGGATTCTACAGGATCAGCCTTTTTGGCTTTCTATGCTCTATCGATCCACTGCCTTATGGTGAGTTGGATCCATAGGATGCGGTAAGAGTACCCATTTCTTATCCCCTCTCCTTAAATAGATGGTGAAGGCACTCCTGGGTGGTATTGATTTGCGTTGTGGTTACTGCATGTTCAAAGAACTATCATATACACAATCCATGTTTTTTCTCTTTTAACCGTGATGTTATCAGATTATCACTTTTATGAACAATTGCTTTGATTTCCCACTCTATGGACAATTGCTCATTTACATTGTTGATTCATATTCACATGTCAATCATGTTTTGTTTATATATGATTGCACTTTTCCGTTTTTATGGATATTATGTACTAATTTGAGAGTTTGAAGTTTACCGATAGGTATCATCACATTTTTACTGCATAGGTAATTTTCACTATTTTCTGTAGTGGCGCTACTTTTTTCTATATTTTGTTACATTTATCCTTTGTTGTGTTGGCAGCCACTACAGATACACACATTTTGAGGGGCGCAGTATTTATATAATTTACAGCATATACACGGTCGGGATTCCCAACAAAAAGCTCTCATCGCAGTTTTTCCGACGGGAATAACCAGTCGTGTGTACGGGGCATTAAAGTAGCGCAGTGCCATATCGCAAAAAAATGGCCTGGTCATGAAGGGGGTAAATCTTCCGGAGGTCAAGTGGCTAATAAAAAATAGATTACAGGGCCACTAAGTAGTGGATGTACAGTATATGGATAGTTTTTGAAGAATAATTCCACGTACACACGGGTTTTAAAAAATTACGTTTTTTTTTTATGTCATTAAAAACGATCGTGTGTGGGCTTCAGAGCATTTTTCGGGTTCTAAAAAATGGCCAAATTTTTTTCTGGACATGCTCTATTTTTTCACAACGTTTTTAACGTTGTCGTTTTTAAGGTTTTAAAAATTGGTCGTGTGTGGGCTTTAACTACGTGAAAAATCCGCGCATGCTCAGAAGCAAGTTATGAGACGGGAGCGCTCGTTCTGGTAAAACTACCGTTCGGAATGGAGTAAGCACATTCATTACGCAGTAACAGACAGAAAAGCATGAATCGTCTTTTAATAACACAAAATCAGCTAAAGCAGCCCAAAGGGTGGCGTCATCCGAATATAACTTCCCCTTTATAGCGCCATCGTACATGTTGTACGTCACCACGCTTTGCTAGAGCATTTATTTTTTTAACGATCGTGTGTAGGCAAAGTCGTTTTCATAATCGGCTTGAAAAAAACATTGTTTTTTCTAGACCCTTAAAAACGTAGGGCCAGATTCACATACATCTGCGCATTATTGGACTGGCGTAGCACACCGCCTTTACGTTAGACTGGCGCAATGTAGCGGCGCAATCACCCTATTCTCGTCGGTTTTACGCAGAAATTTGCGCCTGCGCAACGTTATTTCAGAGACGCAAGGCGGAGTAATACAAATTGGGAAGGACGTGGGCGTGTTACATTGAAATGAGCCGTGACCCCATGCAAATGAAGGGCCGGCCGGCTCGCGCATGCGCGCTTGAAGCAGACCATGGTCAGCACCTCTGTGCGCATGCTCACAACTCAGGAACAGTGAAATTGGAAGTGGACTAGGGCAAATTAGTGAACTACTCAAACAGCATAAATAGACAGAGACAAACGCACTTCCTTTGCAAAAGTACATCCCTTTGTATCCCTCCCTATACAGCAAGGTGCTTTTGTTCTGTTGTTTATTAGCGTTTGTTTGTTTGTTTGTTTGTTTGTTTGTGACGTGTCTTTGAGATATTTGGGGACTGTTTTGCAGAGTGATTTTTGTCTTTTATGTGTTTTCTTTGTTGTTATTTTTTTTAAATTATATTTTTGCTGGGCATTTTTTATTTTTGCTGGTCAATTTATTTAATTTTTTTGGTTCTGTTTGTGTATGATTTGGGAATGTGGGGGTGACATTCCTGCCAGAAAAGGGGTGTCACCCTCATTTGTGGTGGAGAAGTGATCCCCAGGTCCGTGTGAATGGTGTATGAATGTACAGTGACATAATTGGAGTCGTGGCATGGCGTTGCAGCTCACAAGTCCTGCATGGTGGGCTTGTGCCAATCCAATGTGATGAGGATGTGATGTGTCTGTGCTAGGGACCACAGTGGTGTGCATGCATGCATTCTCATTGTGCCATGATTAATGTGTGTGTTTAACGTGCAAAGATGCCTAATGTGAGCTGTCTCCTGGCTGCTCTTCCCTCAGAAGACGGGGTAGCCTTGGTTAGGGGGGTTCCATATAGGAGTCATGAGATGGGGTCCCAGTGCATATGCAGAGTCACCCTGAAGGGATAAGACAGGAGGATGTTAGTAGTGCATGTGCCCCTTGTGATTTCAGCATCATGGGGGGGACAGTCATGCCTGCCATCCATGTCACTCACCAACCAGCCAGCTGTCCCCATACATGTTCTGTTCGAAATCTGTGGGGATGGGGCTATGTTTGTATATGTAGCTGTCATGGGTGTCATGGGTGGTGTCATGTGTTGGGCTGGTGATGTCCTCCTGCAGGGTTGTGGTTAATTCCAGGATGGCATGAGGGGTGAAGATGCGAGACACCTCAGAATCACTCATGCCAAAGATGTCTATGCGTGTGTGATATATCAAGTGAAGAGTATCAGATTAGATTATTGGCTTGTTTCAGATTAGATTATTATATTCATCAAGGTTTAAAAGGGCTATTGAAATATAGTGAGACCCTGTTTGTAATTTGTATGTATGTTATGTATTGATGTATATATGTATGTATATTTTTTGTAAAAATGTTTCTTAACCTCCCTGGCGGTGTTCCCGAGCGTGACTCGGGGTGGTTTTTTCTTGCTAAGAACGGTATCCCTGAGTCACGCTCGGGGTAGACATGCAGAGCCTGCAGCGCGCGCTGTCTTACCTTCTTCCTGGATCCAGCGATGCATCCACGCTGTGTGAGCGAGCGCGTGCTCGCTCGATTCACACAGCGTCCCCGTGTGCCGCCGAGCTCCGTTCCCTGCGACGTTACGATGCACGGGAGCGGAGAACGGCGCCAAATTCAAAAAAGTAAACAAACACTTTACATACAATATACTGTAATCTTATAGATTACAGTACTGTATGTAACAAATACACACCCCCCATGTCCCTAGTGGTCTGTCCAGTGCCCTGCATGTACTTTTATATAATAAAAACTGTTCTTTCTGCCTGGAAACTGTAGATTGCCCATAGCAACCAAAAATGTCCCTTTATGTCAAAAATGGTTTTAGATCAGCTAGAAAACAGCGATAATAAATTATAATCACTTGCAGAATTTAGCGATAGCGATTTGTGGGGAAATTCGTCATTAAAAAAAAAAAATAATGACAGCAAAAATTCTGCAACTGAGCAAATTTCAGTGATTTTGATTTGATTACATTATTGAATAATTTTTACTATAATTATATTATTATTTGTTATAATTTTTTATAATTATTTATTATATTATAATTTTTAATAAAAAAAAAAAATCATACCCGGGATGCCTATTAGACTCTTGTTTGGATAGAGTTATTCCTAAGAATTACAAGCCTACAGTATAAAACGCCAAATTCCCTTGCAAATAATGGTACCGCTTTCAGCACCTAAAATCTTAAAGAATCATACCGCCAGGGAGGTTAAAGCAAAGAAATTTTTTTGTAAAAAAAAAAAAAAATCCTCTCCCGTGCCCTCCTCCGTGCCCTCCTCTGTGCCCTCCTCCTTCTTTGCTCATCTAAAGTCAGTAGTATAGCTATGAGCATGGATGCCACTGGCATGTTGGCATACAGATTGTTGTGCAACACATGTGACTGCTCAGCTCCTCACTAACAGTGTTGCTTTCTCTGACATGTAGACGAATTGTCTAATTTTATACCACCTTTTATATGGTCTAATTTTAGACAGGCCGTGCAGCTGTTGCGCACAGCTCGTAGCCTGCGCTGCACCAACGTTCTTTTGTGGATCCCCGTAACTCCCTCATTAGCATATTTGAATAGCAAATCAATGGTGTGTCTAGCGCAGTTTTGCGCGGACGGATGCGCATGTCTATCGAAATTATGCTGGACAAAAAAAAGTAGATTTCTTGCGTATCTCGTTTTGGGGATGCGGAGTATCGAAACGCATGCGCAAATTTAGACTTACGCCGTGCATCTCCTGTTACGCTGCCGTAATCGCTCTGTGAATCTGGCCCGAAATTTTTTAGAACCCGAAAAACGGTCGTGTGTACGCGGCATAAGGATTTAGTTTAGTGTCTCTAGGTTTTCTAGATCTATAATTTGGGGTTGTAATTCATTTCACTTAGTATTCCATATATCATATATTTAGATACACAAAAATAAGGATGGCTTAGTCATCTCTTCCCACAGGCGGCTAAGTGACTCATAACTGTGTGACTTGTTAACATACAGGATGTCTGATTGCAACAATACAGAACAAAAAAATAGGGAAGTATCTAATCAGATTATATCTACGGTATATAGATATAAATACAAATATTTGACATTTGTGCCTTAGTGCTTTCTGACACAAGTAACTTTCATGCAGCTGAGAATTCCTGCTTTTACAGAGGACACCCACTCATAAGGGCAGTGTACCATCGCCTTACTTGACCTTTTTTATGTGGAGTTCGCCACTAAAAGTGCATCTGGCACATTTACATGAGCAGGAAAAGACAGTGACCACATCTGTGAGTCACAGGATGGATTTGCTGAGTATTCAACAGGGCCTGCAGAAAGGAAACATGTATACGCCTTGATTAACCACTTCGCTGATTGAATTGTTTATGTATTAAGAAAAGACGCTTTGTAAGCTTTTTTTTTTTTTGGTCTGTATAAGTGGAATTCTATTTTGGCTAAGCTACATTATATGTAACTGTAGAGAGATATCTGTCTACACACACCATTTTTCATGGATTTTTGACAATCATATACAGAATGGGGAACTGATGTACATGGCATGGATCCTCCGCCCTCTCAAACCCCTGTTAAGCTGCTGATTGCCTACTTATAGCACCTATAATTATAAGGTTTAGGCTTTAGATATACAATTCAATGGGTATCTAAACTGCTGCAGTAAACTCGCACCAAATTAACTGTCTCCAGAAAGTGGGCAGACCCTCTCTGGAAACATTACACTGACAACAAAGGGGGTTTCCATGGTGAGCGAAATACCCCTTCTGTCAGAAGAATTCTCAGATGATTTCCCATGTTGCTGAACAGATGTCCATGCATGACCTATTGCTCTCAGGGCAAAGAAACTTCCTAGCACTCCATAAACATAAAAGCTTAGGGTTGCTAAACATACAGGTTTATTTTAAAGTATAGTTTAAAGAAGTCCTGCGGTGTAGTGAAATACATTTACATAACTTAACAGCTGCTGCAAAAAAATTAAGTATGCACACAAAAGTGAGAACACAAAAAAAACAGGCCAACCCAAGTACTAGGTGGGGCTCCTACCAAAAAGGCCACGTGTGCTTCCCCCAAGACTTTTAGGACAGGCCCGAGGACCTACCACCTACTAATCCGGGAGTGATAAAATGCAATTGTGCTGTGCAAAAAAGTGCAAGGACAAAACATACTGAGAAAAAAGGGGAAGTGGATAAGTGCATTTGTGCCATAGTGAAAGACTATGGCAGGACCTTCAGCCAAGAATAGGAAATTCCTTTGGTTCAAAAGGCCCTGTCCTAGAGGCAGGTATGAAAAAAATGCATGTGCAGGATGCAGTGGCCATGGTGCTAAAAACCCCAGATGAGTTCCCCCACTGTGAGAATTACAGCACCCCTAGACTGCTATTTTAGGGGCACATACACCGCGGGCTAGTTTCACAGGCCAGCCCTCGTCCACACCAGTGAAGCCCCATTCTCACCAGAAAGTCATTATAACTTAGAAAGCTTAAGCAGAGCCTTGCCTACAACCGGGGACAAGCCTGGTGTAGCAGGCCAGAATCAACCCAGGAGGAAAAAGGCTCTCCCACCACTCTGAACATTTTACCATCTTACCTGAATATAGCAAGGTCCCAGGCCTCCTTTGATCTAATGAGAACCTCCAGGGCCAGGCATAGCTGACATCCTTCTGTATGTAGTGGGTGGTGAGGCATGGTGGGTGCAGAGTAGTTAAAGCGCCAGACACTTCTTGAGTGCAAAAGAATGTTTATTTCTCTTAACAAACTTTTTGGGGGAAAGAGGGTTAGGGCCAGGACACCCTTAGGTAGTTGCAAGATTAATTGGCAGATTCTGAAACATCAACAGCCATGCAAGGAAAGGCCTCCAGCAAGAAGCCACATCTGCATGTGCAGGAATGCTTTCTCCTATGGCAACAGTCTCTAACAGTTCCTAACACAAAATATAACCGTTCTTTACCTTTCACTACAATCGCTCCTTGTAGTTCTTCAGCACACTGAGGTCTTGGTCTCTCACTAGACCCACTGATTCACTGCCACTGAATCCCTTGAGCTCCACCAATCTTCACGGTGGTATCTTGCTTGGCAAGCTTCACCCTACTGGCATGCTCGGCCCCTAGCTTGACACACAAGGCTGCTCTACAAGCATCGCCTCAGCTGGCTGGGTCCCTGGCTTGATACCCACTGACGTTTCCTGATTCTTTACCATCCCTGTTTGGTGAGAATACTGCTCTGGTACTTGCTTCAGTTATTCACTGTGGTCCCTGGTAATTAGATGGATCCCTTACTGGCAATAGCTTCCCCCTCTACCTCCAAACACTATAAGTTCTCCGGCTGGCAGAACCATCACTTTTGGTTGGACTGCAAGCCGCAGTCCCAACCCTTTGCTGCTCTCTTCCTTCTAGATACCTAAAGCAGCCAGTTGTGCCTGGGATAGGTCCCATCTCCAGCCTAGCAGCCCGGGCAGTACAACACATGTCCACCCAGACAGCCATCCAGGTGGCACAGAACACCAATTACCTGACTCCACCCGAATATACAGTATAGGCCTTCCTAGCAGGCCAAGGGATTCAAGAAAACCCCTGTCCATTGGCTAAGATACCCCATATACTCATAACCTGACCTTGTGTTGCCTTTCTCATATCTAGTACCACCAAGTACCCGACCCTAGTGGTAGAAGAGAAAAGTGCAACAAGGCCAAGCTTAGGGAGAAATCAATAGATCTTTAAAAATCAACCAGAATAATTATTCCTGGCAGGTAAATTTGTGAGGAGCAAGCCTGCCTAAACTCCAGGGTGCTACATCATTATATCAGGAGGGATACTTGCCAACGCCCCCCCACTCAACAAGAAGCACCGGCATTCTCCCTTCCAAAAACTGATAAGAAAAGATACAGTGCATTGAAATTTTCTACATTTTGTCATGTTACAACCAAAAACGTAAATGTATTTTATTGGGATTTTATATTATAGATATAGACCAACACAAAATGGCACATAATTGTGAAATAGAAGGAAAATGATAAATGGCTTTCATTTTTTTTTTACAAATAAATATCTGAAAAGTGTAGCGTAAATTTGTATTCAGTCAATACTTTGTAGAACCACCTTTCACTGCAATTACTATTGCAAGTCTTTTTGGGTATGTCTCTACCATTTTTGTACATCTAGAGAGTGTAATTTTTGCCCATTCTTTGCAAAATAGCTTAAGCTCTGTCAGATTGGATGGAGAGTGTCTGTGAACAACAATTTTCAATTCTTGCCACAGATTCTTAATTCGGTTTAGTTCTGGACTTTTAGTGGGCCATTCTAACACACGAATATGCTTTGATCTAAACCATTCCATTGTAGCTCTGGCTGTATGTTTAGGGTCATTTTCCTGTTGGAAAGTGAAACTCCACCCCAGTTTTAAGTCTTTTGCAGACTCTGACTGTGTTTGCTCCATTGCACTTTTTCTGTGAGAAAATCACGCTCAGAATCAAGCAGAAGAGCCGAACTGCCTATTGAACTTCATTGATCTCGGCTTGTCGTACATGTTGTATGTCACCACGTTCTTGACGGTTGGAATTTCATCCAAAATTAGTGTGACCGTGTGTATGCAAGACAAACTTCAGCCGTTTTCATGCTAAAAAAAACCTTGGTTTTCTTGTCGGAAATCGCGATCGTGTGTACAAGGCATAACAGATTTTCTTCTAAGATTGCCCTGTATTTGGCTCCATCCATCTTCCCATCAACTCTGACCAGCTTTCCTGTCCCTGCTGAAGAAAAGCATCCCCACAACATGATGCTGCCACCAACATGTTTCACGGTGGGGATGTGTGTTCAGGGTGATGGGTAGTGTTTCTGCCACACATAGCGTTTTGCTTTTAGAACAAAAAGTTAAATTTTCGTCTCATCTGAGCAGAGCACCTTCTTCCACATTTCCGGCCAAAATAATGGAACGAGCCGCAGTGTGGCAAATTCAGCACCATCTCAAATCCAATTCCGTTTTGGATGATTTCCAATCTGGATTCCGACCAGAAAGAAGTCCTGAAACCGCCTTGACCAAAGTCCAGGACGATCTCCTCTGGGCCCTGGACAGAAATGAGGCTTCGGCTTTGGTAATGCTGGATCTGTCGAAAGCATTTGATACCATCAATCATTCTAGACTACTTGATCGTTTAGGGACTGTGGCAGGCATTGATGGTACATGCCCCAGTTGAAAAGCTTATGGCTCGAAACATGTCAGGTACATAAGCCCATACGCTATTTGCCTACCACGCTACCTATCCATGTGATCACCTGTACTGGTCTTTCCGCAGTCTTGTACTTTTTAGCCTATTTTTTATTTATTTTTTGCCTATTTTTCTGTATACCATTTTATGCCTAATAAAGGCCTTTTTTACTGGAAGTAACCACACTATGCGTAGTTGTGTGTGTTTTCTTACCTTACATGATTCTATGATGGGTCTACCTGCCACAATGCCATTATCCATAAGTTTCCCCTGAAGGATTTTCCCTCACATTTGGATCAACTCGACTTCTGATGATCGATTGTCTATTGGCTCAACGGTCTCCCATTGACATCATAGCCTTCCAGGAGTTCGTACATGCTTGATTGACACACCGTCGCTGACGCGTGTGTCCACGCCATCCGGTAAGAGTACCCACCTTTTATCTGTACTGATTGGATGTTGCTGTGGATCATATGAGATTGACCGCCGATGGGGTTTTTACTACCTGTTTAAATCACTGAAGTATCTGATTCCTGTGTTGATGGACTTATTATACACGTTTTTGCAATTCCGTTTGCCTTAATGTGATTCTGTTCATTTTATATTGGGACTTTTTCATCACCAGAGTTTCCATTTCTTGCTTTTTATTTACATTGCTATTTACAACATATATTAGCATTTGCTTTTTTATCTTTGGACGTATCTCTCCGGGATATTTATTGGTGATACATATCTATTTTCACTTGAGTGTGAAGTACCCTGGTGGTACCATTTGGTATTTCACTTATTTTGATTTTTAGTTTTTAGTTTTTTTTAAAAATATTTTTTTTTGCACATTATTTGATATTTACACGTATTGGTCTAGTGCAATTTTATATATTCTTATATTTGCTCCATAATTGGGGCACCTGATTTGAATACCTTGATCACATATTTGGTTTCACTCCAGATATTATTTAGCTCTGCACTTTTTTTCTTTTTTGTTTCTGTATACAACATGGTCCATTGTTGGTGCTGGCTGCTATATTTCTACATTTGTTTTTAAGTCTAGCGCAACTTTTTCGTTATTTTCTATTGATGGTACAGCATTGGCATGGATGACCTCATTCCTGCTGGACAGGGTTCAGAGAGTAAGGCTGGGATTGCACTCCTCTTCTGATAGTCCCCTGTCCTGTGGAGTCCCTCAAGGATCGGCCTTATCGCCGCTCCTGTTTAACATTTACATGAGGCCTCTGCTGTATATCATCCTCCGCCACAACCTATCTTTTCATGTCTATTCTGACGACACCCAGCTCTGTATTCCTCTGCCCAAGGATGGGGGGGGGGGGGGGCACAGATAACAGGCCACCTGCCTGGAGGAAATTCAAGCCTGGATGGGGGCCAATTATCTTATGCTTAATGGCTCCAAAACTGAGTGCATGGTCTTATGCAATCAGTCATGGGCGGGCGGTTTCCTTACTTTCCCTACTTGGCCAGACTCGTTTTCATCGGTCCCAGTACCAGTCACCCAGGTCAGGGATTTGGGTATCATCTTGGACGATAGATTAACGCTACGACCACAGGTAAACCAGGTGGTGAGTTCTTGTCACTTCCACTTGAAACACCTGAGGTCGACTTTTCGCTTCATTAAAGAATCGCACAAGATCTCAATGGTTAATGCCATTATTGAAAGTCGATTAGATTACTGTAATGCTTTGTACCTGGGTTTACCTAATAACATCATGCACAAACTACAGCTTATTCAGAACGTAGCCCTGCATTGGCTATCCGTGAAGGAACGGGTTCTGTTTAAGACTGGTTGCATGGTGCACAGGGCTACCCATGGCAAGGGGCAGGATAAATTCACCAAATATGTGCCTAACCGTACTTTAAGGTCAGCTAAATCAGAAACTTTGGTGATCCCTAAAGTTCGAAAGAAAAAATGTGGAGGGAGGACGAGTGCGGTTCAGGGAGCACTGTTTTGGAACTTCCTGCCTCTAAGGCCTCGTACACACGATCAAATCTGTCTGCTGGAAACGGTCTGCTAGACCGTTTCAGCAGACAGATTCGATCGTGTGTACGGCAAACAGACGGATTTGGCCACCCGACAGATTTCAAAGCATGCTTTGAAATCTGTCGGCTGGGAACCCGTCCGCCTGACATGTCTGCTGGTTAGTATGCTAACCAGCAGACATGTCTTCTCGCACACGCGCCGAATGATTTTGACGCATTCGCGGAAGTGTTTTACTTCCTGGTGCGGTGACATGGCGGCGTCAACGTCACCGCCACGTCACCGACACGTGTACACGCGAGCAAACCAAAATGCCAGCAGACAGATTTGTTCAAATTGGTCGGACAGACCGTTTTGAACAAATCGATTGACTCGTGTGTACGAGGCCTAAAACTAAGGCTTGAGAATGATCTTTTTAAGTTCAGGAAGCTTCTAAAACCTGAGCTTTTTAGTCAAGCCTATGGAATCACATAGGTGTATAGTTCTTTGATCTGCTAACCATTTTAAATTTGATCTGTTCCGCTGCCTGTGTGTTTTTTTTTTGTTTTGTTTTTTGTTTTTTGGTTGTTGCTGTATTGTTGTTCTCAGCGCATCGAGGCCTACGGGTAACTGACTGCATTTTGTACCTTTTTGTACTTTTTAAGAATTTTATAAATAAATAAATAAATGTTTGCTGTGTCCCTCACATGCTTTCCACCAACTGCAAACTGGATTTCTTATGGCATTCTTTGAACAATGACTTTCTTCTTGCCACTCTACCATAAAGGCCAGATTTGTGGGGTGCACGACCAATGGTCGTCCTTTGGGCAGATTTTCCCACCTGAGCTGTGGATCTCTGCAGTTCCTCCATAGGCCCCTTGGTTGCTTCTCTGAATAATGCTCTCCTGGGGGAGGCACGGTGGCCTGCATTAACCATTGCTTAGTATTTGGGATTCAGCCAGAGGGGGTGCTCCACTGCTGGCCAATCAGGGCAGGGGGCACATCAGCCAGGTGGAAAGAGCAGCATGACTTAAGCGTCTTGTTTTCCTAACAGCCCCTGTATTGTTGGTGATTTGCTTCCTACAGTAAACAGAGTACTTCTAAAGTAAATATTTGGGTACTATTGAAAAACCTCTAGTATTGGGATTTATTTTGGCAACAAAAAAACTAAAATATAGCGAACAAATTTATTTCTTGTACAAAAAATATTATAAATACATTTCAATATATCCTATTTAGACATTAAAAACATGAAAAAATAGATAAAGATGATATAGTTGCCACGATTTAAAAACCTCCAGATCAACTAGTGGTAGAAGAAGAGCAGCTTAGCCAACGCGTTTCAAGTAGTTCATCAGGGATATTGTTGTATCATTATCTATAATAAATAAACAAATCATTTAAAATCAAACAAACATTGAACCACATTTCCCCCTATTGGTATAAACAGGTAGTGACTCACATTTCAAATTTCAGTATCCTCAAAGAGCAAATGCATTTCCAATGAAGACTGTGGTATTGGTTCCCCTTATTTCTCTGCGCGCTTCTCCACCTTTCATGACTATACAAGAACATGACGCTTAAATACTGTTTTTAGATGCTGTGCCAAAAAGTAATAAAAAGGGAGTTGTTATAATTTAAGCAAAAGCCCTCACTTCTAAAAAGTATATAGAGGAGAGGTATGGCAGAAAACCTTACCCGCACAAAGGTGGAAAAAAGAAGAAAAACAGCTCCTAGTTCAAAAGACTGGCTCCTTCAGCTTGAAAGAGGAATTTTCCACCGTTACCACATATAAGGCTTTCTAGCACCTTCAAGAAGCTCATTCAGCTATCAAGCTGAGGAGAGGGAATGGCGCCATGTACTCTCCTTGGTGTCCTTTTAAACCAGTTTCCTGGACCTCATTGGTCCACTCCGGTCATGTGGCATCACGGTGCCCAACTCGTGCGTTATGCTCACAGCTAAAATTGCACAGCATGTCAAAACGCATTAGGGACACGCCGCGTTCTCATAGCACCCGCCCCCACCTGGTATGACGCAGCTCACTCTGGGAAATGAAAGCATCCGCGTCAGGTCCTGCGTCACGTCCCGCTGCCCGGATGTAAACATCCAAACAGAACAGGTTCGGCCATGTTGGAACAGGGCGGTGGTGCAACTCCAACCATCCAAGCCTTGCATTACGGGCAACAAACCCATGAAACATTGCTCGACGGTTATTGAGACTCAGAACAGCAAAGGAAAGAAAGAGAGACTATTGTATAAATACATATATCTCAAAGATAGTAAACAACAAGTCCTTTCAAGTCCTGTAAATCACTAAAAGCAGCGCTAATCATCACTCCCATCAGACTGATCAATCATTTCCTACGAACAGTTCATAAGAAGTGTGGAATACAAGCCAAGTGTATCACCATGTGATTAATGTTGGTTTAGAAGGTGTTCTTCACTCCAAAATAACATCCACCATGTGTCACACACCCCTTTCGGCTATATACTCACCAGAAAGCTGAGTATAGTAGGCTCTGCATAGAGGTGTCTTTAACAGCGTCAGCGTCACTAGGTCACTTCCTGATGCCGTGAGGTTAGCCTCACGGCATCAGGAAGTGACCTAGTGACGCTGTGCGCTCCATCTGCGTTCCATCTGAGCTTCAGACATAGGGAAGTAACGCTTAGAGTGTCTGCGGTGGACGCAGTAAACTTTATTGAAGCCAGCAAACCGAGTGTGAACAGGATGGACGGAGCATCCATATAATGAATACCGAAAGTAATTTTAAACATTTGGGACTGTATATGTTATACTTTATGTCAAGAGAGATTTGTAAATAAATGAAGAGTGACGGGATTACACTATTGTGAGCCTTCTATTTCTTTATGAATCTGGACAATCGTGGATACTGACAGCACCATTTGGGGAGATCAATCGGAGTGTGATCCAGGAGTTGATTAAAGACACCTCTATGCAGTGCCTACTATACTCAGCTTTCTGGTGAGTATATACCCGAAAGGGGTGTGTGACAGTCACATGGTGGATGTTATTTTGGAGTGAAGAACACCTTCTAAACCAACATTAATCACGTGGTGATACACTTGGCTTGTCTTCCACACTTCTTATTAACTGTTCATAGGAAATGATTGATCAGTCTGATGGGAGTGATGATTAGTGCTGCTTTTAGTGATTTACAGGACTTGAAAGGACTTGTTGTTTACTATCTTTGATATATATGTTTACAATTTTTAAGTGGCTGCTGAACTTTTGAAGTTAATTTTATTTTTTAACCATATTAATTTTTTAACCGTATTATTGTCATTTTCACATATATAATTTTATACACCATTTTTAGGATATTATTTATGGTGTTTTGTGAAATTAAGCTACTTAATAACCTGTTAGCTGCTGAGCGCCGAGATAGTGAAAGAAGGCCAGGGACTTCACAATTTTTTTGTATATTGTATAAATACAGCATAATCTCCCGGTTCTGACCCCTACCCCTCTGGAGTGACATTCACATGAGGGATACAAAGGGGGGGCAGAGACAAATACCACCGGTTCCAGAACCCCAAGGGTTAATTAGTTGTCCTAATATAAGTAAATATTTGGGGAGAAAAAAGTGTAAAATCATGATTAGCAAGAACAATTTTTTGCAGTTATTTGTGCAACATTCAAATGTACTTATTTTAGCTTTTAAAGTGGTATTAAACCCAAAAGCAAACATGTATTATAGTGCAGCTTACTAATTCTTAGGCCGCGTACACACGATCAGACAGGTCCGATGAAACTGGTCTGCAGACCAGTTTCATCAGACCAGTTCGATGGTGTGTACGGCCCATGCTTTAAAAAGGTTTGATGGTTAGTAGGCCAAAGCATCGGACCAAAAACCTGCATGCTCAGAATCCATTCGACGCATGCTTGGAAGCATCGAACTTCCTTTTTTCAGCACGTCGGTGTGTTCTACGTCACCGCGTTCTGGTCTGATCTAATTTTTGGTCCGATGGTGTGTACGCACATCAGACCATCAGACCACTTCAGCCTGGTCCGATGAAAACGGTCAGTCAGACCGTTCTCATCGGACCTGTCTGATCGTGTGTACGCGGCCTTAGATGTGATGGCTGCATTTGTTTTCTCTTTTAGGCCTTCTTTCGTCTATGTTCACATGGTGATCCAGCCAGATAGTATGTTGTTTTTTAAAAGAATATGCTTTTCAGCAGAATTAATCAGTTATAGAGATGAGACAAACCATTTTAGACCTCAATAATATGATCATTGTCAGCCTCTCAGTTTTTCAGGCGGACTCGATTGGACCATCCATTCTCCTCTATGGAGCTGCAGGTGTAATTGGACATGTGTCCATTTACACCGGTTTACATCCAATCCGATCCACTAAAAACAGACGAATGGGCGTCCATTCCTTTTCTGCCTGGCGGATGGCAGTTGGGTGTGGTGGAGCGGACACAGAACAGCCATCTGCCTACTCAGGGGGGATCAGCAGACAGATCATCCACTGAGCAAGCGGGCCTTGCACCAAGTAGAAGGGGCTTAACACTGATAGGGGCTCTTACAATGATCAGCTTTTATTTATTCATGTAAAACCTTTATCTAGGGTTGTCCCGATACCTATACTAGTATCGGTATCGGGACCGATACAGAGCATTTGTGCAAGTACTTGTGCTCCCACAAATGCTCCCGATGCCTGACCCGATACTTGGTCAGCAGGCAGAGGTTTTGAGCAGAGAGGGCAGGCAGAGTTTGCGAGCGGAGAGGGCGGGTGTATGCTGCTCTCCCCTTCCGCGTGCCGCGTCCCCCTCCATGTGTGTCCCCTTCCGTGATGCCGCTCTCCCCCCGAGTGATGTTGCTGTCCGCGCTTAGTGTCCCCCTCCGTGATCCTGCTGTCCTCATCCATGCTCTGTGTCCTCCATGCTCTGTGTCCCGATGCCTGTGTCCTCCATGCTCTGTGTCCCGATGCCTGTGTCCTCTATGCTCTGTGTCCCGATGCCTGTGTCCTCTATGCTCTGTGTCCCGATGCCTGTGTCTTCCATGCTCTGTGTCCCGATGCCTGTGTCCTCCATGCTCTGTGTCCCGATGCCTGTGTCCTCTATGCTCTGTGTCCTGATGCCTGTGTCCTCCATGCTCTGTGTCCCGATGCCTGTGTCCTCCATGCTCTGTGTCCCGATGCCTGTGTCCTCCATGCTCTGTGTCCCGATGCCTGTGTGCTCAATGCTCTGTGTCCCGATGCCTGTGTCCTCCATGCTCTGTGTCCCAATGCCTGTGTCCTCCATGCTCTGTGTCCCGATGCCTGTGTCCTCCATGCTCTGTGTCCCGATGCCTGTGTCCTCCATGCTCTGTGTCCCGATGCCTGTGTCCTCTATGCTCTGTGTCCCGATGCCTGTGTCCTCCATGCTCTGTGTCCCGATGCCTGTGTCCTCTATGCTCTGTGTCCTGATGCCTGTGCCCTCCAAGTCTGTTTAGTTGATTTTGTGAAAAGTTCAGAGTCAAGCACATTGTATTGGGTCAGAGCTAAGCCTTTAATGGCTATAAGAGCAGAAGCAGTTTTTTTTTTTTAAGTGTTGCTCGAGGTTTTCATTTTTTTTTTTTCAATGTTATTTTTCCACTTGGTAAAGGGAATTCTAGAATGTAACACATGCTGTTTTTTTGCCTAAGGCAAACCTGTATAGAAAATTGAAAACGATGTGACACATATGTTTCATAAAACTGTAATATGCATGTTTTATCTTTCCGTGGAAGTCAAATAAAGTAGGACACATTGTTCATTATTGTGAAATATTTGTCAGTGAGTGTGAAGTATCCTGTAATTAAAAACAGCTCATAAATACATTTAAAAGGTAAGGTAAGCTCTACAGGTACCGGGGTGAGGGGCATTCACTAAAAACACTTTGAAAAGCAATAAATGTCGCTCTTCCTGATCATCTCCTGTACTATGTCTGCAGTCTCTGATCATCTCCTGTAGCATGTCTGCAGTCATCTCCTGTATGGGATGAGAAAGAAAGTTTACCGCACAGAGGTCCCAGGGAACTGCAAGGTGGAGTCCAAACACCTGGGTGCAGGCACTGCAATAGTATGCAAAAATGTATGGAGAAAAACCGGGACGGCCGCACTCCAAAAAAATGGTTTCTTTTAATAAAACTGGTCACAACATGAACATGTCACAGCAAAAAATCAGGAGAAAAGCTGACGCGTTTCACACTATCATACAGTGCTTATTCATACTGATGGGGGGTCTGCACTGAGGGGGGTGTCTGTACTGATGGGGGGTCTGCACTTGGGTGGGGGTGTCTGTACTGATGGGGGTCTGCACTGATGGAGGGGTCTATACTGAGGAGGCAGGGGGTCTATATTGATGGGGGGGTATGTACTGAGGGAGGGGGTCTGTACTTGGTGGGGGTCTGTACTAAGGGAGGGGGTCTATACTGTGGGAGGGGGGTCTGTAGTTAGTGGAGGGGGGTCTGTACTGCGGAAGGGGGGGTCTGTACTGAGGGGGGACTGACACCATTTTTTTCGCACCGGGTGACACCAACTCTAGTGAGGCCACTGGGGGTAAGAAGTGCTTAAAGCAGAAGTTCCACTTTTGGGTGGAACTCCACTTTAAGTCAGTGTCCACAATTACTGACAGCCCCTCTGTTAAAACAATATATACAATTTAGGGCTGTTACTGATCAAAATTTTTGTGTTCGGTTAATCGTTTTTTTTTTAATCGATTAATCGACTAATTATGATTAATTATAACATACAGATACAACTACTTTTAGCTGATCTCCTTGCAGGCTGATTCCCAGTGTAGCTACCAACCACTGGAAAAATGGATAGCAGGATACAAAAAACACACAAAGGCAGCGCTTGATGGGAATAGCATTAAAACTTTTATAGTCTTCAAGTAGGTAACCAAATAAATATTGCACTGGAGATAAAATCGATGTAGCTACATAAACTGTAAAAATGGTGCGAGTAGACTAATACCAAATGGTACCAAAAGCAGTCAAAAAAACATGTAGCTAAGTATGATACTGGTATAAAAATGTGTACAACGATACCACTGCTGAATCCAGATGAGGAGGGGTTAACATCAGTCTGTCGGCATGTAGATGTCCCATGAAGGGAACTATCACAACTCCCAGTGGATGGCTGTAGAATCCAAGGTTGATAGAGGGAAGTGATAGAGGGAAGTGATAGAGGGAAGTGTAACCTCCCTTGCGTGTGGCAGATAGTAAAGTCCTGCCGGCATGCAGATATGAAGGTACAGCAAAGGAGCCCTTCAGATGGACACAGCAAGCCCAGCCGGTGTCCGTGACCTTACCGGATCTCCGACGGAACTCCCTGAAGGCCCAGAAGCTGGCGGAGAGGTGTGTACCAATCAAAAGAATTTTAATCGATCAAAAAGATTTTGATCGATCAAAAAAATTAAAGATTAATCGATTATTTAAAAGTTAATTTGCAGAGTTAGATTTCACTCTGACATCAGCTGGGCGGTGACGTGACCATACATCGACGATGTGGATTAAGGTATTTAGAATTAGAATTTTATTTTATATACTGAGTTGTATATATATATATATATGTTTGAACCGAAGGGCTGTCACACACAG
Source organism: Rana kukunoris (assembly GCA_029574335.1). NCBI lineage: Eukaryota > Metazoa > Chordata > Amphibia > Anura > Ranidae > Rana > Rana kukunoris. The sequence goes on from CM056051.1 coordinate 100,185,591, forward strand.
GAGATGACAGGCAGGGAGAGGGGAAGGAGGAGAGCAGCAGGATTACAGAGGCAAGTTAACTGACCATGGTAATCAGGAATCAGTAGCCATGATAACCGCGGTCAGCACACAGGAACTGGCAGGATCAACCAGGTTTTTTTCAGAATACAAAGGAACAAATGGCACCGCAAAAGCACTTTGCGGTTTAACATGTTTTTAAGGAATAAGATCTCCTTCTTTTTTTCTTTTTTTTTTTTTTTTAGGGTTGAATGAATGAATGAATGAATGAATGAAAAAACTTATATAGCGCGGCACATGCGAATTAAATCGCCTCTGGGCGCTCGTTGTTCCTGTCTCCTTTGGAATCAAAAGAGATGAGTCTTGATCTTTCTCCTGAATGCTAGGTGGTTCTCCTCCAACCGAATGCTGGTTGGTAAAGCGTTCCATAGTCTGGGACCTTGGACCGCGAATCTTCTATCTCCTTGGGACTTGTAGCTGGCTTTCGGTATCTGGAGTAGATTTTGGTTGGTGGATCGCAAGATGCGATTGGGATTATGAATTTTTATTTTTTCGCACAGATATCGGGGAGCATTCCCATGGATACATCTATGCGTTAGACAGAGTGCTTTAAAAGCAATTCTGTCTTTCACTGGCAACCAGTGAAGGGCTCTCAGTGAAGATGAGATGGATTCCCAGGGTTTTTTCCCAGTCACAAGTCTGGCGGCCGTATTTTGAACGACTTGCAGACGAGCGATTTGGTACTTCGGGAGTCCGAGGTAAAGGGCATTTGCATAGTCCAGTCTGGAGTTAACAATTGTTCCCACCACGACTGCTACGTCTTCTTTAGGAATGAAAGGAATAAGTCTGCGTAGTAGGCGCAGCAGATGGTGAGATCCGCTGACTACTGACCCTATTTGTGCGTCCATTGTCATGTGGGAGTCGAAGATGACACCAAGACTTTTGACTTTGGCGCTAGGGGTGATGATTTTGCCCAGAATGGGCGGGGGTGTCCACGTTGTTGCTGGTTGGTTCCTACGCTTGGCGTGAAACAGGAGAAGTTCTGTTTTCGCTCCATTGAGTTTAAGATAACTCTTGGTCATCCAGTCCTCTATCAAAGAGAGACATGTCTCTAGATTGAGGTGGTGATCCTTTTTATTGCAAATGCGGAAATACAGTTGCGTGTCATCTGCATATGAGTGATAGAGCAGTTTTTGACTGCTGATGATTTCAAAAAGAGGACGAAGATAGATGTTGAATAACACAGGCGATAGAGGGGATCCTTGAGGGACTCCGCATGATACTGTGCGTTTTCCAGAGGTGAAAGGTCCTAACTTCACTATTTGCGAACGGTTTTCCAAGAAAGAGGAGAACCAAGATAAATCGTCTTCTGCGACTCTGGCTACTTCAGCTAGCCGAGTCAATAGAAGCTTGTGGTCTACAGTGTCGAAAGCTGCGCTTAGGTCCAACAGAACCAGGAGACAAGATTCTCCTTCGTCTGCGGCCTCGAGAGCGTCGTCCCATATCTTGAGCAATGCGGTTTCTGTCCCGTGTCCGGGCCGGAAACCCGATTGATATGGATCAAGTAGGTTATGGGTATCTAGATGCTGTTGCAGCTGTTGTACCACTACTTTCTCCATGACCTTAGAAAGAGAGTTTAGGCCTGTTATGGGACGGCGGTGGAGTGGATCCTTGGGGTCCAGGGTGGGTTTCTTCAAGATAGGCCGAATTATACCCTCCTTCAACTGGGAGGGCACTATGCCCTCCCTAAAGGATTGGTTAATAAGCTGCGTGATCGGAGCCGCCAGAAAGTCGGCACATTCCTTCAGCAGTTTAGTGGGGATGATATCATTCGGCGCAGTGCTGTTACGCAGAGCGCCGATGATATTTTTAATGTCATGAGTACAGACGGGTTCCAGCGTGAACTCACCTGATTGTGGTGAGTTTCTGCCGGTGTTGTGTGAATAATTACTGGGGGGGCTACGGGGGGAGTTGTTCTGCTGAATGCTTTGCCGGATTCCCTCAATTTTATTAATGAAGTAATCCGACAATTCATTGCAAAATTCTTGTGTGTCCGAATTGGGGGCTTCAAGACATCCTGGATTCATGGTCTGAGTGACCAGCTTGAAGAGCTCGCGGGGGCGGTTGAGGGCGCTGTTGATAGCCTCAGAAAAATAATTTTTCTTGGCATCGAAAATTTCCTTGTGGTATTTTCTAGTTATTGCCTTGTAGATGGAGAGGTTCTCAACTGATGGACTTCTCTTCCAGGCGGCTTCAGCCCTTCTGCGCTCTTGCTTCAGTGACGCCAGCTGGTTGTTGAACCAGCCTGCGTTATTTTTCCGGATGTGGGTTTTACGTTTCGGCGCTATTAAGTCGGCTGACTGTAATAGGGCTGTGTTAATGGAATCCAGTGTTTCTTCAGCCGATTGATGCGGCTGAATTCTTTTTATTTTTTTCCTTAACGTGGCTTTGAAGAGTTCCGAGTGGAGCTTCTTCTGACATCTAGTCCAGTGTGTTGTCACTGGGTTTGATGTTTTTATTAAGGAGGGGAAATTGGGAATAATGAATTTAATTGCATGGTGGTCTGTCCATGGCAATGGTTCATTTCCCAAGATTTTTATTTCCAGATCGTGTCTGAAAATAAGATCGAGCGTGTGACCTGAAGCATGTGTGGGCCCACTTACTAGTTGCTGAAGCCCTAATCCTTCCAGGTGGTCAATGTAGGCGTCGGCAACGGGGTCTTGCGGGGAGTTGGCCCAGAGGTTGAAATCCCCGAGCAGCAAAAGGTGTTTGCTATTCAGGGTATAGGTGGAGATAAAGTCCGTCAATGAAGGGAGAAACTGCGATTTTGGGCCGGGTGGCCTATAGCAGAGTAGAATCCGGACTGTCTCCTGGGAGTTTGCTTGCAGTTGTAGAGTAAGGGTTTCCATGAATGGAAGAGGGTTTTGAAGGACTGGTTTTGTGATCGCAAGGTGCGTCTTATGGATCACCGCCAGTCCTCCTCCTCTTTGCCCTATTCTGTTTTCCGTTATAATACGGTAGTTATCTGGCACCAATTCTCCTAGAATGGTGTTACAGTCGGCTGTAAGCCAGCTCTCTGTAATAAAGAGGCAGTCTAAGTCATGTTGCAATAAGAAATCATGGATTTCTAATCGGTGTTTTACTGCCGATCTAGTGTTGATCAAAGCACATGATATGTGCTTAGGTTGGGGCAAACGGCTGAGACCTTTGACAATTGATCTTCGATTGATCCTCAATAGGCGCTCCGTTTGAAGGGCTTTTTTGGTAATGGCTGGTAGTATTGCGGCAAATCGCCTCAGACTCCAAATGGCCTCTGCCGAGTATTGCAGATTAACCATGGTAGCCAAACACCAGGGGGGGGGGGTTAAGGATTGTCAAGGATTAACTGAATCCTCAATCCTGGCTTGGTCCAGAGGAAGGCAAAAAAACCCTGACCGTGCTACGCCAATATGTAGCGGCAGGGAAAAAAATTCCTTCCTGACCCCTTGATAGGCGATCGGCGAACCCTGGATCAAGTTGTAATAGTTGAGATTTGGGGCTGGGTGTAGTAAGATGACCTGCCGATCGGCAGCAGGATCCAGGCTGAAAAAAAACTCCCAGATTAGGTGGATCGGTGCTGCCGTTGGGGCCAGGACTGGTAGACAGGGGTGTGAGGTACTTTCCAGGGGGTAAGGGGTGGGTATCAGGTCCGTTTTGGGACTTTGGTGGCGGTTGGAGGGGATGAGAAGCGGCGCGCCGCTAGGCCGCGGGTGAAGCCGCGGCCTTTCCTAGTTGCGGCTGCCGCGATTGCCTCCAGGCCGGCGCGGAGGTACCGAGAAAGCGCCCGAGACGGCGGAAAATTGCAGGGATTGCAGGGATAGGTGGCGGATGGTTAGCTAGAGAGGGGCTAGTAGTGTGGGGGCATAGAAGGGTAGGTGTGGATAGGGTGGAGAGACGTGGCTTTAAGTTGCAGCGGTGGCTTGTCCTGAAAAGGACGGCTGCCTGCAACCTCAGTGGATGGCTTACCTGCTGGAGAGGGGTGAAGGAGGAAAGCCAGGGGGGCCAGGTAGAGCCGGGGGAAAGCCGGTGGTGAGTTGCTTGAGGGATAGAGGGGTAGAGCAAGCCTACCTAGCAGTCTGCCTAGCCACTATCTGCCTGTCTGGTCCCTGGCGAGAGCAGACTCGAGCGGAAGACCGGAGCGTCCTACTCTCCCACTGACACTGACTGACTGACTAGACTATAGAGAGAGGTTACAGCCACTGTGCTCTCACAGGCAATTGCTAACCATTTTGGAGTATCCCATGCCTTCAGCCCCTTTAATGTTACACGTTTTATCAGCCATAATCCACAAAAAGACAACCCCTAGACTGTTTAATGGAGCTGGGGTGAATGGACTGTTGCTTGGGTGGCTGGCAGTCTCTGTGCTGTTTGGCGGAGAACCAGTTAAAATCAGCGGCCCCTGAGGGGGTAGTGCTACAACAGTACCACCTTTAAAACAGCTCTCGAGAAAGTTTATTGATTGTAAATGAAGATTTCATGCCTTTGTGAATGATTTTATACATTTAGAAATGGGTGTGGACTGTGGAATGTGGATGAAACTCTTGAATTCAGTGTTTGGCAGGGGAGTGCCAATACCTTTTCCCAGTACAACTCTTACAAAAACCTCTAAATGTCAGTAACTATGTTGACATTTTAATAAAGCTTTTATTTAGCCGTCTTTCAAAATAATACACACTGTAAAAATGTTTGTTGTGCTGTCCACTCATATAAACTATTGAACCATTATTGATCTTAGGTCTTAGGTTTCTCAGAGAATGGGAGATGGAGATGAATTGTTCATTCTCTGATTCTCAACAACACGCCATTCGGAGTCTGACCCACACCTCTTCTATTTGTGCAGCAGCAACGATCCAAGAGGCTAGCTATAAAATGTTAACGTGGTGGCACAGGGTTCCGAAGCTGTTGGCTGTGGTGTATCCCTTTGTCTCAGATGGGTGTTGACAGGGTTGTGGTCAGCAATGCTTGCACATTCACATATTTTTGGAATGTCCCAAGATCAGACCATTTTGGATGGGGGTCTGGAAACTAATCTCAGATATCACTACTGTACAAATAATGATGGCCTGAGGCAATGTCTGTCACACATTAGCATATGAGAAAGGCATCATTACCAGCCTTTTAAATGCTGCGAAAGGTTTAATCACTCTATATTGAAATAAAACACACACACTCAACTGAAGACTAGATTAAACAAATCAATAATATTATGGAAGTGAAGGAATAGGTACACACCTGTCAGGACAGATTTCTATCAAAAGTGGGTGACCTGGATGCATTTTCCTTCCTCTATAGCAGGGGTGTCAAACTCAATTTCATTGTGCGCTGCATCAGCATTATGATTACCCTCAAAAGGGCCGGTTGTATCTGTAATATTAGATGTCCAGTGCATCCCCTCCCCTTTACATTAGATGTCAAGAGCCACTCCACCATCAGAAGTTGAGTCCCACACTCTCCCTTACATCACAATGCACCCCCATTCCTTATGCTGCTACTGGGAAGAAGCTGGATGCATTGCTTGAAAACAGAAAATAAGGTTCTAAAGTAGGACCAGAGGAGGACTGGAGCTCCCCTGCAGGAGAGGTGCGAGGGCCACATAAAATGGCCTGGAGGGCCGGATTTGGCCCGCGGGCCTTGTGTTTGCCACCTGTGCTCTATAGGAAGCCAACAATGAGTGAATGGTTGGCCTTGATAGGTGTAGGAGGCTGCTGTACTCTATTAGCTTCCCTTCTTTTTTATCCACCTTGTTGTTTTGGTGTTTCTTAGGTTGATTATGTCCCCCATTCCTCTTGACCTGTTGGTTCATGAGTTGTTGGGTCCTGTTCACTGGGGGGAGACAAGTGGCTTTGCCTTTCCATACTGTAAAGCTCAACCCCATTTTTTTTGGAGCAGCCTTGTTCCTGTTGCTACATGAATGTTGTGGTTTTGACATTTGTATTACTGGATTCCATGTAGTTATGGTGAGATTTAAAAAAAAATATATGGAAGTGACTGTGTGTGTTTGTCTACTTAATCACAAACAGACAAATAATTTCCCAGCACACTAACCAGCTGGCCTGCACAAAAAAAACCTGAAACTGTCAATTCACGTTAAAAGTGGTTTTAGTTGCACACATTTGCAAATATATGTGGAAGCCACAGTGCCTACATCAAGGCCCCTCTGTAAACTACAGGCCTGATTTGCTTCTCCTTAAATGTACAGGGACACACTGGATACCCAGCAGGGGCACAATGGTGGCTGAAGATATTAAATGTGTCCCCACACCAAATTCAGCAAAGAAGCTATACTAAAAGATGGCACCCTGGGCTAGGACAAGGGGTGGGCTGGAGGGTGTCTGCCCTGGGTGCACCAGTTTACTGTATGGATGGGGATGCCAGCAAGCTCATTCTGATACAAAGCATTTTGACAACAGGATGACTGCTGAGTGTAGAATCCCCTAAGCTTGCACATAATTAAGGGGGGGCACAGTTTGGCTTCTTTGCCCTGGGCACTGGATGACCTTGTCCCATCACTGCTGACAGCTACCCGAATTTATGCTATATATGCTCCAACTTGAGTCTGTAATTAAAGTTTTGCTTATGGGTATTGAGTTTGTTCATGCTGTAAGGTTTTAGAAGATGCTGTAATAAGTCAACTGCCTTATCGGCTACAACCACCAGTGGTAAATCGGGACCAGACATGCTTGGCAGAGGTATTTCTGCTGGAATATTGAAGGTGTTCTTATAAATAACTTTGCCCATATTTAAATATTGGAAGATCTGACAATCACATGAACTGCCATAAGGTTTTAGGCCTTGTACACACGAGCAGACAGATTTGTTCAAATCGGTCGGACAGACCGATTTGAACAAATCTGTCTGCTGGGATGTATTGGTTTGATCGTGTACACACGATCAAACCAAAATTCCCGCCGGCAGACGGCGCGCTGACATGTCGGTGACGTGGCGGTGACGTTGACACTGCCACGTCACTGCACCAGGAAGTGAATTACTTCTGCGCATGCGTCAAATCCATTTGACGCATGTCCGAGAAGATATGTCTGCTGGTTAGCGTACTAACCAGCAGACATATCGGGCGGACAGGTTCCCAGCCGACAGATTTCAAAGCATGCTTTGAAATCTGTCGGGTGGCCAAATCCGTCGGCTCGCCCGTACACACGATCAAATCTGTCTGCTGGGACAGTCGGGCCGACCGTTTCCAGCAGATAGATTTGATCGTGTGTACACGGCCTTACAGTGATGAAGCGCATGTTGGTATCCAAGAATCCCATGAGAGAAACTGAAAAGCATTTTGTAGTGATAATACCTAAATCCTGAATTCATTAGCTTCACATCTCTCACATATTTTCTGTTCAATGCCCCTATACAAAAAATAAGAGAATATATTCAGCGCTGGAAAAAATAAATAAAGTACCAATATATGCAAGCCAGCACTAAGAACAATTCATAAAAAGTGCCAAGTGTAAGTGAAATAAAAAGAGTGCGGCGCAAAATAAAAACAATAATAATAATAATAATGGTGACAATAAATATACTTATAAAAATATAAATTATTTGAAAATAGTGTCCAAGTCCAAGGAAGTCCATAAAGCAATGAATCCACAGCCTTAAACGATTTCCAGAGTGGAAAGTGAAAAGGAACACCAAAGAATATCCTCCACCAGTGTAAGATGGACTCTCACCTCTCTGCTTTGACCCAGATGGATCTCAAAGCATAATCTGTGTAATCAGAAATCAGCTGACAGCCTTCATAGGCAGACGGATGGATAGGGTAAAAACCATAGATCCGGATTCAATGATTTCTCAACATTCATACCACCATGTAGGGAAGAAAGGAAAGAAATCTAGTGCTCTCTGTTAAAATAACTATTTATTTAAAACAATGGAGACTTCACTCACATGTAGAGACACTCTAAGAGCCGAGTGTCAGCATAGCGGCATGTAACAGCGTACCAAACCGTCCTACTGCAATCTGCCGCGATCGTGGGTGACGTTCTGCGTGCCACTCTGAGGAGCCACAGATTATGCTTTGAGATCCATCTGGGTCAAAGCAGAGAGGTGAGAGTCCATATTACACTGGTGGAGGATATTCTTTGGTGTTCCTTTTCACTTTCCACTCTGGAAATCGTTTAAGGCTGTGGATTCATTGCTTTATGGACTTCCTTGCACTTGGACAATATTTTCAAATAATTTATATTTTTATAAGTATTGTAACAGTAAGAGCTACTGTCACGTTGAAGTGAACACAGAGTCTGCATTCAGCCAATATGCAGAGCTGCAGAGCATAAATTTAAAAACAGAGAAAACTGCGCTGGCAGTTTTCTCATATTTTTCCTATTACTTCATGGGGCTCTATGGCTTGGAAATCCTTCAGAGATCTGGGTGGGACTGGGTCTCCAACCTGTGTCCAGGTTTTTAAGATAGCCTGCAAGCTGCCTTCCCAGGTGTAGACAGCTCATTAAAGCGGAGCTCCAGCCGCGAAATTGTTTTTTTTTAAAGTCAGCAGCTACTAACAGTGTAGCTGCTGACTTTAAATAAGGACACTTACCTGTCCTAGGCACCCGCGCTGATGGCCCCCCCGATGCCGGTCCCGCGATCGCTCCGAGTCCCGCGCCGCCATTCACACTATGGGAAACAGGCAGTGAAGCCGTACGGCTTCACTGCCCGTTTCCTACTGTGCCTGCGCGAGTCTCACGCTGGCTTGTGAATGGGCGCGCTGCTCTCTGAGAACACACACAGTTCCCAGACAGCAGCGCGCCCATTCACAAGGAGAAGGAGAAGAAGAAATCAAACCGCGGAGTGGAAGAGGCAGATTACGGACTTCCGCATAGCAACAGCTATCTCGGGTGAGTATTTTTTTTTTTTTTTTTTCAGGTTTTTTTATTTTTATTTTTTTAAACAACATGGCAAAATGTTGTTTATATGGGTGGAGCTCCGCTTTAAAGGAAGGGCTGGGGAGAGCAGATGGGAAGGAAGGAGAGAGGAAGGTGGAGTTGGAGCAGTGGCTGCTGGTGAGTGTCTCTGTGTGAGGACAAACGCTGTGTGCGTTGAAGGGCTTCAAAGCTGTGTGCGCCCAAGAAGCCAAAAGCTGTGTGCATTAAGGGACTTCAAGCTGTGTGCGTTTAAGAAGCCCAAAGCTTGTGCATCCAGGACTGTGGGTCTGGAGGAGCTTATGGTGTGAGGAACCGATACCTATAACAGCAGTGCTGTTGAAGAGTAGCCAGGTGGGCTGGTAGTTTCATTTATCTTTGGATAACGTTTAAACCCCTGCGTGGGATTCCTGAATGGACTTTTTTTTTTTTTTCTCCTTTAACCACTTTGCAACCGCCCTATGCCGAAAGTACGGCTCTAGGGCGGTTGCTGTATTCTAACTGGCCGTTAATTAACGGCCTGTCAGAATCGCGCTCCCGCGCGCCTCCTGAGGCGCGCACACGGGAACATCCGTGACCGCCGGGTCCAGAGGACCCGGCGCATCACGGATCACGGTAAATCGCCGCTGATAGCGGCGGTTTACCACGTGATCGCGCCGTCCAATGACGGCGCGATCAGATGTAAACAGACCGGCGTCATTTGATGACGCCGGTTCTTCCCTCCTCTCTCTGTACCGATCGGTACAGTGTGAGAGGAGAGGGGAGGGAGCGGATGGCAGCGCCAGTGCTGCGGGCTGGATCTGTGACAAATGCAGTCACAGGTCCATCCATCCCTCCCTCCCTGCTCAGCCATCCCTGCTGCATATACTCTGCAATACTCACCTGTGCATACTCTGCAATACTCAGGCATACTCTGGCAATACTCTGGGCATACTCTGCAATACTCAGGCATACTCTGGCAATACTCTGGGCAATACTCTGGGCATACTCTGCAATACTCAGGCATACTCTGGCAATACTCTGGGCAATACTCTGGGCAATACTCTGGGCATACTCTGCAATACTCTGGGCATACTCTGGGCATACTCCGCAATACTCTGCAATACTCTGGGCATACACTGCCAATACTCTGGGCATACTCTGCAATACTCTGGGCATACTCTGCAATACCCTGGGCATACTCTGCATACTCCGCAATATTCTGGCAATACTCTGGGCATACTCTGGCAATACTCTGGGCATACTCTGCAATACTCTGGGCATACTCTGCAATACTCTGGGCATACTCCGCAATACTCTGGGCATACTCTGCAATACCCTGGGCATACTCTGCAATACCCTGGGCATACTCTGCATACTCCGCAATACTCTGGGCATACTCTGGCAATACTCTGGGCATACTCTGCAATACTCTGGGCATACTCTGCAATACTCTGGGCATACTCTGCAATACTCTGGGCATACTCCGGGCATACTCTGGCAATACTCCGGGCATACTCTGGCAATACTCCGGGCATACTCTGGGCAATACTCTGCCAATACTCTGGGCATACTCTGCAATACTCTGGGCATACTCTGCAATACCCTGGGCATACTCTGCATACTCCGCAATACTCTGGCAATACTCTGGGCATACTCTGGCAATACTCTGGGCATACTCTGGGCATACTCTGCAATACTCTGGGCATACTCCACAATACTCTGGGCATACTCTGCAATACCCTGGGCATACTCTGCAATACCCTGGGCATACTCTGCATACTCCGCAATACTCTGGCAATACTCTGGGCATACTCTGCAATACTCTGGGCATACTCTGCAATACTCTGGGCATACTCTGCAATACTCTGGGCATACTCTGCAATACTCTGGGCATACTCCGGGCATACTCTGGCAATACTCCGGGCATACTCTGGCAATACTCCGGGCATACTCTGGGCAATACTCTGGCAATACTCTGGCAATACTCTGGGCAATACTCTGGGCATACTCCGCAATACTCTGGGCATACTTAGCAATACTCTGGGCATACAGCGCCCCTGTCCCCGTGAGCTTGCATGCAGAAGCGAACGCATACGCAAGTCCCGCCCACATATAAAAACGGTGTTCAAACCACATGTGAGGTATCTTTATATCATGTTTTGGGGTTTTATGTATTTTTCTAGCAAATAAATGATGATTTTTACATGTAGGAGAGAAATGTCAGAATTGGCCTGGGTGCTCCCTGCATGTTGGGCCTCTGTATGTGGCCGCACTGTGTAAAAGTCTCACACATGGGGTATCGCCATACTCGGGAGGAATAGCAGAATGTGTTTTGGGGTGTAATTTGTGGTATGCATATGCTGTGTGTGAAAAATAACCTAATAATATGAAAATTTGATGAAAAAAAAAAATCTTGATTTTGCAAAGAATTGTGGGAAAAAATTACAACTTTAAAAAACTCACCAGGCCTCTTTCTAAATACCTTGGAATGTCTTCTTTCCAAAAAGGGGTCATTTGGGGGGTATTTGTACTTTTCTGGCATGTTAGGGTCTCAAGAAATGAGAGAGGCTGTCAGTACTTCAGGTGTGATGAAATTGATCAATTTTCAGGATTTGGTACCATAGCTTGTAGACCCCATAACTTTCACCCAGACTAAATAATATCCAACATTTTTTATTTTTTTTACCAAAGATATGTAGCAGTATACCTTTTAGGCCAAATTTATGAAGAAAAATTACTTTTTTGCAAAATTTTATAATAGAAATGAAGAAAAATTATAATTTTTTGCAAAATTTTGTTCTTTTTTCATTTATAGCAAAAAAAATAAAAACCGCAGAGGTGATGAAACACCACCAAAAGAAAGCTCTATTTGTGGGAAAAAAAGGACAAAAATTTCATTTGGTTATAGTGTTGTATGACTGAGTTATTGTCATTCAAAATGTGAGAGCACCGAAAGCTGAAAATTGGTCTGGTTATTAAGGGTGTTTAAGTGCCCAGTGGTCAAGTGGTTAATAAACGTGGGCTACCAGGCCCTTAACATCATATGCCTGTTTGGTGTTGACTCACTGCACAAAAAAAGCATTTGCCACAAGAGTTAATTACCCCAAACGTTTACAGTGGTGGATTCAGCGGGCATAAGAATGGTGAAATCCGGGTCCTTGCTCCAGTGGTGAGTCGCATCAGGAACTGCTGCTAGCTGTGTGTGGCAGCCAGGCAAACAGCATTGCACAGAAATTTGATGGACTGTGTTGTGTACCTGTGAAAGGAGAATCACATTTTTTTTCTCTTCTCTGCTGTGAACTGTGTTACTGGTTGCTGTGTGCAACACCGCAAGAATGGGGCGGTCAAAACAGAAAAAGGAGGTGATTCTTGCTGAAGCCAGAGATAGAGCTCTGTGGCTGGAGGGATTGTTACCGCCTGATGGAACCCCATACATGCCTGGACAAAGTTTTCCAAGTGAAAAGAGGGCTGCTGTCGCCCCTAGCAACATGGCTGCAATGAGTGCATATGGGACTGCTAGTGTGGAGCATCCACCAGCGTTTGAATCTGCAGTGGATTAGTGCAAGCGGCACCTGGCAGGAATGGACAAAACTGAAGTGGAAGGCAAGCCAACCTTCGCTACAAAGAGAGGTGTTGTTGCCCCTGGCAACGCTGCTGCAGTTAAACAAGCAGCTATTGCAAAAAGTGCGAAAGCGACACAGCTTAAGACAGGATCCAGCGGAGGGAAGCCTGTGTTCTGTGCCAGAAGAGAAGATGACCAAAGGCTAGGATGGGGAGTGGTTGCCCATAGCAACACAGATGAGGCCAGTCGGGCTGTCTGTGCACCATGGGATGTGCCTGCCAAGCGTCATGACAAGTGGCTTCCGGAGGAGCCAATACAGCCTGTTAGAGAGAGGCAACAATGCTTTGCTGGGAGAGTGCGATCTCCCCTGGCAACAGAGAGCCAGGCATTGAGGAAATGCCAGGAAATGACATTTCAGCGTCCAGTACCGTGCCTGGAATATGGCCGAGTGGGACATGGCATCTTTACTTGCCCAAAGTTCTGGAACACCGCTGAGGAATCTGGAAAGGCTGCAGTGTCATTCTGTGGCCCCAAAGAGACAGTAGCTGGTATAGATGCAGCTCAGAGACAGCGCACTCAAGTGAAGACTATGATGCCAGCCACTGACAATGGTAAGACTGTTTCAATGTATCCCAGTGAAGTGGGAGTGTGTCCAGCGGAGAGATCTGCACTACAAATGGACATGGACTTGCTGCAGAGCAGTGGGATGGCATATGGGGAAGCCCAGCTGACAGCAAGGTTTAAGATTCAAATGGACATGGGGACTGTGCATGCACCTGCTATAATCCAGCAGAGTACTGGGAAAGTTGAACTAGGGGTGACCAAAAGTGTCTTTGTGCCATGTTCCCTAGTGACAGGTGCTGCAGAGTTGCCCAGGGAAACCTCCAAGGAGCTTGCAGTGATGAAGCACAGTGTTTCCCAGGTCAGCTATGGAGCTGCTCAAGGAGCAAAGAGTTCCCCTTTAAAAATAGAGAGTGCTGTGAGGAGAGGCTCACAGGCTGTTGTGGGTAATGGACAATGCGCAAAAGTAGAAGTTATGTCTACGCGTAATGAAAATTCTGATTGTTATGCTGATAAAAGGGTAAATGTTGGCAAATGTGATGGTATTGGTAATAATGACATTGAAAAATGTGTTTCCTTTAATGTCATGTCTGCAAATGTTGAAAATGTGTTTACTACCAATGATGGGAGTAGGATATCTCCCATGACAACCGGAAGCACAGGATTGTCCAGGGAAGTCTCATGGGGTCTCCATGGGTTGGAACCAGAGGTTTTCCAGGATGGTTGTGGTGCTACTCTGGTAAAACTAGGGAAGACTGTGTCACACAGTGAGTGTGTGTGGGCGGAGCCCCACAACCCTAAGTGTAACCCAGTTGTCAAGGGGTTAATTCAGCCTGCTAAAGCTGAAAGTGCAGAGCTGTGTGTGTCAGTAGCGCCCCCAGAGCTAGTAGGGCAAAAGCATGTATTACAGCCTGCCTTGTCAGATAATGTGTCATCCCAAGGGGATATGTATAGAAATGACCCAGGTGATGTTGTGGCTAGTGAATCCCCGGTTCCTTTGGTGCCTCTTGGGACAGGTGTTGCAGCGCTGCAGAATGCCTGTCAGGGAAGTACCACAGACTGGGAAGCATGGTGCAAGGAAACAGTCGCAACGCTAAACAAAGTAACCATGAGTTATAAAGCAATGATGGGAGACAAGTGTCAGGAAAAGGTCCATCCGCTGGTGCTATTGATATTTTGTCTTGCAGTGCTGCGTCCCACCAGCAGGGGTCTCCTGGCAGTTCGGAGCTGTCAGGGGAACTTCCCCCTGCTGGTATATCACCTTTGGGATGCAGTACTGACCTCCACCAGCGGATGGACCCTGGCAGTGTGGAACACCTGGCCTTTGCTCCGTTCAGGTGTGACCTGAACCCAATCAGTACACCCACTATAAATACCCGGCGAGTTCAAACAGAACTCGCCCTGGTATCTGTTTACTAACCAGACCCTGAACCTGCTTTGGACCTCTGACCTGATCCCGATCCCTCTCCTGGACATTTCCTTCCTGCCCCTTCCCTGTCTGCAGCCTCTTTGAATGATCTCCTGGTATTTGACCCCGGCTTGGCTTTGGCTTATGAGTATTGCATTCTCCCTGAACTTGTATATAGCTTTTGTGTTATCCGTGCACTTATTTTCTCACCTTTGTAAATAAACACCTTTTTCCACTATATACAGTGTTGGTCTCCTCAGTGTAGGCACACAGTCCTGGTCCATCTAGAATCCCTGACAGTATACCAGGGCCATTTTGACCAGACGTGCCTGCATAGGGAACCATCCTGTTGTAGTGCGTTTTTGTTGAAACATGGATTTCAATGAAATTACTTACTTTTCTCTGCTAGCAGAGGAGGATGAGGAGTATTGTCGTCAGGTGTTGGAGGGATGGACAAGGGATGAGCTGATGGAAGCCATCCGATCGGCCCATTCCATGGTGGATCTGGGTTATATGTCTTACAATGATGTTCAGCCATTGATCAAGTTATGTGTTAAACCAGCCCTGTCAGTTATTCCAGCTGGAGGTGATGACTTCTCTCCCCCCTTCAGTCCTGACCAAGTTGAATCCCTGGTATGGTTGATGGAGGATGATCCGGCTTATTTTGATGAGCATTATTCCTCCTGTCCCCAGCAAAAGTTATCTGAGTGTATTGATTCTGTGCAGGCTCTGATTAAACAAGGTGTGTGTGAACCAGCCTTTGTTCAACCTGTGCTGCAGGCATGGTCAGATCTCCTGCTTCCAGCCAAGCCACTGCATTCCAGCCCTGCCATTAACCACTTACCTTCCCAAGGTTCTAGCCGTCCATTGCCAATGACAACCTCAGCTATAGCCCAGTTAATTCCGCTTCCCACCAAGTATTACTACCCAATCTCTACTAATTGTACCTACCCTGCCTTTAATCCACCTGTCCGTTCCAGTCCTACTAGTAACCACCTGCCTTCCCAAGGATCCATCTGTCCATCACCAATGGCAACTCCAGCCCAGATAATTCCACATCCCACCAAATATTACTACCCAGTCTCTACTAATTGTACCTACCCTGCCTTTAATCCACCTGTAACTACTCCACAAAAACCTCCTCCAGTCACCATCCCTTTGTCTCTGCCATACTCCAATCCTTTCTCTTACTTATCTCCATCCTCTTCATACATCACTTCTGTTAACAAACCTGTAGTGACTAAGTCTAAAAAGAAACGGAAGTATTTCCCAACTCATACCATCGTGCCAGTTACCCAGCCTGTCCCAGTGCCCTCTGTTCAACCTGTCCCGGTGCCATCTGTCCCTGTGCCAGTTGCTCTACCAGTTCCAGTGCCAGCCGCCCAGCTTGTGACATTCGACCAGCCTGCTCCGGTGCCAGCCTGCCTACCTGATGTTGCTGTGCCAGCTTGCCAGTCCGATGACTTCCAGTCCGCTGCCCAGCTTGATGACTTCCAGTCTGCTGCCCAGCTTGATGACTTCCAGTCTGCTGCCCCGGTTGATGACTTCCAGTCTGCTGCCCCGGTTGATGACTTCCAGTCTGCTGCCCCGGTTGATGACTTCCAGTCTGCTGCCCCGGTTGATGACTTCCAGTCTGCTGCCCCGGTTGATGACTTCCAGTCTGCTGCCCCGGTTGATGACTTCCAGTCTGCTGCCCCGGTTGATGACTTCCAGTCTGCTGCCCCGGTTGATGACTTCCAGTCTGCTGCCCCGGTTGATGACTTCCAGTCTGCTGCCCAGCTTGTCTGCTGCCCCGGTTGATGACTTCCAGTCTGCTGCCCCGGTTGATGACTTCCAGTCTGCTGCCCCGGTTGATGACTTCCAGTCTGCTGCCCCGGTTGATGACTTCCAGTCTGCTGCCCCGGTTGATGACTTCCAGTCTGCTGCCCCGGTTGATGACTTCCAGTCTGCTGCCCCGGTTGATGACTTCCAGTCTGCTGCCCCGGTTGATGACTTCCAGTCTGCTGCCCCGGTTGATGACTTCCAGTCTGCTGCCCCGGTTGATGACTTCCAGTCTGCTGCCCCGGTTGATGACTTCCAGTCTGCTGCCCCGGTTGATGACTTCCAGTCTGCTGCCCAGCTTGATGACTTCCAGTCTGCTGCCCCGGTTGATGACTTCCAGTCTGCTGCCCCGGTTGATGACTTCCAGTCTGCTGCCCCGGTTGATGACTTCCAGTCTGCTGCCCCGGTTGATGACTTCCAGTCTGCTGCCCAGGTTGATGACTTCCAGTCTGCTGCCCAGGTTGATGACTTCCAGTGTGCTGCCCAGGTTGATGACTTCCAGTCTGCTGCCCAGGTTGATGACTTCCAGTCTGCTGCCCAGGTTGATGACTTCCAGTGTGCTGCCCAGGTTGATGACTTCCAGTGTGCTGCCCAGGTTGATGACTTCCAGTGTGCTGCCCAGGTTGATGACTTCCAGTGTGCTGCCCAGGTTGATGACTTCCAGTGTGCTGCCCAGGTTGATGACTTCCAGTGTGCTGCCCAGGTTGATGACTTCCAGTGTGCTGCCCAGGTTGATGACTTCCAGTCTGCTGCCCAGGTTGATGACTTCCAGTCTGCTGCCCAGGTTGATGACTTCCAGTCTGCTGCCCAGGTTGATGACTTCCAGTCTGCTGCCCAGGTTGATGACTTCCAGTCTGCTGCCCGGCTTGATGACCTCCAGTCCGCTGCCCAGCCTGCTGTTCCTGTGCCAGTCTGCCAGCCTGCTGCCCAGCTCGATGACCCGGAGCCTGCTGCCCAGCTCGATGACCCGGAGCCTGCTGCCCAGCTCGATGACCCGGAGCCTGCTGCCCAGCTCGATGACCCGGAGCCTGCTGCCCAGCTCGATGACCCGGAGCCTGCTGCCCAGTTCGCTGACCCGGAGCCTGCTGCCCAGCTCGATGACCCGGAGCCTGCTGCCCAGCTCGATGACCCGGAGCCTGCTGCCCAGCTCGATGACCCGGAGCCTGCTGCCCAGCTCGATGACCCGGAGCCTGCTGCCCAGTTCGCTGACCCGGTGCCTGCTCCCCAGCTCGACGACCCGGATGTACCCACCTCTCGGCTCAAGCCTCCCATTGCCCAGTTGGTCACTCTGGACTTTCCCCGGCAACGGATAGTTGGAGCGTCCAGAGGCCGCTCCTTTGAGGGGGGTACTGTCAGGAAAAGGTCCATCCGCTGGTGCTATTGATATTTTGTCTTGCAGTGCTGCGTCCCACCAGCAGGGGTCTCCTGGCAGTTCGGAGCTGTCAGGGGAACTTCCCCCTGCTGGTATATCACCTTTGGGATGCAGTACTGACCTCCACCAGCGGATGGACCCTGGCAGTGTGGAACACCTGGCCTTTGCTCCGTTCAGGTGTGACCTGAACCCAATCAGTACACCCACTATAAATACCCGGCGAGTTCAAACAGAACTCGCCCTGGTATCTGTTTACTAACCAGACCCTGAACCTGCTTTGGACCTCTGACCTGATCCCGATCCCTCTCCTGGACATTTCCTTCCTGCCCCTTCCCTGTCTGCAGCCTCTTTGAATGATCTCCTGGTATTTGACCCCGGCTTGGCTTTGGCTTATGAGTATTGCATTCTCCCTGAACTTGTATATAGCTTTTGTGTTATCCGTGCACTTATTTTCTCACCTTTGTAAATAAACACCTTTTTCCACTATATACAGTGTTGGTCTCCTCAGTGTAGGCACACAGTCCTGGTCCATCTAGAATCCCTGACAACAAGTGTGTGGACACAACATCTGTTATGCCAGACAGAGGGTTTGCAGAGTGGCCGGTGCTCAAGGGCATGTCAGCCCCTGTGAAGGTTGATCCCCTCCAGTCTGAAGGAACGGTTCTTGGCATAGACATGGCAGATGTGTTGTCCACAACCCAGCAATTAAGTGGTAGCAAGTGTCAAGGTGACAATGTGACTTGTAATGACCTGCAGAGGCTCATTGACATTGGTGCAGAAGGGATAAGTGTGAGACATGTGTCTGATAGCGCTCCAGGGGAGCAACAGGTGGTGAAGATGGGTACCTCCAAGGAGGTGGAGGTCTCTTCAAATGTCTCAACCTTTCAACCTAGAGTGGATGAGCCCCTCCATGTCTTGGACAGGGAAAAGGTCCCTAGAAAGGTCTGGTATTTAGACATGGGTTGCATAGAGATGACACAAACTTTATTAGAAATGTTGGAGATGGTAAAAACGCACTCGCTGTACACTTGGGTGTCTCCACCACAGACGGACCAGGTTGTGCTGCGTAGTACCAATAGGTGGAGCCAGGTGGTACAGGCTGTGCAGGGAAACTTTGATCAAGAGTGGTATTGGTGGGTCCAATGTGTCAGGGCATTAAAACTGCCCGTTCGCGGCCGTTTACCGCGGGCGCGCACATGCGCGGCTCGGGCACGCGCGTGCACGTATTAGGCGCACGGACACGCTCTCCATCCGGCCAATCAGTGGCCTAGGCGGGCTATTTAAGCCAGCCTCTTCCCCCTGTCTGGTTGCTGGCTTGTCACAGCTTCTAAGTGAATCTGATACCTACGACCTTTTGATCCTGATCCTTTGACCTTTGGCTATTGTTGCCGGACTGCTGCTGTCTCCTGCTCTTGACCTTGGCTTGAACTATCGGACTTCCTGATCTCTCCAACCCTCCTGACCACGGCCTGTTTCCCGGATTCATCTTCTGCTTGTTCCCAGCTCCAGCTATCTGAACTTCCGGACTATCTCCGTGTGCTTCCTCGGCTGACCCCAGTGACCTGCTTCCGGATCAGTCTCTGCTCCACGGATCCAGTCTTCATCCACCTGTCGGTACCGGTGCCTCCCGGTGCGTCCGTCCCCCTGTACCCACTCCAGGGGGCGGATCGCGCTAGGTCGCAAAGAGAGCCGCCCTCAGCATCTTGGCCTTGGTGAGTTTATCTTTAACTACCGTGATAGTACAAGCCAGCCAGATGTCCGAGGCCGACAGGGCGCGCTCTCCTTTCGAGACTCTTTGCCTACAAGTCTCAGCACTAACCGACGCAGTACAGAAGTTGCAGGACGGATACGTACAAATGGATGGTCGCCTCCAACAAATGGCTGTCACGCCTGGACCCACGGCCCCTCCCGCGGCTCCAGATATGGGAGCATCCACCTCCCAGTCTTCTCCAGGACCAGCAATGGTTGTTACTCACCCAGAACCTTGCGTCCCAACACCTGAGCGATTCTCTGGCGACCGCAAGAAATTCCGGGCGTTCAAAAATGCCTGCTCACTGTACCTGGCCCTGCAACCTAGAACTTTCTGTTCGGAAGCCGTGAAAGTAGGCTTTGTGATTTCTTTACTCACGGACGAGCCACAGGCTTGGGCACACAGCCTACTGGAACAGAAGAGCCCAATACTGGACACTTTAGACACCTTCTTTAAAAACTTGTCTGAACTATATGATGACCCCCTACGTTCAGCTACGGCCGAAGCTACTCTCCACCAGCTGAATCAAGGGAGGAGACCAGTGGAGGACTTTATTGCGGAATTCCGAAAGTGGTCTGCTGACACAGGGTGGAATGAGGCCGCCCTAAAATATCAATTCCGCCAAGGTCTCTCAGAGTCCCTCAAGGACGAACTAGCCAGAATTGATCCACCTGCTACTTTGGAAGCTTTGATTCAATCAGCTACCCAACTTGACAGACGCCTACGTGAGCGACGTTCAGAACGCTGTCAAGCCACTCGTCCCAACTGGACCCCACCAAGGTTCCCTCCAGCTCCTCTGCCTCTCCCGGTTCCGCCCGCTTTCTCGCTTCAGGATCCTGAGCCCATGCAACTCGGGATGGTCCGGGCTCCCCTCACGCCTGAAGAGAGGCAGCGTAGACGCCAGTCAAATCTGTGCCTGTATTGCGGTGGAGCAGGCCACTTCCTCCGCACTTGTCCCATTAGACCCAGTAAGTCTAGACCATCATCCACCTTCAATTACCACATT
The DNA here is from genome assembly GCA_029574335.1 of Rana kukunoris. Lineage (NCBI taxonomy): Eukaryota > Metazoa > Chordata > Amphibia > Anura > Ranidae > Rana > Rana kukunoris. The sequence continues at coordinate 100,205,956 of CM056051.1, forward strand.
ACCAACTTACCTCAGACTTATGTTATCCTCTTTCTCTCCCTACAGCTCCCAGAGGGGGCGACCCGGCTACCGGCCATCGTTGACTCTGGGGCCTGCAGCTGCTTTATGGACTCCGCCCTGGCCCAGAAGCTGCAGATCCCTTGTCGTCCTAAGGACCTCCCCTTACAGATCCATCTGGCAGACGGCTCACTCCCCCGCTCAGGACTTGTTACCCACGAAACCCTACCTATTCCTGCTGTCTCGGATACCGGACACCAAGAGTACCTGTGCCTAGACCTTATCCCGTCTCCTCTGGCCCCCATCATCTTGGGGCTTCCATGGCTACAAGTGCACCAACCCAGTATAGACTGGTGCGAAAAGGAGATCAAATTCCCCTCAGTCTATTGTGCCCAACACTGCCTCATACCTACTAAACCCGCTTGTGCTACCTTGATGACAGCGTCAGAAGACCTCCAACACGTTCCCGCGGTTTACTCAGAATATAGAGACGTGTTTGACAAACAGCAGGCAGATCGCCTTCCTCCGCACCGGTCATACGACTGCCCTATTGACCTAAAGTGATAGGTGAAACTCCTGCGCTGAAATGGGTGAAAAGGGATTGGACCGTGGGAAAGGGGCCGTGGGAAAGGGGCACGGGAGGTATACTGCAGCAAACAAAGAATAGGTCTATCCAAATGGACAATAAAAGGTATACAACAAGTGATATTGTTTGCGCTGTGGTGGTGATGCCTAAAGGGTGATGGGAAAGGGGAAGTGAAGTAGTAAACTAGGTGAATACAATAAGTGACAAAAATGTATAAATATATAGAAAAAATTCTATAAAACACAATGTGAACAAAGTAACAGTAAATAACAGTGACTGTGTCATCTATAAAGATGTGTGGTGGACATAATAGAATGCATGGTCAAACTCAGTCCTGCAGACAAAACCAAATAAAAGAAGAGAGTCCAACTTAATCATGCAACTCGGTGCAGCAAGTGAAATCTGGTGTGAAGTCAAAAGGAGATGTTCCAGCAGCCAAATGAGTGAAGGTGCAATGGAGGATTCCAAAACGTGCAGCCCACACCTCTAGTGATCCTATCAGCTTACCTCAAGGCTATCTGATATAGCCAGAAAGATAGGGCATCAAACTCTTGATGAATGGAAGCCTCAAATCCGATGGTGCATGGAAGGGGAAAATACAAAAAAACAAACATAGAGTAGTCCTGTCACCACTGGAACGATTCCTGCTAGCAATCAAAAGATGTGCACTTACACAGAGTGGTGAAAGGGGGTGCCTATCTCCACGAGCAGCGAGCTCGTCAGGTGCTGCTCTGCTGCCGCTGTTTGGCTAGATGTTGATCCGCCGATACTCAAACGATGGTGTTTGAAACAAAAATAGGAGGGCACATCGCATAATACCGCAAAATAAAGATTTAATAAACAAAGCACAGAGGGGATCCCCTGATGAAGTCACGTGGTGTGACGAATACGCGTCGGGATTGGAGCACTGGACCCTTTACACCTGACGGACGGTAGACGAGCTCGCTGCTCGTGGATGTATGACCGCCTCAGCTGACTTTATGTGAGTTTTTATTTTGTGCTTTGTTTATTAAATCTTTATTTTGAGGTATTATGCGATGTGCCCTCCTATTTTTGTTTCAAACACCATCGTTTGAGTATCGGCGGATCAACATCTAGCCAAACAGCGGCAGCAGAGCAGCACCTGACGAGCTCGCTGCTCGTGGAGATAGGCACCCCCTTTCACCACTCTGTGTAAGTGCACATCTTTTGATTGCTAGCAGGAATCGTTCCAGTGGTGACAGGACTACTCTATGTTTGTTTTTTTGTATTTTCCCCTTCCATGCACCATCGGATTTGAGGCTTCCATTCATCAAGAGTTTGATGCCCTATCTTTCTGGCTATATCAGATAGCCTTGAGGTAAGCTGATAGGATCACTAGAGGTGTGGGCTGCACGTTTTGGAATCCTCCATTGCACCTTCACTCATTTGGCTGCTGGAACATCTCCTTTTGACTTCACACCAGATTTCACTTGCTGCACCGAGTTGCATGATTAAGTTGGACTCTCTTCTTTTATTTGGTTTTGTCTGCAGGACTGAGTTTGACCATGCATTCTATTATGTCCACCACACATCTTTATAGATGACACGGTCACTGTTATTTACTGTTACTTTGTTCACATTGGGCCAGATTCAGGTAGATGAGAGCATCTTTGCTCCAGAGTAACGCTTCTCATTTACGTTACTCTGAAGACCCTTTCAGCGCAAGTCCTGTAATTCACATAGCAGTTGCGCGTAAACTTGCGCCAGAGTAACGATAATGCGCTGGCGTAACCCGACGCAAGTGGAAGTGGGTGTGATCATATGTAAATGATGGGCGGAGCCCAGCGCAGAGGCTTACGTTCAGCGCATCAACCACGGAGCATGCGCAGTGAGTGCGGCTCCACTCGCCCCCTTTGTGCGCATGCTCACAACTTCCGTCGGCACCACTTCACGGGAAACGTCAGCGCAATGCCTTCCGTTGGGCGTTTAAATGCGCCCGTAGAAGCGCCATTTCGGCACTAAAGTATATCCTGCTCCCCCTCCCCGCAGTGATGTTACTTTTGTTTTGAGATGGCTGCTCCCGTTCCCCGCAAACACACAGGAGAAAGCTGAACTTTAATGGCCAGGAGCTGTCAGCCGTCATCTCGGCTATGGAGACCTATGATGTCTTCCTCCATGGCTGTAAAATTTGACAGACAAGCATGGACAGAGGTGTTGTCCTGCAAGTGGGGGTGCTCAGCTAGCTCTTATCGTCGGTAACGCTGCTGTAGCTGCTCTCCTGCTGACCTGTGGCCATCTGGAGTAAAGATAAAGCAGCCTTTTGTAGAAATAACTTTGCGCCGGACGGACGAGATACGCGCGGCGCATGTAGCCAGCGTATGGTGCTAATCCGTTCGTGAATTGTGAAAAATCCCTCATTTGCATATTTGCAGGGGAAATCAATAGGCGCGACTGATGCGCCCAACGAAATTAAGCGCTGACGATACTCTGGCGTCGGAACGTTCCGCCAGTCGCAAATGACCCGTTATTGGGCGCATCTAGTTTGGTGGGTACGGGCACATAGAAACGACGGCGCATCATCACAGTTACGCGGCGCATATCGAAATACTCCAGCGCAAGTGTTCCTGAATCTGGCCCATTGTGTTTTATAGAATTTTTTCTATATATTTATACATTTTTGTCACTTATTGTATTCACCTAGTTTACTACTTCACTTCCCCTTTCCCATCACCCTTTAGGCATCACCACCACAGCGCAAACAATATCACTTGTTGTATGCCCTATTGACCTGTTGCCTGGTTCTAAGATCCATTTCGGGAGAATTTTTCCTTTATCAGAGACTGAATTAGTAGCCCTTAAGGCTTACATCGACGAAAACTTAGAAAAGAAATTCATTCGTCCTTCCTCTTCCCCAGCCGGGGCAGGTATCTTCTTTGTCGAAAAAAAAGATGGCTCCCTCAGGCCTTGCATCGATTATCGGGAGTTGAATAAAATAACCATCAAGAACCGGTATCCGTTACCCCTGATCCCGGAACTGTTCCAGCGATTCCGTTCAGCCCGGGTCTTCTCCAAACTCGACCTCCGGGGTGCCTACAACCTTATCTGAATCCGGCCCGGAGACGAGTGGAAGACAGCTTTCAGGTCAAGGTTTGGCCACTTTGAATACCTGGTGATGCCTTTCGGGCTCTGTAATGCCCCTGCCACATTCCAGCACCTGGTAAATGACATCTTTCGCCAATTCCTGGATGACTTCCTGGTCGTCTATCTAGATGACATCCTCATTTTCTCAGTATCCCTTGAAGTGCACCGGGTCCACGTTCAACAAGTCCTGGCCATCCTCAGGCAACATAAATTATATCTTAAAGCTGAGAAATGCGAATTTGAAAAGACCACCATTCAGTTCTTGGGCTTTATCATCTCGACCAATGGGATATCCATGGATCCGCAGAAAGTCAAGGCAGTCCAGGACTGGCCAGCTCCGACCGACAAAAAGGGGGTACAGCGGTTTATTGGCTTTGCCAACTTTTACCGAAGATTCATTGCCGGCTTTTCATCCACTGTGTCCCCTATTACCAGACTAACCCAGCAGGGATGTCGTTTCCACTGGTCCCAGGAAGCACAGGAGGCATTCACAAAGCTCAAGACCTTGTTTTCTTCCTCACCTGTTCTAAAACACCCAGACCCAACCTTGCCCTTTATCTTGGAGGTGGACGCCTCGGAAATCGCCATCGGAGCAATCTTATCGCAGAGACAGGGACCTAAATCTCTGCTACACCCTGTAGCTTATGCTTCACGGAAACTAAGCTCTCCGGAAAGAAACTATGACGTCGGTGACCGGGAATTACTGGCCATTAAGTTTGCCTTGGAGGAATGGAGGTATCTCCTGGAAGGTGCCCTTCACCCCATTCTGATTTTTACGGACCATAAAAACCTGGAATACTTGCGATCCGCCAAACGCCTAAGACCAAGACAAGCTCGCTGGGCCTTGTTCTTCACCCGTTTTCAGTTCCACATCACTTTCAGACCGGGGTCTAAGAATGGGAAAGCAGATGCCCTTTCCAGAATGTTCACCGAAACGCCCGATCTGCTGGAGCCTAGTACCATCCTAACCCCCAAGAACTTTTTATTAATTTCTCCAATTGACCTACTGACCTCTCTTAAAAGGGCCTCCGACCAATGCACCGACCAACTGGCACTCTCCCTGGAGAAACAAGACGGTCTACTGTGGTCACGGGGCAAAGTCTTTGTACCTACAGAAACAAGGCAATTGGTGTTAAGCACATTCCACGATCACAAGCTGGCAGGCCACTTCGGAGCACGGAAGACCGCGGAGTTGATCGGACGCTCTTTCTGGTGGCCGAAATGGAAATTAGACTGTAAGACCTACGTGTCTTCTTGTACCCGCTGCCAGCGTTGTAAGGGTCCGAACACCAAGTCCTGGGGCCTACTCAAACCTCTTCCTGTTCCGGAACGCCCCTGGACAGATGTTTCAATGGATTTCATTGTAGATCTGCCTCCCTCCGAAGGCTTTACTACGATTCTAGTGGTAATTGACCGACTGTCTAAGTTAGCACACTTCCTGCCTATGATTGGTACACCCTCCGCGGCTGAGACAGCCAAATTTTTTTTTAAGGAAATCATAAGACTCCATGGGGCACCCAAGAGCATCGTGTCAGACAGGGGTGTGTAAGTTCTGGAGGGAGCTCTGCAAGTCGCTTGAAATTAAGATCTGCCTCTCGTCTGCCTACCACCCGCAGTCCAATGGCCAGACAGAGAGGACCAACCAAACGTTGGAGCAATACCTCCGTTGTTTTTGTTCATCATCTCCAGACGACTGGGCATCTTTGCTACCGGCGGCAGAGTTTGCCTACAACAATTCGGTTCACTCGTCTACTAACCAGACCCCGTTTTGGGCCAACCTCGGATACCATCCTTCCTTCCTTCCGGACGCCATTCCTGAAATATCGGTTCCAGCTGTCCAGGAACGCATAGTTGCCATGCAACAAAACTTCCAGAAACTCCAGGAGACCAAGCCCAAAAGAGTTACAAGAAGTTTTTCGACAGGGGGAGGAAGGACTGCCCGAACTTCGAAGTTGGTGAAAAGGTCTGGTTATCGGCCACAAACCTCAAACTACCAATCCCTTCCCGGAAACTTGGCCCTAGGTTCATTGGCCCATTTAAAATCAAGCGGAAGATCAACCCTGTGGCTTTCGAACTAGAATTACCGGACTCCTACAGGATCCATCCTGTCTTTCATGCATCCCTGCTCAAGCCTTGCATTCCAGACACCTTCCCTGGAAGAGAAGAACTCCCACCGCCTCCGGTGGTGATCGAAGGTGAAAAGGAATTCGAGGTGGAATCCATTCTGAGTTGTCGAAAGAGGGGGAGGCAACTTCAGTACTTAATCAAGTGGAAAGGTTATCCTCCTGAGGACAATTCCTGGGAGCCTTCCAGAAATTTACATGCCCCTCGGCTGATCCGAACTTTCCATCGAGACCACCCGGAGTTGATGAACAGTTTGGGCGTCCGGAGCCCGCCCCTTGGGGGGGGCACTGTCAGGGCATTAGAGCTGCCCGTTCGCGGCCGTTTACCGCGGGCGCGCGCATGCGCGGCTCGGGCGCGCGCGTGCACGTATTAGGCGCGCGCGTGCGCGGTATAGGCGCGCGGCGCGGGCGCGCGCACGAGCGCGCACGGACACGCTCTCCATCCGGCCAATCAGTGGCCTAGGCGGGCTATTTAAGCCAGCCTCTTCCCCCTGTCTGGTTGCTGGCTTGTCACAGCTTCTAAGTGAATCTGATACCTACGACCTTTTGATCCTGATCCTTTGACATTTGGCTATTGTTGCCGGACTGCTGCTGTCTCCTGCTCTTGACCTTGGCTTGAACTATCAAACTTCCTGATCTCTCCAACCCTCCTGACCACGGCCTGTTTCCCGGATTCATCTTCTGCTTGTTCCCAGCTCCAGCTATCTGAACTTCCGGACTATCTCCGTGTGCTTCCTCGGCTGACCCCAGTGACCTGCTTCCGGATCAGTCTCTGCTCCACGGATCCAGTCTTCATCCACCTGTCGGTACCGGTGCCTCCCGGTGCGTCCGTCCCCCTGTACCCACTCCAGGGGGCGGATCGCGCTAGGTCGCAAAGAGAGCCGCCCTCAGCATCTTGGCCTTGGTGAGTTTATCTTTAACTACCGTGATACAATGCTTGTTAACAGTGTTGCAAATAGTCCTGAGGTTCTCTAAGAGAGTGCTCCCAGTTACTGAATGGTATGGAAGGCGCTTAGAACTGTCGAAGACATCAAATGTCTCCCTGGCTGGTGTAGTGACTGGAAACATCCCTGCTGGTGTGGTCCGAGGTGCAGCTGAGCAGTGGACAGTAGAGGGCGCAGATACTGTCTCACCAGCTAAACCTCATGAGAAGGAAGGGCCCAGAATAGACACAGCACTAGCAGAGATGCTTTCTAACACTCAGAAAGAGGTACAACTTAAAGTACCCGGAGATGCTGTGAGAAAAATTACTAATGTTGGTTTCTGCAACAATGTAATGTCTACATTAGAAAGAAGTAGTTTATGCGTGGATCAGTGTCATTTGTTAGATCAGTTGCCCATGGAGTGTTGGACAACAGGTGAAGTGGAGATGTGCTATGGACCAGTGGGTTGTAGTCACTTACCTGTGTGTGGTCCCTCCTTGGGTCTAGTTCTAACAAACACTGAGATGGATGGCACTGGTTGTGTTGGACTGGGTGACATTGAAATGTATGATTTGCTAATGAGTGGTGCTGTTAAAAGTGATGTGGTTGCCGTGGGTAACCAGAGAGAGTTTTTTGAACCTGAAAGTCCTGTGGTGAAAGGTAGGATCAGGGAAGGCAGAGTTTCCCCAAGAGAGGAGAGTATGCTCAGGGACCCCAAGAGAAGAGTGGGAAGGCAGAGTATACAGAATTTTAGAACCCTGTTGCGATCCAGGGTAGAGCGTGCCTGGAAACGCACCCGAAAAAAAGATTGGGCCTACAGCTGGCGCAGAGGTGCCCCAATCAATGATTCGGGCTGGTGTGTTCCGCCCCCTACGGGTTCGAAACAAGGGGGGGAGGTATGTAACAGTAAGAGCTACTGTCACGTTGAAGTGGACACAGAGTCTGCATTCAGCCAATATGCAGAGCTGCAGAGCATAAATTTAAAAACAGAGAAAACTGCGCTGGCAGTTTTCTCATATTTTTCCTATTACTTCATGGGGCTCTATGGCTTGGAGATCCTTCAGAGATCTGGGTGGGACTGGGTCTTCAACCTGTGTCCAGGTTTTTAAGATAGCCTGCAAGCTGCCTTCCCAGGTGTAGACAGCTCATTAAAGGAAGGGCTGGGGAGAGCAGATAGGAGAGGAAGGTGGAGTTGGAGCAGTGGCTGCTGGTGAGTGTCTCTGTGTGAGGACAAACGCTGTGTGCGTTGAAGGGCTTCAAAGCTGTGTGCGCCCAAGAAGCCTAAAGCTGTGTGCATTAAGGGACTTCAAAGCTGTGTGCGCCCAAGAAGCCAAAAGCTGTGTGCATTAAGGGACTTCAAGCTGTGTGCGTTTAAGAAGCCCAAAGCTTGTGCATCCAGGACTGTGGGTCTGGAGGAGCTTATGGTGTGAGGAACCGATACCTATAACAGCAGTGCTGTTGAAGAGTAGCCAGGTGGGCTGGTAGTTTCATTTATCTTTGGATAACGTTTAAACCCCTGCGTGGGATTCCTGAATGGACTTTTTTTTCTTTTTCTCCTTTAATAAACGTGGGCTACCAGGCCCTTAACATCATATGCCTGTTTGGTGTTGACTCACTGCACAAAAAAAGCATTTGCCACAAGAGTTAATTACCCCAAACGTTTACAGTATATTTATTGTCACCATTATTATTATTATTATTGTTTTTATTTTGCGCCACACTCTTTTTATTTCAATGCCCCTATACAATAAAGAAAACGTGTTTTCTCAAGAATTCCATAGATATGTGTTCCTACGCTGTGTAGTTGGCTCATGCATTACTGTTATTCTTCCCACAAAGCTAGATATGTGTCATGCACAATTTTAGATATAGTAGAAACGCCAAGCAGGAATAAAAGATGCGGGTTTGCAAATCTGAAGCTCCAGTACCAAGACAAAAGTGTAGCGGCTCACTTTTAATAATCAGACACTCAACTGTCCCACAGTCCAGTAATGCGGGCGTACAAAGTCCCGCTCTTCTCTGCATCAACTCCACAGCGCCGACATTCTTACTGTGGGTGGCCAGCTTTGGCTTCACAGCCAGGCACGCACTGCACATGCGCGAGCTGCGCTGCGTGCTGTGAATGGCCTGGCAGGGAGCGGGAGAGGTGAACTTCCTTTCAGTGCCACGGAGCCCTGGGAGGAAGTGGGAGCGGGATGCCAAATGTGGTATGTCAGGGGGTCACCATCACTTAAAGCAGAAGTTCCATTTTTCTGTGGAACACCGCTTTAATTGATAGTAGATCCACTGATTCCTCTCTAATTCTGAAATTGCTGCACCTTTTCTATTCTGTCACTAGGTGGCACTGTTGCTGGTGACATTAGATTGACAATAGCTTTGTAAGGTCAGATTATGAATGGATGGGCATCTCAGCCAATTGGCAGGGGTTTCTTTAGTCCCTTGGCCTGCTGGCTGTCAGAAACCATGAATCAGACCGAGACAGAAGTACAGTTAAATCACACTTGTGATCTGTTCCTATAGATTGGATGTATACGACATTTCTATTATAGAGGCTGCCAAAAACATTGGGGCAGATTCACAGAGAATTAGATTCTCGTAGAGTATCAGAAATACTCTACGCCGCCGTTTTTTACCTGGCTCTACGTGGAATCCAGTTAGATTTTGTCCAGTAAACGACGGCGGCGTAGTGTATTTCTCCCGTCGCAATCCATCTGCGCGAGTAGGGGGCGTGAAGCATTTAAAATAGGCGCGTTCCCGCGGCGATCGAACTGCGCATGCTCCGTTCGCAAATTTCCCGCCGTGCATTGCACAAAAACACGTCGTCACATCGTAGTAGCGTCGTTTACGTACATTCCTATTCCCGAACGAGTTACGTTAAAAAAAAAAAAAATATTTTCAAATCGACGCGGGAACGACGGCCATACTTTACATGGGTTACGCACTGTTAGACCAGCAAAAAGCTCCTCTAACATTACGTAGCCAAAAAATGACGTAGGCGATTGCGAGGGACACTCGTACCTTCGTGGATCGCCGTAAAAACTCATTTGCATATCCCGACGCATGAAAACGACGCAAACTCCTCCCAGCGGCCGCAAAAATATCGCAGTGTAGATCCGAAGGCTTACGAGGACCTAAGCCTCTCGGATCGAAGCCCGAAGCCGCCGTATCATGGTTTGGGGATTCAAACTAGTGATACGGCGCGCGAAATTTGAAATTACTCCTGTCTAACACCAGTTAGACAGGCGTAATTGCTCTGTGAATCTGGGCCATTATTTTAAGGCAACGCACATTAGGTATCAAGAAACATTCTCATAGATACGATTACTTACTCTCATAGGAAGATCCCACCACCCTTGACATCTTTCCACCCAATCAAGCATAGAGTCATAAATTATTTTATAGGAAAGGAATAAAAGGATAAACGTAATTATTACAAAATTGTGGACACTTCTAACTCTTTGTTTAGACCACCAGGCGATAGCGTATCTAAAAAAGAAATCCAAAATGTCTCATGCTCGCAGAGACTGTGAAATCTCTCGGCTGCCGAGGGGTATCTGCTCTAGTACCCATAGGCCCCTTTCACACTGGGGCGGGGGCGGCGGCGGCGGTAAAGTGACAATATTTTTAGCGGCGCTATTCAGCCGCTAGCGGGATGCTTTTACCTCCGCTAGTGGCCGAGAAAGGGTTAAAACCACCGCAAAGCTTCTCTGCAGAGGCGCTTTCCCGGTGTTATAGCCGCGGTGCCCCATTGATTTCAATGGGCAGGAGAGGTATACACACCGGTCCTTCACCACTCCAAACATGCTGCTAGCAAGACTTTTTTTTATTATCCTGCTAGCGCACCGCTCCAGTGTGAAAGCCCTCAGGGCTTTCACACTGGAGAGACAGCAGCCGCTGTTTCAGGTCAATTTGCAGGCGCTATTTTTAGCATTATAGCGCCTGCAAAGCGACCCAGTGTGAAAGGGGTCATACTTCCAGACCTGAAGATGATTGTTGATGGTGTTTGGCAAAAAAAGTAATCTGTTAGCTTCATTAATGTAACCCGTCGATCTTGAACAACTATGCCACATCCTTTATCAGCATTTGAGCGCAACGTTGTCCTAAACCCCTGCATTCTGAGCACAAAGCACTCCTAAACCCTGCCTGCTGAATGCAACGCACAACTAAACCCTGCATTCTGAGCACAATGCGCTCTTGATCCCTGCATTCTGAATGCAACACACTCCTGATCCCTGCATTCTGAGCGTAATGCACTCCTGATCCCTGCATTCTGAGCGCAACACACTCCTGAACCCTGCATTCTGAGTGCAGCGCACTCCTAAACCCTGCATTCTGAGCACAATGCACCCCTAAACCCTGCCTGCTGAATGCAATGCACACCTAAACCCTGCATTCTGAGCACAATGCACTCCTGATCCCTGCATTCTGAGCGGAACGCACCCCTAAACCCTGCATTCTGAGCACAATGCGCTCCTGATCCCTGCATTCTGAATGCAACACACTCCTGAACCCTGCATTCTGAGCATAATGCACTCCTGATCCCTGCATTCTGAGCGCAACACACTCCTGAACCCTGCATTCTGAGTGTGGTGCACTCCTAAACCCTGCATTCTGAGCGTAACGCACTCCTGAACCCTGCATTCTAAGTGTAATGCAATAGTGAACCCTGCCTTCTCTGCATAACACACTCCTAAATACTGCACTCTCTTGTAATACTTATTTTTGTTCTGACTAAAAATATTTTAGCAATTAAAAAAAAAAATGTCTGTCTTACTGTCTATTTTTTTTGGGGGGGGGGGGGGGGGGGGGGGGGGGGTCACTGTGCCTTGTTATCTTTGACTTCATCAGTGCTGTTCAAGTAGATCTCCATCTCTCAAAGGTAGCCTACCTCTGCTCTAGAGGAACCCTGGTTGAGAAAGGCTAGCTTAGAGAGAAGATTGCTTCCCTACCGTAACCCCCCCCCCCCCCTTTCCTGTCCCTTATAATTTTAATTTATATATACACCTCTATTTGTAAATAGAATCTTTGTACTGTATATCCAATTTGTACATAAACTCAACCGTTGTAGATATAATAGTCCTTCATTAGAATCAAGGCAGCACACATGTGAAAAAAGTAACAAAATAGGTGTTTTTTTCTGGAACTTACAGTACCTTACAAAAGTGAGTACACCCCTCACATTTTTGTAAATATTTTCCCACATCGCTCCTCTCCCGTAGGCATTTCACACTGCCTTGTGCAAACCGCTATGAGTGTCATTAACCACTTTCCGCCAATCACGGCTGATCACGATGTAAACAGGAAGAGCTGGCTTTTGATTGCCTTTAATTAGCTTTTCCTCAAATCGCAGCCCCCCCTCGGATGCCCGTTCAGGACCACCAGGGATGTCCACCCCACTGGACCATCAGGTATGTCACCTAGACTACCAGGGAAATGTGTGCCCAGGAAGCTGCCAATCAATGCCTAGGCAGCTGCCAATCAGTGCTCACCCACAATGCCTGCCAGTGCCAGTGCCACAAGGGATGCCTATCGGTGCCATCTATCAGTGACGCATATCAATGCCACGTATCAGTGCCCAGCAGTGCCGCCTATCAGTGCCACTCATAAGTACCCATCCATGCAGCCTTTAAGTGCCCATTAGTGTCGCCTATCAGTACCCACGATGAGTGCCCATCAGTGCCGCCTATCAATGCCCATCAGTACCACCCATGAGTGCCACCTACCAGTGCCCATCATTGGTGCCACCTTATCAGTGCCCATCAGTGAAGGAGAAAATTTACTTATATAGAAAATGTTATAACGGAAACAAAAAAACATTTTTTTATTTGTTTAGCAACAGATAAAAACCGCAGAGGTGATCAAATACCACCAAAAGAAAGCTCTATTTGTGGTAACAAAATGATAAACATTCTAGCATGACCGCGCAATTGTCATTTAAACAACGACAGCGCTGAAAGCTGAAAATTGGCTTGGGCAGAAAGGGGGTAAGTGCCCGGTATTGAGGTGGTTAACGACACCCCCAGTTTAGTTCACAGATTGCAGTGCGAACTGAACATCACCCATCGATCCGATTCTAGCGTGGGAATAACATCTTTACCAAGGGCAATATTCTTTGCTTTAACCTACAGACGCCCCTTCACTGCATAGGCTGTTCTCCAATAAAGGTGTACTATGCCTTTAAGGAGCAGTTGTGTCACCTGCTCCCTCTGCACCATAACCACACATAAGCCCCGCCCACATGCCTGTAGATAAAGGAGGAGATCGGGGATTGCTTAGAAACAACAAAGAGCGTACAAAGCAGACAACTGTCACTTTAGTAATCTGCATCTGCGCAATCTTGACAGTACCTCCAGCGAAGTCAATGACGCAGTCTTCGTTTTGTAAGCAACGGATTTCAACTCCGCCCACCCACTCCCCTGCTCCGCCCGTAGGCGGGGCATACAGCTGCACTGGGCGGGGCTCCTTTCTTCCGGTGGCCTGACGCAGAGCTTGACCCCTCCTCTCTCTCCCACCCACACACGGACAGACGGCTTCTCGCGAGACTCTGCTTGTTCGCTGCGGGAGGAGAACCGAGAGAGCGAGAGCGCTAGCGAGAGGGGGGAAGCGGCGGATACCGGATCCCGGGCCCGAGAGATTGGACACCCGCCTGGCTGTGTCTACCTCTCTCAGTGCGCACATGGACCGCTGCAACCTTCACCCTCTGCCTGCCGCCCTCCTGCTGGTGCTGCTTGTGCTGTGCGGCCTTGTCCCGGGACCGGCCAGCGGCACCCAGAACGGTAAGGGAGAAGGAGCGCGCTGTGTGGTGCAGGGTGGGGGAGGGGGTGCATGACTGGGTGAGGGGAACCTAGGAGCCGCATGAGAGAAGACTGAGGAAGGGGGAGAAGATGGAGGAGGGGAGCGATGGAGGGAGCTGTGGTATCCAGGGCTTGTCATACACAGGGCAGGGAGAGGGAGAGGATGGTGCTTCTCCTCAGGGGGTGCCATGGAGGCAGGCATAGGACAGATGGTTGTATGTTCTTCTCCTTCTATACATAGGATGTATATGGCTCCATCCATCCTGCAGGGGGACATCTGTTCTTAGCATGGACCCCTGGCACCGTGCCACCCATAGCGAAGGATGGAGACCATGCACATCGCTGTGTGTACAAGTGACCGTCTCCTGTGTGTGCAACGCTCACCGTCTCCAGGAAAGCAGATTGTAGCCATGATCTATAGACCTGCGTTCTCTATTCGTACTCTTCATGTCCCCCCACCTTCCCCCATGGCTGCCCCCCTTAGCAGCCAATCCTCTATATGGCAAGGACCTGTTCACACATAAACTTCCATGAAAAATGGATGGGCATTGATTGACGCATGCCGTTAAATTGCTACGGGTCCTTGTAAAGGACGAAATAATAAAAGCCTTTTTCCCCCCTTCGCTGGATGTGCATGCATTAAAATGCATACATGTAGCTTTTAAAGCCCATTTCACACTAGCGTGGTGACCAGAGTTTTCTTGTACTGTGAAAACGCCCGTCACCCCAAAGACACACGGGGTTCATTTACTAAACCTAGAGTGCAAAATCTGGTGCAGCTGAGCATTATAGCCAATCGGCTCGTTCAATCGAGTATCACCAATACCGTTTTTTTATATTGACGAGTACGAGCACTTGTGCTCAAACATGAGTACACTTTGCCGTGCAATTTGAGCCTATGGAAAACGAATGGGCTCAGATCACACTGCAAAGAATTGCATGCGATTTTAGCAGGAAGACTCACCAAGGGGCTTCTGTTGGCTGCCTCTCCTGCAGACGCCTCCACACTGACAGCTGATGCTGGGACTGGACTGGCTGCAGAATAGAAATGTATAGTGATTTTTGCCTTATAGCAGGGATATGCAATTAGCCGACCTCCAGCTGTTGCAAAACTACAAGTCCCATCACGCCTCTGCATTTGGGTGTCATGTATGTGGCTGTCAGTCTTGCTATGCCTCATGGGACTTCTACTTCTGTAACAGCTGGAGGTCCGCTAATTGCATATCCCTGCCTTAGGGTCCTTTCACACTAGCGGACCATTCGTCCGCTCATTACAAGTCTGTTTACGGACTTGTAATGAGCCCCTATGGGAGCGGATCCGTTAGCGGATGATGCATCCGCCAGATCCGCATCCGTTTTTGCGGACGGAAGAATGTCCTATTTTTCTTCTGTCCGGCCAAACGGATCGGATGCAAACGGACAGACGGTCCGTTTCCATCCGACTCCCCATAGGGGAGAGCGGAGGAGAGACAGGGCGGTCCCTGCACAGTGTGCGGGGACCGCCCTGTCCGCCGACAGCTGAGCGGAGACCCCCCACTGAGCTGACGGACACACGGAGCGGACCGAAAAACGCACCGCTCCGTAAGGAGCCTTAGAGTTAGATTAGGTTTTGAATGTGTCAGAGAGCAGGTTTAGCGTTCGGTTTTGCCTCTTTAAAGTGGAGGTTCACCCTCGAAAAAATTTCTAGCAGGGCATGTAGCCCACCCACCCGACCGGCAGTATGCCGGTGTTTTTTTTTCTTCTGTAGATACCTTTTTACAGCCTTTCTTCCGATCAGGCGGCTGTGATTGACTTCTCCTCAGCCCGGCGCGTCACGAGATGCCAAAGAAATTCCGAAAGTCGGTGCGGCCCTATAGGGCGCCTGCGCACCGATGTTCGGGTTCCTATGGCATCTCGTGACACGCTGTATGCGCAGGGCTGAGGAGTCGTCAATCACAGCCTGTGATTGTAAACGCCTAGTACCGTGGGATCGCTGGATCGGAAGAAAGGCCGTAAAAAGGTATCTACAGAAGAAAAAAAACACTGGCATACCGCCGGTCGGGTGGGTGGGCTCCATGCCCTGTTAGAATTTTTTTGGAGGGTGAACCTCCACTTTAATTGATAGGGTTGCATTGCAAAGAATTGCATGCAATTTGAGCAGGAATGCAGTGCGATTCCTGTCCAAATCGTATCCAGTCTCCCTTGCTGCTCTTGTGTGAACCCAGCTTAAAGTCACTATGACAAGCCTGGGTTTAAGCAGAAGCAGCCGGGAAAACCATATGCAATTAAGACATGGATCGCACTGCATTCTTGATCAAATCAAATGTAATTCTTTGCAGTGTTATTAGAGCCCATTCATTTTGTATTGGCTCAAATCGCACTACAAAGGTATGGGAGCGTTTACATGAGTGCGAATGCTTAGTATCGACACCAATAATTGCTATCTGCGCAACCCTATCAACTTAAGTGGAAGTTGAGGTAAACCCTAATTAACCCTAAACCTGCTCTGCCACATTCTAAACCTAATCTATTTAACCCTGTAAAGCAAAAATTGTTATACTTGCCTATTCTGCAGCCGGTCTGGTTCGTGCATCTGCTGTCAGCGGAGGCGTGTGCAGGAGAGGCAGCGGACAACGGAACCCCCATAGTAATTCTATGGATGACGTCACTTCCCAGGCATTTTAGTTGTTGTCATCCTCTGCACACAGCTTCTGCTGCTGAAAACGGGCCGGATCAGCTGCAGAACAAGTACAGCGATTTTTGCTTTACAGGTTTAGATAATTAGGTTTAGAATGTTGCAGAGAGCAGGTTTATAGTTTTTTTCCTGGACATGTACTTTAAGCTTTGACAAAAAGCCTGGAAGCTGATTGGTTTCTATGCAGAGCTGCCCCAGCTTTCGCTTTCTCCAGTTCAGCAAATCAACCGCATGGAGAACAGTTGTTTTCTATGTATCCTATTGACACTGAAATGCAGCCTGGAGCTGCGCTAGAGTGATTTGCAATAAAATGCAGGCATGCTGCAATTTTTTTTTTCAGTGGATAGGATCACGTCCCTGTACAGCAGTATAAATATTTGGTGTACTTCTAAGAAAGTCTGACTAAAAACAGATGTGCAACAAATCGCACATCACTCCCTGCAGCCACAATGGTCAACTGCTGCATTGCAAAACCACTGCAGTTTTACTGTGTGGTGGCGGTCTGTTTAATGTGCCCTAAAATGTATATGTAGCAGTTTAACCAGTTTTATTGTGTTTACAGGACACATTGAAATCAATTGTTTTCCATGTGTCCTTGCGGTGACCTGCGTTCTTCCAGTGCAGTAAAATGCAGGTCACTGCAGTATGTGTGAACAGGGCCTAACACTGTATCCTCTCTGTAGATGTGCATGTGGTGTTTTTCTTCTATTTCAGCCCCCGGTGACCTCCCTGTGTCCACCCCGGGTTCACTGATGGCTGACATGCATGTATATGACTTTTTCTGGCCTTCTTCTCTCCCATTCTTCGATGGCAGTCTGTGCTGACCAGCTTGTCTGTTTTATTTTATGTGTTCTAGAGGCGAGTTTATCGATTTACCAATCTGATGAGTTGTTATGGTTTTTGATTTGTCTCGATATGTGTGTACAGATTTGGGCAATATATGGGTAACCCCCCCCCCCTAATATATTAAGGTGTTGATATTTTTCGTACAATGCACACATCTGTACAAACATATCACAGCCAACCAGAAATTTTCTGCAGAGGAAGAGGTTTGCAAATCGATGAATTCATCTCTAATGTCCTCATCTGTTATGTGCTGAGTTATTACTTCTCTGGCGTGTCAACGTTGAGCAAGGTGTTTTGTTCTGCCTAGTAACTGCCAAGACTTCAATTACATGGGGTGGATATACATATATGTGTGTTTCATGTACATGCAAACTGCAGTTAAACTGCTTTATTGTATCTGCCAAGGTGTCAATCCAGGGTGTGTATTGACTTATACTGTATACACGCACCAGTCAAAATGATGGAATGTCCCAGCAAATGAGTTTGCTTTTGTGCATTTAATTAGCCCAGGCTTTAATCCGGTCAGTAATATTCTACCTTCATGAATGAAGAATATACTTTCATGTCCAAGATATTTTTTATTTATTTTTTCAGTAGCATTAATGAAAAATAAAACGTATATTTATTCATATTCCACAAGAGTATGCATCACCTTGTAAGAAGAAGAGTATGAACTTGGGCAAAAAAACAATGTACGTAGTCAACTCCATGCTGCAGCTGTTCTTTGTTCTGAAGGTGAGAACTGAGCGATCGTATGACCTCTGACCACTCAGTTCTCAGTCTGCCCTCCCCTCTGTCCCTTCAGTGCTCACTGGAATGTCAGGCGGGGGCGGCGACTGGCTGCCGATCAGACATCTGCTTGGTGAGAGACTGAGCCAGCTGCTGATCAGACATCTAGGTGGATCCCAACAATATGGTCGGGATTCTTTCCAGAACCTGGAGCGCCTCTGTGATTTCAGCGGCCAGCTGGTTTAGAGACTAAAAGTGCAGTCATGTGACCCAGAAGAGAAGTATGGATAAAAAACTTTGATCCTACTTCTCTTAAACTAGCAAAAGCTTGTCTATTAAATTAGAGAATTCCATCGCAGTTCTTCATCAGGTGAAAGTACAACACTCTGCACGGTATACAAGGAAGGTCAACTAATATTTCATTTATGTAATTCTATAGCACTGGCAATTTACATACTGTACATTTTAAATCGGTCCCTGCACTGAAGGAGTCTAGAGTCCTATCTTGCATGCAGGCATTCAGCCTGGTGGAATGATGCCCTCTACTGGAGCTGTCAGACTAAGCAAACAGCAGCACCTGTTTGGAAGCGGCTACCGTTGGCTGAATATTTTCTGCCCAGCTCCTTCAATTGTTTTCAGTTGAAGATTGTCCGGTGGCAGGGAACACCCATGAAGTACAGTGTTTGACAAGCTTTACAAGGGCCAGTTTGACAGGAGCCTCATCATCCTAACAGCATGTCGAGTGTGGGAGGAATCTGAAGTACTCGGATGAAACCGTTGTAAGCACAGGAAGAACATGCATACTCCATGCAGATAGTCTCCTGGTTGGGTAGGAACCTAGTGCTGCAAAGCAGGAATTCTAAGCTGGTGTATGTTTAGATATCTATCTCTCTATATTCTAGAGTTTTTCCACATTTGTTGGCTAGATATGTACTTAAGTTATGTTTACGATCTTTTTGTGAAGATGAAAAGCAGTCATGATAAAATATTCATGCGTTTACCAACCTGATGCAGGGCACAAATTATTTATTAGGCCTATGTTAAGCTGATAGGCAAGTAGGACACCGTTTTTTTCCATTGAGAACTTACCTGTAAGTTTGAATTAACATGACTGTGTGTGAGCAAAGGCCTTTTGATGACTACAGGACGTAGTCATCAAAAGGCCTTTGCTCACACACAGTCATGTTAATTCAAATTTTTGTTTTTGATAAAAGACCTGACTGCATTCCCACAAACCTTTTTTTTACTGAGGTTTGTTTTGTTGCATGTTTTACTTTAAACACCTCTTGCCCTATCGAAGATGCTCCTTTCAGAGACTTCTAGAAAATAGTTGATACAGTTGGCCCCTAAAAAAATGCAAATGGAGAGGCAGTAGGAACACTGCATCCTGTTTAATGGGCAGTGGATATAAATAGCAGCATAATTAATCTCTTGGTACTCTGTGCCTATGTTGCTGAATCTTCACATCAAATTCCTTAATTGCAGCTATCGTAGTAAAATACACTAGGGCCACATTTATTTAATGTGTGTCACATTTAGATTGAATTATTTTATTTGACACAAAAAAATTGCTGTTTTATACCAATGTTGCTATGGAAATCATTGTGAGTTGGATATTTTATTTATGTGAATTTTATATAATATATATAAAATTTCTCCTTTATTGAAGTCTGTAAATATAATTTACATGATTGCTGAATACATTTACTTCACAACATAACAAACCTGTAAGTCTGCACTTTCAAATAGGCAACATCTATGTTAATCTTATTTTTGCTGACCGCAGCCTTTCTGGACTGATGTACTTATCCATTGTCCTTATGAAAGTACGGTATACATTTCACAGTATGTGTAGTCAATTATAGCCAAATTTCAAATGCAGTAAAACCCATTTCTCTTTGTAGGAGTGTTCTGGTTGATTGGCCCATCCGCAGCATACCGGTTTTTCTTTGGGGTTGTGCGATTTTTTTTTTTTTTTTTTTTTTTTTTAATGAGGTGTTATGAGTCTTATTTCCATCTCCCAAAAGCATTTTATACATATGCATTACTGCTGCTCCAGTTTCAAGGTCTTTTTTTTTTTTCCCCAAGGTCACAGTGCATCCTGTGATTTAAGAGCTGCTGTCTGGGAGGAACGTTCTCGATTGCTGCTGAAGGCAAATCGAATGGTGCATCCAGAAGAGAAATGCACAAATCAATTTAAAGCGGAGGTTCACCCTAAATATAAGCCCTCCCATGTGATCCAGCATACTGGCGTCAGCGCCAGTATGCTGGTTATTTTTTTTTTAATCCATGTACTTACTGTATTATGCTGAATTTTATTTTTTTTACCCCGCGGTGGACGGCGCCAGTATAGCGCGTCACATCTTACGAAAGTACCCGAAAAGGTCTCGGGTAATCGCGGCGAAAATGCGGCGCCTGCGCACAGACCTTGGAGCTGACTGCGCAGGCGCCGTATTTCTCCGAGTCCTATTTCGGCGTTTTTCGGAGGGCGTGATGCGCCATAGCCGTAGGACTCGGAGAAATACGGCGCCTGCGCAGTCAGCTCCTAGGTCTGTGCGCAGGCGCCGCATTTTCGCCGACATTACCCGAGTCCTTTTCGGGTACTTTCGTAAGATGTGACGCGCTATACTGGCACCGTCCACCGCGGGGTGAAAAAAATAAAATTCAGCCTAATACAGTAAGTACATGGATTAAAAAAAAAAAAAAACAGCATACTGGCGCTGACGCCAGTATGCTGGATCACATGGGAGGGCTTATATTTAGGGTGAACCTCCGCTTTCATTTAAAAGCCTAGTTTATTAGCAAATTTACAAAATTACTGAGTTGAGATACTTAACATATTTGAATATATTTATTATACACAACTTATATAACACCAACAGTTTACGCAGAACTTTACAATGTATAGGGGCGACAACACAATTACAGTACAGTTCAATACAAAAGGTACAGGAGGGCCCTGCTCATAGAGCTTACATTCTAAAGGGAAGGGGCGGTGCATATTGCTACAAAAGGCAATATCTGTTGAATGTGTTCTTCCACATAGGAATATATTCGTGCAGCCTTTAGTTCGTAGGATCTTTTCCTTTTTAACAGAGCCTCTCATTTTGTTTAAAGTCACCAATTATTAATGATGGCGATTAAATATTTATTTTACTAATGACCTATGCCTTTTCTGTGCACACTTTGTGCTTTAATTATATAATAAATTGAGATTTCCTTTATTTATATATATATATATATATATATATATATATATATAATATAATATATTTATTTATTCAGTATTGGATTGATCCGGTATACCTGCATCTAGAACTGCCTCGCTTAATGTAAATTCCAAGATTGTAATGAGATTTTGTTGTTATCCATGAACAAACTGAAAATCTCGTCGGGTGTATGTAAAGGATGGAGTGAATGATCAGTGGACCAGAAAGATGACATGAAAATTTGGAGATAATAGTTTTAACATAAAATTGGAATTCAGTGTTGGAAATATGCTCTTTGGCTACTTAAAAAAATAAAATAAAACATATATATATATATATAATATTACACTTCTCTTTTAAGAATCATACTTGCCTAGCTGGATGCAGCATTGGTTTCCCTGCTGGCTCTAAGACTGAAATCAAACCCTGACAATCACTGAGTCCTCAGAGCTCCCAGAGCAGAGAGCCGGTGACTGTCGGTCATCGCTGTCTGCTCTGCCCTCTCCTCGCTCACTCGAAGGAGCGGCTTTGTCAGGCTCTCGGCAGCTTGCTGAGTCGGATGCCGGTTCAGGCATGTGGGCGGAATCTGACTTTATTGTAGTAATCTTGCCCGAGCATGGACTTCCTTTGCGACGTTGGCTGGCTTTGGCACACTGTCTGCTGAAAACAGGTCACAAGAGTGCTGAATGAACTTCAGTTCTGCCATTCACAGAAGTATAGCCACACAAACTTTGACTGTGTACTTCTCCTTTAAACTAAACCTGCATGAGAGCAATATTTGGGTTGCCACTGCAAATGCTAATTGCCTAGAACATGCATGCAGATCAGGAAAGTTAGGGCTAGTTTACACTTGCTTCAAAACATGGCTTTGGACAGGCTTTGTTAAAGCTCTCTGAATCTCATTGAAAGCTTCTGTCTCTAAATGGTTAACTTACAGTCCTGTTTACACCTTGTGTTTGCTTTGGCTTTGCTTCAAAAATTGATACCCCATGTCGCTTCAGTGGTGCTTCAAAGCATCTCTAAAGCCTCCATAGAACTGACAAAGCTCTCTTGAAGCACCTGCAGCTTTTGAGAAGCTTTAATTTAGCTTTAACTTTGCTTTGGAGAAATTGCAGGTATGAGAGATCCACGCACAGGCCATCTTTCAAGCTTCAAAAGAGAATCACGGAAGCATCCCTGACTCTCCACCGAAGTATCAAAAACGCATCATAAAAGCATGTTGACGTGGTAGGCCCTATTAATGTGTGTTGAAGCCAAAGCAAGTGTAAATGAGCCCTTAGAGAGTAGGCAGATTTCCTCATCTTAAAGTGGATGTAAACTCACTCTCATCCTTTCTAAACTACTGCCATAGTGCTGATCTATAAGGATATAGATGCCTCCTGCATGTATCCTTACCTGTCAAATGTCTCCCCGCTGTCTGTTATGAGAACAGAAAAACTGCAGATTCTGTGGGTGGGTCTGTTGTCTGGAGCTCGGTGGGTGGAGTCGTGATGTCAGTTGGAGTCCCCGCCCACCTTTACACTCCCCTTGTCAAATGCATTTTCTCCTATGTATTTCTTACACTGAAATTCTGCTATGATCACTAACATCCAGTCAAAATCCAGAAAAGTAACCACATGACTTCAGAAAAGGAGTGGTGGTGGGAATAAAAAAAAAGCCTGTCTCCAGGCTAGTGCATGAGATATGTTAATAACCTGTCAATCACAGCAGTGGGGAGGAACTGACAAGTTTTCTCCTGTTTGTCCGTTTATTTCACCGAAAAAGAGGATTGCTCAGAGCTGGATTAACTTTGTGGCAAGACTGGGCACAGATGATAGGAAATCTTTTACTCTACATTGTGACAGCAAAAAAAAAAATTGAGTTTATATCCACTTTAACTGTTTCAGGTACTCCAAATTATTGAAGTTAAGCAAGCATGCCAGACCACATTTTTAAAGAGTTCACAAATGGTGGTTCTGGGGGGCAGAGATTTGATGTCGGGGGCATAATTCTGCTGGGTCAGTGAAAATGGGGGGGATAGCACCAGAGATTGGTTAAGTGTAGCAGCCACAACTTTTGATTTCAAGTGCTGCTAAAAGGAGGTCTGCCTTTTTGTTAATTGCCCAAACTGGACATGCACACAAATACTACATGCAGCATTCACAAACAAGATACTCCCCACCCACATGTCTGTACTCAGACCTGGAGAATGGACATTGGATATTACCTGGTGTGATGTAGCTGGTCACAGACACATTTAACTCTTCACTCTAAAGGGAGTGAGACTGCTGGGTGCAACCATTTTGTATGTGAAGTACTCGGAATTCTCCCTGGCAGCTGCGTAAAAGGTTATGTAGGGAGAGGCAGGGGAGCTGAGGCAGCACAGTCAGTTTTTAGGCCCTCCCAGAAGAGGAGAGGGCTATGATGTAGCAGGAGGTAGAGGGAACAGTGATGGTGCTAGGGAAACAACCTATTTGGAGTGGTTGAAGTTCAGAGGCACATTTCAAGTGCATAAACTGTTTATGGAAAGGAAAATGCAAGTAATCATTTAAAATTTGTGTTTTTACCTGTAGTGTTTTATTTTTTTGTAAGTGATGTCAGGATCTATTAAATGAGAAATTTTGGGGTTTTAAACATCCATACTCCTCTCTGAACTGCTCTGTTTTGGGATGTGTTTACCCTCTCCTGCCTGCATGTCAAATTTGGGCATGTGATTGTGTCTGTGCTAGCTGTGTGTGTTCATACACTCCTGTGGGTTGGCTGCACGCAGCTCCAGGGTGGATGCACACTCATCTGCCAGCGGTTCTGTACAGAGGATGGCACTAATCTGCCACCTAAGCCCCTATGCTGCCACATTGGTGTGATACTGCAGCTGTCGCACGTCAGCTCACTGAGAACTGAGCGATAACATGGCTGCTGATTGTTTAGTTCTCATTTTGCTCAGAGTGGAGTCGGTCACTTCTCTTCGCCCTGCCCCTCACAGGAGTGCCAAGCCAGAGAGGGGGTGGGCACAGCTGGCTTCGGCTCTCCGCTACGCATTGAGAGCCAGAAACGGCTGTCAATCTGGCAGCTGGGTGGATCCTAAATGTTGTCGAACTACCTGGAGTAGCCATGTCAGCTGACAGTGGGCTATAGCCTGCTATAAGCTGACATTGGGTCACAGCAGAACAAAAGTGCAATCTTGTGATCCAGAAAAGTATGGCCAAAAAAGCTTTGGCCATACTTCTCTTTAGACCCCTAGGCATGATCTCTTATTGCTGAGAGATAAAGAAACGATGAGTAATTGAAGTCAGCCTTAAAGTGGAATGATTATCCACTGGATGGGGGGAGTGGGACTCTTGCCATATTATTTAATTATGCAGTGCAGGTCGGTCCAGGCTGTCGGTCAGCTTGGTTCACCTTTTGCTTCTTACAGGTCCATTGTCGTCCTCTGGTCACTGGGCAGCAACTGATGGTGTAACACCTTTGCATGTGCATAGGAGTTGCTTTATTCTTGGCATCTTACAGATGCCTGAAATGAGCTGAATGACACAGGAAGAAGTGTTTTGGCAAAAAAGCCTTGCAAATCTCCCTTTTCAGATGAACTTCTATAGTCAAAAACACACTCGTATATAAAGAACAAATCTTTATATAAAAGAGTGCAATCCCTTTTTAGAAACCCATTTTGTTAATGCTTGAAATATTAATAAAAACTTCAAATACCATAGCATCTTAAAATGGGCCCAAGGATATTGGGTGCCCAAATTTCCTGCAAAGCGTACACATAATCTGTATCTCATACAATGGGTACCAGTAATACTATACACAGGGCAGTCTTAATAGCATCATGGGCCCCTGGGCATGCTCTGGGGCCCCTACAATGATGACAGTGCAGGTAAACAGACATCGAGTAGGTAGGAGGCAGATTGCCTCCCCTGTGCATCTATCACTCTCGGTGCCATCATGGTGCCCCAAATTTTGGGGCAGCGTGGGCTCAAGGACAAGCTGCTTTGGGGAAAGTGCAGGGGCCCCTGGGCAGTGCCCAGGTGTGCCCTCTCATTAAGACAGCTTAGACTATACACCTCTGATCACTTATGACCAATAATCTACAATTGAATAAATCAAAATGTGTAATGGTGTAAAACAGGGATATGCAATTAGCGGACCTCCAGCTGTTGCAAAACTACTACAAGTCCCATCATGCCTTTGCCTCTGGGTGTCATGCTTGTGGCTTTGAGTCTTGCTATGACTCATGGGACTTGTAGTTCTTCAACATCTGGCGGTCCACTAATTGCATATTCCTGGTGTAAAATCTTACCTTCCATTATATACATATGTGTATCACAAACCAGAAATCGTGATCTTCAAAAATTCCAGATTAATTACAAAATCATAGAGCAATGAAATAAACTGTTAAGACTGCTATCCACCATTTCATGTTGGTATGGGGTGGTGTGCTCTTCCACAAGGATCCCAGACATATTAAACATGTAACGAGCATAAATATACAAACTGTCCCTCTATTTTCCTCACACAAGAGGGATATGTGGACACGCATGCCTGGCAGAATGGATTCTGGACTAAAAACTATTTGTTATCCATATTTGTTCCAAGTGTTGCAGATTCACATCCTATACATTATGGAAAATGATTATCCGCTTGTATGCCTAAATCATTATTGGAAAATTCTGCATATTACGTCAATGTATATAGCTTCTGTGAGCTATTCAAAAGGTGAAAGCAGAGATCCTTCTTTATGTTTAATGTACCTGGCTCAGGTGACACTCCATGGGATGCCAACATATGTCAATGACCTCCACTCACAAGATAAGGTATTTGAAGATTTTATAATGGATATGAATAAAACATCCCAAAAAGGCAATTGCACTCTTTGTCCTTTGGTTAATGACTTCATTAGAATTTTTTCTTTCCATATTCTGAGTATGGGTTTGTAGAAGGCCACCTGACAGATTTGTAAGATGTGACTATTTTATTTTTTGAAAATGCTGTTAGTGTTTTATTAACACAAACCTGGGGTTACACACAGAATACAAAACAACCCATAGGTGTGTGTAGATGCAAAGTGATACTTGAAACAGGTGTCTGTCTACGTTCAGTATAGATGCTGAACTAAGATGGTGTTTGCCTTCTGAAGGAAGAGGCAGCTAGAAAAGCATTGCGTTGTGGGGGCATTACTGTGATCTTGGAGAGGAAATGAAGCCTTCATAGGTTAGACTTGCACATAACTGTGCTTTCATGCATGAAACCTCCAACGTCTAAAGCTAGTTCTGCTTTTAGAACACTGCACAGAGCAGGCATTGGGAGTACATGGCATCCAGACTAAGGCCTCATGCACATGGCGCGTTAGAAGAAATTTGCAGCAAAGCCACTACCGACACCAGGATAAAGCGGCTGTAAAAACGTGCTTTTAGTAGGTTTTTGCATTGGTGTTTAACCACTTAAGGACCTTGGGTGTTTTTCAGTTTTGGTGTTTGCAAGACTGAAACAGTTTTTTCTGCTAGAAAATCACGTAAAACCCCCAAACATTATATATTTTTTTTTCTAACACCCTAGAGAATAAAATAGTGGTCATTGCAATACTTTTTGTCACACCGTATTTGCGCAGCGGTCTTACAAGCGCACTTTTTTTGGAAAAAATACACTTTTTTGAATTAAAAAATAAGACAACAATAAATTTGGTCCAATTTTTTTATATATTGTGAAAGATAATGTTACGCCGAGTAAAATGACACCCAACATGTCACGTTTAGAAATTGCGCCCGCTCGTAGCATGGCGTCAAACTTTTACCCTTAAAAATCTCCATAGGCGACGTTTAAAAAATTCTATAGGTTGCATTTTTTTAGATACAGAGGAGGTCTAGGGCTAGAATTATTGCTCTCGCTCTAACGATCGCGGCGATACCTCACTTGTGTGGTTTGAACACCGTTTTCATATGCGGGCGCTACTCGCGTATGCGTTCGCTTCTGCGCGCGAGCTCGTCGGGACGGGGCGCTTTAAAAAATTTTTTTTTTGTTTTCCTATTTATTTGTATTTAATTTAACATTTTTTACACTGAAAAAAAAAAAATATATAATAATTGATCACTTTTATTCCTATTACAAGAAATGTAAACATCCCTTGTAATAGAAAAAAGCATGACAGGTCCTCTTAAATATGAGATCTGGGGTCAAAAAGACCTCAGATCTCATATTTAGGCTTAAAAAGAAAAAAAAAAAAAAAAAAGGAAAATGACTTTTTAAATAGCCTTAAAAAGAAAATGTCTCTTTAAGACAGTGGGCGGAAATGACGTTTTGACGTCACTTCCGCCCAGCGCTGCTATGGGGAACGGGTGGGGGCGATTTTTCCCTCTCGTATCCCAGCAGAGGAGCCGCACAGACCCGATCGCCTCCGCCGCTACCGACGGCAACGGTAAGCGGCGGAGAGCACGGGAAAGCGGCGGGAGGGGGGGGGCACCTCTCCGGTCACCGATAACGGCGATCTCGCGGCGAATCCGCCGCGGAGACCGCCGTTATTGTACACAGGTCCCTGCACTGAAGAGATGGATATCTCGGTTGTGGCAGCAGCTGCTGCCGTTACCGAGATATCCATCTTTAAAAAGAGGACGTATATATACAGTGCAGGGTCCTTAAGTGGTTAATGCACATTTAGCCGCGCTAGCCTTAGCAGCGTATCTCTGCCTCTAACCTATAACCTTAAAGCGGGGTTCCGGGCATTTTTTTTTTTTTTTTGCAAGCTAAAATTAATTGCATTAAATAGTCCCTAAAACATATAGCTCCCCAATTGTTCCAGAAATCATTGCAAACCCTTACCTTATATGCTCCAGCTCATGTTGTGCCCATATCCATCATATGTGTGGGCATTCTTTTTTTTCTTCCTGGTTTTCAGGGAGACGTGCATGCTGGGTGACTTTTTATTTTTATTTTTTTTGGCACAGTAATGCCCAGGGACTCCTTGGAAATGAGTGTCATCATTTCCCAGGAGGCAATGGGGTCTTAGAACAGGAAGTTGATCCACCTAAGACCAGGAGCTAGGCAGATTATGAAAATTGCATAGTAACAGCCAGATGGAAATGAGTAAAAAAACATTTCTTTCAATTTTTTTATTTTATTTTTTACATTAAAGGCAAGCTGTTACATTCATTTTAAGGGTGGAACTCCGCTTTAAAGCGGAGTTCCACCCTTAAAACCACTTGGTTTCATCCCATCCAGCATACTGGCGTCAGCGCCAGTATGCTGTTTTTTTTTTTTTAATGCATGTACTTACTTTATAATTTAATTTCGTGCGCACCGCGGTATGTCGCCGCTATAAGGTGTCATGCCTTCCGGAAACAGCCGATTAGCGTTCGGCTCTTCTCGGCGCCTGCGCACAGACCCAGGAGCTGACTGCGCAGGCGCCGTAAATAGCCGGTCCTAGTTCGGTTTTTTTTTCGGAGGGCGTGACGCGGCTATATACGGCGCCTGCGCAGTCAGCTTCTGGGTCTGTGCGCAGGCGCCGAGAAGAGCCGAACGCTAATCGCCTGTTTCCGGAAGGCGTGACGCCTTATAGCGGCGACATACCGCGGTGCGCACGAAATTAAATGATTTATTATAAAGTAAGTACATGCATTAAAAAAAAAAAACAGCATACTGGCGCTGACGCCAGTATGCTGGATGGGATGAAACCAAGTGGTTTTAAGGGTGGAACTCCGCTTTAACGTGTGGTGTATAATTTAGGTAATTTATAAAGTTTAAAGCGGAGCTCCACCCGCATTTTTTTTTTTTTCCAAAGTCGGCAGCTACTAACAGTGTAGCTGCTGACTTTGAATAAGGACACTTGCCTGTCCTAGGCGCCCGTGCTGACGTCCCCCGCCGATGCCGATCCTCGATCCCGGCACCGCCATCCACCGTCAGGGAAACAGGCAGTGAAGCCGTGCGGCTTCACTGCCTGTTTCCTACTGCGCATGTGCGAGCAGCGCGGCGCTTTGTGAATGGTCCGGCTGCTTTCTGGGATACACAGTTCCCAGAATGCAGCGCGGCCCATTCACAAGAAGACACCGAGAAGAGGAGGAGGAAGAAAACCACACCGCGGATCATGAGGGCAGATTCGGGACTTCCACATAGCAACAGCCTATTTAGGGTGAGTGTGTATATATATATATATATATATTTTTTTCCATTTAATTTTTTTAGATTTTTGAAAAAAAAGTAAAAATCAGGGTGGAGCTCCGCTTTAAATATCCCTATGAAGTGGTAAATATAAATAACCAACTATATGGTTAGGGAGCAACATCTCTAATCCACTCTGAGATTAAAGCGGATGGTTCACCTTAAATAAATATTAAAAGCCAGCAGCAACAAATACTGCAGCTGCTGACTTTTAATATTAGGACACTTACCTGTCCTTGAGTCCAGCGGCGTCCGCAGCAGAGGATGAGCGATCGCTCATCACCCTGCTGCTCCCCCCTCCATCCACGGCGAGGGAACCAGGAAGTGAAGCGCTCCGGCTTCACTGCCCGGTTCCCTACGGCGCATGCGCGAGTCGCGCTGCGCCCGGCGATTGGCTCCCGCTGTGTGCTGGGAGCTGAGAGTTCCCAGCACACAACGGGAAAAGCCCGTCTTTTGCCCGAGACTGCGGGCCGGAAGTGGGTGCGGATACCTGTCTTTAGACAGGTATCTGCACCCCCCTCCCCCCTGAAAGGTGTCAAATGTGACACCGGAGGGGGGGAGGGTTCCGATCAGCGGATCTTCACTTTAGGGTGGAGATCCGCTTTAACTGACAGAATAGATATACTGTATATACTATTAGCGTGAATCTGGTAAATATCACTCGTATCACTTTTTATTTAAAGAAAAAAAAATAAGTTGCTGTTTTTCAAACAACTGTAATATATTATATGCTGGCCATACAACGCCTTCCTTTAAAAAAAAAAATGTTTGTTTAATTTTCTAATAATCGGTGAGGTTAAATTGGGAAAGTTTAGAAATAATAGAAAACGTCTTGGTCAAAGGAATTTTCAGACGGTGTATGTGGTTTTCATTCAGATATTACATTCATTTTAAAACTAAATGTTAAAAGCAAGTGAAAATTTCAAACATTCTTTCAGCGAATGTACAAAGATTTTTCTGTTTTTAATATAATTTTAACAGTAGTGATTATTTGCTCTGTACTATTACAGGGCTCGTTTTCAGGTTTTTTAAACCCATAATATTACTGGCCGATTATTGATTGTGAAATTAATCGATTAGTTATTTGATCGATTCGTTTTGGCCCTAGTTCCCAATGAGAGCCCATAGATTTGAATAGAAGTCTGATCATGATGATCTGACTTGCTGTGCGGCTTGTGCGCAGAGGATCTTGAAGAAGAACCCTCACCAAAATGAAAAAAAAATCCACACCAGACCCTTATTCAAGCACGCAGCTCGGTAGGTCAGGAAAGGGGGGAAAGTGAGCGCCCCCCTTTTCTGGACCATACCAGGCCGCATGCCCTTAACGTAGGGGGGGGAGCTTTTCGTGCCCCCCCACCCCAAAACATCTTGTAATGTTGAGGACAAGAACCCCTTACCGACAACACTAGCTGTTGGTTTTGGGGTCTGCAGGTGGGGGCGAATCTGGAAGCCTCCTTTTAACAAGCCCTCCGCCCTATGTGAATGAGTATGGGGTAGATGTACCCATGCACCCAAAAAAGTGTCAAAAATAAAAATGGCACACAGGTTTTTGACAAAGTAATTTTATTAAAGCATATTTAATTGGCACTTTGAAGAGGAATGTCGTTGTTATGGCAGCAGGTAGCTGCCATAACCCCTGTATCCTCTTCAGTGAGTGGTCCGGTTTCAAATGAAAGTGGTCTCTGCGGCGGATTTAGCGCAAGATCACTTTTTTATCTGTGGTGGGAGAGAGGCGCTCCAATGCTTACCAGAGCTGCCAGCAGCGGGGTAGGCGATCGGGTCCTGCCCCCTCTGTGGTATGGAGCTGAGGGAGGGGAAGATGGCCCTCACCCAGCTCCATACCATTACAGTGTAGAAGCAACGTCAAAACGCCACTTTCGCCCATAGCTCTTAAAGGGGCTTTTTTTTCTCTGCATTTTAGTGTAAAGGAGATCTGAGGTCTTTTTGACCCCCAGATCTCATATTTAAGAGGTCCTGTCATGCTTTTTTTATATATATATTATTACAAGGGATATTTACATTCCTTGTAATAGAAATAAAAGTGACTATATAAAATATAAAGAACAGTGGAAAAAAAATTAAAGACTAAACGCACCAAAAGCTCGCGCGCAGAAACAAACACATATGTGAGTGTGTACGGTTAATTTAAAAAAAAATCTGTTTTTACCAAAGAAAAGTGCGCTTGTAAGACTGCTGAGCAGATACAAAGTATTGCAACCCCCGCCATTTTATTCTCTAGGGAGTTAAAAAAACAAAGGATAATGTTTGGGGGTTCTAAGGTAAATTTCTAGTAAAAAAAAAAATGTAACTTGTAAATACCAAATCTAAGAGGCTCAGAGTAGTAACCCCCCCCCCCTATTTTTACTTACCTGAGCCTGTATTTCCCTCAGTGGGGACCCGCTGTCCGTCTCTGCATGGAGTCCTGGCTCTTGATTGGATAGATTGATAGCTCAGCCATTGGCTACCGCTGCTGTCAATCAAATCCAATGACATGGGGTCGAGTTCGGCCTTCGTGTCTATGGACGCCAAATGCTGGACTTTGGAACGGGCCCACAAGGTAACCCTGCTTGAGAGAGCACTTCTCCTAGGGGGGTTATCTGATGCAGGGAGGAGCCGCGAGAGCCGTCAAGGATCAGGGTCACTCTGTGCAAAACAAGCTGCACAGTGGAGGCAAGTATGATGTGTTTCTTATTTAATAAAGTGTGGGGGGGGGTGTTTACAATCACTGTAAGTGGTTAATCAATCTGAAATACTTAGTTGATGTACTTACTGATATTCAATATCAGAATTGATCAATAATATTCCACCAATGTTGACTGTCGCCTTAAAATGTAACATTTTAACAGTAAATGCAATATAAAGTATTTAGACCCCTTTCAAACTGAGGTGCTTTTTCAGGTGTGTTAGCGCTAAAAATAGTGCCTGTAAAGCGCCCCTGATTCCTCCCCAGTATGAAAGCCAGAATGCTTTCACACTGGGGCGGTTTGGAAGCAGTGTATATGCCGCTCCCAACACTGGCGCTTTTAACCCTTCCTTTCGGCTGCTGGGGGGGGGGGGGGGTTAAATGCTCCCCTTGCTAGCGTCCCAAAAAGTGCAGCTGCAGCTACATCTAGCAGCACTTTTACCATTAAAGGACCCCTGCCCCAGTGTGAAAGTAGTCTAAAGCAATATATTTTTATTTTCTCCACTTTGCTGCCATGCCTGGAAAAAAAGCTTATTGTCGTTTGGCATGATTTGTCTGATTTGTGTGGTTTTTTTTTTAAACAGAAGATGAGTTTCCATGCCAACAGTCATTTTGTGTTGTGTAAAACACATCATTTTTTTTCCTCCCTCCCTTTAGTATTTCTTGGTTTGCGTGGAACTGGTACTGAGAATTTACACACAACAGCTATTGTAGTACTGTATTAAAGGGCTTAAAAGGAACTCCAATATTTTAAACCATAATTTCATGCATGTATCACCCCACCTCTAAAATGCATTAAAAATAAACTGTGAACCACCAGGAATCTGCTTTTTTTTTTTTTCTTTGCGTTTCTATGTGTCAGCTACAAGGTGAGACTATGCATGAGAGTACCTGTTCTCTAGGCTGTTAATGCGGAAACACTGGTGGGCATTTTGGAGGAGGAGAGCTCTCGTGCTCATCACATGTACTGCAGCACTTGCAGACTCTATCTTTGAAAAGTGGGTGGTATTGGCTTATAAAAATTTGCGTATTTTGCCAAATTTATTTTGGCTAAAACAGTGGCTGTCTGTATGGCAATTTTTTTGGCACCATTAAAATGTTATACAGCAATTAGATGCAAAAAATAACTGATTACTGTATAAATGTCACTGGCAGGAAAGGGGTTAACACTAGGGGCTGATCCTAGGGGGTACAGGCATGGGTACGGCAGCACACCCCCCCCCTGTTTCTATGCTCCAGGAGGCCCATGCCTGAAGCTGTGCCAAAATTTAAGATGGCTTCCCTGCCTGGGAGTGTTTCTAACTGTATTGGGGCTAGGCTGACTAAAGAACGAGACGGATCGCAGTTCCTAATCACTAGGAACAGCAGATCTCTCTCTAACTCCCCTGTTAGAATGGAGATCTGTCTGTTTACGTTGACAGGTCCCTGTTCTGGCAGGTGCCGATGCGCGTGCCTTTCGGCCGCGATGTCCGCCAGGCACCCTGGATCAGCAGTCACAGAGCCAGGGCCGTGGATCTCTGTGTTAGGGAGAGGAGACCAATGGTGTGTTCCTTCTACATAGGGACACCCATCGGTCACCTCCCCCAGTCAATCCCCTCCCCCCAAAGTAAGAATCACCTAGTAGGGAACATATTTTAACCTCTTGAATGCCCCCTAGTGTTAACCCCTTCCCTGCCAGTCACATTTATACAGTAATCGGTGCATATTTATAGCACTGTTCGTTATATAAATGTGAATGGTCCCAAAATGGTGTAAAAAGCGTCCGATTTGTCGGCCGTAATATCGCAGTCGTGACAAAAATTGCAGATTGCCTACATTTACTAATAAAAAATAAGTAATAATTCTATCCCCTATTTTGTAGGCGTTATAACGTTTGCGCAAACCAATCACTATACGCTTATTGCGATGTATTTTTTTTGCGATTAATTTTTTTCGGTGCGATATACGCCGATCCCCGCACTGTTTGAACGCCGCCGCCGACATATACCGAGCGCAGTACACTCGGCTCTGCTCGCGCCCTGTGCTGCCTTCTAGCTTTTATGCGAGAGGAGCCGAGCATGCCCGAGTGTAGTGCGCTTGGTATATGTCGGCGGGGTCGTTCAAAAACAGCGCGGGAGAAGCGGGGAAGGACATCACCAAGGCCACAGACGGACGCCGGACCGCACAAGGCCGCCGATGGACGCCGGGCAAGACACCGACAAGGGGCATTCAAACAAAGTATTTTCTTTTTCTGAAATTTCCCTTCTAGGTTGGGGGTGCGTGCTATATGCCGGTGCGCGCCATCTGGCGATAAATACAGTATATATATATTTTATACCGATACCGAGTATTTGCGGGAGTACTTGTACTCCCGCAAATACCCCCGATGCCTAAATAGAATACCCCCCCCGCCAAATAAATATATATATATATATATATATATATATATATATATATATATATATATATATATATATATATATAATTTGTGAAGTCAATTTCCTAACTTAAAATGGTTGTTAAGCCACTTGGTTCTTTTTACACAATCTTCTCCGTTTGCTAATGATAGGTGTCCCAGTGTGTGTGTGTGCTTTATAAATAAGGCAGTGAAACTGATCAAATCACCTGTGCAAAATAATGGAAAGCCTGAAAACATGACCTGTTGGTGTGCCTTGAGGACTGGAGTTGAAAAACACTGGGCTATAGAATGGGATTTTACACACACTGGGGCACCTATCATTAGCAAACACTGGGAATTGTATGTAAAAGTAATTTCAGCAGCAGGACGGGAGGGGCGGGCACTATCACAAGCTGACAGGCGGGGAGAGAGGAGGACAGAGAAGAGCTGTAGATGACGAAAGCAGGTAAACCGACCAGTGTCAAGGCTCTGCAGCTATGATTAACCACGGTGAGTTAACTGGGAGAAGGGAAGAATCAGGCAGGACCAGTGGCCTCCCGGGCACCGCCCTTATTACTTACCTGAGCCCTGGTTCTCCAATGTCCACAAATGTCTAAGCTGCCCAGGACACTCATCTCAATTGGCTGAGACACAGCAGTGGTGCAATTGGCTCCTGCAGCAGTCAGCCAGCAATCATTGGAGAGAGGGGGCGGGGCCCCATGTCTGAATGGACACACAGAGTTGTGGCTCCAGTGCCCCATAGGAAGCTTTTTTTTTTTTTTATAGTTCCACTTCAGGTGGACCTTTTCCCATAACTAGTAAGCCTGCTATTTTTCCATTACAGGAAGAAATATACACAGTTCATACTTGTTTACATTCTGTTTGTGCTTGTTTTGTTTACCTGTGCAATGTAGGGCCGAAACAATTAATCAATTACAATTTTCATAATCGATTAATCGGCCAGTAGAATAATGGGGTTAAAAAATAAAAATAAAATTAGCCCTTTATTAGGGTTGTCCCGCTACCGATACTAGTATCGGTAGCGGGACTGATACTGAGCATTTGCGCGAGTACTTGTACTCGCGCAAATGCTCCCGATGCTTCACCTATACTTTTTTATTTCTGAGAGCGTGCGAAGAGAGCTGCGGCTGCTGTCTAGTCCCCAAAGAGAAAGCCAAGCCCCCCCTGCCGCTGCCTAGTTGATCAGTGCGGGGAACATCCCCAGGTTTGGATGGGTGATCTGTCTATCAAAGTGCCCGGACAAGGGGGAGGGGCTATATATGACGAGTCGCGGCAGGGAACACACAGCTATTCAAATGAAAGCTGTAATGTTCCCTGTGCTGATCAACTAGGTGGGGGGGGGGGGGTAGGCTTTCTCTTTGGGGACACATGGCTGCATTTAAAAAAAGTATCGGTATTTGTACTCGGTCCTAAAAAAGTGGTATCAGGACAACCCTACCCCTTTATAGTACAAAAAAAGCAAATCGCTACTGTAAATATTACTTTCACTGTCCCACAGTAAAAAAATTAACCCCTTACTGTAGGGATTATTTGCTCTTTTTGTACTTATTTTTGTTTTTTAAACCCCATGTTACTAAACATCTCAGGCCTCAGTCACACCTTTCATATGGGACACGTTCACATCTATGATTTTCTTTTCAGCTGCTCATATTTGGAAAGGGCAAGGACTTTTTATTGCAAAACGGTGCTAATTTTTATTTTTTATGGTTCAATATACTTCAATAGAGAAGCAGCAAAAAAGCATGTAATGTGTTTTTGCGGCAATTTGTGTTTTGTACTATGCCCAACAACAAATTGGCCCAATTTTAAGGCTATTATTGATTAAAACAATAATCGGCCAACTAATCGATTATGAAAATAATCGTTAGTTGCAGCCCTAGCGCAATGTGTACAGCTCCAGTTGGTGGCGGCAACGCTTAAGGGGATGGGTTCTCTTAGGCTCCATTGGGAACCAGAGCCTAGGAAAAATGCTTGGTCTCCAGGGCAGAAAATTGGCTTGGCTAATAGAAAAAGCAAATTCTGATCTATTACACTGAAGGATGGCTTTGCCAGGAGGTGTTTGGAATCAAGGCTAAGAAGCAAGGTCATTGTGAAGTTCAATACACTATTTAAAGAATAATTCCAGGCATAGGCATTTTATACATAATTGCATTCAGTTCAGCTTGGAGCCATGAAACTGTATATGCCATACCTGGCCGACCTCCCCGGGTAGCTGAAAATCGCTGATGTGGACACCGCTATTTAAGTGACCTCTGCTTCTGGGTCCTGTGCTATTTGGAGAATGCTTTGCATTCATTCAGAAAATACAAGGCATTCTGTAAATGATGCTTGTACTGAGTGTCTGATCTATGTTACCATGCAGGAGAACGGCAACTCGTCGCTAGAACCGGAAGCAAGTGAACCCAAGTAGTGGTGTCTACTCTATGAGGAGACGGCAGCACCAGGGACACATCACACTGATCAGATGTCCCTAGTGCTTTTTTTCTACTTTAAATTAGAGCTGCACAATTAATCGTTAAGAATCTAAATCAGGATACTTTTCCCTTCCCGATCTTCAAAACGGCATGTCATGGTCTTTCTAACAAATGTATAGTTTTCACAGCTGGGAAAAAAAATAATCCAGGCAGCCTGCCACTTTCAATCATAATAAGTAGAAACAAAGTATCTTTTCGTTCTTTTGTCAAAGGAAAGAACTTGGCATGTAGATGAAGGAAGATTAACCATTTAAAGACCAAACCTTTTCTGACATTTGTTGAAAAATCATTATTTTCTGCTAGAAAATTACTTGGAACACCCAAACGTGTGTATGTATGTGTGTGTGTGTATATATATATATATATATTATATTTTTTAGCATAGACCCTAGAGAAAAAAATGGTTGTTGCAATATTTTATGTATCACTGTATTTGCGCAGCGATTTTTCAAATGC
This sequence comes from Rana kukunoris, assembly GCA_029574335.1. Lineage (NCBI taxonomy): Eukaryota > Metazoa > Chordata > Amphibia > Anura > Ranidae > Rana > Rana kukunoris. The sequence goes on from CM056051.1 coordinate 100,243,074, forward strand.
AATTTTTTTGAAAAAATACACTTTCATGAATTAAAAAAAACGAATCGGTAAAGTTAGCCCAATGTTTTTGTATAACATCTTTAATGTTGCACCGCGAGAATCATCTTTATTCTAAGCAAAAAAAATTGCGATTGTCATTTTAGCCAGAATCGTACAGCTCTACTTTAAATTAACAGCGTACATGTAAGTATTGCCATATTACAATTATGAAAGTACCTCTTTCTTGTTTTGAACGAAACAAATATGTTACTCCACTTTAAGGCCGCCAAGTTTACATTGTTGGAGTATTTACACGAAACAGAAAATTCAAGGAACCAAAATGGCTGCCCAGTATTCATTTTATACAATGCCTAAATACTGTGTTTTAAAACTCGTTACACATATTAATAACCGTTTAATTTCGTAAATAGTGGTGCAACGGGTAGTCACCGATCCGAACGGATCACCCTGTTCGGATCGGCACACCACACGATCCATGGAGCGCTCCTCGGCCATAGGAAAGTCCCTGGGCAGCTGTCTTGTCAGGAAGTGACGTTTCGTTGCCGCCATCTTGCTCCACCCCACACCACACTCCTGCACAGTAATGATGGTGAGAAGGGGCCAAGCGGACATCTTGTTACACCGAACAGAGTTTTAGATTTCACAGTTATTTTCAACACAAAACTGAGCTTATATGCTTAAATACAGTATTTGGAAATCCAACGGACTGTTTACATGTTAAAGGGGAGTTCCAGGCATTTTTAATGTTTATTAAAAGTCAGCAGCTACAAGAAGTGTAGCTGCTGGCTTTTAATAAACATGCACTCGCCTGCTCCACGTTCCAGCAACAAGCCGACTGGAGCTCCGCTCCTCCCCCCCCCCCTCTCCGGCCGGCATGCTCATTGTTACTGTGGGCACCCAGCCGTGACAGCTTTTGGCTTGACGGCCGGGCACTCCCTGCGCATGCGCGAGCGGCGCTGCACTATCTGATTGCACAGACGATCGCCTGGGACCTGTCATATGACGTATCACCTTAGCGGCCCCTCGGAGGAAGTGGGGCAATTAGTTAAGAATACAGATACCAAAAAATTCCATAAAGTACATGTAAAAGTGAATAAAGTAAAAATGATATGAAAAATATAATGGATATAGAAATACGTGTGTGTGTGTGTGTATATGTGTGTGTGTGTGTGTATATATATATAATAAATATACACATGCATCAAAAATGAAAATGCAAAATATGAAATCAATAATTAACCATTAATTAATATATCAGATCAGTATTGGTATAGTTTAAAAGTTAATTGATGAATGACACAAGAGTTCTCATAGTTAATATTAAAATTAATATAAAAATTGCTGATAATCTGGGAACCTTCTAATAGAGAAATGGGGGGAAGAATAATAATAATAAGGGAAGAAAATATTATTCTGGTATAAAAAGTATACCAAGGTATACATACAGAGTGTAAGTGAGTATATCAAGGATATATATCAAAAATACATATAAAGTATAATATGTATACATCAGGGTTTGACAAATTTGCTTGGAATCTAGGAGCCAGAAAACGCACCCTGTCCCGACGAGCTCGCGCGCAGAGGCAAAAACATACGTGAGTAGTGCCCGCATATGTAAACGGTATTCAAACCACACATGTGAGGTATCGCCGCGATCGTTAGAGCGAGAGCAATAATTCTAGCTCTAGACCCCTCTGTAACTCTTTTTTTTGAAACGTCGCCTATGGAGATTTTAAAGGGTAAACGTTTGTCGGCATTCCACGAGCGGACGCAATTTACTCGGCTTAACATTATCTTTCAAATTATAAAAAAAAAAATTGGGATCATTGTTTTATTTTTTTATTTAAAAAAGTGTATTTTTTCCCCCAAAAAAGTGCGCTTGTAAGGCCGCTGCGCAAATACAGCGTGACAAAGTATTGCAACGACCGTCATTTTATTCTCTAGGGTGTTAGAATAAAAAATATATATAATGTTTGGGGGGTTCTAATTAGAGGGAAGGAGATGGCAGTGAAAAATTACATATTAGAACTGCTGTTTTTATATTATATTAATTTTTATATTAACTATAATAACTCTTGTGTCATTCATCGATTAACTTTTTAACTATCCCAATACTAATCTGATATATTAATTAATGGTTAATTTTTGATTTAATATATTTTTTTTTCATTTTTGATGCATGTGTATATACACATATACATGTATTTATATATCTATTATATTTTTCATATAATTTTTGCTTTATTCATTTTTACTTTATTATTTTTTGCATGTATTTTATATGGATTTTTTTTGGTATCTGTATTCTTAACTAATTGTCCCTTTTATTAATTTATAATTTTCTCATAGGCATTACCATGTATTCATTATTTTTTCGTTCTATATCTGTAGTCTGGTCTAGCATTTTCGTTATATATATCTAGTCTGTTTTAGCATTTTTCATTTTGATTACCTGGTTCCTTTTAAAGGAGTTGTAAAGGAAAACATTTTTTTTTGCTGAAATTACTGTTTACAGGGTATAGAGACATAATAGTTAACTGATTCCTTTTAAAAACAATTAAAAATAGATACAAATCAATCTAACAATGTGCCTGCACTTTCAGTTTCGTTTTTCATCTAGTTTCATGCTTCTGTGAAGGACAGACACACAGAGCCAATAGAGGGCAGTGTTTGTTTTTAAAATGAAAGTGATTGGTTCTAAAGGGTTTTAGACACACAGTAATCACACCTTTTTGATTAGAGACCACAGAGAGAAGCTCCCAGTACTTTTTTCATAAGGAAGCAGACAACCAGGAAGTGTGCAGAACAGAGAAGGATTACAGCAAAAATGAACATTGAGGACATGAAACCAGGACTGCATTAGGGTAAAGGAAGCTATTTAGCTTAAAATGTTTTTTTCCTTTAGTGACCCTTTAATCTATTTATTCATATGCCCAGTTCATTACCATAGCGATCGTTTGCATGTGTTCTGATGACCAATCACAGGACTTTTAGGTCTATAGAGTATGTCCCCTCTGTATGGACGTCATGGATCTGATGTAACGGCGGATGCTGAGAAACGCGTCATCCCATCGGTCTGTGCCCTACATCACTTCCGGTCCGACGACGTGGCGTTGTGCTCCACGCTGAGGTGCACGCTGTCTCGATCAGCGGTTCCTGGTTCCTGCTTCCTCCATGGCCTCTCTCAGGGTAATATTGGAGTTCTCCTTACCATCAGCCCCCCTGTTTTCCGAGGTTTTTGTCTGGGATAGAGATCGCTTTCATTTCCAACGGGACTGCACAGTGACACCGGACCAGATCGCCCTATATATGCCTTTTTGTTTTCTTACATTATGTGAGTAGCCATTTGGCTGTGTGATACATATATTTACATTAAACTTTTTATGCTGCTGCACTTAGATTGGCACACCTTCTCTTCTTTTTGCGTACATTCCAGAGCCTGCTTCTGCTTTTATGGTAGCTGCCGCTAGTGCTTTCTCTACCCTTGGACAATATTGGACTATTTATTGGATCATACAATTTATTGTATTGCCTATCCAGTTTATTTTAGTTATTGTTAATATCATTTATACCCTAATAATCTTGCGTCATCCTACAATTGTTACTCAAGAGCATGGAGGAGGTTCCAGGAGACAGGCAGTTACTGGGGAGAGCTGTAGAAGGTCCTTAACCCATCAGCAGGACCGGTATCTGCTCATTTGTGCAAGGAGGACCAGGATGAGCAATGCCAGAGCCCTACAAAATGACCTCCAGCAGGCCACTGGTGTAAGTGTCTCTGACCAAACAATTAGAAACGGACTTCATGGGGGTGGCCGGCATCCTCTAGTGCAGGGCTCAAAATTTCAAGTCCTGAGCTACTAGCCAGGCCTCAAGAGTTACTCGCCACCAGTTTCCCTACCTAATTCATACACTGCCCTGCGCCTAATTGCACCTGTAAACACGCCCTCGTAGATTATCTCATGGAATGACAATGTTTTATGCAGAATCAAGTTACAAAATTAAATATTATCAACATTAACTTTAACAAAATGGGACAGGACACTGGGGGGCAGACCAGAGGGACAGGGCACTAGAACTGGGTCTCTTCCCCATTCTCTTGCTGTCTCCTCTGCAACTCCATCCATTCTCTCCCTCTCTGTCTCTCTCTCTCTCCATCAGGAGCCTGTGTGTGCGCCTCCACGCTAGCATGTCCCCACTTCCCCCATTTATTCAGGCTGGCAGAGAGGAGCTGCAGCACAGTGGGAGGGAGTACAATCCAGCGCTGAGATCCACACAACTGCACAGCCATTGACACCATAACACAGCGCACATTGAGACCAGTCTGTTCACAGTGCTCACGCTGAACTGTTGGACACTTACATAGAGCACAAGGAGAAGAAAACTGGCTCTAATGTCAGGGCAACTTTCAGTGAGCACTGCACCGGAGTGGTACTTTTCGCAATCCTCCACCTCACTCATTACTTTCTGCTCTCCAGCTACATTGGTCGGAGGACCGGGGGGAGGGGGGCAAGCTCAGGTCATACTGTTAGGTCCCATAGCTTAATGAGAATTGTAAGAAGAGCACATGTGTACTGCTCTGCCTGTGCGTGGCTCACCAGACTACTTTCCCGAGCATGCACCTTTCCTCTTCGGCCGCCAATCTCATCGGGACTCTTAAGTGTAGGCACAGATTGCAGGGAGATTGGTCATGCAGCCCTGTCATCACTTGCCCCCAGCCTAAATCCACTCGCCAAATGCTAGTAGGCGAGTGGAAATTTTGAGGGCTGCTCTAGTGTGCTCACTGCCAGACACTGTTAAGCTCGATTGGCATTTTCCATTGAACACCGGAATGTAAGAGCATGCAGCCAGTTCCTGGAGGATGAAGAAATTAATACCATTGAATGGCCCCCACGCTCACCTGACCTTAATCCAAAAGAACACCTCTGGGACATTGTTTCGGTCCATGCGGTGCCGCCAGGTTGCACTTCAGTCTTTTCAGGAGCACAGTGTGGATCTGGTCCTGATCTGGGAGGAAATACCCCAGGACACACCAACTGCCATCTCATTAGGATCATGCCCTGATGTTGTCAGGCATGCATACAAGGATTTGGGGGCCATACAAACTACCGAGGACCATTTTGAGTTGTTGCAATAAAATTTCAGAAAAATGGACTAGCTTGCTGCATAATTTTTTCACTTTAAATTTCCGGGTGTCTAGGTGGATAATTTTCATTTCCATCAAATGATGTGCCATCCTTTCATTCCTAACACATTACCCAGTCCATATCAATATAGATATCCAGCATTAGATTTTTGCCCGTTGAGATCTAATATGTTTAAGTGTTCCTTTAAAAAATTTTTAGCAGTGTATTTTATTATAGCATGTGACCGTGTGCAAGAATACACATATCATGTTTTACAAGATTTAAGAAGTTTGCATTTCATATGCAATTAGCATCAATCGTTGAATATTCACTGCACTGAATGTTTATGTAGAGCAGGTAAAAATATAACAAATGTTGCCTTGGATTTTCAGATTAATTTTCATAAGCACATATTAGAAAACACCCCAACCCCCACCTCTTATCTCAAGGACAATCAAGGTGCCAGCTTCTGTGTTAACTTGGCAAGGATTCAGAGGTTGGAAAGTGAAACACACGGGTATTATCCATCGTCCAGCTGGCTGCCAGAAATCCATGATCTTTTATTAACTTTTTGAGCGCTTAGAGCACGGCTTTGACTCTTGAGCTGTGGTAAGAGAATCAAGTCGTTTAAGCCATTTGACCTGGACTTATATTTAGCAATGCAGTCCCGTAGACGCACCAAATCTCAGGATGGTCAAGTTTTGACTTTGAAGCATAAATGTGAATATTGTTTTTTGGGTTATTTGTAAATTGGCTCAATTAAATTTGTTAGGTAGAATAAAGAATGAGGGCTTCTTGATCTAAAGGGCTCAAACCATATGGTGGCCCGATGTATAGTAAAAAAGCATAAAATATATTATGTGGGAAATTGGCTTTTTAAAAGGTTGTTCCCATAGGTATTTGAAAATGCAGTATCTCACAAAAGTGTATTGTAAAACTGACATTCGCAGACATGATGGCAATTGGAGTTCCTGAACTGGATGGCCATAGTATGTGGAGACCCCTGTTTTAAAAGATCAAGCCCATACGAGTGCCCCCCCATAGTAGGTGGCTTCTTATGGGGAACTCTGCAGGGGCTGGAACACCAGCAGATGGACCTAAGAAGAGTGGGTCAGGCTGCTCGGTGTAAAACCATTGCACAGAGCAGGTAAAAATGACATATTTGTGTCTACAGTCACAAATCTCTTGTGAGAGTTATGTAGACTGAAATGAACATATCCAGTCTAACTTAACACTAATAAGACCACCCCTTTTATAGCTGTAGAACCAAGACAACTCCGTTCCCTGCCCCCTCACCCCTGTTCTTGTCTTTCTTTCATCTCCTTAATCCTTTTCTTCTTGCTGTCTCCTTTTTTCTCAGATGGCTCTTAAACCTAGTACACAGTTTTGGAAACTCGGGTTAGAGCCGCTGTACTAACAGTTTGGTTTTAGTACAGTGATCTCCCCTGCTAAGCTGTTGTTTTGGACAGGGGGACATGGGACGCAAGGAAAATCGTAATCTGAGGTTATGATCTCTCACCAGAGGAAGCTCCAATACTAAGTAGCATATTCAATTAAGATTTTGCATCCCTGTCATTCTCATGATCTTGCCAGAAGGCAAGTAAAGGTGCTCCCCCCAAAACATTTTTTTTTATTGAGCTATTATGTCGACCTCCTAGTCTTTGGTCTGTTTCCACTGCCTGCCTACAGTGACTTGATCACCTCCGGTCACCTAAAACCCTTATCAATACTAGCTGCCATGGTTTTTGAGTACCTAAGGCCTGCTTCATATTGGCCCTAATTGCATTATTGCTGAAAAAAAAAAACTCAACATGTCTTCACTAAGACACAGAGGACATTCACATTTCCACATATGGCCTCAGCTTATACTGCCCTAGTAAATTTAATAACATAAAAGAAAAATGCAACGCATGAATGTCCATAAAGGAAGAGGGGTGGGGGAAAAGTCCATCATTCCTGGAAAGCACCCGATAAGTGAGTGATCCTTGACTTGTAGGTGAGTAATAGTCTTCTATCAATACCACAGTATGTTAAGCCTCTTACCCTTAACAATGGACCACTAGATTGATTGGGCGTTAATGACCACCTATAATCTCGTCTTAGCCAACACGGACAGCTCCAGCATGAATCCAGGCATCTCTCCTCATGTTAAAAGGTGTAAGAACAAATACCACTTCATGGTGTAGTATATCAAACCACTTTAAAATGTATTATAACCACATAAATATACTCACACAGTGGATGATAAAAACAAGCATGTCGTGTAAAACACTTCTGATGGTCTTAAACCAGCAAGATGGCCGCGGTAAACATGCACAACGACTCTCCGTGTCCAAACTAGCATCCAGATTGGTGTTTTGGAGTTAATGACCACCTAAAATCTAGTGGTCCTTTCTTAAGGGGTAAGAGGCTTGACATACTGTGGAGTTGGTGGAAGACTATTACTCGCCTGTAAGTCAAGAATCAATCATGTATTGGGTGCTTTCTGGTGTTCTGTCGAGTGCCTTCTATTGAAAAGTGCCTAAATCATGGCACGCATGCGCAGTACAGAACGGCACAACAGCTGATTTTTCGATCAGCTGTTGTGACAGCGTTCAAGAAAAAAGGAGGGGGTGGAGATGCCAACTCAAAAAATAAATAACATTTAAAAAAGCATTCTACAAGAAATGTGAGTATAAGGGTGTATAATCACAGGTTCACTGGGAGTAGTAGTCCATCGCGGTGTCCTTTAATTGGTGGGTGCCATTCCGCAGGCTCTAGTGATGTCCACCAGGCTTCTCAGTGTAGATGGGTCCTGGAAGCTCCTCGCTGACCAGCGTGAAACGCGGAAGAGGCGGTGACGTCACAGGGCACGGCGGGGTTAACAGGCATACGAGGAAGGGGAGTAACAGGCTACGCGCTCGGGGCTCACAGCTCCTTCTACTGGCCTGTCTGCTCTCAGGAGGAGAGCGACTAAATACTGAAAACAGGAAGTGGGCGGCATGCGGCTGTGGAACCATAGCAGCCAGCATGCACACACTGCTAAAACAAACCAGTGTGATAAAAATAAAATAGATATATAGTTTAATAAAAGATTGATTAAAAACAGATCAATAAAAAAATATATAGGAAAAAGCATATTGTACACAACAGTGAAGCTAAAAATAAAAATGAAAAAAGGGGGGGAGGGACTGGTGTGGGGCTACAATAGGGAATGCGTTTCTATTTCCTCATTGAGTCCCCCCGGCGAGAGAGTATTTAATGAATATATCCAGTAAGTCTCCTGCTGGCATAGGCGTTTGAAGCGTTCTGCAACAGGGAGATCTCTGGAGATGGCTTCAATGACCCACACCTTAAGGCCCACAGTTGATTTATTATGTTCCTTCAAAAAGTGAAGGGGAACACTGTGTTTGTCATGTCCCTTAGTGATAAAACGCCTGTGTTCGCCAAATCGTTGACGTAGGGTACGTATAGTCCTTCCAACGTAAAAGAGGCCACATGGGCAGGTCAGACAGTATACAACATACTCACTTGAGCAGTTGTAAAAAGAGAGCCCCAAGGAGTTGTGGTTACAATAATTGGCGAAGGATTCTACACTCTCCGTAGTACCGTCCCAGATAATAACGATGTCGTCAATGTATCGACCAAAGAAAATGATATGGGCCGGAAAGGGGTTGTTATGTAGAAATAGCACGTAGTAAAATTTGTAATGTTCCTACTTCTGTTCCATCCATTCCTCTAATCCCATTAGTGGGTATGTACCAGTGTAAGAAAAAAACATGCCTCACTTGTCAATTTGTTGAGCATGGCCAAAAAAACTTTACCATTCAGGGTAAAGTGTATACCATAAAGCAGGCATGTCCAAAGTCCAGCCCGGGGGCCAAACGCGGCCCCCCTGGTGATTTAATATGGCCCCCCCTGGGGATTTGGATATATATAGCAATTGCAGCCTCACATGTGCCCTGTGCGCCACAAAAGATATATACCGTATTTATCGGAGCAGGACAGGACGTGCACCATCAGATTACATGAAGAGAATCTCCTGTATGCTCGGCGGCGTCTGTAAAAGGAAGTCCCGTTTCCTGGGATGCCATTGGATGACTGTTCTGGTTATCATAGGAGGCAGGACTTTGTATTAAAGAGGACACAGAGTAAACAAGAAATTCTCCTGTTTGTAATCTGACGGCACTTGTCCCTCTCCCTCCCTGTCCCCTTCGAGGCTGCAGATGGGCATCTATCAGGCTGCACTGATGGCAATGGTAAGGCTGCATTCAAGGCACATGTGAGGCTGTACTGATTGCAATGGTAAGGCTGCATTCATGGCAATGGTAAGCCTGTGTATGTTATACGCTGATAAATACAGTATATTTAAATAACACGCCCAAGCTCATCCTTAGTCCTGAGCAGCGCTCGGGGATTCGTTGGGGCCACAAAAGAGATATATACAGTATATCCAAATAACACGCCCAAGCTCATCTCTTCGCTACAAAGGCAAGAGAATTCTTGTTGGGCAGTGTATTAGTGCTCGGACGAACACACTTAGATCAAATTTTAATGGTGCAAAGAATGTCAGGCAAAATGGTCGGCCCTCGAGCATGTTCACTTCCTCGAATGTGGCCCTCTTTGAAAAAAGTTTGGACACCCCTGCCATAAAGTAATTTTACAACTGCTCAAGTGAGTATGTTGTATACTGTCTGACCTGCCCATGTGGCCTCTTTTACGTTGGAAGGACTATACATACCCTACGTCAACGATTTGGCGAACACAGGCGTTTTATCACTAAGGGACATGACAAACACAGTGTTCCCCTTCACTTTTTGAAGGAACATAATAAATCAACTGTGGGCCTTAAGGTGTGGGTCATTGAAGCCATCTTCAGAAATCTCCCTTTTGCAGAACGCTTCAAACGCCTATGCCAGCAGGAGACCTACTGGATATATTCATTAAATACTCTCTCGCTGGGGGGACTCAATGAGGAAATAGAAACGCATTCCCTATTGTAGCCCCACACCAGTCCCCCCCCCATTTTTTCCTTTTTTCCGTTTTTATTTTTAGCTTCACTGTTGTGTACAATATGCTTTTTCCTATATATTTTTTATTGATCTGTTTTTAATCAATCTTTTATTAAACTATATATATATTTTATTTTTTATCACACTGGTTTGTTTTAGCAGTGTGTGCATGCTGGCTGCTATGGTTCCACAACCGCATGCTGCCCACTTCCTGTTTTCAGTATTTAGTCGCTCTCCTCCTGAGAGCAGACAGGCCAGTAGAAGGAGCTGTGAGCCCCGAGAGTGTAGCCTGTTACTCCCCTTCCTCGTATGCCTGCTAACCCCGCCGTGCCCTGTGACGTCACTGCCTCTTCCGGTTCCGCGTTCCACGCTGGTCAGCGAGGAGCTTCCAGGACCCATCTACACTGAGAAGCCTTGCGGACATCACTAGAGCCTGCGGAATGGCACCCACCGATTAAAGGACACCCCGATGGACTACTACTCCCAGTGAACCTGTGAGTATACACCCTTATACTCAAATTTCTTGTAGAATGCTTTTTTAAATTTTATTTATTTTTTGAATTGCTGACAGAGGTCATGGACACCCTCTAAGGAAGGCTGCCTCCCCATAGTTTATTTAGTTTATTTATCCTTGAGACCCTATTTATAGGTACTGTTGAAGTTATCACTACTACTACTGACCAGACTCGCTTTCCTGGGTTTGCCGTGATTGCAAGGGGCTATAAGTTTGTGTTCTACACTCTGCCCCTACCCTTTTATATTTTAATATTTTCCAACACCAGCCTGTTTATCCTCACTGACTGATGGATCTTCATGCATCACCTTCTGGACCAAGTTCTATGACAAAGGTTGCAGGAGTTGTACTCCAATGTTTTTTTTACAGTTCCCAAACCAAAAGTGCGCATCTGCTCAATCATAATTATAAAGGTCCTAAAAATCGATATTCACACTGTGGCAGGGTGCATTAGTGGTAAAGCGCTGCTAGTTTTAGGGTGCTTTTAACCCCTGCCAGTGGCCGAAGAAAGGGTTAAAGCACCTGTTTAGTGGCACTGCCGAAGCACTTTGCAGGTGTTTCGGCAGCGCTACCTATTAATTTCAATAGGCAGGGGCATTTTGAACCCGCCCCAAAAATGCTGCCTGCAGGACTTTTTTCACGTCCTGCAAGTGCACCGCCACAGTGTGAAAGCACTCTGACTTTTACACTGGGGAGGGATGAGAGGTGCTATTTTTAGTGCCTGAAGAGCACCACAGTGTGAAAGGGGTCTAAATATTTATGGTTAAAAGTTTATAATGGATATTTACATTTTATTACAAGTGGGTGTTAACATTTCCAAATGGAGCTATAGAAAATGTCAAACCTCATTAAAATTGTGCTCAACTCAAAGGCTTCATGTACACTGCTGCTGGTAAACGAACATTTATTAGCAGCTGCTCCTGAACTCCCCATTTTTTATCCTATCAGTACATGTACACAGGGTTGTTTATAGTCATTTCTAGGCAGTTGTTTAGAAGCATTTTTTGGAAAGCAATGAATGTAACATTGTTTTTAATGCAGGTACATTCTTTATTTGGGGGGGGACTTCAAAACGCGGGAAAACTGACTTTTCAAACGTCTTTACTATCTGTCAAGTTAATAAGCCAAATGCACACATTTATTATATTGGCATCTACCAACTCTTAGGTGTACGTGTTCTTTTTAGGCTTTCTTTTATTTTTTACCTGGTGATCTAGCCAGTAAGTCTGTTGGTATCTTAATCTGCTAAGACATTTTAACGCTCCCCTCTGCCTAGACTGACAGTGCTGCTGTCCAAAGGTCTCTCTTGCTTCCTCATTCATAGTGTAGGCACTCTAATACAGGACATGTTACTTAACAGATTACCTGGTGAAAACAGGAAAAAATGCCTTAACCACTTTAGTACCGGGCATTTTCACCCCCTTCCTGCCCAGGCCAATTTTTTAGCTTTCAGCGCTGTCACGCTTTGAATGACAATTGCATGGTCGTGTGACGTGGCTCTTAAACAAAATTTACATCCCCCCCCCCCCTACACACGCACAAATAGAGCTTTCTTTTGGTGGTATTTGATCATCTCTGACAATTTTGAAAAATAAAAATGTTTTATTTTCACTAAAATAATATCCCATATTTTTTTTTTTTTAACATTTTTTTTCCCCGGAGTTTAGGCCGATATGTATTCTTCTACATACTTTTTGGTAAAAAAAAATCACAATAAGCGTTTGGTTTGCACAAAAGTTATAGCACCTACAAAATACGGGATCGATTTATTTTTATTCTATTTTTTTTAGTAGTAATGGGGGCGATCTGCGATTTTTGTCAGGACTGCGATATTGCGACAGACAAATCGGACACTATTTTGGGACCATTCACATTTATACAGCACTGATTACTGTATAAATGTGACTGGCAGGAAAGGAGTTAACACTAGGGGGCGATCAAGGGGTTAATGTGTTCCCTAGGGAGTGATTCTTACTGTGGGGGCAGGGGACTGACTGGGGGAGGTGACCGATCGGTGTCCCTATGTACAAGGGACACCGCATCGGTCTCCTCTCCCTGACAGAACATGGATCTCTGTGTTTACACACAGAGATCCATGTCCCTGGCTCTGTGACAAGCAATCGCGAGTGCCTGGCGGACATCGTGGCCGTGGGGCACGCGCATCGGGTCCCCAGTGATGCGGCGAGCGCGCTCCACACTGCGGGAATCACAGGACATCATATGACAGCCGCATGGAGGGACGAAGACTATAGGCCTAGGCCAAGCGGGAAGCGGTTAAAAAAAATGCAGCAACTAGATCTGAAATATTGTAATATTTTTAAGTTTTTTGGGTTTAATACCGCTTTAAGTTTTGTCTGCACATGAAATGTGTTCTTTCCCGCACATATGTGAGATGTCTGCTGTCCATGCTCTGTGAACAATCGCCAAATTTCTCTTCTGGCCCCCAAACTGCACATGTAACAATGCTTTAGGGAAATGATTGGACTGAATAGAAGCGCTGCAGTATGGCGTTACAGGAGAAACACTGCATCTCCCCAACGATGAGGCTTCTCTGTGTACAAATAACTGTAAATACTGGCAGACTTGGCCATAGCCATAAGTGTAACATTCCTTTTGAAGGGGGGGAAAAAAAGATTCTTTGGTTTGCAGTAATAAAAAATGGAAAAATAGAACACCTTGAGCAATACTAAAGATGGTTGCTATGGAAACATTGGGGTTTGACAAGCTAATAATCTTTTAAGCAGCCCACAGATACATTCTAAAAATATCATGGCAACATGAAGTAAACAGGTAGTGTGTGTTGGAATGTTGGCTATTACTAAGTTTGTTTTTTTGCAGGCTTTTTACATGCTCTAGCCTGGGAACAAGATTACAAAGCCAGTGGGGGCTTAGCTGGCATTTCCATAGTTAAACATATCTGGTTGCTATTGGCAGCATAAGAGGTGGCACACCTAATATGCAGTTTATCTTTTCAAAATTGCACTTGGCACTTTACTCTTTTTGTGAAATGTTTGCTTATGTGTCTGTGTTGTGCAGTTTCAACATAATTGTTGTTTGTGTGTGTGTGTGTGTGTGTTGGGGCTGTTCTTTGCTAAATAAGTGTTGTGCATGATCACTCTTTCTATGCCAGCCCTTCATTAGCAGATTACAGCTCGGCAATCAAGGCATCAGTGGGGTTGTGCCTGCATGCGCATCTAATCTACAGAAGGTGGTAGCAGGCAGCTGCAGAGGATGCTGCAATGCAGGACGGAGGATCCAGGGAAGGGAAGTCCAGGGGGGAGGGGGGCAGGACGAATTTAGTATAGGTATCGGTGCTAGAGAATAGAGAAATGGCACAGGCTGCTGTAGATATATTACTATTCAGTACTATAAAAGCAACACAGGAAAATACAAAACTGTACGTTCGATTTATGCTACTTGTCATAATTTTATTATTGTGTGTATATTTTAGATGCTTCCCATGTTACATTTTAGGACAACAATCTGACATTGTACATTAATAGTTACTTTAGTTATTTGAATTATGGCAAATACAGGTCTATGCCTGGTGGTCTGCATTTGTTAATGCTCAATAGGCTTTTTGTGTTTCCAAAGCAACATTAATCCTGGTGCACAGAAGTATTCTCAGCCTAAGTTCTGCCCATATATATTGTAATATACATTTTAAGAAAAATAACCATTAACAATATACATTTTCCTTTCACAACAATATGTTTAAGTTAAGTTGCTATATTTAATAAAATATCTTTTTCATTGCAATCACATTTAAATGATATCGGAAATGGTTCTTATAGTCACTTTTGACAGATGCCAAACTAAACCTCCCACTTAGAGCTATTACATTGCCTGTATGTCTAAGGATTTGGGGTAAAATAGACACTCTTCATCAGAGGTGGTACAATGAGGGACCTTCAAACTCACACCACATCTTTTTACTTAATGCAGGGTAAGTTAACTTTTGTAGGACAAAGTTTAATAAAAAAAAATATAGCTCATACAATTCTGACACAAGTCATATTGTGATTAAATGTTGTTAAAAATTATTTTTCCTTTTTCAATCTGCAGCTCTGTAATTTTATGTAAAATGCAATATGGCTACCTAAAGGTGTTATGCACACCGATGGTGTACAGAACACCCCCCAGAAATTTAGTTTTCGGCTTATGTGATTGGCTTACTGATTTCTTCCCAGAAGTCTGCATCCCCTGCAACAAAAAAAATCATTTTTGGTAAAATACTACCAAAGGAAAATCCCATCTAAAGGGCTGCTGGCATGGCCCTGCCCATTGCATAATTGGAACCATGCAATTGCAGCAGCTGATTGAGAATTAAAAAAACAGTCTTATTAGATTTATTTTGCACATGGACACAGACAGCTATTTCTTCAGAACAACAAAAGGTAGGAATCTGCAACAAATTTGTTAGAATCCCTGCAATGTAAATGGATCACCCAGAGGGGATAGTTTATTTTTTCTCAACAAGTGGAGTTTAATTATTGTATGATGGGAACATAAATATGGATTTGACATGTTCAGGCCCAGGGACTCATCCTGATTCTGGCTTCATTATCTGATGATCTGAAACTACTAGTGTAGAGCCACAACAGTCTGAAGTGTTTGAGATCCCATCCTACAGGCTTAGTCCAGATCCGGATACCACTAGACTGAAGCTGTGATCTGGTTTATAGCTCCACCAGACCCTGTACCCTTTAAAAACACATTGCTGCCCTTGGAGTTTCCCTTCTAAGATTGTAATGTAGTATCAGATTTTGCTATCCTTCATTGGCGAATTTATTTAGAAGAAAGTTCATGGGCAGAGTGTAATGCTTTCATGTTACTGCATGGATGAGTCCTGAATCTGTGAATGAGGGACTTTTTTATTTTTATTATGGCCATATACTGTGAGTCTTTCTGAAGTGATCAGACATTCATGTGTCATACCCAACAATTGGGTAAAACATGGTTTTATAGTGTTCTATCACAGTGAACTTTCTTTCAAGCATGCAGGACCTAGTCATTTATCCAAACAGTCCTGAGAAAAAAAGCACTTTAAAATGGCATTCCCTGACTGCAGTGGACTAGACTGTTTCCCATAGAGACTTTAGTTGTAGTTGACATGCAACAAAATCTGTGTGGAAGGTTTACTGCCTATGCAAGTTAAATTTTTCTTTAATGTGACCGTAGGACAAATCACGTGCAAGTGTGATTTGCTGGTCCTTCCATTTGCCTCAGAGAGTACCATTAACATTTAACAGAGAAATGGGCAAAGACTCACACTGGTTGTCTGTTAAATCAACACTTAAATCTGAGCCTTAAAATCGGAGAATAAACATATTCCACCCAATACATTGACAATTTGACATACGATCAAGAAAGTGACTGCATAGTGTGCGAAACACTCACTGAATAGTGTGAAGTATTTTGTTTCTTGGTTTTATGGGTCATTAATTTAAATGAAAAGTCAACCTATATAGTAAGCCCCAAAGGATACATTTTAATATTGCTTTGTAACACTATGACTGCTATTTTTAATGAAAACGGTTAAAAGCTCCATCTGAGAATTCCAGTCTGTGTGCAGTAAAGGAATTACCTGAGGAAACCAGCACTTTTGTAAAGATGACAGTGTGGCTTCCTAGTCCCGATAAACACAAAGGGGGGCATGTAAATGGTACGATCACAAGGTAATAATTGATATTGCACAAGGCTAATTTTTAAAGCGCTACTAAAAGAAAACGTTTGTACACTAATTATGGTAACCTAACAAAAGTTTTTATTTTTGCCTGTTAATTTTTTTTTTTATATATATATATATATATATAAAAATACAAAAATAGTCCAAGGCTTTGACTATTTCTCTAATGGTAAGAAAATGTACAGATATACATATAGTCGTCTTTATAGATCATGGTGTTGGTTAAAAGTGTAAACATAAGTATGATGGGTGTGAAGGATAATTTTTTTTTTATTATTATTTTTTTTTCTTAAAGACCATCCGTGCTGAAAAATTGTAAATAGCTTAGACAAAATTGTCTTTTTTCTTCTTTTTAATCTTTTCTGTTATCTGCATTCTTATTTGCTTTTCTTTTTCTTTCTGCACCTTTTGTCCTTTTCTTCCCACTGGTCTATCACTGCCTCTCCGCTAACCCCTCTAACCATAGCTGGGTTTGTCAAGTCGCCTATGTCAGAAACTAAACTAACAGGGGATGCCTTTGAACTTTACTGTGATGTGGCGGGGATCCCCACTCCGGAGATCCAATGGTGGTATGCTGAAGTCAACCGGGTTGAGTCTTTCAAACAGCTATGGGACGGTGCACGGAAGCGCCGGGTCTTTATAAATACAGCCTATGGCACAAATGGGGTGAGTGTGCTGAGAATAACACGTCTGATACTGGAAGATTCTGGCACGTATGAGTGCCGGGCAAGCAACGACGCCCGACGGAATGACTTGAGACAAAACCCATCCATAACTTGGATCCGAGCCCAGGCCACCGTAAGCGTCTTGCAGAGTGAGTCCACCCTTCTCCCGTATCGTAGTGGATTTTTAGTATCTAGATGAGATCTAGTAAATCTGTGTGCCCCGTTTTCCCCACCACCTGAGATCCTTGATCAACCATCTTGTTGTCTCGTCTTTTTTTGATCCTTCGGTTCTTCCACCATACGTAGCCCTAGATGCTTCCTTCAACCACTACTTTCTTGTTTTAGGAATCGGAGAAGTCAAACCTCGATGGCCCAACAAACATGCTCCAATTTTTGTGTATATCTGTCTTTTGTAGGTTCCATTCTTTTTAGTATGCTTTTTTGTAGATTTTTTTTTTGTGCATTGTCTTTACATCCTAGATATAACTCATCTTTCTTTTAGCCTGAAGTGCAGCTCCTCAAATTTCCCACGTTCCAGTAGCGGTACATCTGTTTTCTGTGTCTTGTGTTTTTGTGAATCAGGAGTATTTACAGCATTTAACTTGCCTTGTTCTGTTGCGTTTTTAATTCTAGTCTTTTTTGGCTATTATTTCAAATCTTGTCAGCTGTGGTTCTGTGTATCTGCAGTCTATAGAGGTCAATAAGTTCTCTAAGTGATAACAGTACTTTGGCGACTGTCTTTTATCTTTTTCTTTTCTCTGGCAATGTAATCCATATGTGTTGATTTACTATTAGTCTGCATTTTGGAACTGTTCCACTTTACCACCATTTCATTTAAAACCTATTCTTGGAAGATATGTCTTATTGTTGCTTTCAGTGTCTGAGTGGTGGGATTCTGAGCTTATTGTCCTTTGCGTGTGGAATATGCAGCAGCTGAGATGGTTTTAAAAGGCAAATGAAGAAATAAGATTGGCTTTGCCACCTTGTATTTTACAGGGAAAATCTTCATGTGTGTAAATTGTTTCAAGCCCCCCCCCCACACACACACACACAATAATGCAACAGATTGTATTCTTCTCATCTTGAGCTCTGCAGAAAGGTGACTGCTGAACTCTGGTGTACACTGCAGGAACAAGTGGCCAGAATATTAAGCAGCTTGTTCTGTGTTTATATCCTGCAGCACTGTATGCCAGACAACCACCAGCACTTCATTGCATGGTTAGAGCTGAGGCTCAGGCTTGTGCCCAAAGCTGATCGGCTAAGCCCACCCTTCTGGCTGGAAGCCTTGTGTACACATACCAGGATCTTTAAGTATTCCCTTGTAAGGCTGATTTATTCTGTATGCTGTCATCTCTCTACATTCTGAAGCACTACCAATTTACACATAGTAAAGCCAACACAATGATTTTGGACATTTCTTAATATGAACAAATACTTTAGTAGGTTTACAGTTCAGGAATATGCATAGATAAAACTCTTATTTGAAAAAAATATCTGGCAGCTAAAATTTTCAATAGTGGGTTGGCCAAAAATATTATAGTCTGTTCCTCTCATTAAAGTGGAAATTAACCCTCATATCCTTTGCAGCCAAGAAGGCTGCCATCTGGGCCTCTCTTTCATTTGAATTTGCCATGGTGCTGCAGACATGATCAGTTAAAACATCAGACAAACCATTTACCACTGACGGGTGCTTAAAATGGTCAGCTTCTATTCATTTATGTAAAACCTTTGTTACAGATGGGAACATTTTAAGGACTGCTTGAAGTGTTAACAGAATTTGGGCTTTTTATTGTAATATCCATTTAAATCGTGGTTTCTCAACCTGCGTCCCTCCAGCTGTTGTGAAACTACAAGTCCCATCATGCCTTTGGACGTCATGCTTCTAACGTTCAGTCTTGCAGTGCCTCATTGGATTTGTAGTTCTGCAACAGCTGGGGGGCCACTGGTTAAGCACCCATGACTTAAATCTACTGGTCCATTTGACACTACCCTCTTCAGTGATTTGCTGATGTGCAAACGTAGCTACATTGTTCCTCAATGGATACAGCGGAGGCGTGAATACAGCCACCCTTAAACTGACAGTATGTTACTGGCTGATTACCACATGAAAATTTTGGTTAAAAAAAAAGACAGAAGACAGCAGAGACCAGTAAGATCGTGCAGTAGGGAACCAGGCTGTGAAGCCGCAAGGCTTCACTTCCTGATTCCCTTAGCGAGGATGGCAACGGCAGCACCCGAGAGCTGCGGGACAGATCAGCTTCGGGTGCCGACATTGTCTGCGCCCAGGACAGGTAAGTGTCCATATATTAAGTCAGCAGCTGCAGTATTTGTAGCTTTTTGACCTGATTTTTTTTTCTGCGGAACTCTGCTTTAAGAGCGGTAATTAAGTGCCAATGCCTGGCCCATTTTTACTATAATGCACATAGGACAAAGTAATAGTTAACACAGGCTGCTGTATATCAGCTGTGTAAAGTTAAAGCCAACATTCTGTACTGAAAAGTGCACAACAGGATGAATTGTGGTTTGTGGTGTGCATCAGTGTGTTTAAAGGTTAATTCGGCTTTCATGGAATAAATATAGCAAACAAAGAAAAATCTAGTATATACAATTGTTAGACAAGCCATGTTTTAATTTAACTAAAAACTTTCTTAAAAAAAAAATTGCAAGGGTACAGGAATTTGTAAACTTGTAACATGTTTATTTGCAAAACATGACATTACGTACATCAGCGGTAGGCAACCTCGGCCCTCCAGCTGTGGTGAAACTACAAATCCCATCAAATCTCTGCCTCTAGGAGTCATGCCTGTGATTGTTCGGGTCTTGCAATGTCTCATGGTACATTTAGGCCCCTTTCACATTGCGGCAGGAGCGGCGCTATACCGTCGGATTTGCCGCGAGTTACGGCTGCTATCGGTGCGGTATTAACCCCCGCTAGCGGCCGTGAAAGGGTTAGTACTGCCTGCAATGCGCCTCTATAGAGGCGCATTGCGGGCGGTAATGCTGCGGTTTCTCATTGTTTTCTCACCGCTTCAAAGATGCTGCCGACAGGAGATTTTTTTTCTCTCCTGCCAGTGCATCGCTTCAGTGTGAAAGCCCTTGGCCTTTCACATTGAGGATGCAGCGAAGGAGTTTTTCAGGCGGTATAGCGGCGCTATTTTTAGCGCTGTACCGCCTGAAAAACTCAATGTGAAAGGGGCCTTAGTTTAAAAACAGCTGGAGGTCCGAGGTTGTCTACCCCTGACTTACAGCAAAGACTGTATCCAGCTCCCAGTGCAGTGACACAGGTATTGAATCCAGGGATTAATAAGCCACAAAGCAAAAGAGCTGAACCCACTAAAGAGGGATTACCAGCCACGCTCGGAGAACTATACACAAAGCATCTGCATTGTTGGTGAGCAGCAACATTTTTCAGCAGCTCTGCCCCCTTTAGACAGCACATTGGAAAGCTGGACCACTGCTTTAACAGAGTATAGTGGTCTGGGTGACCAATGGTCAGACACTTGTCGTGGTCAGTTTTCTGGTCAGCAACGCTACAGAGTATTGGCATTGATGTTTGAAGTTTTGGATAGGGCAAGTGTCTGACCTCTAGGTACCCAGACTGATGTGTTCTTTGTTAGAGCAGCGGTCCAGCTTTCTTTTGGCCCTGCCTACACATGGCAGCTTTTACAGTAGTGAATGCACACATTGGGGAAAAAGTTGCCTGACTAGGAGGCTTTAATTGGCATTTAACGTTTAAGTAAATGTAAATACATCAAGTATCTTGAGTTTTTTTGCAAAAAAATGTTTTTATTATTGAATATGTATTTACTGTGCCTTGAAAGTATTTATACCCCTTGCAATTTTCCACATTTTGTCATGATGCCATCAAAACGTAAATGTATTTTATTGGGATTTTATGTGATGACCAACACAAAGTGGCACATAATTGTGAAATGGATGGAAAATTAATGGTTTTGACACTTTTTTTTTACAAATATCTAAAAGTGTGCCGTGCATTTGTATTCAGCCCCTTTTACTCTGATACCTTTTAACTAAAATCTAAATGCAAAATGCTGTGTGTGACAGAAAACTAACACTGCATATCACCCTGAACACACTATTCCCACTGTGAAACATGGTGGTGACAGCATCATATTGTGGGGATGCTTTTCTTCAGCAGGGACAGGGAAAGCTGATCAGTTGATGGGAAGATGGACGGAGCCTGTACAGGGCAATTTTAGAAGAAAACCTGTTATTCTGCAAAATGACTTGAGACTGGGGCAAAGAAGAATGTGCACACGTCACTCTCCTGTGCAAAGATGGTAGAGACATCCCTAAAAGACTTGCGGCTGTAATTGCAGCAAAAGGAGGAGGTTCTAAAAGGTATTTACGCAGGGGGGCTGAATTAAAATGCACGTCACTTTTTAGATATTTGTAAAAAAATAAAATTGAAAACCATTTATCATTTTCCTTCCACTTCATTTATGTGCCACTTTGTGTTTGGTCTAGTACATAAAATCCCAATAAAATACATTTTACTTTTTTGTTTGTAACATCACAAAATGTGGAAAATTTCAAGGGGTTTGAATACTTTTTCAAGGCACTGTATGCAGTTAAAGCCAAACTCCAGCCTAACCTACCTTCTTGCATGGTTGTACCTGCTAATTTTCTGTACTGAAATTACTTCTTCTAGCTTCACTGCACATGACAAGCTTCTCAGTGTGGTTTAGAAACTGCAGTGAGCCACAGCCCCCCCCCCCATTTTCTGTTATGGGGGACATCTAGCTTTTTCTACCTCAGCTTTCAGTCCTTGGCCTTCCCCTTTTATTTGATTTCAGTTGTTTCAATCATGAAAGATCAGCATCATATGTAGGTGTTTAGGGCAGTTTGCATCCAAATACATTGTGGCTTCCAAATAAACTTGCAAATGTATGATTCAGAAATATTTGGGTTATACTGCTGCCAATAGGAGGATTTGGACACAGACCACCCCTTTAAATTTGTTCCTCAATTTTTTGCTAATGATCTAGGTCTAGGATAATGAATTTATTTTCTCTACAGAAAGATTAACCACTTTTTCATTTATTTATTTTTCAAAAAAATAATTCCCGTCAAGTCTGTGTGGGCTGCATATCAGAAACGACTTTTATTAGAACCCCCTTCCCATTTGGTTTTTAAAGGGTCAAAACACTGCTACAGTTCTAATTCGACCTGCAGTGTTTCCTCTTAAGGTAAATTATTTTAAAAACCTTGTTTTGTGCACGCCTTCCCAAAGGTCAGGTGCCCTTTTGAAACTGCATTTAACTCCTATAATCATGGATGTCGCTGGGGTAAGAGGCCTAGCCCTTATACTTATATACTAGGTTGAAAAAAGACACTAGTTTATCAAGCTCATCTAATAAAGAAAAAAAAAAAGCTGTGAAGACCTACCTTCCTCTAAGGACAAGAAAAACTGCTTTGGTTATTTCCAGGCTTCAACCTCTAAGACCAAACCCAATTTAGAAGCCCAATTTAACCACAAACCCTAGACCTACAGACAAATCCTCTTTTTAGATTGAAAGGCCACCACCACCACTCTTTTTATTAGGGGTAGACATCTGACCGCTTTTGTGAACATCTGGAAAGACGGCGTCTGACTTTGTAGGTGAGGTGGTTTTTAAAGGCTGCTCTTGGCCCTCTCTCCATGTATTGTCTTTCAGCCTTCCTGTGTCTCTGCGCAAGTTAACCACTTTAGCCCCGGACCATATTGCTGCCCAATGACCAGAGCACTTTTTGTGATTCGGCAGTGCGTCGCTTTAACTGACAATTGCGTGGTCGTGCGACGTGGCTCCCAAACAAAACTGGCGTCCTTTTTTTCCCACAAATAGAGCTTTCTTTTGGTGGTATTTGATCATCTCTGCGTTTTTTTTTATTTTTTGCGCTATAAACAAAAATAGAGCGACTATTTTGAAAAAAATTCAATATTTTTTACATTTTGCTATAATATCCCTAAAAAATATATAAAAAAACATTTTTTTCCCTCAGTTTAGGCCGATGCGTTATCTTCTTCATATTTTTCATTAAAAAAAATCGCAATTAGCGTTTGGTTTGCGCAAAATTTATAGCGTTTACAAAAAAGGGGGTAGTTTTATGGCATTTTTATTAATATTTTTTTTTTTACTAGTAATGGCGGCGATCAGCGTTTTTTTTCAGCACCGAGACATTATGGCGGACACTTAAGATACATTTTTGGGACCATTGGCATTTTTTATAGCGATCAATGCTATAAAAATGCATTGTATTACTATAAAAATGCCATTGGCAGTGAAGGGGTTAACACTAGGGGGCAGGGAAGGAGTTAAGTGTGTTTACACACATAGCTCTCGTGCCCCGTGCTAGCAGCTGCGAAAGGGAGGACGTAGAGCTACGTGCTCCCGCGCAGCAGTGCCAACCTGCCGCCGTATAACGGCGGTGGGCGGTCGGCATGTAGTTAACAGAACCTAATCCAGCCCTTTCAGGTCTTCTGGATCCGTGGCTTATTGCTTCAGTTCCTGTACAAAAAGGTTTCAGAGATTGTATTCCAACCTTTTCACAGTTGCCACATCACAAGGGGCAGTCTTCCTTTCTATCTTTATTCTGACCCCCAAATTCTGCATGCAACCCACCAAACTGGTATAACCTCCCATAATGGGGATTTTCTGGCCTCTGTAGACAGGACTTGTCACAACTGGGGGGATGCCAAATGGGGACCTCCTGGTCCAACAACTAACTGGACAGGTTTGTCTTCTGCAGAGATTCTCTGAAGTAAGCAGTAGATTCTCTGATGGCTCTCCATGATTAGTACAGCCTGATATAGGCGTATCCTCCCCTGAATTTATTTTCACCTGCTCTGTAGTTTTAAGATGGAAGGCATTTCAGTAATCTTAATAGCTTTGGACTGGACTAGGCAAATGTGGTACTGACCTGATCAGACATTCTGTGGGCCTTTCCAGATTATGAGGATCTCATCCCAATTACCAGTTCATCACCCTGCTTCGGTCGCAGGCTTTAATGCCATGACTGTTGAAACCCAGGTCTTGAGGGATAAGTGGCCTCCTTGAATTGGTGATTCTATGAAAAGCTAGAAAGCTGAATACCCCTTCCCAAAATATCTACTTTAACTTCTTTGACCTGTGCCCTTCAATGAATGAAAATTGAAGTTTTGTCCTCGCCGTAAAATCATTTTCATGGGGTTTGTGGGGGACAAACCCTACCCCTGAGGCCATTTTTTTTAAATGTGCCAGCGTCCAAGACCTGTACATTATGTGGCAGTATAAACTAAATGTCTCTGAATCCTGTAGGCTCCAAGAAAAGGAATATACATGTAGTACAATCCCCCCCCTGACTAGCTGGATAACTACTTCCAGGAGTCAACCCCACAGCTTGCATCAGCCTCCATTGCATAGAGAAATACATAGATGCATAGAGAAACAGAGACCCAGAAGGTGTTACTGGGCCCAAAGCAAGGTATGTAATAGAAATAGGTTTTATTTTAAGTGATTAAAGGAATACATTTAAGTTCAATAGTTTTTAAGTTTTGCAATTAACAGACATAGTACAAACAAGCATGTACACAGTAACAAAATGAGGTATAAATGTAGAAATTTAATTTAAACAAAATGAACCCCAAACTTACCGGCTTTGTGCCATGGAATTGCACAGAGCGTACTTGAACCTTCTATTCTTGGGTCCCTCGCTGGCGTTACTCGCTACTCCTCTGTCCAGTACCCCAATGGGAAGACGTTTCCCATTAGGGCACTTGTGCATGCTTGCTCCTGAGTCCCGCAGCTGCATCCATTGACACAGACAGCAGGACTTGGCCCCACCCCCCGCCTACTTGTCATTGGCTTTGATTGACGGCACTGGAAGCAAATGGCTCCAAGTGCCCCAGCAAAGCCAGTGAGACACAGAATTGAGGGGAGAGGAGTGCTGCAGGTGTGCACAGTGTTTGGATTAAATGAGGGCTTAGGTAAGTATAGGGGAGGAGCCAAATTCAGTGCCTAAACATTTTTTACCTTCATGCAAGGAATGCATGAAGATAAAAGATATTTAGGCATTAGAACCACTTTAATGCCATTAGCATGTTGATGGGGGGCGATTAGAAGAAGACAAAATATAAGATTACATTTTTGCTTTAATATGGTGTAGCTACATCACCAATAATTATGAACAGATTTGAAGTGTCGTACACTCGCTGGACCACTCACTCTCCCTCCCTCCGGCCCATGACGTTGATTGGCTTTTTTACTGCCCAGTCTGGATGTTCGAGACCAGAAGCATAATCTGGAAATGCCAAAAGCTTTGCCTGTTAGACTGCTTCAGGTTTTGGGCAAAGTGGGGGTACTTAAAGCTGTTGCAGGTAAGTGTAGGCACTTCTGGGTGTCTGCACTTCAAACCTCTTAACAGTTTTTCGTTAATGATTGAATCGCTTTGAATTGTGAGCATCAAGGTGATTATTCAGTTGCTATTCACGATATTACAAAAGCTAGATTAGTTTATTTGCAAATCCGATCCTACATCTTCAATAAATGTTTTTTTTTTTTTTTCAATACCAAGAACTACATGTTGGGTTTCCTGGGTCTTTTACTGCATACTAACAAATTTGGTTTATGGCACTTTTTTAAATTATGAAAATGGTGAAGCAGGTCCTGTCTGCAGCAATTCTGATATGTAGTTGCTTTGCCATATTAAGGCTTATTTAAACCTTCACTTGCTTCATGGGAAAGCCTTTAAATCTACAGGATTGAAATTCAGCATTAAAATATAAAAATAAATGTATGAGCTTCGAGTCTTGACTGTATATAGTTCTATGTTGTCTTTTGACATTGTGCTTTCATTATTTGTTTGTCAGTGTCCCTGCGTGTTATATCAAATGTGCTCCTGAGAAATTGGCCATATTCATGATGCGAATGGAGGGTATATACTATCCAAAACAAAATATTAGCCTTTGTCTTGTGACTAATAGGATTAATTATCACTACTGACATATTACTCTTTCAGGGCCATCGATTAATGCCAGTGAAGATGTTTTTATAAAGCCTGGCTCCATTGTGTTACAGTGTAATCTCACCCAAAACGGAAGCCTTGGGTCCGTTAATATCACTTACTGGACCAAGAATGGAGTGGAGATAACGGACTCTCGGAAAAAAGATTCCTCCACCATGGAACACAAGTGAGTGTGTGATGGCCATATAGCCTTTACATTTCCAGGGCATAGACCAGTTGACATAACATCTGCATGGGCAAGGTCCTAATGTATATGCTGAGACAAATCTGCCAACAGCAATGTGTGTGCCCAAACATTTGGGAAGGGGTAGTCAAAGCCTTCTAGATTAAAACACTGTGGTCACTCTTGGAAGGGATAGGCTACAAATACATACTGATTTTTATTCGGGTCATTTTTGATGTCTGGAATTATATGATGCAACAGAAATGGTAAATCAGTCAAAATGTTGGCTTGACATTCCAGAATTCACCCATTCTATCACTTGTATCTTCGGTTTGATTCCTCAAAATCAGTTGAAGGCAAACAAAATGCTAATAAACACGTATGAATTTTTGCTAGATTTGATCATGGGCAATTGAAATGTTTTGTAATTCTGATTGCTTCGATTTTGAAGGTTGCAAACTTGTATATCTTTTTTTTTTTTTTTTTTTTTGCTACTGCATTGTGTGTTATACACCTTTTGTACAAATATATATCAGTGCTAGCTTAGGACTACAAACAAGAATAAATATTAAATGTTGAAGTATTCCAGTCAATCAAAATATACACGTGACCTTGTGAAAATCAAAAGTCTGTGTTGTACAGTCGTCTTATTAGGCCCCTTTCACACGGACAGATAGAATGGTGCTTTTTTTGTGGATTTTCTAGTTTTCTACCACAGCTAAAAGCACACAATGCTTTCCTATGGCCCCATTCACACACAGCGTTTAGCTGCGATTTTGTGAATAGAAAAAATAGAATTGTGTCCAGGTACGATTTAGCGCAGCTATATGCACATAACCGCAGGTAATTGCAGTCTTTTGTGTCAAATGCGGATAGCAGCTTGAAAAAAAAACAGGAAGCACATCATCAAAAAAAAAATATGGGTTGCTATGGGAATGACTACCGCAGCTAAACGCGGCAGCATGTAACCGCACATAATCGCAATGTACAAATGCAGCTAATCGCAGTGCCTGGAGCCTTGAATTTCACAGAACATTTACATGCTTTTAACTGTGGCAAAACAGCCGTCCGTGTGAAAGGTGCCTTAACCACTTGAGACCTGGACCTTTAGGCAGGTAAAGGCCTTAGCCAGTTTTTGCGATCTCGGCACTGTGTTGCTTTAACTGACAATTGCGCGGTCGTGCGACGTGGCTCCCAAACAAAATTGGCGCCCCTTTTTTTCCCACAAATAGAGCTTTCTTTTGGTGGTATTTGATCACCTCTGCAGTTTTTATTTTTTGAGCTATAAACAAAAATAGAGCGACAATTTTGGAAAAAAAATGTAATATTTTTTACTTTCTGCTATAATAAATATCCCTCAAAAAAATGTTTTTTTTTCCTCACTTTAGGCCGATACGTATTGTTCTACCTATTTTTGGTAAAAAAAATTGCAATAAGCGTTTATCAATTGGTTTTAGCGTTTACAAAATAGGGGATAGTTTTATTGCATTTTTATTTTTTTTACTACTAATGGCGGCATTCAGCGATTTTTTTTTTTTCTCTCGTGACTGCGACATTATGGTGGACACATCAGACAATTTTGACACATTTTTGGGACCATAGTCATTTTCACAGCTAAAAATGCATTGTTTACTGTGAAAATGACAATTGCAGTTTGGGAGTTAACCACTAGGGGGCACTGAAGGGGTTAAGTGTGACCTCATCTGTGTTTCTAACTGTAGGGGGGCGGGGCTGAACGTGTGACGTCATTGATTGTGTTTCCCTATATCAGGAAACACACGATCAATGACAGCGCCACAGTGAAGAATGGGGAAGCTGTGTTTACACACAGCTCTCCCCGTTCTTCAGCTCCGGGGACCGATCATGGGACTCCAGCGGCGATGGGGTCAGTGGGCTGGACACTTAAAGAGCACATGCTTGTGCCCAGCCATGCCATTCTGCCGACGTATATCTGCAGGAGGCGGTCCTTAAGTGGTTAACCACCAATCTCATGCATCATGTGCCCATTGCTTATCTTGGAGGAAGCTTCAGAATGGCAAAGATTGTATTTATTCTTTACAAATTATGTGAGCAGACTGCAGTTCCTCTTTACAAAGGGTCCCCAGAAAGTATTTCCCCTTTTTTGACAAATGGGTCGTATAGCTCTTCCCCCCGTAAGGTCTCGGTTATACCAAGTTGTACCAATATACTATTAATGTACCTCTGTTGTAGAAAAGAAGAAAAAATCTTCTAGGACAGGAATAACCTCTGTTTCTTGTCTTAACTGCATTATCTCCTGCTACCCGTCCTGTTATTTGGGACAGGAAAAATGTTAGTGAACGGAAGGAAGTAGTTCAGTAGCTGAACCTCACCAAGGGATAAGTTCACCTTTTAAAAGGAAAAAAAAAATGCACGTGTTTTTCCAGGTAAAAAAGTTTGAGAGCCTGGAACCCACGATCAGCAATGCAGGGCTCTTGCAGACTGTGTGTAAGCTGTCTGGCCCCATTCACACACAGCGTTTAGCTGCGATTTTGTGAATAGAAAAAATAGACAACCAAGCAGCTACTAATAGGAAGCATCAATGAACTACCACAGCTCTCAGCATCGCCATAATAGTTTATTGAGAACTACAAGCCGACAGCCACAAAGGCTGCCAGACCTTGTAGTTTTCTATTCACAGAACTCTGTAAATGAGTTGGGTGCCCGGATGGGCAGACGTTCCTGGTAGAGAATGATAGAGGCGGGGAAGAAGATCGCCTGTCACATAAGGGAGCTGGTGGATTTGTAACATATTACACCCTGAATATGGGTGTACCATGTTGCAAAATGTGAACTTATGCTTTAACACACACCATGCACCTGCCCTTCCCCTTCAAGAGATTGCTTCCGCCCACCTCTGTACTCACACGCACTCATTATCAACGAGCACTGCTTTACCTGAAGACTGATCGGTTTTGTAAAGTACAAAAGAGCGTTAACTGCATGCTGACCAGCGCGCGACTATATACGTCGGCAGCATGGCACGGACAGGCAGAAGGATGTATATATACACGTCCCCTTTAAGAGCGTGGCATTGTGGACGCGTGCCCGCCACAAGCTTCGTCAACCCGACGGGGATACCCTGTGATCGTCTCACGGGAGGAAGAACGGGGAGATGCGACTACCTGAGTCGCCAGATGCTGGACCAGGGAGAATGGTCATTGCATCCATAGGTGTTTCAACTCTTTTGCAGGAGGTGGGGCACTTCGGATGTGGATCTCCTGGCCTCTTGTCTCAACCGCAAGGTGGCGAGGTTCGTGGCCAGGTCCATAGATCTTTGGACAGACGCGTTGGTAGCCCCGTGGGTTCAGTATCAGCTAATTTATGCCTTCCCCCCGTTGAAGTTACTTTCTCTGTGCTTCGCAGAGTGGAGGTCGAGAGGATCCCGATGTTTATACCTGCTCCAGATAGGCCCGGCGTCCTTGGTACGCCGATCTCGAGTGCCTGGTGGCGAATGTGCCCTGGCAGCTGCCAATGCGGGAGGACCTTCTGTCTCGAGGTCCCATACTCCATCCTGCTTTACAGTCGCTGGCTTTAACGGCATGGCTATTGAAAGCCAGGTACTAAGGGACCGAGGTCTTTCCGACTCGGTCATCTCAACCATGTTGAGGGCGTAGAAGTCGTCTTCTAGAAAGATCTACCATCGCACTTGGAAGGCCTACATCTCTGTGTGAAGAGATGGGTTGGCGTTCACGGATGTATTCGGTGTCCAGGATCCTGCTGTTTTTACTATGTGGATCAAAAGCTTGCCTTAAGCACTATTGACTCCTTAAGGACCGCCGCATGTACATTTACGTCAGCAGAATGGCACGGACAGGCACATTGGCGTACCTATACGTCCCTGCCTAGTACTTGCCCCCCCCCCCCAGTACTTGCGGCGATCCCCGTGGCTGCAGGAGTGATCCGGGATGAGGGGGCGGCTATTCGTTTCTATCCACCCCCTCGAGATCGCTCCCAGCCAATCCGCGCACTCCCCCGCCCTCTGCCTGTGGGGGAAGTGATGTAATCTCCACCGCTGGGGAGAGAAGACATCACACAGTGAGTTTGCACCAACACTACACTAACACAGTACACATAGGCAACCCCCCTGATCACCCCCCCAGTCACCTGTCACAGTGTCACTGAATGCAGTGATCATATATTTACTGATCACTGCATTTAGTGTCAGTGTGACAGTTAGTGTGACAGGCAGTTAGTGTTAGATCCAGGGTAGCCCCCTACCCCCCCCCCCCCCCAATAAAGTTTTAACCCCTTGATCATCGCCCTAGTTAACCCTTTCACCCCCTATTGCCAGTGTCACTAAGCGATCGGTTTTCTGATCGCTGTATTAGTGTCACTGTTGCCGCTAGGTAGCTATTTTTTTTTATTTTTGATTGCGATTTTTTTTTTTTACTAAAGACATGTGGCTGAATACATTTTGGCCTAAATGTTTGACTAAAATTTAGTTTATTCGATTCTTCTTATAACAAAAATTAGAAAATATAATTTTTCTTCAAAAATTTTGCTCTTTTTCCGTTTATATCGCAAAAAATAAATATCGCAGAGACATACCATCAAAAGAAAGCTCCATTTGTGGGAAGAAAAGGATGTAAATTTTGTTTGAGAGCCACGTCGCACGACCGCGCAATTGTCTGTTAAAGCGACGCAGTGCCGAATTGTAAAAACGCCTCTGGGCATTTAGCAGCATATTGGTCCGGGGTTAAAGAATAGATTTCAGCCTTGGCTGTGTTCTTTCAGCAGCCCTTTCTCTGGTGGGTACCTTTGTGCAGGGGGTTCATCATATACTTCCCCCTCTTAGACCACCTCTTCCTCCATGGGATTTGAATCTGGTGCTCTCGGTTCTTCAGAAACCTCCCTTTGAAGACATCGGAGAGATTCCTCTCTTGACACTATCTCAGAAGTTGGCATTTTTGGTGGCCATTACTTCTGTCAGATGGGTTTCTGAGTTGGCGGCCTTGTCCTGCAAGTCACCATACTTGGTCCTCCATAAGGATAAGACGGTGTTGCACCTGCAACCTTACTTTCTTCCGAAGGTGGTTTCGTCATTTCACCTTAACAAGGACATTGTACTTCCATCCTTGTGTCCTCGGCCGGCGCATCCTAAGGAGGTTGCGCTACATACTTTAGACGTGGTACGCGCTCTGCGGGTGTACCTGTCTGCTACGGCTCAGTTTCGGAGGTCTGACTCGCTCTTTGTGTTGATATCCGGTCCACAAAAGGGCCTGCTGGTCTCGTCGGCCACCGGTGTCGGTATCTGGTCCACAAAAGGACCTCAAAGTGAGTCACATAAACAATCCTTGGATAAACAAAAAAAAAATCCTCTAGTTTGCCTCCACATCAGGACAGGAAAAAAAGGGGGTCCTTAGCGCATGACAGAACTTGGCTCAACAAAATGTAATTCTGCTTTGGCATAAGTACCATTAAAACCAGAGTGCTTTTTTGCATCACTAATACTCATAGAATGATAAAATCAGTATATCTTCAAAACACTGTTCTAAAAAAAAAAGGGCATTTCGGGTTGATACATTTCCTGTAACTTCCTCAGGATTTCTTCTGGTGAGAAATCTTCTTGTTATATTGCACAAAGATTTTTAACATATGGTGAATGCTTTTAATAATGACATGCGAGTTTGATGCTCATGGTTTTGACAGATGCTGTATTGTGGAAATGTTTGTTTTTCTAAATGTTGTCTGAGTCAAGGAAGGAGGTAAGAGTGAAGTGGGACTTTCTGGCCTGAGAAAAGACGGGTCGAAAATCTAGTGCAACTAACCCCTTTAACCACTTTAGCCCCGGACCATATTGCTGTCCAAAGACCAGAGCACTTTTTGTGATTCGGCACTGCGTCGCTTTAACTGACAATTGCGCGGTCGTGCGACGTGGCTCCCAAACAAAATTGGCGTCCTTTTTTCTTTATCGTACATCACGGGACACAGAGCGCATAGCCATTACATATGGGTTATATGGGTACCTTCAGGTGTGGACACTGGTGTAATCAACTTCACAGGAAGTTCCTCCCTATATAACCCCCTCCCACTGAGAGTGCTTCAGTTTTTTCGCCAGTGTCTTAGGTGTTGGTCACGTCTAGCTGTCCCTCGGAGGTCTCGGGACCCAGGATAGCTAGCCGGATCCGTCCGAAGTGCTTCAAAGCCAAGGTGTACGGTACCCGGGCCCTGCCTGCGTGGGGTGTTGCCTATAATGCCTCTCCTTGGAGGGCTGGATTCTGGGCTCCAGTGCCTTGGTCTCTCCCAGGACTAAACGCTACTGATGCCAGGATGCTATATAGGTCCAGGGGTGTGGGTTCCTTAAACACAGGACCCCGGTCCCTGAAGGTCCGAGACAATACCCACGGAGATGGGGGAAGATTGGGCCTCTTGCAGTTTGCAATACCCTGCGGCGTGGAGCAGGTAAGAGGGAACCTGCGGGACTTGGTTCGACAGTAGGTATCCCCCTGGGGGTTCTGGGTTGGCTAATAGTATGCTTGTGCATCAGCCACTATCTCCACTATGTCTGTGTGGGCAGGATGGGATACTAATGTTTACCCAGATAACATGTAGATATATGTATACTTGTGTAAGATATATATTTGCTACTCACCCCAGGTCTGCCTGTTAGCATTGATCCTGCAACCCCACATGTTTTAAAGAGGAAATTGCTGGTGAAAACTCCTGTTTCTTAGGAAGCCCATGGGGACAGCTTCCTCTCTGTGTGTGCACTACAATAAGATTAGTGCTTACCTGGTGTCTGTTGGTGCTGCCTGGCGCTGGTCCATGTTGTTTCCTCTGCTCTGCTTCCTCCATGTGGTTTTCAGCGTGGGGGGGTGCGCGCGCGTGCACGCCGCCTTTTATAGCGTCGGCGTGCGTTGGGGGGGCGGGCCAGCAGCGTCAGGGTCTGTTTAAAGGAAAAACTTTTTCTCTGGCTGGTCTTTCCCTCCTGGAAGCAGAGGAAGAAGGATACAGAGCGTGCAGCTGGGTCTTTTTGGCCACACAGGGACACCTAGTGGCGGTTTTGTGGATCTTCAGGTCTAGGACTTAGTTCCACTATTGACCAGAAAAAAAAAAAAAAAAAAAGGAAGTTTTTTTGCTTAAAGGGACTCAGCCTTAGATCCAGCAGTATCTGAGTCTACCTTGGACTCCGGCTAACGGGCATTGGTGTGTCAATACTCACAGGTTTCCTCAGTATTGCCACCTCCCAGGTGTCCTCATATTGGTTACTCCTAGCTGCAACAGTCAGGTGTTGGCTATAGGGGTGACTCAAGGTTGTACAATGGCTCCAAAGGGATCTGGACCAGCCAAGGCTGCTAAAGGTGCCAAGAAGCAAAAGGGGTCTCCATCGGGGTCAGAGGATTTGGGCCAGGCTTCAACGGCCCCACCCTCGCCAGTTAGAACACCGAGTGGCATAGTACAAGAGCCATTGGGGGTGCTGGGGGCAGAGGCGGCCCCCGATCCACCCATTCCCGTTTACGTGACGGAAGAAATGCTAGCAGCCACCATGAGTGGGCTAGAGAAAAGGTTAACTGCGTTGTTTGCCCGTCCTTGGCCAAGTAGCAAGCGGGCTAGATCCCCCTCACCCAGTGTGGGGTTTTCAGATGCGGAGGTCTCCTCTTCAGAGGAACGGGACCCACAAGGGGATCAGGCAGACCCAAGTCCCGACGGTTCAGACAGGGAAGGTTCCACTATAGATGAATATTTCTCGGCCTCTCTAGCGGAGAGCCTGTGGATCCAGTCTTTGACAGATATGGTTCGCACTGCCTTTAAACTTCCAGTGCCAGAACTAGTAGCCCCGGAGGTTCCTCATTGGGTTCTTTAAAGGCTCCATTAACTTGTGCGTCTTTTCCAATGCACCCCCTTCTGCGGAACGTGATTTACCAGGATTGGGCTCGACCTGATAGAATCTTTGTCCCTCCTAAAAGATTCTCTATTCTCTATCCTATGGAAGAGGAATATTTAAAGAAATGGGCACTCCCCACAGTGGACGCGGCCATTTCCTGCGTGAATAAATCCCTGACCTGTCCGTTTGAAAATGTCCAGATGTTCAAGGATCCGGTCGACAAGAAATTCGAGACCCTACTGAAAGCCGCTTTCACCTCAGTAGGTGCCATGGTTCAGCCAGCAGTAGCAGCCATTGGTGTTTGTCAGGCCTTGAAGGATCAGGCAAAACAGATATTAAAGGACATGCCGGCTCAGCATACTCATGAATTAGCAGAATTCCCTAGGGCTCTCTGCTTTGCAGTAGATGCTATTAAGGACTCCATCCAACAGGCATCCCGTTCATCTCTACTGATGGTTCACATGCGTCGTCTTTTGTGGCTAAAGAACTGGTCAGCAGAGGCACCCTGCAAAAAGCTTTTAGCAGGGTTTCCCTTTCATGGGGGAAGACTATTCGGGGAAGACCTAGATAAATATATCCACACCATATCAAGTGGAAAAAGTACTTCCTTACCGGTCAAGAAAAGACCGCGTGGGCCCACGTTTAAACGACAGGCCATTGTAGGCTCGGCCCCTTCGACTTCTCGTCAGTATCGACGGCCTCCCGGGCGTCCAGCGGTTAATAGCCGCCCACAGGGTCAAGCCGCGGCAAACAAGAGACCCTGGTCTCGCAAACCGGCTAAACCAGTCATCAAATCAGATTCATGAAGGGACGCCCCCACTCTCTCGGGTGGGGGGAAGACTTCGGTTTTTCTCCGAAGTCTGGAAGGCCAGAATTCCCGACTCTTGGGTTCGGTCCGTGGTAGCCACGGGATACAAACTAGAGTTTCGAGAAATCCCCCCTCCTCATTTTCAGGGGTCAAGTCTTCCAAGCGACCCATTAAAAAGGGCCTCTCTCGTAAAGGCGTTGGATCGCCTATTGCTCCAAGGAGTAATTGTAGAAGTACCAACCCAAGAATGGGGTCGGGGATTCTACTCCAACCTTTTTGTTATACCAAAACCCAATGGCGACGTCAGGCCTATATTAGACCTCAAACGCCTAAATCGCTTTCTAAAGATTCAGACCTTTCGTATGGACTCCATACGTTCAGTGACAGCCAGCCTGCATCAGGGCGACTTTCTAGCATCTATAGACATAAAGGATGCATATCTGCATGTGCCGATTTACCCAGCACACCACAAGTTTCTTCGTTTTACGATAAATCAAAGTCATTTCCAGTTCGTAGCCCTCCCTTTCGGGTTGGCAACAGCTCCGCGGGTATTCACAAAGGTGTTAGCCCCGGTGCTAGCCGTCCTAAGGACAGAAGGCATCTTGGTCCTGGCATACCTGGACGATCTCCTGGTTATCGACAGATCAGCTTCCAACCTCAATCATGCAGTAGTCCGCACAGTGCGGCATCTAGAAGAATTCGGGTGGATTGTGAACCAAGAAAAATCAAGGTTACAACCCACAAGACAGTTGGAATATCTAGGCTTTCTGTTGGATACAGAATGCCAGAGGGTATTTTTACCTCAAGGGAAGATCAGGTCATTGATTCAAACGATTCAAATAGTCTTAGGCAAAAAGAAGCCGACTATTCGCCTATGCATGCGACTGCTGGGAAAGATGGTGGCCGCCTTCGAAGCAGCGCCCTATGCCCAGATCCATACCAGAGTTCTTCAGGCAGCTATTCTCTCTGCTTGGAACAAGTCCATACAGGCATTAGACCGTCCATTAGTTCTTTCCCCAGGGGTCAAGCGCAGCCTGTACTGGTGGCTGATCCCTCAAAAATTGTCAAAAGGGAAAACCTTTTGCCCCATCACGTGGAAAATAGTAACCAC
Organism: Rana kukunoris; assembly: GCA_029574335.1. Taxonomy (NCBI): domain Eukaryota; kingdom Metazoa; phylum Chordata; class Amphibia; order Anura; family Ranidae; genus Rana; species Rana kukunoris. The sequence goes on from CM056051.1 coordinate 100,278,987, forward strand.
AGATGCCAGCCTAACAGGTTGGGGGGCAATCTTAGGAAAACGGACCCAGCAGGGACAGTGGTCAGAGGCAGAAAGTCTGCTTCCCATCAATGTCCTAGAGATCAGAGCTGCTCGGTTGGCCCTGGTCGCCTGGACTCTCCCCCTGCAGGGTCTGCCAGTAAGGATACAGTCCGACAATGCCACGGCGGTGGCATACATAAACCACCAGGGGGGCACAAGGAGCCTAGCGGCTCAAAGGGAAGTAAACCTGATTTTTTCATGGGCCGAAGCCCATGTACCCTGCATCTCAGCAGTGTTCATCCCAGGGATAGACAATTCTCAAGCAGATTTTTTGAGTCGTCAACAGTTACTCCCGGGAGAGTGGTCTCTTCACCCCCAGGTATTCCAAGAGATTTGCCAAAGATTCGGAGTTCCTGATGTGGACATCATGGCAACAAGATTCAACAAGAAATTGGACAAATTCGTATCCCGAGCCAGGGACCCCTCGGCCTACGGGACCGATGCGTTGGTTTGCCCCTGGCACCAGTTTTCTCTCCTGTATGCGTTCCCTCCACTACAGATGATTCCCCGCCTTCTACGAAGGATCAGGGTGGAGCGCAGGCCGGTGATCCTGGTGGCCCCAGCCTGGCCCAGAAGGGCTTGGTACGCACTCATCGTGAGGATGTCAGTAGGGGCACCGTGGCCACTCCCCCTGCGCCCAGATCTGCTGTCTCAGGGCCCGATCTACCACCCTGCTTCACAGCAGCTAAATTTGATGGCTTGGCGGCTGAATCCCTAATTCTTAAGGGCAGAGGCCTCTCAGCCCAGGTCATATCTACGTTAATTCAGGCTAGAAAGCCAGTCTCTAGAAATATCTATTACAGAGTCTGGAGGACCTATGTGGAGTGGTGCGAGTCTCAAGGAGGGCATCCTCGCAAGTTTTTTATTGACAGGATCTTGCGATTCCTCCAGGTTGGCGTTGACAAGGGGTTGGCTCTTAGTACTCTAAAGGGGCAGGTGTCTGCCTTATCGATATGGTTTCAAAGGCCTTTGGCCACGCATTCGCTTGTGAAAACCTTCTTGCAGGGGGTCTTGCATGTGAATCCCCCTATTAGAGCTCCCCTCTGCCCCTGGAATTTAAATCTGGTCTTGTCAGCTTTACAAAGGCAGCCGTTTGAACCTCTGACAGAAATCCCACTTGTGCTGCTAACCCGAAAGTTGGTTTTCTTGGTGGCTATGGCTTCGGCCAGAAGGGTCTCCGAGCTGGCAGCCTTGTCTTGCAGGGAACCGTACCTGATTCTGCATAAGGACAGAGTGGTTCTGCGGCCTCAGCCTTCTTTCCTTCCTAAGGTCATATCCAGTTTTCACTTGAATCAGGACCTAGTCCTTACCATCCTTCTTTCCTACTCCCCAGTCCAGAGAGGAAAGATTGCTTCATACTTTGGACGTGGTCCGAGCCATGAGGGTTTATCTCAAGGCTACAGAAAAGATTTGGAAAACAGATGTGCTTTTCGTTCTCCCGGATGGCCCCAAGAAGGGTCAGCCGGCTGCCAAGTCTTCCTTGGCTAGGTGGATTAAGCAGCTGATTTTTCAGGCCTATGGTCTGAAGCGCGTTCCACCTCCCTTATCAGTTAAGGCCCATTCTACGAGGGCCATGAGTGCCTCTTGGGCGGCACACCATCAGATCTCTATGGCACAGGTTTGCAAAGCGGCAACCTGGTCTTCCGTACTAAATTTTATAAGTTGGACGTCACAAAAGCTACGGACGCAGCATTTGGGCAGGCGGTCCTACGGGCAGCAGTATAGAATCCTCTGGCCCGGTTCACGCCCCCTTTTTTTCTGTTGGTGGAGCTATTTTTTACCACCTGATATATTTTCTGTTTGGCTATTTTTGGCCTTACGGTCTCCCTCCCTTCATGGAGCATTGCTTTGGGACATCCCATATGTAATGGCTATGCGCTCTGTGTCCCGTGATGTACGATAAAGAAAAAAGGATTTTTAATAAACAGCTTACCTGTAAAATCCTTTTCTTGAAGTACATCACGGGACACAGAGCTCCCACCCCTCTTTTGGGGAACATTGTGTAACCTCAGAGAAATTGCTTGCTACAAAACTGAAGCACTCTCAGTGGGAGGGGGTTATATAGGGAGGAACTTCCTGTGAAGTTGATTACACCAGTGTCCACACCTGAAGGTACCCATATAACCCATATGTAATGGCTATGCGCTCTGTGTCCCGTGATGTACTTCAAGAAAAGGATTTTACAGGTAAGCTGTTTATTAAAAATCCTTTTTTTCCCACAAATAGAGCTTTCTTTTGGTGGTATTTGATCATCTCTGCGGTTTTTATTTTTTGCGCTATAAGCAAAAATAGAGCGACTATTTTGAAAAAACTGCAATATTTTTTACATTTTGCTATAATAAAAATCCCAAAAAAGATATAAAAAAAAATTTTTTTTCCTCAGTTTAAGCCGATATGTATTCTTCTACATATTTTTCGTAAAAAAAATCGCAATTAGCGTTTAATAATTGGTTTGCGCAAAATTTATAGCGTTTACAAAAAAGAGGGTCGTTTTATGGCATTTTTATTATTTTTTTTTTACTAGTAATGGCGGCGATCAGCGTTTTTTTTTCCGGTACTGCGATATTATGGCGGACACATCAGACACCTTTGACACATTTTTGGGACCATTGGCATTTTTATAGCGAGGGTTAACACTAGGGGGCAGGGAAGGGGTTAAGTGTGGTCCTGGTGTGTTCTAACTGTATGGGGGGGGGGGGGTGGCCTCACTAGGGGAAATCACTGATCTTCTGTCCATACATTGTATGGACAGATCAGCGTTTCCCCCGCTGACAGGAACAAGAGGTATGTGTTTACACACTCGCGGGTGCCCGGCGGCGATCGTACCCGCCGGGCACGCGCGCTTGACTCGGGGGACGTGTGCGCCCTACAAGCTGCTAAAGGGAGGACGTAGAGCTACGTGCTCCCGTGTAGCAGTGCCACCGTCCCGCAGTAATATGACGGCGGGCAGGCGGGCGGTCGGCAATTAAAGTGGTAGTAAAGTTTTTTTTTTTTTTCTTTTACTTTTACCTACAGGCAAGCCTATAATAAGGTTTAGGAGATATTCCCCTTGCAATGAGCCACTGAATGCAGCGGCGCTTGCGCAACAGGGGATTTTCGGCTTCACCTTCCGGGCCTTGCCGTAAAGAAGTCTCCCGCGCTTGTGCGGGAGTGACGACATTGCGGCTCCAGCCACTCGCAGAGCTGGAGCCGCGATACCCGAAAGACACGCAGAGGGGAAATGTCCGCTGCCTTGGCATGGACCGGGAGGGATACCGACGCCTCGTTCTAAGGTAAGTATTTCATAATGAGCTAGTATGCGGTGCATATTAGCTCATTATGTTTTTTCCCTTACAGGTGTAAAAAAAAAAGTGAGCGGGTTTACTACCGCATTAGGGCTCTTTCACACGGTTTTTCGGTCCGCTCCGTGTGTCCGTCAGCTGTCTATGGGGAGTCGGATGGAAACGGACCGTCTGTCCATTTGCATCCGATCCGTTTGGCCGGACGGAAGAAAAATAGGACATTCTTCCGTCCGAAAAAACGGATGCGGATCTGGCAGACGTTAGCAGATGCATCATCTGCTAACGGATCCGCTCCCATAGGGGCCCATTACAAGTCCGTTAACGGACTTGTAATTAGCGGACCGTTCGTCCGCTAATGTGAAAGGGCCCTTAAGGGGAAGCACTATATGACCTACTTTGTTATAAGAGGTCAATACTTTCTGGTGAGCCTTTTTATGATGAGCATTGGCAACGTGGTGGGTGCAATTGGTAATAAGAGGACTGTATAACACTTTGGACTTTTGTTTTTTTACAATTTTACTATATTCCCATGTGTATGTTGATTCATTTGTTGGAACACTTTATCAACTGATTTATTATTGTTTTTAGTCCTAAACTAGCGCTGATCTATATTTTGTATAGATTTGGAAGCACTGGGGTATAAATCTTATTGGCAGCTGGCTAAATTATAATTAAGAGTGGGATTGGAAGCTGTTCCCTGCATGGTTCTTATAAATATATGCACCTTTCTTGTAGCTTCCTTATGTTCTGATGACTATATCCGCTATTACATATGAATTGCAATCATTTTCAGCCTGTTGTAATTCAAACAATATTTTTATTACCACTAATCGTACTCTACTTGTTTTGATTATAGGATCCTTAAACCTAAAGCTGACGATTCAGGAGAATATTTGTGTGTATTTACTTTTTCCAATGGTTCTCCATCAGTCAATGCAACCATTGAAGTAAAAGGTAGTTATTAAAAAAACAGGAAAAAATATGTATTTTAAATTAAATGTTCTTTGTAAAAAAAGGAATAATATAAAATGGGTCAGAAGATTATTTTCAACATAGTTGTAATAATGTGGTCAACCCTGTGCTCATTGTAAAATATGTGACCAATCATGTGCTCATGCCCTGCACTTCACTTCATGTTTGTTCATATTAGATCTGACCAGTTTTTCGTTGCATGGTTTGTGAATCCAAGCAGTCAGGATTGCTTTAATCCGCTGCTACATATTCTGGAGAATCAAAAACTGGAATAATTGTAAATCTGTAGCTGAACTTGAATACATTTGTATAGGTAGCAATAAATCAGGTAGTAAGTGGTCTGCGTATTACTGTTCTGAGAAAGTTGTACACTGCTTAAAGTGTTACTAAACCTAAAAACTTTTTTTACCCTAATGCATTGCTTGCATTAAATATTTTCAGTGTCCCTGTGCCCCCATCCTTGTGTGGAGGGGAAAATGTCAGCTTTATGCAAAGGCTGCATCTTTTCTCTCCTTTTTTCCTCTTTACACAGCACTCGAGCAGCAGGAGCAATTGGCTCTTGCTGTGGTCAATCAAAGGAAGTGGGGGGCAGGCCTAAGTCCCGCTGTGTAAGTCTATGGCGCGCAGCTCTGTAGACGCACAGCTCAGGGGCATGGGGACTAGCTCTCCACATAGCGAGCAGCTGGCTATGGTAGTCCCTCAGAAGCAGAGGAGGAGCCAAGATCACCGCTGGTGACTCCAGAAGAGGAGAATTAGGGCCACTCGGAGCAACACCACTGCACAGAGCAGGTAAGTATAACATGTTTGTTGTTTTAATTAAAAAAGAGTTTAGTAACACTTTAACTGCCCAAAAATCTTTGAAATTGTCATCTGTTGTGCAGCACTAAAGCTGGCCAACAAAATAAGGTAAGTACATTTTCATATGCCTAATCTCCTATACAAAGCCCCCCCCCCCCCCCCCATTTTTAGTCCAGCTATATTGCAGGGCCTTAAATGTTCAGTTTGATCTTGTGAAGGTTTGTTGCCTGGTTAGTCTTATATGGAGAAAAACAGATGCTGGCATAAATAAGGATATCCGTTTTATTTGCTGTGTTTTTCTTGTTTTCAGCTGCTCCAGAAATCACTGGGCATAAAAAAAGCGAGAACAAAAATGAAGGCGAAGAAGCTTTTTTATATTGTAAATGTGTAGGCTATCCACACCCTGAGTGGAATTGGTTCAAGTTGATTGATGACGTGCCAAATGTAAGTACAGCAAACCTTGTAAATGATGGCTCCAAAATCACTGCTAATAAAAATGAGATGACATTGGAAGTTGATATTTTTGTGTGTTATCTAGTGAAGACCCAATTGAAAAGAATGCTGTGTGGACTTGTCTGCACTATTTGGAACAATCAGATTCTATATAAAATATGTTTCTATATATCATGAGGCTCGGTTCACACTAGATGCGGTGCAAATTCACAGGGAATTCACTGCAAATTCATATTGCATCTAAATTGCAAACCTGTTCATGTGAACGGATTGCAGGGTGTATGTTAACGACACCCCGCTATCAGTTTGCATAATCTAGCACGATTTGCAGAATCAGATTGCATGGGTGTGAACACCCATGCAGTCTGATTCTGGTGCGAACAAAAAAATGGGGGATTTTTTGCTGACCTCGGAGTTCTGCTTTTAAGCAGTTTATACAGCACAGTGCTTGTGCTGTGTCATTTGGCCTCCTCGATCATCTGAATTACCTGGCTGATCCTGCCAGTTTCTACCTTCTACCATGATATATCAGGGCTTCTGAGTGTTCTAGTGCCTGTGCTTTATAAACATTTTTTTAAAGATTTCTACTGGTTTTAACAAAGTCTTCCAGTGATCACATGATGCCATGCTTTCTGCTCCTCTCCTCCCTGGCTGACGTCAGCAGGGAAATCTTGGCTGGAGTCCTCTTCTCGCTGGAAGACCATGTTAAAACAGGATAGGAATCTTAAAACAAAAAAAACAAAGGCACTAGGCTGCAGCTTTTTATCTGACAGAGGGGATGAGATGGTGCCTTAACACCCACATTGATCATAATCGAGGATATTTTATGTTTCGCAGCTATGACATCAATAACGGGTGATTTCCATGCTTGTGCAATTGTTGGCTGCAAGAAAGATGAAAAATGTATCTGGGAATCTCTTCCGACAGGTCAGCAAACCGTGCTGTTTTGGCACCTCTGGGGATATTCTGTCCCCTCAATGAGTAGAGCAAATTAAATATCCTAATCCAGAAGTGTCGGGCCTTCGGACATGACTACCAGACCTCAAACAGATCACCTTCTTGTACACATCCCTGAAAACATAGGGACGAGATCCCAAGATATATATTTGCCAGCCTAGTCGAAAACTGTACCAGCGCGACAACATTTTGTTATTGGCCTCCACCAAGGAAGTGTTAAGTATGCCCTTGTGCACCGTGGTCAACCATTTGGTCCACACCACCTCCCCAGTCTTTGTCTCCCTTAGACCTTTGTTACATAGTTACATAGTTAGTCAGGTTGAAAAAAGACACAAGTCCATCCAGTTCAACCATAAAAAAAATAAACAAACAAAATAAAACACAGTACATCCCATACACCCAACTCCATATCCACAGTTGATCCAGAGGAAGGCAAAAAAAACCCAGCAGAGCATGATCCAATTTGCTACCGGAGGGGAAAAAATTCCTTCCTTATCCCCCGAGAGGCAATCGGATTTACCCCGGATCAACTTTACCTACAAAACTTAGTACTCAGTTATATTATGTGCATTTAGGAAAGAATCCAGGCCCTTCTTTTTTTTTTTTTTTTCCACATCAGTCATTGACTCAAAGTGCCGACTTGCCAGCAAGCTCACAGACTGTACCGCCCTTCGCTTACCGCTGTATTCAACTCATCATTTGTGGCTTTACCATTCTATTTTTCCACTATAGAGAATTTTTTATTTTTTTTTTCCCTCTTCTTTTTTCTTTTCTTTTCTTCCTTAATTTGTTTTTTTTTATTTACTTTTGTTTTACTTTCTTGCCATCAAAAAGAGATCACCGTAAGATGTGGATTGCCCACCCATTATCCCCCTCTCCCATCTCGTGATTCCACTGACCCATCCCTCCCTCCCGATATTCTCTCCTAGGTTTAAGGTTTTGCCTGCCCTATTCTCTCAGCTAGTTCTTAGATTCTCTGCGTAACTCCAGTTTTTTTTAAAGCTTCTCCAAGATCCCCACTTATCTCGTGTACTATTGCTGTCTTCTATCCCCTTCAATCTTAACTCCTCCCTCCTGTAGGTTTCCTCCACCGAATCGATCCATTCCCAGATCTGAGGGCTATCCTTATCCCTCCATTTTTTGGGAATCAATCGCTTCGCTGCGTTCAGAAGGTGGGGTATCAACGTTTTTTTATATTCTTTTATCGGTTCGACCCCACCGTGAAACAAGACTGTCCAAGGCTCCTCTTTGATCTCTTTTTTGGTTATTTCTTTAATAAGTGATAGAACTTTTTTCCAGTAGTCATTTATCTTGGGGCACTTCCACCATAGATGGGCCATTGACCCCCTAGTTGGACAGCCCCTCCAGCAGTCTGGTGACTGCCCTTCTTTATACTTACTGACCTTATCTGGAGTGGCATACCATCCCGATAAGAGTTTAAAGTTCATCTCTGCTGTTCTCACGTCTATAGCTGAAGTATGGGTTAGATTGATTATTCTTTCCACTGACATATCTCCCCTTGTGTTTTCGAGTTCACTTTCCCATTTTTGTATATATCTAGGCGTCCCTGGCTCCTCCGCCCTCATCAGGAGTTTATATATTTTTGATATATTTCCTTTTGAGCTTTCAACCAGGCATAATTGTTCCAAAGAATTATAGTCCTTCTGTTCCCGTATTGGTCCCGGGAGGCTCCTGATGGAGGATAGCTGCTGGTATCGCCATTCATTCCACCCTGTGCAATCAGTCTTAACTTTAATCTCGTGAAGTGTCATTATTTTACCCTTCTGAGTGATATCTTTTACTTGTGTTCGTTTTTTTATCCAGTTCCCACCCACCCCTTTTAAACCCGGTGTAAAGTATTCATTCCCTTTCAGGTCAATAAGTGGGGAATTATAGGCTAACCCCAGCTGTTTATATATTCTATCCCAAATCCTAAATGCTATATGTGTTATTTCATGTGTCTTTATATCTAAATGTCTAAACCGTGGTGGATTCCAGATTATTCTACCCAGCTGTGTCTTTGCCAGTGTGCTCTCAATCTGAACCCATCTTTTGTCGTTCTTCTCTTTGGACCACTCTATTATTCGGGAAATTACCGCCGCCTCATAATATTTTCTAATATCCGGTACCGCTAGGCCCCCCAGTTTTTTTTCCTGTTTTAAAACCTTGAAAGATATCCTGTGTTTTTTGTTGTTCCAGATGTAATTTATCAGCATCGAGTTAAGTATTCTAAAGTAAGATTGTGGTAGTGCTATAGGGACCATTTGAAATTTGTACAGGATTTTCGGGATTAACTTCATTTTTACTGTATTAATCCTTCCGAACCAGGATATCGGCCGGTTCTTGATTTTTTTGATTTCCTCTTTTATTTCTTCTAAAAGGGGAATATAGTTTAATCTATATAAGCTTTTGGGGGAGTTTGCTAGTTTTATTCCTAGATACTTTATCTCTTTCTGCCATTTAAAGTTGTACTTTTCTTTGAGCACTCGTTCTACCTCTCTGTTGGTATTGATGTTCAATATTTCAGTTTTAGACTCATTCATCTTGAAATTGGATACCTCCCCATATTGTTTGATGTTGCCTATTAAGTATGGAAGGGTAGTTTTTGGTTTTCCCACAAAAAATAACACATCATCCGCAAACGCAGCTAATTTATGCTCTTCATCCCCTGCTCTTATCCCCCTTATATTGGTGTCATTCCGTATTATAGCGAGTAGAGGCTCGAGCGACAGCACGAAGAAGAGGGGAGACAGAGGGCACCCCTGTCTGGTCCCATTTCCCATTACGAAGGGTGCCGATAGGGCGCCATTGATCTTGACCCTCGCTCGGGGATGAGAATATAAGACCTGGATCCTCTCCCTCATTCTTGGGCCCAATCCTATATTTTCTAATATTTGCATCATAAGGCCCCAGTCTACCCTGTCGAACGCTTTTTCGGCGTCAACTGACAGGAGTAGACTGGGGTCTCCCTTTTCTTTCATTTGTTCCATAGCTAGGAGTACTCTGACCCCGTTGTCCTTCCCTTCCCTCCCCGGTATAAAACCCACCTGGTCGAGATGGACCAGGGGCATCATGATTTCTTTCAGACGCTCAGCCAGTATTTTAGCATATATCTTTATGTCATTATTCAGGAGTGAAATTGGCCTGTAACCTGAGCATATCGTGTTATCTCTCCCCTCCTTTCCTATAACCGTAATATTTGCCGTTGCAGCCTCTCTACTCAGTCCATAATCTATCCCTAATCCATTGAAGTATTGGCAGAGTCTTGGTATCAATATATTTCCAAATTTTTGTAAATATCTGTTTGTAAAACCGTTCGGTCCAGGACTTTTCCCTTTGGGCGAGTTTTTTAAGATCCTCCTAATTTCTTCCTCCGTTATTGGCCTATCTATGTTTACTGCGTCTTCCGTGGGCATTCTAGGGAGGTTTGCTTTTCTAAGAATTTCCTCTATTTTAGCCTCTTTCTCTCCGGGGGTTCCAGTTCTTTTGTTTTATATTATATAGGTCTTCGTAATAATTTCTAAATACTTCAGCTATGTCCCTGGTTTTATATAGGACGTCCCCGTTTTTTTTCCTTATTTTTTCTATGTAATTTCTGGCTTTCTTTTTCTTTACCATTCTGGCCAACGCTTTACTAGGTTTATCCCCCCAGATGTATCTTTCTCTTTCGATGGAATTTAGATCTTTCTTGGTTTCTTGTTCTATTAGCTCTCTATACTCATCTCTTTTCAAAGTTAACTTATGCCATGTTTCTGTTTTTTGCCCCTTTGTTTTATGCTCTTGCTCTAATTTAAGAATTTCTTTTACTGTTTCCTTTAGTTCCCTAGTTTTTTCTTTCTTTTTCCTCGCTCCCTCCATAATTAATATCCCTCTTATATAAGCTTTGTGGGCTTCCCAAAGTGTGGTCCTGGAGATCCTCTCTGTATCGTTCTCTCGGAAAAACCTTTCTAGTTCTCTCTGTATTCTTCCTACTATTTCTTCATCTCCCAGTAAGCTTTCATCTAATCTCCATTCTGGTGGGAGGGTTTCCTGGCCCGAGAAATTTATCTTGATGGTTATAGGGGCGTGATCTGATATTGTCATGGCTTCGATGCCCGTCTCCACTGTCCTTTCCAGGAGTCTATGTTCTATGAGGGCGTAGTCTATCCTCGAGTACGTCCCGTGCACAGGGGAGTAAAATGTAAAATCCCTCGTCTTGGGGTGTTGGATTCGCCAAATATCCATCAGCTGGTCTTTATGCAGTCTTTGTTTTAAGCTTTTCAGCTGACCTTCGTTAGTCCCCTGTGCCCGGGACGTACTGTCCTGTGTGGGATCCATACAGAAATTGAAGTCCCCCATTACTATCAGGTGCCCTACCTTAAAATTCCCAAGTTTCATCAGTAACTTGTTTACATATTTCGCAGAATTATCATTTGGAGCATAAATATTAGCTAATGTGTAGTTCATCCCTCTAAGCTTCCCTTTTAAAAATAGGAATCTTCCTTCGGGGTCTGTTAGTCTGTCTGTCAGCTCAAAACGGATATCTCTTGATAGACCAATTGCGACTCCTCTAGCCCGTCTTGTAATTGTATCCACGTAGTACCATATCGGGTGACTGCGCGAGTACAATTTAGTATTAGATTCGGTCGTTAGGTGAGTCTCCTGTAGAAAGACTACATCTGCTTTATACAAGTGTAGTTCCTTGAGGATCTTATGTCTCTTTATCGAGGAATTTAAGCCCTTCACATTGTAAGATAAAAATTTGATATCCATTATGATTAATTTATTTCCTTCCTCCTTCTCTTAGGGCCCTTTTTTTTTGGGGGTGAGACACCGATCTAAGTGGAATCAACGAGATGGCCCCCCCTCCCCAACCTCCCTTCCCTAACCCTCCCTTTTTCCCTTCCCTACCCTCCCCTCGCCCTCCCTCCCCTAACCCCCCCTCACTCCCACCCCCCCTCCCTCCATGGCCTGTTGTGGGCCTGAGAGCCGTGCTAGGTATCGTCCTTCTCCTCACCATCGGCTCCTCCCCCTCGAGGTAGGGTCTAGGGAGCGCTCCATGGCTAGCTAACTAATTCCCCCCTCCCTCCCACCCCCCCCCCCCCCTCCCCCAGTCATTTAGGACTTCCAATCAGGCAGGTCAGGCACTGATATGTCCAATTTTTGGCAGAATCTCTCCAAGTCGTCCGGAAATCTTAGTCGAGCTGAGACCCCCCCCTTAATTCCTATGAGACATGATGGAAACCCCCATTGGTACTTAATGCTCTCTGTACGCAACTGATCGAGTAGGGGTTTCAGATGTCTTCTCCTTTCAAGGGTTTCTCTGGATAAGTCCGCAAAAATTTGGATTTCCTTTTCTCTGTATCTAATGGGGGGCACCCCCCCTCAATCTTCCCCAAATCAATGCCTTATCCTCGTAATTCCGAAAGCGTACTATAATGTCCCTTGGTCCCCTTCTCTCCATCTGTTTGGGGTTACCTACCCGGTGGACCTGCTCAATTTTGATGGACTTAGCTTCTGGCGGTTTTTCCATCAGGGGTTTAAAGAGTGTTCATAATCCCTCTTAGGTCCTCTCCTTGCTCTTCATCTATCGCCCGTATTCTTAAGTTCTGACGCCTGTTGCGATTTTCCTGATCCTCTAACCGGTATGCTAATTCTCTTTGGGCTGCTGTCATCACATGTACTTGGGTTTTTAATTTGTCCAATTCTTGGTCTTGTTCTATCATTCTTTTTTTCGGTCAGCTCCACTCTTTCTAGAAGCCCCCCTAAGTCTGTTCTTATCCTATTTACCTCAGCTTTTATTAAGTTTTCCATCCTCAGGAACATCATGTTCATTTCCGCTTTCGATGGTGGGTGAGTGTCCTGGCCTGGCTCCTCTAACCTACTTTGGTCAAAGTCACTTTCTGAGGTCGTGTCTCCTTTAGAATGATTCGCTGCCCCTTCTCCCATTTTTTTCTTATCTGTTTTCTTTACCAAGCCTGGGCTTTTAGGATTAGCCTCTTGAGTCATATATTGCTGAATCAGACTTGTTCCCACGACGTTTTTTGGGGTCTTTGAGGCGGTGCCTCTTGTTGCTCTACTCATTTTGCTTTTATTTAATGGTCTAATTCTTTTCCCCAGTTTGCCGATTGGGGAGGGAAGGGGAAATACTTTCTCTACCCGGGGTATACTGGCTCCCCCAAGAATCTCAGGTTCCCGGGCCTTAGAGTTGTTTTTTTTTTTTTTTTTTTTTAATGGCCCGTGGTTTACTTACGCGATCAGCGGTCTGCGTCTTTGCTATATAGAGTTGAGCCCAGTTGTCGTGGCTTATATTTGAGGGGCTTAACGACTTGCTCTACCCTATTGCGCTTTTTGGTTTCCCGCCTTGGTGTTGAGTTGTAAGGGACTCGCCTTTTCCTATATCGCCCCTTTTTGATATGTTCCCTTCTATGCTAGTATTATTCCTGAGAGAACAGTTTTAGGGATATTTTGTGACCCCCCAATCCCTAAACGTCCTAGGGTACTGCCACAATTCAGGGATACCCCGTCATATGTGTCCGTGCATATAAATACTCAGTCTCTCGGATACAAGTCAGGTGAGGTACTTCTGATCCCCAATGCGAGGAAATTCATCGCGTTAGTTACCCTAAACAGATACACACACGTCCAGTACACAGTATTTTAGATCTATACTGTTCACCGGAAAAATATCTTTGTGCTGATCCTTTAGCTGGGGGAGAGTAGGGTGTGGAAGGCAGGGGTAGATGGGGGGGAGGGGGCGCTAGGCCACGTCGTTTCACAACTCTGCTAGTATTGTTCTTGAGTGTCCGGGCATAAGGATATTTTGTTGGCCTCCACTCCCTTAACGTCCTGATATGCTGCCGCCGTTCAGAGCAACTCAATCATATGTATTCATATATATTTATATACTCAATCTCAAGGTACAAACCAGGAAAGGTACTTCAAGTCCCCAAAGCAGGGTTGTTCATCGTGTTAACCACCCAATACAAATACACATGTCCATCTCGCATTATTTTGAAACAATATACTTTGCCATAGAATATACCATTATGCCAGTCCTTTAGCTGGGGGAAAATAGGTTTGTGTATACCAGGGGGGAAGGGGAGGGGTGGAGGTCGTCACGCCACCTCGGTTCTCGGCTCTAATGAGCGCCTTACCCGACCCTTTGGGTCATGTTCTCATTCAGCTTCCTGCTGGTCTACGCTTCTCTCTGTATCCTCCGGGGGGCAGCGTGCATCTCGATCCTGAAGACTGCTGATTGCTCTACCCCGAAGTATACCCGGTGTCCAGCCTGTGTCCCAGTATGCTGGCGGCTTACGTTGAGGTGGCGTGGCTCCGGTCCGGGTATGGGCTGCCGCGGAGGGGGGGGGGGGAGTGAGTCTCTCGTGCGGTCCGTGCTTGGCGCTGCCTCTCACGCTACGTCTCGCTCTGCCATCACAGATCTTCCGTGTACTCACAGCTGCTTGTGCCGCTCACCTCCATGGAGCGCTCCGGCGGCCCCTCCCTCCTCCTGTACGTCACGCCGCGTCACGTCACGTCTCCATTGGGCTCGAGGAGCCGAATCCAGGCCCTTCTTAAAGCAATCTACTGAGCTGGCCAGAACCACCTCTGGAGGGAGTCTGTTCCACATTTTCACAGCTCTTACTGTGAAGAAACCTTTCCGTATTTGGAGGTGAAATCTCTTTTCCTCCAGACGTAAAGAGTGCCCCCTTGTCCTCAGCGTTGACCTAAAGTGAATAACAACACCAAGTTCACTATATGGACCTCTTATATATTTGTAAATGTTGATCATGTCCCCCCTTATGCTCCTCTTCTCAAGAGTGAATAAATTCAGTGTTTCTAATCTTTCCTCATAGCTGAGCTCCTCCATGCCTCTTATGCCTCTTATCAGTTTAGTTGCCCTTCTCTGCACTTTCTCCATTTCTCCGATATCCTTTTTGAGAACTGGTGCCCAAAACTGGACTGCATATTCCAGATGAGGTCTTACTAATGATTTGTACAGGGGCAAAATTATATCTCTATCTCTGGAGTCCATACCTCTCAATACAAGAAAGGACTTTGCTCGCTTTGGAAACCGCAGCTTGGCATTGCATGCCATTATTGAGCTTATGATCAACTAAAACCCCCAGATCCTTCTCCACTACAGATCCCCCCAGTTGAACTCCCCCTAGCATGTATGATGCATGCATATTCTTAGCCCCCAAGTGCATAACTTTACATTTATCAACATTAAACCTCATCTGCCACTTAGTCGCCCAATTAGACAGAGCATTGAGGTCGGCTTGTAAATTGGAGACATCCTGCAAGGACGTTATTCCACTGCATAGCTTGGTGTCATCTGCAAAGACAGAAATGTTACTTTGGATCTCAGACCCAATATCATTTATAAATATATTGAAAAGTTAGGGACCCAACACTGAACCTTGGGGTACACCGCTGATAACCTTGGACCATTCAGAGTAAGAATCATTAACCACAACTCTCTGAATCCTGTCTTTCAGACAGTCGCCTGTTGGCGTATCTCTCCAGACCAGATTATCAGCCTTGTAGCATACCTAGAATTAAGAATGCAGAGAAAATAGTGGTAGAGCAGAACTCAGAGATCATGGATGCCTTTGTCACATTTTATTCCTCCCTTTATGCTACTAGAGCTCACTACATGATTGTGGAATTGGATGTGAAATTTCACTGATGGCTGAGGAAATTGGGGAGGCTATCCAATCCTTTGCCAGAAACAAAACACCGGGATTGTATGGTTTCCCCATCGAGTGGTATATGCAGTACAAGGATCTGCTTGTGCCTCATCTGAGCAGGGTGTATGATTTTGCTATAAAAACGGGGCAGCTGCCGCCTTCTATGTCGGATGCTTTGATTGTCCTCATTCCTAAACCACATAAGGATGACCTCTTCTGTGAATCTTGCATGCCGATCTCACTCATCAATTTGGATGTCAAAATTTTAGCAAAGGTGCTCGCCCGGTGACTGAACACAGTCATCACTACTATTATTGGTGCAGACTAGGGATGAGCTTCGTGTTCGATTCAAACACATGTTCGAATCGAACATTGCCTGTTCGATCGTTTATCGAAAAACGAACAAAACGGGTCGTTCGCGCCAAATTCAAATGATGCGCAACGGCCCATAATTCACTGCGGCGTGGCGCGCTGATGATTGGCCAAGCATGCACCATGACCCTGCATGCTTGGCCAATCACAGCGCCCAAAAAACGAAGAGCACTAATTGGCCAAAGCCTGGGTGCTTTGGCCAATTATGGCTCAGGGCTTTAGCACACCCCCCACACTATAAAAGGCCGCCTCCCGGGCGGCCTCGTGTAGTGTGTTCCAGCTTGGTTACAGAGAAGACAGTCAGAGAGAGATAGAGACATGTGATTTTTCTACCAGATAGATAGATAGATAGAGTAGGAAGGCTAGTAGTCAGTATAGTTACATTTACAGTATGTAGAGAATATATATACATCCTTAGGAGTTGTACATATATTTATACACTGTATAGCTGTGCTGTGTTTTTGCCCATAAACTCAGTCGATCATACTGCACATTTGCTGTTTTTGGCTGTTTTTGGCCATAAACTCAGTCGATCTTACTATACGTTTGCTGTGTTTTGGCCCATAAACGCAGTCGATCATACGGCACGTTGCACGTTTGCTGTGTTTTGGCCCATAAACGCAGTCGATCATACGGCACATTGCAAGTTTGCTGTGTTTTGGCCCATAAATGCAGTCGATCATACAGCACGTTGCATGTTTGCTGTGTTTTGGCCCATAAACTCAGTCGATTTTAATATGTTTGCTGTGTTTTGGCCCATAAACTCAGTTGATCTTGCTATACGTTTGCTGTGTTTTTGCCCATAAACGAGAGGGACAGCAATCTGGCGGCGATGTTCCCCCAGCTGGAGCATACTGCCAGGTTTTTGACAGTGATGAGGAGGGAGGGGATGATGTCACTGACTCTACCTGGGTGCCTGATAGGAGGAGGAAGACATTACAGCGCACATCTACGCGCTTGTGCATGGCGCTGCTGTGTCTGACCGGTACAGCAAAAGTTCTTTGGTGTGGGCCTTTTTTGAAACATGTCCATTAGATCGTACCTTTGCTATTTGCAACATATGTCGCAAGCCTATCTCGCGTGGCCAAAACATCAACCGCCTGGGTACCACATGCTTGTCCAGACATATGTCGACCTGCCATGCAGCTCGTTGGCAAGCACACTAGAAAGACCCAGACAAAAGCGTACCTCCCCTTGCCCTTCTGGGACCTTCCAACCCCCCAGTCCTCTCTGAAGCCTGCAGTGAAGGTGTAGAAATAGGTGTGTCACAACCTAGTAGTAGTAGTACATGCGGGCAATCTACTGATAGTACCAGGCAAATTTCCCTGCCCCAGCTGCTGCAGCACCGAAAAGTACAATCCCAGCCATCCACATGCCCAGCAGTTGAATGCTAGCTTAGCGAAATCGCTAGCACTTCAACTGCTACCTTTTCAGTTGATAGATTCTGCCCCCTTCCGTGAGTTTGTGGAATGTGCAGTACCTCAGTGGCAAGTACCAAAACGCCACTTTTTCTCACGGAAGGCGATTCCGGCTCTCTACCGACATGTGGAAGGCAATGTCCATGCCTCGCTGGACAGGGTGGTCAGTGGTAAGATGCATCTTACTGCTGACTCATGGTCCAGCAGGCATGGACAGGGACGTTACCTGTCTTTTACAATGCATTGGGTGACTCTGCTGGCAGCTGGGAAGGACGCAGGGCAAGGTACAGTAGTTTGGAGGTTGTTCCGCCACCACGCCTCCAAAACACTACTACTGTTTGTGACACACCTCTCTCCTCCACCCCCTCCTCTTCTTCTTCCTCTGTGGCCTCTTCCTGTGGTAATGTTTTCTCAGAACCAGCCGTGCTCCGTAGGCGTACGAGGGGCTACGCAGGAATGCAGGCCAAGAGATGCCATGCGGTGCTAGAGCTGGTGTGCTTGGGAGACAGGAGCCACACTGGGGAAGAGGTTTTGTCAGCTCTGCAGGGTCAGGCTCAGAGGTGGTTGACGCCACGCCAGCTGAAGCCTGGAATGGTGGTCAGCTATAATGGCACCAACCTCCTCTCTGCCCTGCGACAGGGAAAACTCACCCACGTGCCCTGTTTTGCGCATGTCCTGAATTTGGTGGTGCAGCGGTTCTTGGGCAGGTACCCGGGTTTACAGGATGTCCTGAAGCAGGCCAGGAAAGTCTGTGTGCATTTCCGGAGGTCATATAATGCCACTGCTCGGCTGACAGACCTCCAAAGGGAATACAACCTGCCCAAGAACCGCCTAATCTGTGACATGCCCACCAGATGGAACTCTACGTTGGCCATGCTGCAGTGGCTGCACACGCAGCAGCGGGCCATCAATGAGTACCTGTGCCAATATGGCAGCAGAACTGGGTCAGGGGAGCTAGGTTTTTTTCCCCAGGCCAGTGGGCCTTGATCAGGGATGCATGCACTGTCCTGTCACCATTTCAGGAGGCCACAAGGATGGTGAGTAGTGACAGTGCATGCATCAGTGAGACTGTCCCTCTTATTCACATGTTGGAGCACACGCTACGTGGAATAATGGACAGGGCCCTTGAGGCAGAACAGAGGGAGGAAGAGGAGGACTTCCTTACCTCTCAAGGCCCCCTTTACCCAGACAGTGGGCCTGCTTGCCCACCTAGCACACAGGAGGAGGATGATTGTATCCGTAGCATGGAGGTGGAGCCTGGCACTCAGCAGCAGCAGTCTTCAAGAGATCATTTACAGTCCCAAGGAACACGTGGACTTTTACGTGGCTGGGATGAGGTGCCTGTGGATCCTGTCGTCCTCAGTGACCCAGAGGATTGTGCCCCGAATGCCTCTGCAAACCTACGCTGCATGGCCTCCCTGATCCTGCAAAGTCTGCGTAAGGATCCTCGTGTATGTGCTATCAAGGAGAGGGATCATTACTGGCTGGCAACTCTCCTTGATCCACATTACAAGAGTAAGGTTGCGGACCTTATGTTGCCATCGCAGAGGGAGCAGAAGATGAAACTTCTGCGGGAGGCCTTGTAGAAGGGTCTGTGCAATGCGTTCCCAGAACCGGGGGGATTACCAAAACCTGGCTCTGGACAACGTCTTACTGAGGCTTTGGTGAGTCACAGAAGGAGCGGTGGAGAAGGTGGCCGTCTGACCGATGCGTTCAGACAGTTTTTTAGTCCGCAGCCCCAAGGTCTGACCGGTTCCAGCAACCATCACCAGCGTCTGGTTTACATGGTCCGGGAATACCTAGGGGCAAGATCCGACTTGGACACCTTCCCCACTGAAAATCCTCTGGCTTACTGGGTCTTGAGGATGGATCACTGGCTAGAGGCTTTCAGAACGCACATTCAGTGCTGCTGGAGGGTTTGTGACCGATCACAGGGTGCGCCTCTCCACCGACTCTGTTGATCGACTGACCTTCATCAAAATGAATCGGGCTTGGATCAACACCAGCTACCAAGCACCTGATGCTGATGTTACTGAATAATATTTTTTCGTTGAAATGTCGGATCCCTTTTAGACTGCGTATGCTGATGCTGAGTGACTGTCCTCTTATGCTGCTGATGGAATATCCTTCTCCTCACTTTTCTTGCTGATAGCTAGTAAGAAATGTTGTTTTTCTGGGCTCAATTTTCAGCCCCTGTTTAACAGGGGCACCGAATAACAATTTTTGATGCAATACTTTGCACGTGGCTCTTTGTTGTGCTCCAATTACAGTTATTGGGAGGGGTTGCAGTGTTGTGCCTAAGGCCCAATTTTTCATCCCCTGTTTAACAGGGGCGCCTAATAACAATTTTCGATGCAATACTTTGCACGTGGCTCTTTGTTGTGCTCCAATTACAGTTATTGGGAGGGGTTGCAGTGTTGTGCTGTGCCTAAGGCACAATTTTTCTGCCCCTGTTTAACAGGGGCGCCTAATAAAATGTTTTGATGTAATACTTTGCACGTGGCTCCTTGTTGCGCTCCAATTACAGTATGTTTGAGGGGTGCCCTTTTTTCCACAATTTTTCTTTCACAAAAAAATAATGGCCCCCCACCAGCGCTAAAATATTCGACATATTGTTGCCACACAGCACGTGCGCAAGCAGTATTAAATTACTTTTTTTCTTATAGTACTCTCATGTTGTGCAGGGACATTTATAAACGCGTGCCACTACTATAGACAGCCAGCAGGTGTGATATTAAAAGGAATTTTTCATTTTTTTTTTCACTTTAAGCATCATTAAAATGGCTGCTCCGGAAAAAACGGCCGTTTTTAAAACTTTTTTTTCCATTGATACATGTTCCCTGGGGCAAGACCCGGGTTCTGAAAGACGTTTTCCAACATTAAATTGAATAATGGTCTTTTAAAATGATAGTTTTTGAATTCGAAAGTTCGGGTCCCATAGACTTCAATGGGGTTCTAAATGTTCGCGCGAACCCGCGGTCTGTTCGAACGTTCTGGTGCGAACCGAACGCAGGTATGTTCGGCTCATCCCTAGTGCAGACCAACCTGGGTTCATCCCGGGGCGATCGACCTCCATCAACCTACGTAGATTATTTACCAATCTGCAGGCCACCCATGAAGAGATGGGTTCCAGGGCCGTTTTGTCTCTAGATGCACATAAGGCATTCGACTCGGTCGAATGGCCTTATCTGCTGGAAGTCTTGGCGAAGTTTGGATTCGGCAATACCTTTATCAGGTAGGTGCAGCTGCTTTACCTAAATACAGAACACCACCCCCCTAAGTTATGTTGCAGAAGACAGGGAAATGTGTTATCACACAGAGTGTGACTAAACGCTTCCCCTATTTAAAATGGCACAGTTTACATCTGGGGAAAACCCAAAGTGATGTATGCTTATCACATCTGGTTTCATATATCATAAGTACAATCAGAGCTGTTCCAGTCTGATTACCTCTATGATCAGCTGTCGGAAGTGCAGACTGGTTGCTCGGGAGGTTGCAGATGAGCCCAAGAAAGCCGGGTGGAAGGAACATCCCCTCCCGCTGCTTGTAAAAGCAATCCAGTGGCTAATTAACCATCGGCTCTAAAAATACTGGGATAATGATTACAGCCTCCACCCCCCTAAATACATACCTGAGCCCGATCTTGACCCAGTAATGTGAACAAGAGCAGAGACCCTCTCTCTCCTCATCAGTTCAGACACGGCAGCAGAAGCCATTGGCTCTTGCTGCTGTCAATCACAGCCAATGAGAAGGCAGCAGGGGGAAAATTCCAGCCACGCTCAGGTATTTGTCTTTATGGACACACAGATCTGTTTTGGCAGCAAGCATGCACAAGTGCCCCCATAACAAGCAGCTTGCTATGGGGGCATTTGGCAAGAGGTAGGGGCCAGGAGTGTAGGCGAGGACCTGACAAAAAGAGGATTGAGGCTGCTCTATGCAAAACCGTTGCACAGAGCAGGAAAGTATATAACCTAATAAAAAAAAAAAATGTGCCTTTACAATCACTTGAACACTGCAGAGGTAGTGAAAACCTTTGCTACCATTCTGTTTGCACTGCTAGAGCTGATGTGCATTAGACACTGTGTACAATCCAAGGACAAAAGGGGAGGAATAATGCCTGGGTGAGGAATTTTATAGTGGAAAGGTGCTATTCTGGCGCCTTGGTGAGATATAGGTAGCAGGCTGAAATTTGTCTGCTGGCATCAACCTAAAGTTCAGAGATTGGGTTTGTGTGGACTTTAATCTTAAACTTGTTTAGTGCTTCCCACTACATCTTGTAACTGATAAATAAAATGTTTTCATATTTTGCAGCCACTAAATAATGAGAGTGGACGTATAACTATCACCAGCAAAGAAAACATTACTGAGCTGAAAATCGTAAAGCTGGACATCAATGAGGACCCTGGTGTGTACATATGCAATGCTTCAAATCAGGTTGGCAACACAACAAGCAGCATCATCTTGAGAGTGCGCAGTCACCTGGCTCCACTGTGGCCCTTCCTTGGCATTGTAGCAGAAATTGTCATCTTGGCGGTTATCATTGTTGTGTATGAGAAGCGCAAAAGACCAGACGAGGTTCCAGATGGTAAGAATGGCATAATGTAATTGTAATATAAATATATATAATCTTTTACTACATTACAGGAAAGGTGTTTTGGACAAATCAGGGTAAAAGTATATCGCAATACCAGAGGGGAAAAAAAGGCAAGGCATCTACACATGCAATTGACTTGCACCAATCTGATCTTTTAGTAGAGACTTTGTTTGACTACCTGATGCTTGAAGATGTTTACACAGTGGTTTTTATTTTTTATATTATACCATATATCAGACACTTGTTGCATTGTATTGGCATTTCCCATTGGCCTGAATGAAATGTGAGGTATTTGAGTCTTATAGACAGAGAAGCATGCATTGAAAGACCAGGATTAATTTATTATCGGTGTATACTTAAAGCGGAGGTCCGACCACCGCTGCATAAAAACCAGCAGCTGCACATAGTGTAGCTGCTGACTTTTAATAATCGAACACTTGCCTGTCCTGGAGTCCAGCGATGTCGGCACTGCAGCTGATGTTTCCATCAGCTATTGCGTGCACGCCGGATCAATTTGCGAGTAAGGGAACCCAGCAGTATAGCCTTTTGGTTTCACTCCGGAAACCCTACTGCGTATGCGCGATGCTCCGCTCCTCTCCTACTGGCCCGGCAACATGGGGAAGAGGAGGGAGCCGAGCTGTGACGTCAATACATGTGGATGAGGCTCCCGGAAGTGGGGAAAGCATACTTGTGAAAGACAGGTATGCTGTGGTCTCCTTCGAAAGGTGCCAAATGTGGCACCGGAGAGGGGGGAGGAGTACAATGAGCAGAAGTTCCACCTTTTGAGTGGAACTCCACTTTAACATTTGTGTAACTGAAGGGAGTGCAGCTGTCTTTGACTTATGCCAAGTGTTTGCGGATGACCCCATTATGACTTGTGTCTTCCATGCAGAGGCTTATGAAGCCTAAAAGAAAAGGATGCCGTTTTAAGGATGATATGATGACTTCAATATGCTGCCCCTTACAATAACGCAAGTCATTCGTGTTCTCATCCAGTCCAATGCTGCATTATCACTTGTAAATCAAAAAATGGCCTAATAAAATGATAAAAGTTAAAATAAATATTTTTAAGATTTATCTTGAAATGATTGTATTGTCTTCTGGTCCCCATATGCAATTGCTTTGGGTAGTAAATGTGCCACCAACCAAAAGTTGCCAAATTTCGACTTTTGAAGACTGAATTAGAAAATGTAGTAGTTTTTTCTTTCTCTCACAGTTAAAAAAAAAAACAAAAAAAAAAACGATGCAATATGATGCATGGTTTAAAGCATGATGTTCAAATGTAAACATTTAAGGACCAGAAGAATTTGCCCACATAATGACTAGTTCATTTTTCCGATACGGCACTGTGCCGTTTTAACTGACAATTACGCTGTCATGAGACGCTGTACCCCAAAAAAATGTGTGCCCCCCCCCCCCACACAAATAGTTTTTGGTGGTATTTTTATTTTTATTTTTTTCGCGCCATAAACAAAAAAGACCAATTTTGAAAAAAAATATATATATATTTTATTTACTTTTTGCTATAATAAATAAATATCCCCAAAAAAGGTATCAAAATTCATTGGTTTAATCCGATATGTATTCTACATATTTTTGGTAAAAAAATCGCAATAAGCGTATATATAGATTGGTTTGCGCAAAAGTTATAGTGTCTACAAAATGGGGAATAGATTTATGGCAATTTTATAAAAAAACATATATACAGCGGTCAGAGCTAAAAATGGCCACTGATTACTGTATAAATGTCACTGGCCATGAAAAAGTAAACACTAGTTAGAAACAGGGAGGTGTTTCTAACTGTGGGGGGGCGAGTGTAGTGACTGCAGGAGGAGACTGATCCCTAGGAATCTGTCTCTTCTCCCCTGACAAAACCGAGATCTGTCTGTTTACATTGACGGATCCCCGTTCTGTGTCTCTCAGGAGCAATAGTGGGTGACCGGCAGAACATCGCGACCACGCACGTCAGTTCTGGTGCCACGCGTGCGCCCCCCTAATGGTCTTAAAGTGCCCAATGTACAGGCACTGTGATATGCCCAGGAAAGCCAACCTGCTACAGTACAACTGTGGCGGCTGGTCCTTAAGTGGTTAAAGAACAGTTTTGGATAAATAAAAATAGCTGCCCCATTAATAAGACTCATTTAAGTCAGGGCTTGACAAATCCCAGGAGCCAGGTAGCCGTTGCGACTAGAAATTGTGCCCTGGCTCCTAGGTTTTGTCAGTGACAGGGTGCCTCTGCTGTAGGGCAGGCTGTAGGGTCTTGGCCGGGGAAAGTGGAGGCGACCCGGGGCCTCGTAGAGCACTGTCTGGTAACGTGATTAGCGGGGATGGAGCAGCAAGAGACAGGCGCAGCAGCCACTGACGCGGCGGGAGGAGCTAGCAAGCCAACAGAGTGAAATCCAGCGGGGGAGCCTTAGGATTAGCGCTCCCCCACCTTTTTTCATTATAATTTTTTTTTTTATGTTATCATAAACAGGATAGAAGCTGTTCCCTTATCCTTTTTTTATTTAAATGTTTGGAATTTTTCACTGGGCTGTTGATACCCAGTGTAATTCAGTAGTGCAGGTTTTCCTCTCTTTTAACACAATGTTAGCCCCATGTATGACAGCGTGTCGTACAGCCTTGTACATAAATTGTCCGGTAATGATTTTGGGCCGGTTTCAGAGGGAAGGGCCCCCCCCCCCCCCAAACGTGCCACCATCCGCCAATTGCCGCTACCGGTCTCTATGTGCAGCCTTCTCCACAAGGACAATTTATGACCCAAATGTTAAATCTGACTGTTCCTCCGAGTGGGCTTGGTGCGGAGTCATATCCAAAAAAAACTGTCTCCTAACTTTTTTAGCTGGTGCCTAGTTTCAGAGTAAATTTGTCAAGCCCTGATTTAAGTTGTATATAACTTGGGCACCTTTTTATTATATTGAGTAGCAGAAAGATCCTATTTGTTCACTCAACAAACATGAAAATATAATTTGGCAATGATTTGGTCTGGCATTCACTTCAACCAGATACAGGGGTTGGTAAGACCTTCAGTTAAAAGGAAATATCTTTGCCATAATGTACTCTATATGTGGTGTTGCTGCACAGTTTAACTATAATACACTGTTGCATATTAACACATGAACCAAACATAAGAAGACTTCTACAATTGTAGTGCAGTATGTGTGTAGTGTTATTGATAACTTTAACGCCGGTTCAAGTATTGCTCTTTAGTGCAACCTGAAGTTCTCTTTGCATTGTCTTATAAACACTGCATTTGTCTTCCAAAAAGAAAGGTATGGTAGGCTTTAGAAGTCTAAATGTTAATGTTGCTATCAAGACTTAAGCATACATCCATGGATACCAACATCATAAGCGCAGTATCCAGCTAGGCTTACTTGACAGCATGTGCTACAATAAGTGTTACCCTCACAGATATATGTACCTGGAAGTCTAGGCGTTGCCCAAGGCCTCTTTTGTGTGGGTGGTCTGATCAGATCCGCCTGTCAGGTTTTAAGGTGAACCTGGTCAAACCCCCCAGTCTTTCTATGTTGCAGCGGTTGTCAGTGGACACATGTCCACTGACACCCGCCGCCATCCGATTTGACTATGTCCTCTAAAAACAGACGGATGGTGGTCCTATTCCCCATGTGGCTATCGAATGGAAAGAACAGGTGGTTTGTTTCCATCCAATTGCCCCATAAAGGAGAGTTTGGTCAGCCTGATGGAGCGGACACAGACCTGTCATCTGGATCAGTGGAGAGATCCCCCCGAGCAAGCAGATTCTGCTCCACGGAGGTGCCCGTGTGAAAGGGGCCTAAAACAGTCAAATGTAGCGCATGTAGAACGGTTTAGAAATCCAGAACGGATTTGTATGAGCTACGCTCCTGCTTATTAGTAGCAAACCTCTGTTTTAGGTTTAGCACTTAATCTATTTGAATCGTATTAATAGTATATCATTTCAAAAGAATGTGTCTGTTGTGATTAACAGTGTCACTCACACATTTCTTCCCTTTACGTGGTATATCTGGTAAGTTTGTGCCCTATGTTTAAGTAACGCTTCTCTGCAGGAACACCCTAATGTCATGTTTTCTTTGTCCTGAGGTTTGTATTATATCTGAGGCCTGGTGCCAGCTTGCTGTGGGCATGAAACACACTGTTGAAATGACTGCATGGTCAAATGGCAACTTGAAGGGGTAAAATTATATTCCCTTTGCCAATATCAAAGTTTGCTAAAGCTTTTCACAAAGCTTTTACCTACATACCATAAGGTTTTTTTTATTTGTCTTGTTTTTCTAGTTAAAGCTTAAATGCAGGGTTTGGCAATATATAAATATTAGCATTGCTTTTATGAGATTAGTTTGCTCCCCCCCCCCCCCCCTTTTGTCTAGAGATTCAGCAGTGCTTTTCATACTCGAGCATGAACTGAGGTGTGTTCTCTCTGGCTCAGCTTTCCCTTCACATAATCTCTTTATATACCCATGCATTTTTGAATAGGTTTTAGTTGACTAGTTTCAGAATCTGCTTAGCTACAGTTTTTTTTATTTTTGAAAGTTTAACATTGCTTCCAGCTTCAGCGAACGAGTTATATTGATGCAGTAAGCTTTGCATCTCTGCAGTAAAGTAGGCAGCTGCAGGGAAATGTTGAAGTTCCGCTTATTTCAACATTTCTGGTGGGTGTTGGTCACTGGCCTGCTCGGTAAGACAGTGCATTCAAAGGGAACTGACTTATTGAGTCAAAGAGTTCAACATTTCACTTTTAACCTAATTGCCTTAATTTCCATCTCAGCAATTTTACGAACTACTAAGCTGGCTGTATTGGCCTAGACTGAGCATACGTTTCCCACTTCTGTACAGCAACAGTCCTATTGTGAGAGGTATAGCTCAGACTAGTGAACTGTTTGGGTGGAATTTGAAGCTGTATCGTTTCATTCTGTTTCCCCATCTGGTGAATTTGATTCCCTTTTCTAAAAGGTACAAGTCATTTTAATTCATGGACTAGTAATTTTGTTGATCATTAACCAGAGGCCTGAACTCTTAAATTTTTCACATGGAAATATATGGTGTGTGCATGAGTGTGTGTGTGCTAGGATTCTCCTTTCCAGCATGATGCACTGCAGCTTTGTCTGCCATTTGAAAAGGGTTCCCTTTTATTGGCAGTTCAGTGTATCCTGCTGGTTTACCTGGGCACTGCCTGAATAAACCTGCTCTTCCTTTCACCATTGCTTTTTATCCGCTTCACATTTTGCTTGCCTCCTTTCTCAGCAACACAGATTGAATCACTCACTCCATTTCTTTACTCCCAAAGTGTTTTTTTCTTTAATTTTCTTTACTTTGTTGGTTGGGAGGGGGAATCCAGGGAGGCAGCTTCTCTAATGATTCTTGTCGGTTACTGTGACTTTTTTTTTTCCCCCCCTTCAATTGCATCAAACCTTAAATATTATGGTGGTAAGTGCGAGTTTTGCATGCCTTTCCAGTTTGTCTAATCTCGCTTCCGTTGTTGGGATTGCTCAAGCCCATGATGTTAACACTTGGAGTTTCCCTCATCTACTTTCACAACTAATTTTCAGTTTCTTTTGGTTTTCTTGTTTGTTTATCCTTTTGCTATGTTTTTACTAAAAACTAAAAAAAGGTTTTTTTTTTGTAATCTCCCTTACTCACAGCCTGCCCCTACCTGTGTCCTCACCTTAAGTGGGTTCTTGGCCTGTTATGGTACTGGGTCAGTAAAAAAAGCTAGTGCAGAAACCGCAAAACCTAGCTGTACACCGTTTGACAGATATTTTCACCTTTCTAGCATTGCCAGCTTATATAGCAGTATTAAACCCCAAACCAGTAACCTATTGCAGGTTACTAATCTTGGATTTTTCTTTTTTGGGGGCTTTTCACTGCGTTTTCACCTGGTGATCCAGCAAGTAACCTGTATTAGAGTGCCTCCACTCTGGATGAAAGAGCAACGGACCAACCCTTTAAACAGTAACATTCTTAATCTAGGGGAGAGAAGATTAGATGGACTAACAGTTACATATTTTTTAAAAAGGTTTTGCGTAAATAAAAGCTAGCCATTTGTGAGCACTTCTGTCAGTATTAAATGGTTTGTCTCAAGGCTCCAACTGCTAAATTTGCAGGACAGCTTGTTCTGTTTGAAAACATACTTGCAGGCTGGATCACCAGGTGGAAAATAAAGGAAAAATTCTAAAATTATTCTTCTCTGTTAGAATAATTTGAAATACCTTTTGAACCCCATGATGACATTTCTAAAAGCACAACTGCAGAGGGAGCTGTTGAGAAACTCCTCAGATCTCTGTTAGAAATAGCTTGTTTCCAGTTCTTTGCCAAGTTGAGCAACAATGGTTCTGATTTTCAGTTCAGTGTATTTTTTATAGATTGGGCAGTATTTAGGTAGTAGAGCTGCACGATTCTGGCCAAAATGAGAATCACAATTTTTTTTGCTTAGAATAAAGATCACAATTCTCTCGGTGTAAAATCGTTTACATTATACAACGAAAACTTGGGCTAATATTACTGGCTATTTTATTTTTATTCATTACAGTAACTTTTCCCTCAAATTGCATTTAAAAGACTGCTGCGCAAAAACAGTGTGACATAAAATATTGCAACAACCACCATTTTATTCTCTAGGGTCTCATTCCCTCTATCTATCTATCTATCTATCTATCTATCTATCTATCTATCTATCTATCTATCTATCTATCTATCTATCTATCTATCTATATATATATATATATATATATATATAAAATATAATATATACGCACGTGTGTGTTTAGAGGTTTGAAGTTATAATCTAGCAAAAAAAAATGGTTTTAACTTAAAACCAACAAATGTACAGAAAAAGGTTTAGTGGTTAAACTTTCCTCATTTACACACCAAGTCTATTCCTTTTCTGTAAAAGACAAATTGTTACAATGTTTAGACTTGAGTTCTCCTAAGGCTGCATTCACACCTGAGCGTTTTGTCACCTGAAGCGCGACGCTCGGATATGCTGGAGGGGAGAAATAACATTAATCTCTATGGAGATGGTTCACATCTCCACGCTGAACGCCGATCGCGTGAAGCTCAAACAAGTCCCGGACCCTTTTTATCAGACAGCTTCGGCGTTCGGCATAGCCGACAATGACCTCTGCGGTTAAATGCAGCCTAATAAAGAATGTTGTAATACTTGACAGACGGCCCAGATTTATTTTTATTTTCCTTTTGACGCTGTGGCTACAGCAGAGCAGAGAGCATTCTCTGCATAGAAAGATCTGGAAATATTTGCCAATATTGCAACGGGGAAAAAATTGTGATAAGGATTCTTGACAATCGTGCAGCTCTAGGTAGTCGCATAATGCATATTATGAACCCTTTGCAGTTCATATCAACAGCTATCTAAAAGGACAATTGTATTCAAAATCATAGGATAACCGGAAGTATATTTTCAGCCACATTGTGCATTCTTGAGGTGTATGTATCATAAAACCCTTGCTTATAGGCCTTGCTATTGATGTTTAAGTGCCTGCATTAGGCAGCCTGTAGCTTTATCTCCTTTTTCTAAAAATGCACTAAATATGGGGTTCCGTTAAAAAAAAAAAAAAATTGAGAAAGTCTAGTAGTAATGTTTTACGACTGTATAGATGTTAGAGGGCCCATTGTGTATGGTATGGAGCCTTTTCACAACTATTTCAAAACCCATTTTAATTTTTTTTTGCTTCATGCGCAAGAAAGTTTAAAGATTTAGGGATATTTTTATTTGGTAACATGTGAGAAATAGGACTTTTTTTTTTGTTTTGTCCCCCCCCCCCCCCCAACATTCCTGTAAACCGGAGCAGAGTCAGTGTGTGGGCACTAGATGGAGCTAGAGAATGATTTTGGCTTTATATAGTATTAGATGCTAAAACACAAGACTCACTTTTATTTACATTGGTAAACAATACAACAATACAGTACCACTGACAAGCTACTGTGGCATATACAGGTGCATCTCATAAAATTAGATTATCATCAAAGTTATTTTATTTCAGTAATTCAATTTAAAAAGCGAAACTCGTATATTTTATAAGGATTTATATATTTTAAGCATTTTTTTATTTTGATGGTTTACAGCTAGTAAGAACCCAAAATTCAGTATCTCAGAAAATATGAATATTGCATAAGACCAATAAAAAAAAAATGTAAGGCAGAAATGTTGGCTTACTGAAAAAGTATGTCCTTCTATAGTATGCACTCATGACTTGGTTGGACTCCTTTTTTCATGAATTGCTGCATCAATGCGGTGTGGCATGGAAGCGATTAGCCTGTGGCACTGCTGAGGTGTTGCTTTAATAGCGGCTTTCCGCTAGTCTGCATTATTGGGTCTGGTCTTGTGTCTCATCTTCATCTTGACAATACCCCACAGATTCTCTATGGGGTTTAGGTCAAGCGAGTTTGCTGGCTAATCAAGCACAGCGATACTATGATCATTAAACTAGGTCTTGGTACTTTTGGCAGTCTGGTCAGGTGCCAAGTCCTGCTGTAAAATAAAATCTGCATCTCCATAAAGCTGATCAGCAGAGGGGAGCATTAAGTGCTCTAGAATTTCCTTTTTAGAGGGCTGCATTGACTTTGGACTTGATAAAACACAGTGAACCAACACCAGCAGATTGCTCCCCAAATCATGAGACTGGAAACTTTTGCATTTCATTTGGAAATCGAGGTCCCAGAGTCTGGAGAAAGAGTGGAGAGCTACAGAATCCAAGCTGCATCAGGTTCAGTGTGAAGTTTCCAGGCAGTGATGATTTGGGGAGACATGTCTTCTGCTGGTCTTTGCCCACTGTGTTTTATCAAGTCCAGAGTCGGCACAACCCTCTACCAGGAAATTCTAGAGCACTTCATGCTTCCCTCTGCTGACAAGCTTTATGGAGATGCGGATTTCATTTTTCAGCAGTTGGCACCTGCCAAAAGTACCCAATGCCTGGTTTATGATCATGGTATCACTGTGCTTGATTGGCCAGCAAACTAGCCTGACCTAAACCCCATAGAGAATCTTTGGGGTTTTGTCAAGAGGAAGATGAGACACCAGACCCAATAATGAAGACTGGGTGAAAGCCTCTATCAAAGCCTCCTGGGCTTCCATAACATCTCAGTGGTGCCACAGGCTGATCAATTCCTTGCCACGCTGCATTGATGCAGTAATTCATGCAAAAGTAGCCCTGACCAAGTATTGAGGGCATATTAAACTGTACATGGACCTACTTTTCAGTAAGCCAACATTTTATGTAATAAAAATCCTTTTATGTAAACTGATTTTCGGAGATACTGAATTTTGGGTTTTCACTAGATGTAAGCCACAATCGTCAAAAAGAAAAAATGCTTGAAATATCACTCTGTGTGACGCAACCATATAAAATATTAGTTTCACTTTTTTATTGAATTGCTGAAATTTACTTTTTTTGGTTTTCTTTTTTTATTAGATGCACCTGTATATGTCAACTTTTTACCCTTTTCAATCCTACCAGGAAACATGTTTTCCTGCCAGTGAATGGTTTGGTTTTGCATTTGTGCGTGCGTGTGTCTGTCTAGAGAATTGGTTGCTGTGTCTCTCAGGCCCTCTGTGTAAATGTAGCGCTCCTGTACATTAATCTAGCACGCTGTAGTCCTCCCCAGTCTGACTTATCTGTCCCATTTCAAAATGCATTTTGCCAGTTTACCAGACGTCTATGGACAAAGGCTTGTTGACTGTTTGTGCACAGTTTGTTCTTTATTTCTTCTCTTGCTTTGTTTTTTTCTTCTTTTTGTATTTATTTTCCCTCAGAGATATTTTATTTTTTTGGCTACCTGTTGACTTTGTTTATGCGCTGCCAGCAGGTAGAGAGGAAGTAATGGGGATCATATGATCATATTACTCCCCGATTTTCCTTATGCAGGTGCCAACACACGTTTCAAAGACTGTAACTTTTCTCCATCTTTTTGCTTCATGTGCACTAGTCTCCTTGTGGAATCCTGCTGCAAATTTTTCTTCAAGACTTCAGTGAAAATCCCTCAATTTGTCACACTTGTATGTAGGCATTACCTCTTTAAGGAAATAAAAACCAATGACTATGTTAATCATTCTAGAAAGATATAGATGCAATCGATTTGGCCACGTCACATTAAAGCTCTATGTGACCTTGTAGCTGAAGTCTGGCAGGGGAAGAGGATGTTCATGCTTTTTTGTATTTGCTCAGTCCATGATTGTGTTGGGAAGAAATAAAACTTCTGGTAATAGTTTAGAATCTAGATAATGTGCAGTGTAGAGTCTTGGTGAAGGAAGACATCTTCTGCTGTCATCACTAACCTACCCATTACCCCACTATAAGAAAACAACCAGCAGGATTTTACAACTGAAATGTTGGGTTTGTCATGTCATTAGTCCTCTGAGTGAACCACTGGAACTAGGGGACAAGATGGTTTCAATGAAATCTCAACAATCTGTCCACTACAGTTGCAGTCCTTCATGGCTGATGTCAAACTTATGCTTCATCGTAAAGAACATAACCAACCATTTAGTAACAAGATAAGCAAGTTGCCTCAAGTGACTGTGATGCATCCAAACAGTGAGCAGCAGTCACTATAGTTATGAGTTCTATGTAGGTCTGCTGTTAACTGTTCTTTGACTTTCATTTTTTTCTTCCCCTTCTTATTTCCCTTATGATCGCTTGGTTGCTTCAGATGATGAACCAGCTGGACCAATGTAAGTAGACCTGTATACCTCTAAAATGTTCCATCCCTTCAGTACAGCCATCACACTTCATGCCAAAATCATTTTTGCACAGTTTCTAGCCTTACCCTACAGTACTATTCGATCTGTGAAAAATATATTTACACAGAACTGTGCAAAAATTTTAGGCAGGTGTGGGGAAATTTTTTTAATTAGGAAGGAATAGGAAGCGTTTGGTTATTTTTTTATCAATTAAGAAAATGTAAAGGTAAATGAACAGAAGAGAAATCCAAATCAATTTAATATTTGGTGCGACTACCCTTTTAGCTTCAAACCAGCATCAATTCTTGGTACACTTACATGCAGTTTTTGGAGGAACCCCGCAGGTAGGTTGTTCCAAACATCTTACACTAACTACAGATCTTCTGTGGATGTAAGCAGCCTCAAATCCTTCTGTCTTTTCATGTAATCAGACAGACTCTGTTTATCAGGGCTCTGTGGGGGCTAAACAATCGCTTCGAGGACTCCTTGCTCTTTACCCTGAAGATAGGTCCTAATGAAATTGGCTGTATGTTTGGGGTCATTGACCTGCTGCAGAATAAATTTAGGGCCAATAGCATGCCTCCCTGATGGTGTGGCATGATGGATAAGTATCTGCATTTACTTCTCAGCATTAAAGACCCCATTGATCCTGACCAAATCTCTAACTCCATTTGCAGAAATGCAGCCCCAATCTTGCAAGGAACGTCACCCATGCTTCACTGTTGTCTGCAGACGCTCACTATTATACCTGCTACAGTCCAGAGCACCTGCTGCCATTTTCTGCACCCCAGTTCCTGTGTGTTCGTACATAGTTGGGTCACTTAGCCTTGTTTCCACATCTGAGGTATGTTTTTTTTTTTATATATAAATACCACTTTTGGCTAGACTTCTCCAGACAATAGACGGGTGTACCTGGATCCTGCTGGTTTCCATCAGTTCCGTGCTGATGGAAATGATGGACATGGTTTATGACCCATGACCTGAAACTTTCATCCACAACCTCACCTTGGTAGCAAAGCTGGGCTGTTCCTTACCCAGTTTTAAGCATCTTACAAAGCTGTTTCTGTTAAAGGATAAGTTCACCTTTTGACAAAAAATAAATGCACATTTTTTGCAGGTAAAAAAAACATAATTTAATATTTTTTGTTGCCAGGGCCTGTAATGCATTGCATAAGTGCCATGTAGGTCTTTTGCAGCCCTCTCCGTGTAGCTGCCTGCTTGTACCTCATTCAAACAAGCCAATACAGAAGAAGAATCAATGAACTACAAACAGCTCAGTAGTTCATTGAGAACTACAAGAACTTGTAGTCTACAATCACAGAGGCCTGTGAGTGACATGGCTGGCATGTGGAGCGGGGGTGGCAGCCCTTTCATAACATGTTACACCCTGAATATGGGTGTAACATGTTATGGAAGGTGAACTTCTCCTTTAATGACTGTATTTCAACTTACATATGAAATTGATGATCATTAGCATCTGAGTGGTACAATAGATTAATAATACACCTGACTCTAATCCTACCAAATCCCTGACTTTGTGCAAGTGTACAAAGCATATGAATGCTGGTTTGAAGCCAAAGGGTAGTCGCACTAAATATTATTTTCGATTTTTCTTCTGTTTTACTTTTTGTAAATTTATAAATATTTGAATTGTTTATTTTTTATATAAAATTATACACACATATCATTTTGTATGAATGCTCTTTTATGCTTGTATGTAGACAAGACCATGTACACACTTTTTTTTTTATCTAGTATAAAAGCTATACGTTTTAGATTTGCCTTTGACTATGTAATACACACACTCACTCACTCACTCTTGGGAGCAGAGGTCATTAAAGCCTTGTTGCCCAGACTTTGTTTAGCAAGGTCAGTGAATTAGATTAGAACTAATTTTCCTACATAAATCTCATAATTTAGATAATATAGTAGGCCATTATTTGGTACAAGTTTTACTCCACTGAGAGTTAAGTATTGGAAAATAGAATAAAAATCATCTTTTTCAAGCACCTTCTACACAATGACAATATGTTCAGAAGAGAAAATTGAAAAGGGTAGGGTGCTAGGGCAAGTGTGAGTTTGATCATTGCAGGAGAGCAAGGCTGAGTTTCCAGCATAGCGTAAAGAACTGACCATGGTGTGTTCTCCTGCTAAGGCCCCGTACACGCGACCGAGCTTCTCGGCAGACTCCAGCGAGAAGCTCGCTGGAATCCATATTCTGCCGAGAAGCTCGATCGTGTGTACGTTTTCGCCGAGCAAACTGTCGAACGAGGCGTCGAGCCAAAATAGAGAGCAGGTTCTCCATTTCCTCGACGGGCCATCGGGACTAATGGCTCAACGCCTTTTTCGACAGCCTGGTCGACTAACTCGACGGCCGGCCGAGAACCTCGTCGGGCGGAATGATGGGTTTAGCCCGACAAGGTTCTCGGTCGTGTGTACGCGGCCTTAGTGTGGTTAGTTTTTAATGGGAAAGCAGAGGTGCTGGGAGGAACACCAGGGATTACAATACAAAGCGAAATATACTTTACAAGTATATGGTACAGCAGGCACACAACATGAATACGAAATGTTGTTTATTCCTCCCAGTCACTAGTGGATGTTGTGTTGCATGTTTAATTGTAAAATAATTTTCTCAATAGAAAAACATAAAACAGCTTTAATTACCGCAAAAAAAAAAAACAGTTTTGCTGTAGTTTTTCCTAGTCTGAATGTAGTCTTTTGCTACAAATGTAAAATCTCTCACCAGCTCACTTGTTTTTGTTCTCGCAAAATGTAATTTTGCTGCTTGTAAATTATGCGATTTGTGGATTCTGATTAATCTTTTCTCATGTCTTTCCTTCAGGAAGAGTAACTCTACAAATAACCACAAAGATAAAAACTTGAGACAAAGAAATACTAGCTAAACAAATTCTGTAAGTAATATATTGTTTATACTTAATCATGTAACTTCTAGTGAAATGTTCACAACACATGGAATTCTATGTTTAACAAGTAATAAATATATATGTAAAGTGCTGCATAAATTGCCGGCACTATATACAGTAAGTACCTTGTAATAAATAAAGCCACTAATCTTTAACACAAACGTGGGCTCTAAACTGTATGGCAAGTATTGAACTTGTTGTATATGATGTCTTCATATGCATTTTCCATTTTGTCTGGAGTGTGCAGTGTGGATATCTGACTACAAAATTAGGATAGTTTTTCCGTCTAGAAGAGGCTATCACTTGTCAAGAATCTCTTTACTTTAGCGAATTTTGAACCAACGATATGGAGATTTGCAGGTTCCTTAACCACTTAGGACCCAGACCAATATGCAGGTAAAGGACCAGGCCCCTCTTTGCGATTCTGCACTGCGGTGCTTTAACTGACAATTGCGCGGTCGTGGGACATGGCTCCCAAACAAAATGGGCGTCCTTTTTTTCCCATAAATAGAGCTTACTTTTGTAACTTTGGTGGTATTTGATCACCTCTGCGGTTTTTATTTCTTTCTCGTACATCACGGGACACAGAGCGGCATATTCATTACTATGTGGGTTATATGGAGTACCTTCAGGTGTGGACACTGGCAATCTTCAAACAGGAAGTCCCCTCCCTATATAACCCCCTCCCCTAGAGGGAGTCCCTCAGTTTTTTCGCCAGTGTCTTAGGTGTTGGTCACGGAATAGCTTTGCTCCACATCCTTGGGATTAAGGGCGGGCTAACCGGATCTGTCCAAGGAGCCTCAGTGCCAAAGTGGACAGTACCCGGGCCCCAAACCGTGGGGTTTTGCCTATAATGCTCCTCTTTGGAGGGCTGGACCCTGGGCCCAGGACTTGGAGTTTGCAAAACCATAAAGTTCCTGTTTGCCAGGGTGCTATATAGGTCCAGGACAGTGGGTACCTTCATAGGACCCCAGGGCCTGAAGGTCTACTACGCTACCCACGGAGATGGGAGAAGATTGGATCAGTTTGCTGGTCAAACATCCTGCAGCATGGAGCAGGTAAGGGGGAGCCTGCGGGACTTGGTTCGACAGCAGGCTCCCCGGGGTAACCTAAAAGGGGGGATAGCCTAAGTATGCTCTGCATGGGCAACCGTGATCACTATGTCTAAAAGAGACAGGATGACACCCTTTCTCCCCCCATCACTAGGCCCCCCTGTTTAAATATGTGTTGCTAGCTAACCTGCTGTTTCTTCCTAGGGCTAGTAAGGATCCCTAGGGGCCTTGAGAGAGTCCTACCTGGCCGGGGGTTTGAATCTGCCGCCTGTTTCTGCGTGCCTGGATCTCCAGCAGCGCGGCTCCTCCATGTTCCTCCTGTTTCCGGCATACGCGCGCGCGCGCGTGCGCGCGCACGTCTTATTGACTTTTTTCGCGCCGTCCAGACAGGAGGGCGGGGGGGGCGGGCCTGCGGCGTCATACAGGGGCGCGCCTTTGTGCTGTTATAGACAGCAGGCTCTTTCAGTGCTCAGTCTGAGGCTGATCTTTCAAGGAGAGGATGCAGAGCGGCAGAACAGTGACTCCCGGTGGCGGAAGAGGGGTAGTACATGTGGACTTTGTTCCAATGCCTTTATTGTTAAGCCAAGAATCCCCCTTATTTTGCAGCAGGTTGGAGGCTGGCAAACTTAAATTAGGGTCACTGTATGTTGTCAAGGAAAATATATAATATATAATATATAATTATTTAAAAAAAAAAAAAAAAAAAAAAAGAAAAAACCAACATACGGGCCCATCAGTTTTTGGGGACACTAAGTGATCTATTCTCCCCTAAACTCTGAAATTTGTACTCCTGCCCACTACAGTCTGTTGTGTGGGCGGAGTCCCTCGATTTTGTATTATGGCTTCCAAGGGTTCGGGGTCAAAGGGTACAAAAAAGACCAAAAAACAAAAGGGTTCCCTTTCTGATTCTGATATGCCGATTCTTTCCCCGCAGCTTATTAATTTAAGAAGCGCCTTGGATGAGCCATTAGGGGGATCTGGTGCGGAGGCTGGCCCAGATCAGCCCAGCCCTGTGTTTATCACAGAGGAGATGTTAGCCGTATCCCTAGGGGGGCTAGAAGAGAGAATAGCGGCATTGATCGCTAGAGCTATTCCTGGTAAGAAACGGGTTAGATCCCCATCACCAGGGGGTGTATCCTCAGATGCTGAGATTCTCTCTCCGGAGGAATTAGAATCACAGGAGGATCAACTGGACCTGAACCAAGAGGGTTCAGGGATGGAGGGGTCTACCTCTGAGGAACCATTTTCAGACTCCCAGACAGAGAGACTGTGGGTACAGTCTTTGACGGACATGGTCCGCTCGGCATTTAGTTTACCATTGCCAGAACCTCAGGTTCCTCCGGTATCCTCTCTGGGCTCTTTGAAAGCCCCGTTAAGCAACGCAGTTTTTCCGGTCCATCCTCTCTTGGAGGAATTGATCTTTCGGGATTGGGTACGGCCGGACAGGATTTTTCTGCCACCGAAAAGATTTGCGGTCATTTATCCCATGGAGGAAAAATTCTCCAAGAAGTGGAGGCTCCCAATAGTGGATGCAGCCATCTCATGTGTGAATAAATCACTAACTTGCCCGGTGGAAAACATACATATGTTTAAAGATCCGGTTGATAAAAGATTAGAGACACTTTTAAAAGCATCCTTTGCTACGGCAGGAGCAGTGGTGCAGCCAGCGGTAGCTGCAATTGGAGTTTGTCAGGCATTAAAAGACCAGACAAAAGAGATGTTAAAGGACATGCCTACCCAACAAGCAGAGGAGTTTGCTGACATTCCCAGAGCTCTGTGTTTCGCGGTAGATGCTATAAAAGATTCCATCCAGCAGGCTTCTCGTTTATCACTATGGTTGGTGC
Source organism: Rana kukunoris (assembly GCA_029574335.1). Lineage (NCBI taxonomy): Eukaryota > Metazoa > Chordata > Amphibia > Anura > Ranidae > Rana > Rana kukunoris. Next base: position 100,317,077 of record CM056051.1, read on the forward strand.
ACATGAGAAGGCTCTTATGGTTGAAGAACTGGGCGGCGGAGCCCCCATGCAAAAAGCTTCTGGCAGGATTTCCCTTCCATGGAGGACGACTCTTCGGAGAAGATCTGGATAAATATATTCAGACTATTTCAAATGGCAAGAGTACCCTTTTACCGGTCAAAAAGACATTCCGGGCTCCTACATTTAGGAGGCAGTTTTTTCCTGTCTCGGGGCCCTCTAATTCCAGGCAGTATCGACGGCCGCCTGCACGATCCAACGTTATCAGTAGATCGCAAGGACAGACCCCTGGGGGTAAGAAGCCGTGGTATCGCAAGCCGTCAAAGACAGCCCCTAAGTCTGCATTATGAAGGGGCGCCCCCACTCTCACGGGTGGGGGGAAGGCTTCGTCTCTTCTCAGAAGTTTGGGAAGCCAAGATCCCCGACAATTGGGTCCGGGCATCTGTAACCACAGGTTACAGACTGGAGTTTCTAAGATATCCTCCGCCTCATTTTCAAGAATCAAGGCTACCAAGGGATCCAGCAAGGAAGGCCTCAATGCTGGCAGCTTTGGATCACCTGCTTTGCCAGGACGTAATTATAGAAGTGCCAGCCCAAGAGCAAGGCCTAGGTTTCTATTCCAATCTCTTTGTCATACCAAAGCCCAACGGCGATGTCAGGCCAATCTTGGACCTAAAGAGGTTAAACGGTTATCTAAGGGTGCGTTCCTTCCGGATGGAATCCATCCGGTCAGCAGCCGCCGCGCTTCAGAAAGACGATTTTCTGGCCTCCATAGACATAAAAGATGCTTACCTTCATGTACCAATCTTTCAGGCGCATCAAAGGTTTTTACGCTTCGCGGTGGGGCAGCGACACTTCCAATTCAGGGCGCTCCCTTTCGGGCTGGCCACGGCCCCCCGGGTATTCACAAAAGGCAGTAAACCTCACGGTTCGGTACCTCGAAGAATTCGGCTGGGTCCTAAACCAGGGAAAGTCAGCATTCCAGCCTACAAAGCAGTTGGAATACCTCGGCATGAGGTTAGACACAGAACATCAAAAGGTGTTCTTGCCCCTTGTAAAGATCAAGGCGATCAAGGGGTTGGTTCAGTTGGTTGTAAACAAGAAAAGACCAACTATTCGCCTGTGTATGCGATTACTAGGCAAGCTAGTGGCCACATTCGAGGCAGTACCATACGCTCAGATCCACACTCGCGTCCTACAGGCAGCCATTCTAGCAGCCTGGGGCAAGAGGGCACATGCCTTAGAGTCCCCTTTGACGCTATCATCAAGGGTCCGACAAAGCCTGGCCTGGTGGTTGAACCCTCAGAACCTTCTAAAGGGAAGATCCTTCAGCCCTGTTGTCTGGAAGGTAGTTACCACAGACGCCAGCCTGGCAGGCTGGGGGGCGGTCTTCGAGGGGTTCTCCCGCCAGGGAACTTGGGTGAAAGCAGAGAGGCAGCTCCCCATCAATATCTTGGAAATCAGAGCTGCTCGCCTAGCCCTGTTGGCGTGGACCTCCAGATTAAAGGGGTTCCCGGTGAGAATCCAGTCAGACAATGCCACGGCGGTGGCATACATAAACCACCAAGGGGGAACCAGGAGCCAGGCCGCTCAAAGGGAAGTGAACTTGATTTTTCAATGGGCAGAGGTTCATGTACCCTGCATTTCTGCGATATTCATTCCCGGAGTGGACAACCTGCAGGCAGACTTCTTAAGTCGCCAGAGTCTGTTGCCAGGGGAGTGGTCTCTGCATCCCCAGGTCTTTCAGACAATCTGCCAGAGGTGGGGAACGCCAGACGTAGATATAATGGCATCCAGGTTCAACAAGAAACTAGACAGGTTCGTGTCGCGAGCGAGGGATCCTATGGCCTGCGGAACCGATGCGTTGGTTTGCCCTTGGCATCAATTCAAACTTCTATATGCATTCCCTCCACTACAGTTACTCCCCCGCCTGTTGCGCAAGATCAGAGTGGAGCACAAGCCAGTCATTCTAATAGCTCCAGCTTGGCCCCGGAGGGCTTGGTACTCACTAGTCCTGAATATGGCAGTGGGAGACCCTTGGACTCTTCCTCTACAACCAGACCTACTCTCACAAGGCCCGATCCTCCACCCTACATTACAGCGTCTAAATTTGACGGCCTGGAGGCTGAATCCCTGATTCTCAGGGGTAGGGGTCTGTCTAGGCAGGTAATCCCTACCCTGATTAAGGCTAGAAAGCCGGTCTCCAGGGTAATTTATTACAGGGTGTGGAGGAACTATATAGGCTGGTGTGAATCCAAAAGATGGAATTGCCGCAAATATACTATTGATAGGGTGTTAAGTTTTCTCCAGCTAGGAGTGGATAAAGGCCTGGCACTAAGCACAATCAAAGGACAGATCTCAGCTCTGTCAGTGTGGTTTCAGAGGCCGCTGGCCACCCACTCGCTGGTAAAGACCTTCTTACAGGGGGTCTTGCGTATTAATCCTCCTGTCAAGTCACCAGTTTGTCCTTGGGACCTAAATCTTGTCCTGTCCACTCTACAGAAACAGCCTTTTGAGCCTTTGGCTGAGATTCCTTTACTCTTACTGACAAGAAAATTGGTTTTCTTGGTCGCCATAGTTTCGGCCAGGAGAGTGTCAGAATTAGCAGCCTTATCGTGTAAGGAACCATATCTTGTTCTGCATAAGGACAGGGCAGTTCTCCGGCCCCATCCTTCCTTTCTACCAAAGGTTATATCCAAATTTCACTTAAACCAGGATTTGGTACTTCCATCCTTCTTTCCAAAACCTACATCTAGAAAGGAGGGGTTGCTGCATACCTTGGATATTGTCCGGGCCATGAAGGCCTATCTTAAAGCTACGGAAAAGATCCGGAAAACAGAGGTGTTATTCGTTCTACCAGATGGCCCCAAGAAGGGGCAGGCAGCTGCAAAATCCACCATCTCAAGATGGATTAGACAATTAATCATTCAAGCCTACGGATTGAAGAGGTTGCCCCCTCCGTTGTCGGTAAAGGCCCATTCTACCAGGGCCATGGGCGCCTCTTGGGCAGCACACCATCAGATCTCTATGGCTCAGATATGCAAGGCGGCAACGTGGTCATCAGTCCACACGTTTACAAGGTTTTATCAAATAGACGTGAGAAGAAATGCGGATTCTGCCTTTGGACAGGCAGTACTACAGGCTGCAGTTTGAAATCCTCGGGATCAGAAACACCCTTGGTTATATATAAAAAAAAAAAAAAAAAAAAAAAGAAGGTTCTTCTTTCTTGACTAATTTGGAATTATTATTATGATTTGAGTTTATCTCTAAATTGAATCCTTCTTTGGAAGATGTCTCCCTCCCCTCATTAAAGCATTGCTTTCGGACATCCCACATAGTAATGAATATGCCGCTCTGTGTCCCGTGATGTACGAGAAAGAAAAAGGGATTTTTAAATACAGCTTACCTGTAAAATCCTTTTCTTGGAGTACATCACGGGACACAGAGCTCCCACCCCTCTTTTGGGTGACCATTTTGGGAGGCATACTGCTTGCTACAAAACTGAGGGACTCCCTCTAGGGGAGGGGGTTATATAGGGAGGGGACTTCCTGTTTGAAGATTGCCAGTGTCCACACCTGAAGGTACTCCATATAACCCACATAGTAATGAATATGCCGCTCTGTGTCCCGTGATGTACTCCAAGAAAAGGATTTTACAGGTAAGCTGTATTTAAAAATCCCTTTTTTTTGCACTATAAACAAAAATAGAGCACCAATTTTGAAAAAATTCAATATTTTTTACTTTTTGCTATAATATCCCCCAAAAGGATTAAAAAAACGTTTTTTTTTTCCTCAGTTTAGGCCATACGTATTCCTTTTTTTTTGTAAAAGTTTTTTTGAAAAACAGTTACATAGGCAAATGAAAATAAACATATTGTGAAGGAGTGCGGAAACATCCACAGACATTAAAATAACAACATTCCAGAATCAAATTGTTGAATTTAAAAGAAAAACAATTACACAGGCAAATGAGGATAAATATATCATGAAAAAGTGCAGAAACATCCGTGGAAATTAAAATTACCACAATCTATATTTAAAATGTCGAATTTAACAAAATGTATATGAGAAGACATTACATATGTCATTTTAGATATTTTGATAGCCATTAACGATGGATAAATGAAGATACTGTATTTATCGGCGTATAACATGCACAGGCATATAACACGCACCCTAACTTAGAGGTAAGTTTCAGGGAAAACACTTTCCACAGCCCCCTGCGTATAACACGCAGGCACAGTTTACCCTCTATTTTCAGGGTAAAAAAGTGAGCGTTATACGCCAATAAATACAGTACGTATTCTTCTACCTATTTTTGTTAAAAAAAAATCGCAATAAGCGTTTATCGATTGGTTTGCGCTAGGGTTGTCCCGATACCACTTTTTTAAGACCGATACCTTTTTTTTTCAAGTACTCGCCGATACTGAATACCGATACTTTTTTTTTTTAATGGCATGTGATGCACTGATAGATGGCACTGGCTGATGGGCACTAAAAGGTGGCACAGACTGATGGCTGGCAGTGGCACTGATAGGTGGCACTGATTATGCAGCACTGATGAACACTGATAGGTGGCATGCACTGAAAGATGGCACAGGTGGCACGCACTGATGGCTGGCACTGACAGGTGGCACGCACTGATGGCTGGCACTTGCAGGTGGCATGCACTGATGGCTGACACTGACAGGTGGCACGCACTGATGGCTGGCACTGACAGGTGGCACGCACTGATGGCTGGCACTGACAGGTGGCACGCACTGATGGCTGGCACTTGCAGGTGGCATGCACTGATGGCTGGCACTGACAGGTGGCACGCACTGATGGCTGGCACTGACAGGTGGCAATGATGGGCAGAGATGAAGTAGCACTTATAGGGCTGCACTGATGTGTGGCACAGAAAGGCGGCAATAATGGACACAGATAGGCAGCACTGATAAGTGGGGGCATTGATATAAGGTGGGCTGTGAGATGGTAATGATGGTCTCCAAGTGGGGTGCTGCTGATCTAATGGTTGATTACCACACATTATATAAGCAGTCAGTACCCCCTCTTAGAGACCCCCATTAGCTCAAAGCTCCCCCTTAGAGACTTTCAGAGATCAGAGAGCTGCCCTCTTTAAGACCTCATTCATGTCTTATCAGCGTGACCTGGGAGGGAAGTGTGAGAGTCGAGCTGGGGGAGGGGGGCAGAGCCGCTCTTGGGCTATGCAGACAGTGTGTGAACAGATCGGCATGTTATGTTACTCACATGCACACTGTTCCCCGCAGCGCCGGCAGCACTTTCTTCCTCTCCTCCCGAACTGCTGAACAATGTCACGACGGAGCGGCACTAGAAGGCATCTGTCGGGCGGGGAAGAGAATATGCTGGGTGCAGGAGGAGTGCACGCCGCTGCCATCCCTGTACAGTGAGTGATTTCCCCTGCGCGCAGGCTGACTTCCTGTTGTTCTCACCTCTCAGGTACTCGCACAAATGTTTGGTATCGGTATCGGTCCCGATACTAGTATCGGAACAACCCTAGTTTGCGCAAAATTTATAGCGTTTACAAAATAGGGGATAATTTTATTGCATTTTCATAAAACAATTTTGGTTTCGGGACAACCCTAGTTTGCGCAAAATTTATAGCGTTTACAAAATAGGGGATAGTTTTATTGCATTTTCATAAAAAAAATTTTTTACTACTAATGGTGGCGATCAGCGTTTTTTTTTTTTTTTTGTGACTGCGCCATTATGGCGGATACATCGGACAATTTTGACACATTTTTGGGACCATTGTCATTTTCACAGCAAAAAGTGCTATAAAAATGCATTGTTTACTTTGAAAATGACAATTGCAGTTTGGGAGTTAACCACTAGGGGGTGCTGAATGGGTTAAGGGTGACCTCATCTGTGTTTCTGTGATGTCATTGATAGCCTTTCCGTATATCAGGGAACAGACGATCAATGACAGTGCCACTGTGAAGAACGGGGAAGGTGTGTTTACACACACCTCTCCCCGTTCTTCAGCTCCTGTGACCGATCGCGGGACTCGGGTCGCAGGTACATGCTTGTGCCCAGCCATGGCAATTCTGCCGATGTATATCGTGTTAGGCGGTGCTTAAGTGATTAAAGTGGAGTTCAACCCAAGAATGGAACTTCCACCTTTTGGATCCCCCCCCCCCCCTTCCGGTTTCACGTTTGGCACCTTTCAGGGGGGAGCTGATACCTGTGTAATACAGGTTTTTGTTCCCACTTCCTGGCATAGATCACCGCAGTGATCTTGGTGACCTACATCCTCCCCCGCTGTCTTCTCGGAAACACACAGGTCCCAGAAGACAGCAGGGACCAGTGAGGACTTGCAAATGCGCAGTAGGGAACCGGGAAGTAAATCTGATTCCCTCACCGAGGATGGCGGCGGGGCAGCCGAGCGTTTGATCGGCGTCGGCTGCCGACATTGCGGGCACCCTGGACAGGTAAGTTTAAATTTATTAAGTCGGCAGTATTTGTAGCTGCTGGCTTTTACATTTTTTTTTTTTTTGAGGTGGACCTCCACTTTAATAAAAAGGATGTGTCTGTTTAACCACTTAAGGACCGCCTACTGCACATTTATGTCGGCAGAATGGCACGGCTGGGCACATCAACGTATATATACGTTGATTTTAGTACCCAGCCGTGGGTCGCGGGCGCACGCGACCCGGTCCGAAGCTCCGGGACCGCGGGATTCGCGGACCCGATTGCCGCTGGAGTGCGGCGATCCGTCCCTGGAGCGGAAGAACGGGGAGAGCCGTGTGTACACATGGCTTCCCCGTGCTTCTCTGTGGCTGCAGCATCGATCGCGTCATCCCTGTAATGGGGGGACGCGATCGATGACGTCACACCTACAGCCACACCCCCCTACAGTTGTAAACAAACACATTAGGTCACACATCCCCTACAGCGCCACCTGTGGTTAACTCCCAAACTGCAGCTGTCATTTCCACAGTAAACAATGCAATTTAAATGCATTTTTTGCTGTGAAAATGACAATTGTCCCAAAAATGTGTCAAAATTGTCCGAAGTGTCCGCCATATTGTCGCAGTCACGAAAAAAATCGCTGATCGCCGCTATTAGTAGTAAAAAAATAAAAATTAATAAAAATGCAATAAAACTATCCCTTATTTTGTAAACGCTATAAATTTTGCGAAAACCAACCGATAAACGCTTATTGCGATTTTTTTTTTTACCAAAAATACGTAGAAGAATACGTATCGGCCTAAACTGAGGAAAAAAAATGTTTTTTTATATATTTTTGGGGGATATTTATTATTGCAAAAAGTAAAAAATATTGCATTTTTTTTAAAATTGTCGCTTTATTTTTGTTAATAGCGCAAAAAATAAAAACCGCAGAGGTGATCAAATGCCACCAAAAGAAAGCTCTATTTGTGGGGAAAAAAGGACGCCAATTTTGTTTGGGAGCCACGTCGCACGACCGCGCAATTGTCAGTTAAAACGAAGCAGTGCCGAATCGCAAAAAGGGGCAAGGTCCTTTACCTGCATTTTGGTCCGGGTCTTAAGTGGTTAAATATGCTTTGCTGTTGATTCTTGGGGTGTCCTATCTTCAATTGATGTAATTAAATGGAATAAAGAATTGGTTTCAGAAAGGTTGTTTAGTTAAAATTGTTTTTCTCTTGTGTTCATGGATGGACACAGCAGATTATCTTGACAATAGGGGTATTTACTTTTTGTCAGGAGAGGACTAGGCAGAAACATTGTTAGTGTTAATACAACCCTAAACTGTACAGTACCACCCAGGAGGCGGTGCCTCTAGGTATAACCCCTCTTCCTGCACACAGCAGCCTGTTTTTATTCTGCCTAGCATAGGAGTTGGACCTGGCTCCCTATGGGCCCCTGGTCTTGGAGTTTTTTTTTATTTTTTCTCTCTGCTTTGATCCTCAGATCTGCTATCAACTGCCAACTGGATGACAGGCTGGATATCAAAGATCCTTGTAGTCACTCCAGTTTCGGCCAGCGAGCGTGTGCAGGCCTTTAGCTACGCGCTGGGTCCTGCCACGACATGCCCCGTTTGCTCCAGGGGTGGCCGGTGAGCTACACGCTCTGGGGCACACATGCTCGGGTGGTGGGTCTGTTTGGGATGCTTCCAGCAAGCTTCGCAGGATCCGTAAGTACCCTCCCCCTGCCTCGGTGGGGTGGGATGGCTAGACATTCCCTGGCAGGTCGATCGGGGGTCCCTTACACCCTTCCCTTCTCTCCTTCCCCTCCTCATGCTTCTGACGGGACTTATTGCATTACAAGGGGTTCACCTGGAGGGGGGACTTCACTCTCTGTGGGGGCTGCGCTGCTAGGAGTACCTGGGCCTGGTCCCTCTAGAGGTGGGTGTTTTGTCTCCCCTCGGACAAATACAAACTCTTCAGGCGGCGGTGAGGCTGCCGACCTCCCGCAGGCGGTCGTCGCTATGCTTTTGCATGCAAGTCCTGAGCCTCATGTTGGCCTCCTTCGAGGCAATGCCGTATGCTCAATTCAATACTTGGGCCTTGCAGAAGGAAATACTGACCAAATGAGACAAGTCTCTGTTGTCCCTGGGTTGTCAGATCCAGGTGGACCGGGCGGTCAAGGCTTCCCTGGTCTGGTCGGAAAGTATTTTCTTCCCCTTCAGTGGATGGCAAATACGACCGGTTTGGGGTGTCCAGTCAGCTCAGGGTCGCTGGAAGAATCCCGCCTATCGATTAACGTGTTGGAGCTTCGGGCGATCAGGCTGTGCCTCTCCTCGTGGTCTCAGACCGCAGGGGCGTCCGAGAAATGAGGAGCTCGGCGCCAGCCTCGGAGGGCGGCACATTCTGAGGTGGGCAGAGCGAAGCGTGTCGGCTCTATACATCACGGCATAGAAAACTTGCAGGTGGACTACCTCAGCCGCTGGACCAAGGAGAATAGTCGTTACACCTGGATGTGTTTCAACTCGTTTGCAACAGATGGGGCATGCCAGATGTGGACCTTCTGGCTTCACGACTCAGACGAAAGGTGTTGAGGTTTGTGGCTAGGTCGAGAGACCCTTAGGGCCGATGCGTCGGAGGCTCCGTGGGGTCAGCATCGACTGATTTACGCCTTTCCCCCACTAAAGCTTCTTCCTCGTCTGCTTCACAGGGTGCAGACCAAGGGAATCCCGATGATTCTAATTTCTCCAGATTGGCCTCGCCGTCCCTGGTGCGTCTGGTGATGGATGTTCCGTGGCTACCACTGCTGCGAGAGGACCTTCTGTCGCAAGGTCCCATACTTCATCCTGCTTTACAGTCGCTGGCTTTAATGGCGTGGCTATTGAAAGCCAGGTGTTGAGGGACTGTGGCTTGTCTGGTGCAGTTATTGCTACCATGCTGAGAGCACAGAAGTGTTCCTCTAGGAAGATCTATCATCATACTTGGAAGGCCTACATCTCTATGTGTGAGGAGCTGAAGTGGCGTCCACGTGTATACTCGGTCTCCAGGATTTTACTGTTTCTACAGGGAGGTGTGGACCAGAAGCTTGCCTTAAGTACTAATAAGGAGATTTCTGCTTTGGCCGTCTTTTTTTTAACGGCCCTTGGCGGTGCACGTTCGTACAGGGGGTTTGACATCTGGCTACTCCGGTGCGTCCACCTCTGACTCCGTGGGACTTGAATCTGGTCCTCTCGGTACTTCAGAAACAGGCGTTTGAAAACATTATGGAGATTCCTCTATTGACTCTCTCTCAAAGGGTGTCCTTTTTGGTGCCTATTACGTCTGTCAGATGAGTTTCTGATTGTCTTGCAAGGCTCCTTATCTGATCCTCCACAAGGATAAGGCGGTGCTACGCCCGCAGCTTTCGTTTCCTCCTAAGGTTGTTTTGGCTTTTCATCTCAATGAGGACATTGTACTTCCGTCCTTGTTCCCTCGACCGTTGCATCCTAAAGAGGCTGCTGTACATTCCGTGGACGTGGTCCGAGCCCTGTGGGTGTACCTGTCTGCTACTGCTTCGTTCCGGAAGTCGGACTCAGTTTGTTTCAGTGGCTGGTCCTAAGAAGGGTATGGCGGTCTAATTGATCACCATCTCTAGGTGGATTAGACAGGTCGTGATTCAGGCCTATGCCATACGTGGACGGACGCCTCCATTTCCTGTCACGGCGCATTCTACCCGGTCGATAGGTGCCTTCTGGGCTTTCCGACATCAGGTGTCTGTCTCCCAGATGTGTAAGGCGGTGACTTGGTCGTCCATTCACACTTTCACAAAATTCTACAAGGTTGATGCGAGTGCATCTTTGGATGCTTGCTTCGGCCGCAAGGTTTTGCAGGCAGCTGTTTAGTGTTGCATCTCCTCTGTTGAGGAGCTCTGGTTATGATTGGGGGGAAATTTTTTGTTTTTGATTGCTGTTCCCACACCTCGTTTTTCTGACACTGATTGGGGACGTCCCTATTGTCAAGATAATCTGCTGTGTCCGTCTGTGAACTACAGAGAGGATTTTACGGTGAGTACAAAAATCCTATTTTTATGATTACAATTATTATATCTAATACATTTAGGCTATATGTAGGGTTTCAATAAACACAAAAATACAGTTTCTCCACCCATTAAATATACTTTTGGTGTGTTACAGCCAACTGCTTTGATTCAGAATTTAAAGAAAGGGTTGTTGTACACTCAAATAAAAAAAGTGCAAAGCCTTAATTTTCACTTGCCAATGCCCAAGAATAAAATTATTTGACAATATTGTCAATATCCCATAGGACATTTTGGACTTCCCAGCCCCACATACAAGAATTAGGCAGCAGGAACTCATTTGGGAGGTCCTCAAAGTTTTGAAGTGTGCCATCGGAAATTATGTGGTGTAAATAATCCATAGGAGAGACTTTTAACCACTTCTGACCAGCCCCACGTCCAAAGACGTCATTTTTTTGAAGATGGATATCTCGGTAACGGCAGCAGCTGCTGCCACAACCGAGATATCCATCTCTTCGTGGGGCGGTCCTGTTAACGATAACGGTGGTCATCGCGGCGGATTCGCCGCGAGATCGCCGTTACCGGCGGCGGGAGAGGGTGCCCCCGCCGCTCTCCCGCGCCCTTCGCCGCTTACCGTAGCCGTCGGTAGCGGCGGAGGCGATCGGGTCCTCTTGCTGGCTGTCCGGGGATGCGACTGAGGGAAAAAATGTCCGTCAGCCGTCCCCATACCTCTGCTGGCCGGAAGTGACGTCAAAATGTCATTTCCGCCCAGCGTCTTAAAGAGACATTTAATTTGTTTACATTTTGACTTTTTTTTTCTTTTTCTTTTTTTGCATTTAAGCCTGAATATGAGATCTGAGGTCTTTTTGACCCCAGATCTCATATATAAGAGGACCTGTCATGCTTTTTTCTATTACAAGGGATTTTTACATTCCTTGTAATAGGAATAAAAGTGATAATTTTTTTTTTCAGTGTTAAACATTATAAAATAAATAGAAAAAAAAACGAAAACCAAAAAAATTTTTTTTTAAAGTGCCCCGTCCCGACGAGCTCGCGCGCAGAAGCAAACGCATACGCGAGTAGCGCCCGCATATGAAAACGGTGTTCAAACCACACAAGTGAGGTATCGCCGCGATCGTTAGAGCGAGAGCAATAATTCTAGCCTTAGACCTCCTCTGCATCTCAAAAAATGCAACCTGTAGAATTTTTTAAACGTCGCCTATCGAGATTTTTAAGGGTAAAAGTTTGACGCCATGCCACGAGCGGCGCAATTTTTAAGCGTGACATGTTGGGTATCATTTTACTCGGCGTAACATCATCTTTCACAATATATAAAAAAATTGGGCCAAATTTATTGTTTTATTTTTTAATTCAAGAAAGTGAATTTTTTCCAAAAAAAGTGCGCTTGTAAGACCGCTGCGCAAATACGGTGTGAGAAAAAGTATTGCAATGACCGCCATGTTATTCTCTAGGGTGTTAGAAAAAAAAAATATATAATGTTTGGGGGTTTTAAATAATTTTCTAGCAAAAAAAACTTTTAGTCTCGTAAGCACCGAATCTGAAAAACAGGCTCGGGGCTGAAGTGGTTAATTCTAGCTTTTACACGCATGGGAATTACTGATTTAGAGAGACCCCTGTCTCTCCAGACCTGTCTTCAACAGCCATGCTGTTAAAACCAGTTTCTGGGAAGCAGTCTCTGGTATTTGGGACACAAGATCTGAAAAAGCCCATGAGTGTCTGCCAGAAGTTTGGGAAGGTCAGAGTACCTCATCCACCTGGGCCAGTTAGGTGTTTTGAGAATGATCAGAATACCCTCCAACTCAATTCTGGAGAGCTGTGAGTAAAAGAGAATACTGCAGGCCACCCTAAAACTGTTAGTGGTTTGGGAGCTGGAACAACCCGATGTAGCGGGACTGTATCCCTTAAAATTTGGAGCCAAAATATTGTACTGCTTAACAGAAACAACGTAATAAGTAACGCCAGATTAAAAAAAACATGGGTTACAACCAGCTCCACTTGATCCAAAACTTGCAGTTATAAGGTGCCATTTTTCTTTAAAAGAGAGGTTCTCAACCAACCATTTTTCCTAAACATCTTTCAGGACAGCATCTGAGAGAGTGGCTCTTTCCACTAAGTAACAGGAACCACCAACTCCACCAATGTTTTAAAAGGAGGCTTTACCCCACATCTTGTCAGTAGGGGGACACCTGGTGGGGAACTTAGGGTCTCTTAGATGCTGTCCTGAGGGACCAGGCTTCCTGCACCACCATTACTTTTTTTGTTCTCCAGAAATGTCCAGTCCTATTCACACCTGATGTGGCTGGTGGGTGGGCTCCTTCTCCCCGTCTGTGCTTGGGGAGAGCCCGTACTGTGTATGAGGCACTGCTCCTATGCGGTGGGCCTCTTTCTAGGGCTCGCCTGCCCGTTTGGGTGCTCATGCTTCAGGCACACAACATCATTTCCACCTGTAAGACAGGATCGGTGCTGGTGCCTATATCTGTTTCTAGCCATGTGGGAATGCTGCAGCCCATTATAGAGGAGCTGGTCACAGCAACAAGTGGGACAGGCCACAGCAAGGCCTTGGTAAGGGGTGGTTCTGTTACCTTGCCTTGTTACTGAGGAGACAGCCTGATTCACTGAGATGGTTTGCTTGTGTGTTTTTTTTTTTTGTTATGGCACGCTAAGATCTCTGATCTTAGAAGAATGAGAGGCCTCTTTGTAAAACATGCACTGACTCCCTGGTCAAAGAGGAATCTACTTCTGCATGCAGCGCTTTAATCACATCAGTTAAGGAGCTGGATGCTACTATTCAACCTTCACTCTTTACTAGCAAACCAGTTACAGGTTTCAACTGATCTGACATTTGGGGACATGGGTATCCTGAGGGATCCCATGGACAAAAGGATGGGTTAACAATTTAAGAAGGCTTGGCAATCCATCATGGGCAATCTCAAACCAGCTATGTTGCATGTTTAGAAATCTGGAGTACTGGATACACCAGTACTGGATAGACCACTTGATACACCAGCTTAAGGCCCACGTCACAGCAGACTCGCCTAAGAGATCCTTGATTCATTCTCTACCCTATCAACGGCTGTGGCTTACATTTACAGATGCATCAACAGGGTCTATAAGGATGACAGCAAGATCTGCAGCCCTAGTCAACTCGGCCAGGAGAGCTCTGTAATTGATGACCTGGCCGTTAGATGAGGCATCCAAAAGTATTTGGTCCTGACTTAGATTTATTTCTAGATTGGACAGCTGACCAAAAAAGATAATTTCCTGTTAAAAATAAAAAGCAATGTCTCTTTTGACCTCAAAGGACTCAGGAGCAAGACCACAAGCCCCCCCGGGGAAAAGGAATTGGTCAGCGCAGGAGGCTTAATGCAAATGTGGGCTCCTTTTTCATCCTCCTGCGTCAACCAAAAAGACGCAGGTGGGAGGAAGACTTCAGGGATTTCCTCCCCAATGGTCAAGCATGACGACAAATCAATATATTTTAACCATGCTGTCCCAGGGATACAAGATAGTTTGATTTTTGGTCACAAACCTTCCAAAGGACACAGCAAAATCCCTGGCTTTGAAGGGCTTTTTAATGGATATTATGCGACAGGGGTTTGTGATCCAGGTGTCACCGGAAGAGCATCATCAGGGATTATATTCCCATGTTTTTCTGGTGAGGAAGCCATCCGGAAGTTTTATTCTCATCCTCAACTTAAAACCACTAAACAGGTCAGTGATATACAGAGGATTTCATATAAAATCGATCTTTACAGTCAGGAATCTATTGACATGGATGCTTCATGGCATCGATAGATTTAAGAGACTTGTACCTTCGTATTCCTATAGTTCCCCCCAGTCTCAAATATTTCTGAGGTTGGCGGTGAAAATGGGGTAAGATATTCTACATCTGCAATTCAAAGCCCTCCCATTTGGTCTTTTATCAGCTCCGTGGATTTTATTTTTCCAAGTAATGGCGGAAGCTCTCGCCAAACTTTTTTCTTCAGGGAATTGCAGTAATCCCATATCCGGATGATCTCCTCTTTTTTGCCCCTTCCAGTGAGAAGTTGCAAGAAAATTTGGGCAGGGCCCGCAGTCATTCGAAAACTTAATTTCCACTTGATTCAAAATGTTTGGTGTGAAGGAGGGATTTGAAATGATGTATGTTTTGTTTTTTTAAATGCGGTCTGTCCCCCGAGGAGTAGATTTTATTTAAAAAAAAAAAACAATGTAATGTTCTGATACCATCACCTTGATGGCATTGTTGGTTGTTGGCCCTTGATACTATCGCTTCCTCAACCTTCAAGTGGAAGGCCAATTGCTAAATACAGGGTTGCAATACACATTTACTGCTACGTTTGCCAAAAGATTTGTAAGTTTAGAAAACCATTCTTCTGACAATTCACCAATCGGTGCTAATCGCAACACTCTGCTTTACCATGGTGTAGCATTTAATGCTTTTTATTTTAGCCTCCTTCTCACTGTACAAGAGTTCAGCCTCCTCATTGGATAAAAAAATCAGCATGAAGGCAGAGAGGAAGATGTTCAACTACATGTGTCACCTGTCCGACTGTACAAGATATTAATGGGGAGCCTGGCTTCCACAGGTGACCATGTTTTTTGGTCTGTGAGGGACTGAAACACTCCTTTCCAGCCTGAAAGACTGGTATTTGTTGTCCTTACCTTCCATTATTGGTGAAGAAAAGACTTCCCAATCGTTAGGGTTGGGCTGGAGAACCTCCAAGAAAAAAAGTTCCTTGCTTGGCTGGACAGGAGCAGCCAAGAGGAAGAGTGTTTTTTTTTTTTCCAGTTCGACAAAATGTATCCTGGAGAGCTCTTGAATGAAATTGAGCAAATGGTACAGCCTCAAAGAAGGCGAACATGAGGCCTGGACTCCCATGGAGAATCTTGCGGGATGTCTCTGATCTCAATTCTCAAGTGTGGGCTCTAAAAAAAATTACCTTTTCTGAAGAAAAGGAAAATATCTTGCTTGAGATAAGTCCAGGACCAGACCCAAGTATTTCAGGCAAAGAGAAACATAAAGAGCATTTTTTTTTTTTAATTGATCACCGATCCAAAATCCTGGAGCATTCGAATTGTCCTGTGGACATTTGTTGACGGCTGAAAGGAAAAAGGAAGAGGAGTCCCTAGGGAAAAAAAAGTTTTCTAGAAAGCCTATGACCTAGATGTTCTGAGAAGGGCAAGAAGAGGTGTTGGGACCTTTTGTGAATAGTCTGGGAGAGGAGTATATGCCAAAGGGCATTGCAGCAAACTGTGGAAGTGATTGTCTGCCACTGTGAGGTGCAGAAAGTGCTGAGGTAGATTTGAAAATGCAGATGGGCATCTTGTATGCTTATGGATGCCATGTCCCAATTGCTAAACTTGTGGATTCCATGTGCAATTTAAAGCGGAGGTTCACCCAAAAAACAAGTATATAACATTACATTTAGTATACCTCAAACATGTACAGTATGCCGTTTTTTTCTTTTTTTTTTTTGGGGGTGTACATACGGTATTTTCCTCCCAGCTTCTGGGTACCCGCTCCCGCGGGAGTGGGCGTTCCTGTGCAGTGCCGCAATGTCATCTGGGACTTCGCCCATATGATTGACGTGCCTGAGAAAAAAAACCCTGGTGGATAAGGCGTGTCACGAATTTCGGAAAGTAGCCGAACTGTGAGTCGGCTCTATACAGCACTTGCGCACCGACTAGGAGCCGTGTAGAGCTGACTGCGCAGGCGCCGTATAGAGCCGACTCGCATTTCGGCTACTTTCGGGAAGTCATGATGTGCCTTATCCGCCGGGGGGAGTTTTTCTCAGGCACGTCAATCATATGGGCGAAGTCCCAGATGACATTGCGGCACGGCACAGGAACGCCCACTCCCGCGGCAGCGAGTACCCAGAAGCCGGGAGGAAAATACCGTATGTACACCCCCAGAAAAAAAAAAAATGCCAAACTGTACATGTTTAAGGTATACTGAATGTAATGTTATATACTTGTTTTTTGGGTGAACCTCCGCTTTAAATGTCTTTTTGTTGAGGATTTCAAAGGGGTTAGTTCACCTTTACAAAAACACTGCCTTTGTGGGTAAAGAAGAGTTTATAGATTAAAACTGTGCAGATCTGTCTAAAGTTGAATAATGCCCTCGCTATGGGTGTAGGCCATTTGCATACCTCCTGAAGCCTGACTGAAATACTCTCAGGACATTGCTAAGTGAATCCCCAACAGTTACGTTTCACCTCCACCATCACAGGAGTGAGGTTTTACTCTGATTCAAACCCCCTCACATGCTGTTTTTCACCCCTGATGCAGTAGCTCTAAGCTTAGTGTTTTGAGAGCTCACCCATGTGATGGTGGTGAGCAGTAATGACTAGGCTTCATTTGGCAACATCCTGGGAATATATCAATCAGGCTTCATGAGGTACGTAAATGGCATACACCTATAGCAAGGACATTATTCAACTTTCTAGCTATGACTAAGCACTGAATCCCTGTGCGAAACGCATCAACTTTTTATCCCACTGCTTGCTGTGCTGTGTTTTGTAGTGCTCTTTATCCTTTTTGCACCAATAAACGCTACCTTTTAAGGTTGATTTTGGTGTGAGGCTGTCCATGAATTTTTTCCATTAACCAAGGACATTATTCAACTTTCGTCATAGCGTCACAGTTTGTTTTTATCTACAGATATCCCTTATCTGCATATGCAGTTTTTTGGTTGAGCCAACCCTTTAGGTGCAGTGCAAGATGACTACCCTTTGTTAGGCTTTGAAACCATGAACAGGTTTGAATTCGTCTTGTGGCGTTTATTGGTACGACTACTCTCCAAGACGAGATGGTTCAGGGCATTCTGCAAATCTGTCTTTAGTCAGTTTTTGCTGCTAGGCCCAAAAAAGCATATTGGAAGGTAGTTGCTGTATTTGCTCTGTTAAAGTACAATCCTAAAAAAAAAAAATGGGGTCATGTTGGTTATGCATTGCCCTCAGTGCCGCTGATAGAAATCATGGGGCCCTGTACAGCATACCTGACGGGGCCCCCTTCAGTTCCACCCCTGATTCCTCCTTCAGCCACACCCCTGGTCCCGCCCTTGGCCCCTCCCCAGACCCCGCCTTGAAACAAAGAGCAAACAAAGTCATGTCTGGAGATTTCCGCAGGCATTCTTGCCCACTCAGAACTCTTCCCTTTTGCTAAAGGGTACTTCTCCCTTATAAAGTGCTTTTGCAAGAATGAAGCATTTTCTCTCCTGCTAACCCTGTATTTTACTTGGGGGTCTCTTGTTCTTGAAAGTAGTATGTAAATGAGAGGGGTGCTGTGTCTATGTTGGGGGTAGTATGTACATGAGAGGGGTGCGGAGTGTATGGAGGGTGTGATATTTACATGAGAGGGGTGCGGAGGGTGTGGTATGTACATGAGAGGGGTGCGGAGTGTATGGAGGGTGTGGTATGTACATGAGAGGGGTGCGGAGTGTATGGAGGGTGTGGTATGTACATGAGAGGGGTGCGGAGTGTATGGAGGGGGTGGTATGTACATGAGAGGGGTGCGGCGTGTATGGAGGGGGTGGTATGTACATGAGAGGGGTGCGGAGTGTATGGAGGGTGTGGTATGTACATGAGAGGGGTGCGGCGTGTATGGAGGGTGTGGTATGTACATGAGAGGGGTGCGGCGTGTATGGAGGGTGTGGTATGTACATGAGAGGGGTGCGGCGTGTATGGAGGGGGTGGTATGTACATGAGATGGGTGCGGCGTGTATAGAGGGGGTGGTATGTACATGAGAGGGGTGCGGAGTGTATGGAGGTGGGCAGTATCAAATACACTATTGGTCACTGATGAATTGGTGACCAGTGGCAGTTAATTTAACCCCTCTGTGCTGCATTAGTGACACCAGTGTTCATGAACCCTTTCATGCTGCACCACATAGGGGGAATAAACACTGACACTGGTGTCACTAATACAGCACAGAGGGGTTAAATTGACTGCCACTGGTCACCAATGCATCAGTGGCAGTATATTAACCCCCTCCATGCTGCATATTGGACTCAATTGATAGAATGCACAAAGGCTGCTTGTGGCCAGTTAGCATTAATCATGGGTCTGGTGTTTGGAAAAATGGGATTTTCAGGGCACTGGTAGACACCAAAATAATATATAAAAATTAAATTTATTAACAAAGAACAGTTAACAATGTACAAACATTTAGGGACAAACCCCACAGATCAATCTAAGATAGCAAAAAAACATCTGTGTCTCAATGAGTGGAGCCAATTGACCTCAAGGTCAATTGGCTCCACTCATGATTAATGCTAACTGGCCACAAGCAGCCTTTGTGCATTCTATCAATTGAGTCTAAAATTCCTCCACATTAACCGGGATGCTAGCACATCCTAATTATTTTCTCTAATTTAACTGAGGCAATACTCACACTTCTTGATCATGCTGCATATTGAAAATACCATTGTAAAATAACCCCCCCCCAAAGTGTTAATCTCTTCACAAAATAGCAAAGCCACTGTGACAAGTTTAACACTGCCTTATGTAAGGTTTTTAGCCGCCCTCTGCAAACTTACTTGCACTGTTGCATGGGGCTTCACTGGCTCCTGGTAGGTCTTTGCAGCAGCCTCTCCTTGGCTCTCTCATCCCGCCTCCCGGCATGTAAATGACATCATGCCTGGCGGGACTAGGAAGCTGTCGGGCGGAGAACAGCGGGGGGAGAAGAATCACTCCACGGCGCCCGCCAGGGATGGACAAGCTGGCCGAAATTCGATTTAGTAGAGCCGGAGTGGGCGCAGAAGAGAGATTGAAGAGATACTCTCCCGCGCCCGAAACAGAGGAAATAGTCCCGTCCTGCTGGCTCTGCCGCCCACTTAGAAAAAAAAAAAGTAGAAAGCCCGGGGGGTGGGGGATAGGGGGGTTGGACGAATTACTAGCGGTCAGGGGGGCTGTGGAGTTTTTTTTTTTATAACATTAATTAGTTCTGGCTGTCCGGGCCCCCCTGCTAGCCGGGCCAGTTGTACTGGCCTATCAGCCGCCCTGATTGCCCTAATACTGTTATCTGCAGTTTGACACACTGAAATTGCAGCGAGAGTTGGTTACAGGGCTGCCAACCAGCCAAAGTGGGGAGAACCTTCAAGAGCATCTCAAACTGTTTGCAGAATCTTTAAAAGAAGGAACTTCAACAGGTACTGTGAGACGGGTTGCAGGAAAGGATATCACTCAGTCTGTGGCCAGCTTAACTGTTGTATTTATTTCTATCTGCAACCTTATTGGAGAGAGTTTCAATTACTTGTGTTACTATGGAACCCATAAGGTGGGGAAAAAGGTGTTAGAAAAACAGGAGGACACAAAGGGTAAACAAGATCGTCAGTTTCTTACCCTTCACCACTCATCTAAGAATGTGCATTAGCAAGGGATCCAAACAATTATGTCCTAAAGGGACATCTTCTGAAGAGTAACAGACTGCAATAAACACTTGACAAAAGCTCCAACCCTTTCTCACCCTATGCAAACCAAATACATTTTGGCTGCTGTCATCTGAAACGGCTTCTGTTTTGAGCTTTGAGAACATCTGTTTGGCCTTATTCATAATTGCAGTGGGCAGCTTTGCACAGCACCATTTATTTGTGTTGTGCACAACTCATGCTATCTGGAAATCTTAAAGGGGTGGTTCCCCTAAAAATAAACTTTTAACATTGTATTTCTCCTCTTAATTACATCTAGAATCGGCTGGTATTTAAAAAAAAATCCGTCCGTACATACCATTTTCGGCATGTAGTCTCACCGCCGCTTCCGGTTTGATGGTTGGGGACAGGCATCCGATCGACGCATACAGCGCGTCACGAGATGCCGAAAGAAGCCGAACGTTGGTGCGGCTCTATACGGCGCATGCACACCAACGTTCGGCTTCTTTCGGCATCTCGTGACGCGCTGTATGCGTCGATCGGATGCCTGTTAATCAAGTAGGCACGCCCTACCCCGACCGTCAGACCCGGAATCGGCGGTGAGACTACATGCCGAAAATGGTATGTACGGACGGATTTTTTTTTAAATACCAGCCGATTCTAGATGTGATTAAGAAGAGAAATGCAATGTTAAAAGTTTATTTTTAGAGGAACCACCCCTTTAAGCATCATGACTCAATATCCAGAATGGAGTTTAGGTAGCCAGGTATTTGGAATCGTCATCCACAGTAGAGCACCCTGTTAAATGTTTTTACTAATTAAGTAAATCGGTGCTAAATGTTTTTCTGTAACCTAAATGTCAACCGTGTTCAATATTTTTTTTTCCTTTTCTATTATTTAGACATTCATGGATTTGGACAGACCACTACTCATCCTCCCTCTGAAGAGCTGGCATTGCTGAAATCAAAGTTCAGATTTCTTCAATATTCCTATTTTGTGTGCGTGTTTTTTTTTTATTTAAATTACTTTATGGGACTGAGGGTACAAGACAATTTTCTTAAAAGCATGCCTTATATAGCCTTCAAGGCGAATAAAACTGATGGGGTATAATAAGGAGCTTCAACAATAGAGTGCATATGCAGCTTTGTGTGCTGTGGCTTTTTTCTAAGTTCACTTATGATATATATATATATATATAAAGAGAGAAAATATAAGCCTTCAAGGGGGATAGCTGGGGTGTGAGCAGTTAATGCATGCATGGTTGTTTTTTTTTTTTGTTTTGTATATTTTTGGTCTGTATTTCTGTATGTTCTCAGCTCCGCTGAGCAGGGTTTACCAAACCTGTACTGTAATAAGGCTTAATGTGTACTATAGCTGCTATGTGACCAATCAAAAAGCATTTTTGGAAAACCTAGATGAGAAAGTAGGTGGTCAATTGAAGCCCTCTCTTCATGGCCCAGATAAAAAAAATGTTTAATCATTTTAATGGGGATTCTGTCTGTCACAGAAGCATGATTCCACTGCTACAGGTATTTTAAGAGTCTGATGCAAGCCTGCCACTTAGAAATTGTGTGAAGCAACATTTTTTATTGCACTTGTCTATTAACTGCGTTTTTTCTTGTACTGGAGTTACACTACTTTATTTCTTGGAATACCCAGTACCTTGCACAAAATGTTATGACTGGACAGAATACTGTAGAAAAGGGCTTAATTCTCTGCTGTGCGGCTGCTACAGAAAGTGATATATTTGAGTTTAGTGGAATATGTGACCATGCGCAGAACTGCTCCAGTGTAATGAGGTAAAACAGTTGGCTTGTTGGTGCATATAAATGATATGTCCAGTAATTTAGAAAATAGACAAATATATACATATATAGGTGGGATGCTTTATAAGTGAACATTGGTTCAATCTTGTATATTATTAAATCCTTTTGCACTGTTATGTCCAAAATGTACATTCTAGCAGGCAGAATTTTTATAAGTTATAATATATATATATATATATATTTTTTTTTTCTTTTGTTTTGAAGGGGGTTTGTGTTAATTTGGGTTATTTAAAAATTTTACATGGTTCTTTATAGCATGGTTCTATTCTATGCAACTAGATGTAAATGTCAGTATATCAGAGCTGTAATATCTTCTACTAGGGAAAAAGGGGTGGGGGAATGTTCTAGTTGCATGAACCCATGGATTGTGCAATTGAAGTGTAATGTGTGTGGCAAAATAACACTTGATAAAGTGACTAAAACAAACATTTGTACCTGTGTGCTGCATTTTGTTCTGGTTAGTTCTCTGTGAGTTTGTGTAGTTCTTTTTCAACAGCCTCAACAAATGCTGGGAAATGCTGGTCTAGCAGGCACAGCTTGATAAACTGGCCAAGATCCACTGTACTGAAGGGGAGGTTCTGATGAGCGCCACCCAGACAGGCCATGTTTCCTTTCAGGAGAGACTATAAAAACAGTTAAAATTGTGACATACTGTATGCTATGCTTCTATCATTAGTTTAGCAGATTAGTTAAAAGAAACCTTTCCAGGTAAGCAGCATATTTGAGTCAGCCCTAGTTCACATTGAATGCGGCTTTGAAATCGTGCAACTTCATCTGAAAGCGCAAGATTTCAAAGCTTTGTGTCAGTGCAACTTTGAAGACATCTGTGTGGCTTCATACACAGATGTCTATGCAAGTTGCACACAAAATCACCAAGAGGTGTAACGGTACTACCTTTTCAAATATAATGCCGCACCGCAAGTGCAATTAATCACTCCGTTCTGCTAGCAATCCACAGGAGTGTGTGAAAGACTCCTTTGGAGAAAAGAGGCAGCGCACTAAAGTTCTGTAGACCAACCCTTGACATTGTATAGTTGGGCATACAGGGATGATCCAACTTCAGTCCAAAGAAGATTAAAACCATTTTATTTTGTAAAAATAAGCTGTTTGCTTTGAAACTCGTTATCCTATGTGAGAGAAGATTCCTGGCCCTCTACAGCATCCATTCTAATTGCTGAGACCATCCTTGACATCACTTCCTGTCCATGGCTTGGCGCTGACATCTCAGCCAGTCTCCCTTTTGTGCACAGGGTGGCCATAAAGTTGGTTGGATTCCAGCTTCTTCTACAACACTTACCTTGGATAAGTGCTTCCCTTTCTCCCTGGCACATTCACAGCTTCCTGCCATTCCCAGCCTCTTTATCACACCAGGAGCTGTAATTGTGCTGCGAAGGCTTTGTGGAACCAGGAACTTCCATGTATGCATTTTAGTGCTCGTTATTTATCCTCATGATTGCACTGAGGTGTGACTCTAACCTGATTTTACTAAATAAAACCATTTAATTCATCTCTTTGGACTGGAGTTGGATCATCCTTGTATGCACAACTCTGAAGAGTTTGTTTACAGGACTTTCATAAACTTTTTCTGGTTTGTGAGGTTGCCACCTGGTAGCTATTTCTGACTTATTGTGTAAAAGTTTTCATTGAAGAAAAATAAACTTTGTATTTCTTCACCAAAGAATACAATGTGCCTTAGACTTTGACAAAATTAGATAATGCTGCTGTCTTTGTCAAATTAATTGGTGTGAATGGCCGGTCACATGACTCTAAGCTGGTCATCAGGGCTATTGCGGGAGGGGTTGAGCGACCGTATGACCTCCCTGGCTAACATCAGAGGGAGATCTCGGCCCCTCATGCAGTAGACCTGGATTGGAGGTGTACAGTGGCCACGAGTCACATGACTGGCCTGAAGATTGCTCTGAAACTGTATTTACATGCCTCGTTTTAATAAGACTTGTACAGTGTGGTATGCCTAACACTAATAGAGGGTGTGGCAGTGAATAACCGCTTTGAGTTAACCACTTGCTTACTGGGCACTTAAATCCCCTGCCTGCCCTCCTGCCCAGACCAATTTTCAGCGCTGACACACTTTGAATGACAATTGCGCGGTCATACAACACTATACCCAAATGACATTTTTCCCCCCACAAATAGGGCTTTCTTTTGGTGGTATTTGATCACCTCTGCAATATTTTTTATTTTTTGTTAAAATTTTTAAAATACAGAATTTTTTCAAAAACAAACTATATTTTTTTATATTTTGCAAACGGGTAATTTTTCTCCTTCATTGATGTACGCTGATGAGGCTGCACTGTTGGTCACTGATGGGTGGCAGTAATGGACACTGATGGGCAGCATTGATAGGTGGCCCTGGCAGGGGGTACTGACTTCACAGAGGAGGCAGAATTGCCTCCTTCCTCTTCGGGACCGATGTCCCTTACACATAAGCCGGTGATCGGCTTTTTTCTCTCCTTGTGCTGTCAGCACGAGAAAAAAAAAAAATTACCAGCTTTTGTTTACATCACGTGATCAGCTGTCATTGACTGACAGCTGATCACGTGGTAAGGACTCGGGTGATCACGGCACGCGCATTTGGGGTCTGCGCTGTAGCTGTCATTTCAACACATTTTCAATGCAGAAGAGACATACCTATGGGGGAGAATCATAGAAAGTGCAGCACCAAAAGTGTTTGGTGCTTGTGCCCATTCATGTTCCTGCTACAGGTTGGAACTAGAAAGAAAATGGGCAAAAGATATCAAAGAAGGGTGCTCATACACACTGCTTTGATGGAGTAAGAGGCATTGTTCTGCTTTACAAAATGTAATCTCTTGCTGTGTAATAATTCTTAGGCCAATTTACACGCAGTATACACGTTAGTTATCCAGTCGTATGGATAGAACACATACGCAAGACTTGGCTTTTGACCGATTTCAATAATTTAAGTAAATGTTCACACAATTTGTGTCTAAATTCTCATTTTATTTGGTAAAGCAGACTCTATGTATGAACAAGATGATTTTCAGTTCTTGGTTCTGTATTTACCTGTGCAACCTGAGTTACTCCCATAATTTGGTATGGAAAACTTTGGATTGATTTTCTGAAGGCCTCATCCTGAAACAAAATTATAGAACACAACTGGCAACTGTCTTTTGAAGGCTACAGCAATGTTTAAAATTACAATACGTTCTTTTGTCTAGTGCTCTCTTCATACCTTGTCTCCCAAGTAACACTGGAGCTTCTGAAAGCAGCTTTCACAACTTTCTTGGGCTTTCTCCTTGCATTCCCCTTTGAATTGAACTCGAAACATGCGTGACTCGTCCTATATGTAACCAAAACATACAGACTCAAAGGAATAGCTTAATTTAAAGTGCATCATTTATGAGAGTCGTCACGCAAACATGCAGTTCCACAGAGTTTAGATTAAAAATGTAATCTTAATTTATATTAAGACACGAGAAAGCTAAATACAATAGATAACTTTACATACAATAGTTTTAACTTTAGCAAATGAGTATAGATTACATTTTTTTTTTTTTTACTGGATATTTTTCTTTCTCGTACATCACGGGACACAGAGCAGCATATTCATTACTATATGGGTTATATGGAGTACCTTCAGGTGTGGACACTGGCAATCTCAAACAAACAGGAAGTCCCTCCCTATATAACCCCCTCCCATAGAGGAAGTACCTCAGTTTTTTCGCCAGTGTCTTAGGTGTTGGTCACGGAATAGCTTTGCTCCACATCCTTGGGATTAAGGGCGGGCTAACCGGATCTGTCCAAGGAGCCTCAGTGCCAAAGTGGACAGTACCCGGGCCCCAAACCGTGGGGTTTTGCCTATAATGCTCCTCTTTGGAGGGCTGGACCCTGGGCCCAGGACTTGGAGCTCGTAAAGACCATAAGTTCCTGTTTGCCAGGGTGCTATATAGGTCCAGGACAGTGGGTACCTTCATAGGACCCCAGGGCCTGAAGGTCTACTACGCTATCCACGGAGATGGGAGAAGATTGGACCGTTTTGCAAAACGTCCTGCGGCATGGAGCAGGTAAGAGGGGAGCCTGCGGGACTTGGTTCGACAGCAGGCTCTCCAGGGGAGATCTTAAGGGGGGTAGCCTGAGTATGCTCTGCATTGGCACCATGGTCACTATGTCTGATGGACAGGATGCCCTGAAATGTTTCCCCCCATCACTTGATCCCCCTACCTACCTATCTATGTATGTTTGCTAGCTACCTGCTGCTCGCTGGTTGAAGATCTTTTTTATAAAAAAAAAAAAAACAGATCTGTCTCTAGGCTAAAGGGACTCCTTAGGGGCCTGTTTTAGCCTTACCTTGCCGGGATTCAAAATCTGCCGCCTGATGCGTCCTCCAACCTGCATTCCTGGGCTCCAGAGTGCGTCTCCTCCTGGGCTCTCCTCCCCCGACAGTCGCGCACGCGCGCATGCATATAGAAAATTTTCGCGCCGTTCGGGAGGGGGGGGGGGGGCAGGGAGCGTGACTGCAGTGTAGAGTGGGCGTGCCTTCAATTGCTGTTATACACAGCAGGCGCGTTCTTAGCTCAGTTCAGAGCTGAGCTGGAGAGAGAGGACGTGGAGCTGGCAGCACAGTGACTCCCGGTGGCGAGAAGGGGTACTACATGCTGGAGTCAGCTCCAATACTTTTTGTTAAGCCAAAATCCCCTTGGCAACAGGTTGAATGCTGGCAAACATGTTGGGGGTGGGGCTGTATGTGGTGAATAATATTATAAAAGAAAACATACTGAGCCCCACCGTTTTTGGGCATTAGTGATCCTATTGTCCCCTAAACCTTATTTTTTTGTACTCCTGGCTATAACAGTCTGTTGTTGTAAGCGGAGTCCTTCGGTTTTGTATTATGGCTTCCAAGGGTTCAGGATCAAAACACAAAAAAAAAAAAGGCAAAGACAAAGGGGTTCCTCCTCTGGTTCTGATGATATGCCAATACTTTCCCCACAGGTTATTCCTATAGGGGTCACCCTGGATAAGCCATTAAGGGGGTCTGGTGCTGAGGCTGGCCCAGGTCGGCCCAACCCTGTGTTATCACAGAGGAGATGCTAGCCGTCACCCGAGGGGGGCTAGAGAAAAAAGGTTAACAGCTATGATCGCTGGCTCTTTTTCTGGCAAGAAGCGGACTAGATCCCCATCGCCAAAAGGGACAGAACCTAGAGGATCTACCACTGAAGAATCGTTTTCAGCCTCCCAGACGGAGAGTCTGTGGGTCCAGTCTTTGACAGACATGGTCCGCTCGGCATTTAATTTGCCATTTCCAGAGCCTCAGGTTCCTGCGGTATCCTCTTTGGGTTCTTTTAAAAGCGCCTTTAAGCAAACGCAGCTTTTCCGGTCCATCCTCTGTTAGAGGAATTGGTTTTTCCAGGATTGGGACGACCGGACAGAATTTTTTTTTTTTCTGCCGCCTAAAGCTGACGAGAGGGTAGTCTTTATGCACGTCTGCCAGGAAATATTTGTGCTTGCAGGCACTCTTTCCCCTGACCAAGTGCTCTTTAAAAGGGGCCCGGATGGCTCAGTCGGTAGAGCATCGGACTTTTGGTCTGAAGGTCCAGGGTTCAGGTCCCGGTTCGGGCACTGCTTTTCAACTACCCGTGAGGTCCTTGAGGCCACATCTCCCGGAAAGCACCCGATCTCGTCTGATCTCGGAGGCTAAGCAGGGTCGGGCCTGGTTAGTGCCTGGATGGGAGACCACCTGGAAGGTTTCTGTTATTTACCCTATGGAAAAGACATTTTTATAAGAAAGGGGGCGCTCCCAACTGTGGACGCAGCCATCTCATGGGTGAATAAATCATTAACTGGCCTAAGGGGAAACATACAAATGTTTAAGGTCCCGGTCGATAAACGTTTAGAGACACCTTTTCCAGCATCCCTGGCTACAGCCAGCAGTGGCTGCAATTGGAGTTTTGTCAGGCGTTAAGGAACCAGACAAAACAGATGCTTAAGACATCCCTGCCCAATAGGCAGAGGAGTTATTGGATATTCCCAGAGCTCTGTGCTTTGCGGTAGAGGTTATAAAAAGACTCCATCCAGCAGGCGTCTCGTTGTCACTATTTTTAGTGCATATGAGAAGGCTCTTATGGTTGAAGAACTGGGCGGCCGAGCCCCATGTAAAAGACTGCTGGCAGGTTTGCCCTTCCATGGAAAGATCTGGATAAATACATTCAGACTGTTTCAAGTGGCAAAAGTACCCTTTTACCAGTCAAAAGAAGTTCCGGGGTCCTGCGTTTAAAAGGCAGCTCCCCCCGGCGCCAGGGCCCTCAAATTCCAGGCAGTACGGACCTCCTGCGCGATCAAACTTTTAACAATGGATCGCAAGGACAGGCCTCTGGGGATCGGTCCCCGACAGAGGGGGTCCGATCATCTGTGGCCGCAGGCTACAGATTAGAATTTCTAAAATTTCCTCCACAAGGAAGGACTCAATGCGGGCGGCATTGGATCACCTGCTTTACCAGGGCATAAGGGTAGAGGTACCAGCCCAAGAACAGGGGCTAGGTTTCTATTCCAATCTGTTTGTCATACCAAGGCTCATCGGCAATGTCAGACCAATTTTGGACCTAAAAGGTTTAAATGCTTACCTAAGGGTTCGCTCTTTCCGGATAGAATCCGTTTGGTCAGCAGCCGCCACACTCCAGAAGGATCTGGCTTCTATAGACATAAAGGATGGTTACCTTCATGTACCAGGTCTTTCAGCCACATCAAATATTTTTGTTTTTACGCTTCGCAGTGATACAGCGTCACTTCCAATTCGTGGCGCCCCCCTTCGGGCTGGCTACGGCCCCCGGGTATTCACGAAGGTCCTAGCTCCTATTCTAGTCAGTCTAAAGGATCCAAGGGATCTCGGTCCTAGCATACCTGGACGACCTCTTAATCATAAGATCACTCGCTTCCTTGGTGGAATGCGTAGTAGCCCTCATGGTTCAGTACCTCGAGAGGTTCGGCTGAATCCTAAACCGGGGAAAGATCAGCATTTCAACCTACAAAGCAGTTGGAATATCTCGGCACGAGATTAGACACAGAACAGAAGATGGATGTTCCTGCCCCTGGTAAAGGTCGAGGCTATCAAAAGATTGATTCAGTTGGTTCTAAGCAAAAAAGAACCAACTATTCGCCTATGTATGCGATGGCCATGTTCGAGGCAATACCACACGCTTCCACACTCGTGTCCTACAGGCAGCAATTCTAGCAGCTTGGTTCTGCCCAGTGGTCTGGAAGGCTGGAGAGCGGTCTTGAACAAGTTCACTCGCCAAGGAACTTGGGCAGAGGCGGAGAGGTAGCTGCCCATCAAGGTCTGGGAGTTCTGAGCGGCTCGGCTAGCCCTCCTGGCATAGACATCCAGATTACAGGGGTCCTCGGTGAGAAGTCATTCAGACAATGCCACAGCGGTGGCATATAGGTGAACCACCAAGGGGGAACCAAGAGTCAAGCCACTCAGAGTGAGAGGAGCTTGGTTTTTCGGTGGGCAGAGGTTTATGTACCCTGCATATCGGCGACATTCATTCCCGAGGTGGACAACCTGCAGGCGTACTTCCTAAGTCGCCAAACCCTGTCGCCGGGGGAGTGGTCTCTGCATCCACAAGTTTTTTCAGACAATCTGCCAGAAGTGGGGAGTGCCAGACGTGGAGGTCATGGCATCAGGATTCAACAAGAAGCTAGACAGGTTCATGTCTCGAACGAGGGACCCTATGGCCTGCGGAACCGATGTGTTAGTTTGCCCTTGGCATCAATCATAACTTCTATATGCATTTCCCCCACTGCAGTTACTACCCCGCCTGTGGTGCAGGATCATAGCACAGGCCGGTTATCCTGGTAGCCCCAGCTTGGTACCGGAGGGCATGGTACCCACTAGTCCTGAAATTGGCAGCGGGAGGCCCTTGGACTCTTCCTCTAGGGCCAGACCTACTCTCACAAGGCCCGATCCTCCACCCTGCATTACGGCGTCTAAATTTGACGGCCTGGCGGCTGAATCCCTGATTCTCAGGGGTGGAGGTCTGTCTAGGCAGGTAATCCCTACCCGCATTAAGGCTAGAAAGCCGGCCTCCAGGGTAATTTTGTTACAGGGTTTGGAGGGCCTACGTAGGCTGGTGTGAGGCTAAGAGATGGGTTTCCCGCAAGTATACCATTGATAGAGTATTAAGTTTTCTCCAGCTAGGAGTGGATAAAGGCCTGGCATTAAGCACGATCTAGGGACAGATTTCAGCCTTATCAGTGTGGTTTCAGAGGCCGCTGGCCAAGATCTTCGTACAGGGAGTCTTACGTGTTAATCCTCCAGTCAAATCACCACTTTGTCCATGGGACTTAAATCTTGTTCTGTCAACTCTACAGAAACAACCCCTTGAGCCGTTGGCTGAGGTACCTTTGGTTTTACTGACTGGAAAGTCGGTATTTCTGATCACCATAGTTTCGGCCAGGAGATTATCGGAATTGGCAGCCTTATCTTGTAAGGAACCATATCTCGTTTTACATAAGGATAGGGCGGGGTTCCGTCCTCATTCTTCCTTTCTACCAAAGGTTATATCCAGTTTCCACCTGAACCAGGATGTGGTACTTCCATCCTTCTTCCAAAACCCACCTCTAGAAAGGAGGGGTTGCTGCATACGTTGGATATTATCAGGGCCATAAAGGCCTATCTTAAAGCTACAGAGAAGGTTCGGAAAACAGATGTGGTGTTCGTTTTACCGGAAGGGCCCAAGATGGGTCAGGCAGCTGCTTGATCCACCATCGCAAGATGGATTAAACAATTAATCGTTCAGGCCTGCGGTTTGAAGAGGTTGCCTCCTCCTTTGTCGGTAAAGGCCCATTCTACCAGGGCCATGGGCACCTCCTGGGCAGCACATCATCAGATCTCTATGGCTCGAATATGCAAGGCAGCAACGTGGTCGTCAGTCCACATGTTTACAAAATTTTATCAATTGGACGTAAGAAGGAATGCGGATACAGCCTTTGGGCAGTCAGTACTACAGGCCGCGATTCAAGCTCCTCAGGATCTGAGAGGGCTCCCTTGTTTTGATTTGAGATTTACATTTCTTGTTTAAGTTGGATTTACTAGTATTTGAGTATACCTCTAAATTAAATCCTTCTTTGGAAGATGTCTCCCTCCCCTCATTAAAGCATTGCTTTCGGACATCCCATATAGTAATGAATATGCTGCTCTGTGTCCCGTGATGTACGAGAAAGAAAAAGAGATTTTTTAATACAGCTTACCTGTAAAATCTTTTTCTTGGAGTACATCACGGGACACAGAGCTCCCACCCCTCTTTTGGGGAACATTTTTGGGAGGCATACTGCTTGCTACAAAACTGAGGTACTTCCTCTATGGGAGGGGGTTATATAGGGAGGGACTTCCTGTTTGTTTGAGATTGCCAGTGTCCACACCTGAAGGTACTCCATATAACCCATATAGTAATGAATATGCTGCTCTGTGTCCCGTGATGTACTCCAAGAAAAAGATTTTACAGGTAAGCTGTATTAAAAAATCTCTTTATTTTCCATTCTCTGAAATGTCTTACCACACTTAAGGCATAAATTATGTAAATTGCTTAAGTCTCTGTTAATTTATAGTGGGTCATTCAGCAGTGTCTAAACATGGAAAAAAAAACAGTTCTGGGCAATAGTAGCATATAAAGAAGGATTTTTGTGGGATTTTTTAAGGTGCAAGAAATGCATAAATATAAAAATAATATATAAATTGGATTATTGTATATGAATACAAGAAATACATAAAAATATTATCTCGATATATATACGGTACAAACTGATAAGATCTCTACATATTTCGCCATTTCAATGGCTTCTGCAGGAAAACTTTAATATCAGACACTGGGTATATGATCACTATAATGAAAAATAACGATTTTTGTTGAAATATATACACAATTTCAATTTCCCACATTTTGACATAGAGAGGAATGCCCATTAATGGTCCATCTAATAATCAAAGATATATATCCTATAATTATATGGCATCTCCAAGTACCGTAGATAATAATGTGGCAAGAAGGAAGTATACAAATTACCTACCTCAATGGACTGACAAAAATCATAAACTGCTCCCATAAAAATCACCACCATCAAAAGAGGGGGGGGGAGCATTGAAATGGAACCTTTTCAAAGGGGCCCTAATTCATAAAGAAGCGCCCCTTGAAATCAAACAAATAGCCAAAGTCAAGCCAAAGACATCAAACAAGAACAAACTATCGATAGTTGTGGTTAGTCAAGCTACCTACCACAATGGGAATTCGTCTACAGAGCTCTCTCTCCCAAATTGGACCAGACAGCCATGAATGCTAAAAGCACTCCTTTATATCCCCCTCCGCCTTATTTGGTGCCAAAACCGGTGAGGACACACTAAAGTGTTGGTCTGTAAACGCCGTCGCACTGGAAGTGCCATTTGACGTCAAAGGACGCATCAGAAGTGACGTTGCGGCATCCAAATGTGCCGGAAGTGACGTTGGAAGGTAAACAAACTGAGCCAAACAGAAGTCTCTCAACCCATTCACACAAGACACCCAGTGATGGAAATATTCAAAGGTGGATGATCTTTGCAAGGCCATCCCTCCATATAACACCATCAGTGTATTAAAAGGGAAACAAATTGGAAAGATCCTAAAGTACCTTCAATCTCAATGTGGCTGAAAAAAGTAAGGAAAATAGGAATAATGGAGAAACTTTTGCCAATGCCGATAGATAAGAAAGAACAAATAAAAAGGATATGGGCACCATGGGAGTCATTTATACAATCTGAGGAAGGTAAAAAACCTATTAGGGGAGCAGGAATAAGAACGATGAGGAGGAGATGACAGGGGGGGAGGGAGAGGGGTGTTCTGTTTGTCCCTCTCTTTTTTTTTTTGTGTTCTTTGTGTGGTTTTTTTCCCCCCCCCCCTTTTTTTTTTTTTTTCCTTCTGTCTGCGCTGTTGGTGCACACGTGCGGAAAGGGGAAGATAGGGGTCTTGAGGAGGGGAAGGGGTGAGGGGAAATAGGGGAAAGAAATGGGGAGGGAGAAATGCCGGAGATGGAGAGGGAATTGGCGGAAGAAAGAGGGGAAGGAAAGAGATGTATATATGTGTATGTATGTATGTATATATATATGGTAAAAATAAGAAAACTGCGCTAAAATTAACAAAAGAAAAAAGGGAGGCATAACATAATAAAATGTGCTCACCCCAGGTGCAGCAATTTGCATGTAAACAATAAATACAAGAAAAGAACATAAGAAAAAATAAATCGCGCTACCTCAAATATGTCAACCTGTGATGGCCACTAGCCAATGAACGGTCACCCAAATAGGTGATAATTATATCAAAAAAAACATATAGTGATATAAATATGTAATAACCCTCTACTGATTTTAGATTTGAACTCTCAATTGATGTACAGTCCAAAGCAGGGGTGGCAAACACAAGGCCCACGGGCCGAATCCGGCCCGCCGGGCCTTGTCATGTGGCCTGCAGAGCCGTCCCCATCAGCAGGGGGATCTCTCTGTCTCTGTCAGTAATCAGCGAGGGGCCGAGCTGCGGACAGATAGGCCTGAGAGCCCGGAAGTCGGGAAAATAGTTAATGCCCAGCCACCTCCTCCTTGACCTCTCCCCCCTGACCCCGCCTCCCCCCAAGAGGCGAGAATCGGCGGGCGCGGCATCTCCAGAGCGGGGATTGCTCTAACTTCCTCTCCAGTGAAATGAGTCCCGGGGGGAAAAGGCTGACTGGGGACCCAGAGGACGGGCAGGCTGCCAGAGAGCTGCTGGAAGGATCAAAGGAGACACGCTGCAATGGAAGGTAGGGCTAGCAGTCTCTCTTGTCAGTGAATCCAAATCACCATTGCTGCAAAAAAAAACCGCAATTGTACAAATATATAAATAAATAAACTAGTTTTATATACTTATTAATAAAATGTTCATTCATAGTCATGTTTTTGGATGGTTTTTATTGATTGTTATATGGAATTAGTTTGTACTTATATATTTGCACAATTGTGTGTTATTGCAGCACTGGTGATTTGGATTCACTACCCAGTAGGGCCATCTTAGAATTATTGTATTTGTTGAATTGTTTTAATAACATTTCCTGTACTTTTTTTTTTTACACAATGAGGTTTCTTGCAGCACCGGTGATTGAGACTCACTACCCAGTAGGGTTATTTTATAATATTTCAGTTAATAGAAGCTACATATGTCATGTTCACACTATAATACTTGTTGCAGCACCGTGCACTTGGGATCAATACCCAGTAGGGTTTTTTTCTTTATCGTACATCACGGGACACAGAGCGGCAATCCATTACTATGTGGGTTATAGAGTCTACCTTCAGGTGTGGACACTGGTGTAATTAACTACACAGGAAGTTCCCTCCCTATATAACCCCTCCCATACTGGGAGCTCCTCAGTTTTTTCATCAGTGTCTAAGGTGTTGGTCACGAGTGAACATGTGCTCTTAGGAGCTCCACTGGAGGGATCCATGCTGGATGTAAAAAACCTCCATAAATCCGGATCCGTCCAAGGTGCTTCATAGCCAAAGTGGACGGTACCCGGGCCTCGGTACGAAGAACGAGGTTTAGCCTATAATGCCTCTGGGCTGGATCCTGGGTTCCAGAACTTTGTGCCTTCTAAGGACCAAATGTTTTTTCTGCTGCCAGGATGCTATATAGGTCCAGGGGAGTTGGTGTTCCTGCCATGGACCCCGGTCCCTGAAGGTCTAGGACAATACCCACGGTGAAGGGGGAAGATTGGGCCTCTTGCTTGGCAATACCCTGCAGCGTGGAGAAGGTAAGAGGAGGGCCTACGGGACTTGGTTCGACAGTAGGTCCTCCGTGGGGGACTTGGGTCTCGCCTATATTATGCTTCTATGCATGGGCAATGTAAACCACTATGTCTTCTGAGACAGGATGGCTCAGGGCACCCATATACCTCCCCTAGCCGGCATGCAGCCTGGCCCACCATGTCTGTTAGACAGGATGGCTGCAGTACCTATATATCTCCCCTTGAAGGGGCCGGTACATAAAAAAAATAAAATAAAAAAAATATGCCCTTAATCCTATACAAAGGACTGTCTTCCGTGAGTAGTTGCAAGTCTTATCTGTGTTTCCACTACTATGGGCAGTAGAAGACATGCCTGATGTTTTTGCTTACCATGCTTTCCAGAAAACGGAAGCTTAAGTGTTAGCTGATCTATTGTGTCCCACTTCCTCCGCTTCAGGCTCTACCATGTTGCACGTGCTCACCGGCTCAGTGCAGTCGCAGAGAAGGCTCTTCAAAGGGCCCGGACGTCAGAGCTCTGTAAAGCTAGGGGGACACAAACGTAAGCACCTTGTGTGAGTTGGATACAGATTCATCTAAGATGCCTACTCGCATCTAGCTGTGCAGATTAGCAGGCATTGTGTCAGACTAAATTCAGCTATTTGATGCACCTGGGTTAAGTGCCTCTGCTTTAGCTTAGGACTTGGTCTCCCCATTGAATAAGGTCAGGGGTAGGAATATAAAGAGGGATCGCCACCTGAACCTGGTGGACCCTTATTCTCCTCTGAAGAGACTCAAACAGCTCATAGATTGATCCATCAGACCTGTCAGGCAATGCAGCCTTCCCCCAACATTGCAATCACTCTGCATGTGTTTTGTGTTGTGTAAGAAAAAAAAAAAGGGGTGTCCCCCTTTTCCTGCTTTAATCCTGAAACAAAGGGATTAGAAAGCTTGGGGATAAAAGTTTCACTGTCAGAGGACAGGAGACAGGAGCTGCAGCCTAACAAGGAGAAGCTATCAAAAGCCCTACAGGTTCTGATTACACCTCTATCTTCTCCTTAGAGTGTAAAGAGAGGTTTTCCTATAGGTGGCTAGTAAGACCTCCATATAATCCTCAGCCTGGTGTCGGCTTCAGGCTAACCAAATGCATCGGAGGGATGCACAGTTGCGGGCACACATTGCTAATGTCTCTTAATTGAGGAAACACACATCTGCAGAGGATAATTTCCTCTTTACCAGTCCGCATGTTGCATAACATACATGAGTTTGGAATGCATGTGGGATAAAAACAAGTAACAGAGCAGATTCTATTGTGGATCGCATAAACATACATGTTTCTGTCTATATGGTGCTGCATGTTTCCACAAAAGAGGTCGCATAAAAGATGCTTGTAATGCTGAATCGCATAAAGACGTTTGTAGGCATAAAAATGCTGAATCACACATGATTACCTGATCACCCAAGTCCTTGTTTCCCCCAAGGATGTTTGGTTACACAGAAGAGGTTTGTTTCCACAGAAAGGCCTAAAATCGCATAAAGTTGCTTGGATGCAAAAAAGATGCTGGATCACACATGGTTAACTGATCATCAGCGTCCTGGATTACCCAAGGATGTTTGGTCACACAAATAGGCGTGTTTCCACAAAGGTACCTAAAGTCGCATAAAGATGCTTGTATGCATAAAAATGCTGAATCACACATGATTACCTGATCACCCAAGTCCTTGTTTCCCCCAAGGATGTTTGGTTACACAGAAGAGGTTTGTTTCCACAGAAAGGCCTAAAATCGCATAAAGTTGCTTGGATGCAAAAAAGATGCTGGATCACACATGGTTACCTGATCATCAGCGTCCTGGATTACCCAAGGATGTTTGGTCACACAAATAGGCTTGTTTCCACAAAAGTACCTAAAGTCGCATAAAAATGCTGAATCGCATAAAGGATGCTTGTATGCATAAAAAGGTTGAATCACACAGGATTACATGATCACCCAAGTCCTTGATTCCCCAAGGATATTTGGTCACGCAAAGAGGCTTGTTCCCACAGAAATGCCTAGAATCGCATAAAGAGGCCTGAAGGCATAAAAATGCTGAATCACACAGGATTACCCGATCACCCAAGTCCTGGATTACTCAAGGCCTAAAGGGATCGCTTAAAGATGCTTGAATGCAAAAAGAAGCTGGATCACACATGGTTGTTGGATCAACAGAGTCCTGGATTACCCAGGGATACTTGATCACATAGAGAGGCTTGTTTCACAGAAATGCCTAAAGTCGCATTAAGATGCTTGGGTGCATAAGGATGTTGGAACGCACAGGGGTGCTTGGTCACACAAGGGTTCTTGTCCGCACAGTAGTGCTTAAAATGCATAAGATGTTGATCGCATGGAAGATGCTGAATCGCATGCATGGTTACTTTAAAGTTGCACATGGTGGCTTAATTAAGCAATACAGAATGCCTTGTGTTTGCATAGAGATACGTGTCTGCATGGGTTCATGTTGCACATTGTTGCATAACACATTTATAGCACATGCTTGCTTGCTTGCAAGGATGCTCGTTCCAGAGCACACATGCTATATGCATGTTTGGCGTGAGACATATTTATATGATTTCATGCTTCCATGAACACACACTGCCGTGTACACACACCTCCATTGAGGCATATGGCTTTAACACTTGCCACATACACATATGGGGAGCCAGTTGCATATGTGTTTATTTACTTGGGACTGCAGAGGTTGTCTGCGTTGTGCAGGGGAACAGCACTATCTCCAGTTGGTGGTCTTGCCCTTTTGGGTTAGCCTCCGTGTCTGGGTTGTCAGGGTGCTAGGGCCCGCCTCTAGCAGGTCTGTAGGCCCAGGGTATAGCAGTAATGGCATACGGAAGCAGACTCCTGCTGATGGATCAGTCAGCAGCATGGCTGGACCTAAGGGTGTCCAGCATGGTCAGGTATCTGGATCTCCTGGGTTAGGATTCCAGTCTAAAGATACATTCTTCATTGACAAGAAGCTGGGTATGTTTTGCACCAGGAGAGTACTTTTGGCCTAAGACAAGACCATCGCTATAAGAAAGCTGATCTAGGTGGTTACGGCAAGGAACAGTTCCTTACTTTTGGCCTTCTGCTTAAGGCACTAGAGAAGATGCTGCTTCATTCAAGACAGTTCCCTATACTTTTATTCAGGACTGTTATTAACAGTATTGTGTTGGCCTAGAAGGAGTGGATCTTGACCTAGCATTATCCAAAGAACCGGTCCCAGAGATAGGCTGGAATTCCTCTTGGTGGTTCTTAACTAAAGGGTTTGCCAGGTCAGGAAGAGACCTTGGTCCAGGGGAAGTAGTCGAGCTCCAATGGAGCCTTATCTGTCAGCTAGAGCTACCGATGGAGCATCTGGCTTAGGGGCCTGAACGTTCAGGGGCTGGTTGGATCGTTCAGAGTTCAATCAGACTATACCATATTAAGTGATTTACTTAATTTACCTAGGAGGAGCTTGTGCCTTGCCTATTGACATTCGTCATTTCATGAAATGCAGAATTGGCAGGCGATTCGCTGTAGCCGTCAACAAGTGTCTCCAGGAGAAGGACCTCTACACCCCGACTGTTTTCCTGACCAAGGGCCACAGAAATAGTACCCTGTACATAAGATGTATTGGCGTCCAGGCTCAACAAGAAATTGAACAGCTTGAGGTCAAGGACAAGGGATCCACCCGCATGCGGGGCAGATGTGTTAGTAGTCTGGTGGGACCAGTGGTCACTGGTTATGTCTCTCCCCCCAGTGCCGCGGCGTTTGTGGCTTCCATGCAACATTAGAGGATGGCGGAAGCTGGCCTGATTACTCCGGCATAGCCCTGACGACCTTTTCTGTGCAGGGACAGTAGGGGTGGTAGTAGAGGACCCACGGTCCCTTACATCTTGTCCAGGCCTACTTCGAAGGGGGTATTACATCCTGTCGTGCAACAGGTGAATTAATGGTCTGGCTATTTTAGCCCACATTCTTCAGGATCAGGGTTTTTAGAATCAACGGCACTTCCTTGATTCATACAGGAAGGCTGGCCTCCAGGACCAGATATCCCAGGATCGGGAGAGCCCATGTTCCTGGTATGAAACAGATGGTGGCATCCTTGGAAGTTTGTCAAAGATAAAATTCCTGCCTTCCTGCATTTGGAAAGGAGACGGAGCCAGCCTTAAGTTACATCAAGGATCCGATCTCGGCCTTGCCTCCAAAGGTCGCTTGCTTCACACTCTTTGTTCCGAGCCATTATACAAGGGGTGACGCGCATAAGTCCACCAGTTTAGTCGCCCTTGTGCTTGGAGGATTGGCTCTAGTTTTGTCGGCTTACAGGGTCAGCTCTGTGGGCCGATGCACCATATTTCCCTTCAGCCTTTAACAAGGGAATTGGTGTTCTTGGTTGTGGTAGCCTCCAAGAGAGTTTCAGTATTGACAACCTCTTGGTATAAAACCATACTTATTCTTACTAGTAGGGTGATGTTAATCCTCACCCAGCCTTATTTACTAGAAGGATCTAGTGTTCATTTGAATCTAGATATTCTTACCTCCCCCTTTTTCAAAACCTTGTTTTCGGAAGGAAAGGTTATTGCTTTCTCTCAGTAGAGATGAGAGCAGTTAAATATCTATCTGAAGGTTCAGATATAGAAATCTGAAGTTTTTATTGTGCTGCCAGAAGACCCTAGATGTGGGCAGGCAGTGTTCAGTTCAGCTATTAAAATGGTTACACTCTCTCCTTTGGAGTAGAAGGGTCAAGGCCTATCTGAAGCGGCTGCTCGGATACGGAAAGCTGATGTTATTGCGCTACCAGGAGGCCCCAGGAAGGGGCAGGCAGCGTCTAAAATCAACTGTTTTCAAGATTGATTCATCAGGGTATTATTCAGGCTTGTGGTTCGGAGAGTGGGACTCCCCCTGTTTCTTGGGGGGGGGGTGCTCCGTACCAGGATAGTAAGCGCTTTATGCGCGATGCTTTACCGAGCCTTTATGACGCAGATTTTCAGGGCCGCAACTTGGCGTCTGTACTTGGGTTCACTGATTCTTGTCAGATGTACATAGGAGGGCAAAAGGATGCAGCTTTTTGGCGCAGTATGCATCTGGCAGCATTATAGATCCTCACATCTGATGGCGGCCTGCGTTGTTTGTGTCTCCCCCCCCTCAGTAAGCATTGCTTTCGGACATCCCACATAGTAATGGATTGCCGCTCTGTGTCCCGTGATGTACGATAAAGAAAATAGGATTTTTCATGACAGCTTACCTGTAAAATCCTTTTCTTGGAGTACATCACGGGACACAGAGCTCCCGCCCCTCTTGTTTGGGGATATTGGGACACTTATTGCTTTGCTACAAAAACTGAGGAACTCCCAGTATGGGAGGGGTTATATAGGGAGGGAACTTCCTGTGTAGTTAATTACACCAGTGTCCACACCTGAAGGTAGACTCTATAACCCACATAGTAATGGATTGCCGCTCTGTGTCCCGTGATGTACTCCAAGAAAGGGATTTTACAGGTAAGCTGTCATGAAAAATCCTATTTTTTTTTACCTTTTTGGTGGTGTATGCAGGGAAGAGGTGGGAGCACCAACAACAGATGGGACATAGGAATCTATATTTGATGTCACCACTTCAGGCTTTTCCAGTGATTGACAAGCACGCTCTCCTCTCCCCTGCAGCCACCGCTGGCTCACACAGGCCCAGACTGGAGCTAGCTGAAAATAGGTACGTCTGCGAGTCGGGGGGGAGCACATTACCCCGGGCGCTGACAACCCACGATACGCCACTGGTGTAAGCGCAGATACAACCGGCCCTTTGAGGGCAACGCAACTGCTGATGTGGCCCCCGATGAATTTGAGTTTGCCACCCCTGGTCCAAAGCATTAAGGCAGAAAAAAAAGTCAGTGAAAACAATATATAAAAAATAGACACCAGTGCTCCTGAGTTGTAACAGATTGATGAAAGTGACCAAAAACAAACAAGTGTGTCCTCCACCGAGCTTATAAATTGGTCTCTTACCGGAAAACCCATGATCCACAATGAGAGGGATCAGATACAGCATGTACAGAGTCTCAATCGCGTGGTGTCAGATCATCAATCCTGGTGAGAACTTGTGGCCAAAAACGTTGCAGCAGTTTGGATGCCCACCATGCAAAAACATCAAATGCTCCACATAGTGTATTAAACGTATAAAATTTATTTAAAAAAAAGGTAAAAATGCACTTACAATTATGCAATGTGATAAACGCCTTGGAACTTAGTGTGCCGGTCGGAACACAAAATATCTTCAGGCACTCGTCCACTGGGGGAACATATGGGAACTTGGGTGACAACAGCGCGTCGCTCGCCCTACGTCCGTTTCGAAATAACTTTCGTCTTCCAGGGGCACGAGCAGCACCTCTATATATAAGAGTACAAATGAAGTCAAGACCAGCATTGATCCAAGGCCGCCTCCCACCTTGCACACATGACATGAAGGAATGGGCTACAACATGGCCCCCATAACTGCAGGCAAACTATACAGCCGAATGTGGACACAACTAAAATACTCTTAATACCTAAAAACTCATTCTCACTAACACTAGCCGGATGGGTGTCTACTTACACTATTCACTGCCCAGCCAGTTGCCGAGATCAAAAAGGAAACATATCCATATATTGCTGGATTGTTACCTTATTTAAAACGATTGGGCTCCAACATGGCGCCCGCGCATGCGCAGTACAATTGTGTCTCCATGTTCAGGCCGATTGGGCTCCAACATGGCACCAGCGCATGCGCAGTACGAACGCGCGCGATGCAGACATATTGTGTCTCCATGTATGGGCCCATTTAGGCTCCAACATATAGATATGCTTTTTGTCCACTAGATGGAGTACTAACGGACAACATGTCCATAGTTTCATTAGATAATACTGGTTCACACTAAGTTTTCTACATTTGGCCTCATGAATACTCTAACTGCATATGAGTTGCGGGTGTGAGGTTCATAAAATAAATTAGTTTCCCCCTTTTTTTGCAATATTAAAGAAATAATTCATTTGATTAATGATGATGTATGTTTCAAATTGCTTTGGTATTGATACTGATGGTCGCGCTGCTGACTGCGACTTCGGTTGGACCAACCCTTGGGGTGTATAGAAGGGCACAGTGAAATGACAAAAAAACTCGCGCCACCAGGTCATGAAAGAAAAAAAAGGCTCCTATAGTGCAGGTCAAAAAATGTTAAATAGGAGGAAGGTTTTATTGAATAAAAATCAACATTACATTAAAAGTGATCACATAAATATTAAACAATATGGGGAATGGAGTACCAAGCAACTAAAAAAAATGAGTTCAGACACCAAAGATTTCCATGTTTCAGACACTAAACGCGGTACCGGCGTTTAGTCGCGTTTTCATTTATAAGCGTGACCTATTTTTTTACATTAGAAATCTCAAAAATTATGGCAATTATGAAAAAACAATAAAATATATAAAAAAAAAAATGTTATTGCTTGCATTGCAGACAATCCACAACTTGTGGCAGGTGACGTGGCAAGTGGACAATCCAAAACTTAACAAATAAAAAAAATTAAGAAACAATTTAGGTAAAGAAATAATCCTTTATTGAAACTTGACTAGGATGACAATAACCTTTTTCCAAACTTTTAATAACATCAAGCTTATATGAGAATCCTGCCAGGGCACGCTACCAGCAGGTAACACAAAATAATTGGCAAAATTGTTTCAAATTGTCATAACTCTGCTGGTAGGGTGCAGGTCTGTATGTTAAATGTTCTGATCTGGGTTAGGTGGTGCAGGCTCTGTCGATATTCTTTCGTTGTCAATTACAAAATGATGTAGAACACAGCAGATGAGTACTACTTTAATTGCGTTTTCAACATCTAACTGCATTGTAGTTAGTACCCGCCATTTTGCTGAACATATTCCGAAAGCACATTCAACGACTCATCTTGCACGACTGAGTGCAATTAAAATGTTTTTCTTTCTGGCTATGTCCTTGGCCACTGTATGGTCTCATATTTTCTGCAAGGCCGAATGCCTCATCGGCCACGATGACCGCTGGTAGTATGGGCTCTGTAGTGTTGGGAAGAGGCCTCCAACCAGGCATTCCAAAGCAGTCTTCATGTATGCGACAGCCCATGGCTGAGAATCACCCTGACTGCCATATGCTCCAACATCCATACATATAAATTTTGATTTGGCGTCGGCCAATCCAAGCAATACTATAGAAAAATATTTCTTATAGTTAAAGTACATGGAGTCTGATTTCATGTTTCCCGTCCAACGCTCCGATACAGTTAGGAAAGTTTTTTTTGGCCCAAAATAAATGTATTACGTCTTGCCACATACGCTCAGTTGGAACTGGCATTACCCTGCTGTGTAGATCCTCCAAAAGGTATAGTGCTGGTTTCTCGTGCCACTTTGGCAACAGTGGCAACACCCATTAAAAAATAGTGATACAGAGATGCATACGATTGACCCGTTGCCAGAAACCTAAATAATAAAAAATATATTATATATACTGTGTTTTATGCCCGAAGTGCAAAATACATCAGGGCGATTTTATACACCTGATCTGGAGATGTCCAAAACTACACCGGTATTGGGAGGAGGTCTCCCAGTGCATAAGTAGACTTGCACAGACACACATCCCACTGGACCCCCTGGTATATATATTGGGGTCCATAGAGGCGGACACCTTCCCAAAAGGAATCTATACAATGTTAACTAGAGTATTATATCTAGCAAGAAAACTTATAGCACGATACTGGATGGCACCAGAGGTCCCCACGGGAAGGCAGTGGATTCTACTAGTGAATTCCTTACTTCTTAGAGAAAGACTAACATATAGTCGTAGGGGGGAAACTGGGAAATTTGATCAGATTTGGCAAACATGGCTGTGCGATGACAGACTTTCTCCGCCACAGTCGATAAGGGATAGACTACGGAGAGGTAAAATTAAATGTTCATGATAAATAAGGTGGTGTGGGTAGGGAAGGGAGGAAGGGAGGGTGGTAAATAGAAACACGCACACAAGAATGCACAAAAGGGATATAGACAAAAAAAGGGAGTAAGTCTGGGAACTAGAGTTTTACATATTTTATTGTCTATATAATATGCACTGTATTTTGTATTTGAATATCCGCACAAAGTGTATGATAAATGTAAACATTGAATAAAAAATAAATGATTTAAAAAAATATATACTGTGTTTTATAAAATATAAAAATATTTCTGAATCACAATTAAAAAAATGAATATATATATAAAAAGCAAAATAAAATATGAAATTGCATATACAGTTTAAAAAATAAAACTCCAAAAATGTTTTAATGAAATAATAATATTAAATTATTAAAAATATAAAAAAAAATGCAAATACAAATGTAATATATTAAAAAATAGGCAATTAACGTTTACATTTGCATAAAATAGACCAAATATTTATATTTAAAAAGGTATATTAGGTGGGGGTTAGGGCTAGGGCTATGGTTTGGGTTAAAGTTAGCAGTTTAAGGGTAGCGGTTAGGGTTTGCGGTTAGGTTTATGGTTTGGGTTAAAGTTAGCGCGTTAGGGTTATGGGCTAGAGCTAGCAGTTAGGGTTAGGGCTATGGTTTGGGTTAAAGTTGGCAGTTAGGGTTTGCAGTTAGGGCTTGTGGTTAGGGCTATGGTTTGGGTTAAAGTTAGGGTTGGGGGGTAGGGGTTATGGGTTAGGGCTAGGATTAGCGGTTGGCGATAGGGTTAGGGCTATGGTTTGGGTTAAAGTTAGCGGTTGGGGGTAGGGGTTAGGGTTAAAGTTGGCGGTTTTGGGTTAGTGGTTGGGGGTAGGGTTTAGGTTAGGGCTATGGTTTGGGATAAAGTTATCGGTTAGGGTTTGCGGTTTAGGGTTAGAGCTATGGTTTGGGTTAGCGGTTAGGTTTAGGGCTTAGGGTTAAGGCTATGGTTTGGGTTAAAGTTAGCGGTTTTGGGTTAGGGGTTAGGGCTATGGTTTGGGTTAAAGTTAGCGGTTAGGGCTTTGGATTAGGGCTATGGTTTGGGTTAAAGTTAGCGGTTGGGGGTAGGGGTTAAATTTGGCGATTTAGGGTTTGGGGGTAAGGGTTAGGGTTAAAGTTAGTGGTAAGGATTGGGGGGTAGTGTTTAGGGTTATGGGTTAGGGTTTGCGGTTATGTTTAGGGCTATGGTTTGGGTTAAAGTTAGCGGTTAGGGTTAGGGCTATGGTTTGGGTTAAAGTTAGTGGTTTTGAGTTAGCGGTTAGAGTTATGGCTAGGGTAGGGGTTAGGGTTAGGGTTTAGTGTTAGGGGGGTAGGGGTTAGGCTTAGCAGTTGGGGGGTTATGAGTTAGGGTTCACGGTTAGGGCTATGGTTTAGGTTGAAGTTAGCGGTTAGGGTTATGGCTAGGGTTGGGGGCTATGGTTTGGGTTAAAGTTAGGGTTGCGGGTTAGGGTTTTGGCTAGGGGTTAGGGTTAGCGGCAAGGGGGTTATGGGTTTGTGATTAGGGCTATGGTTTGGGTTAAAGTTAGCGGTTAGGGTTGGCA
Organism: Rana kukunoris; assembly: GCA_029574335.1. NCBI lineage: Eukaryota > Metazoa > Chordata > Amphibia > Anura > Ranidae > Rana > Rana kukunoris. The sequence continues at coordinate 100,361,987 of CM056051.1, forward strand.
GTTAGGGTTAGAGTTATGGGTTTGTGATTAGGGCTATGGTTTGGGTTAAAGTTAGCGGTTAGGGTTGGCAGTTAGGGTTAGAGTTATGGTATGGGTTAAAGTTGGCAGTTTTGGGTTAGCGATTAGGGTTATGGCTAGGGTTGGGGTTAGGGTTTGCGATTATGTCTAAGGTTTAGGGTTGGGGGGTAGGGGTTAGGGCTATGGTTTGGGTTATAATTAGCGGTTTTGGCTTAGCGGTTAGGGTTTTGGGTTAGTGTTAGGGGTGGGGGTTAGGGTTATGGCTAGGGTTGGGGGTTATGGTTTAGGGCTATGGTTTGGGTTAATGTTAACGGTTAGGGTTGGCAGTTATAGTTTGGGTTAAAGTTAGCAGTTTTGGGTTAGCGGCTAGGGTTATGTTAAAGTTAGCGGTTAGGGTTGGGGGTAGGGGTTATGGGTTAGGTTTATGGCTAGAGTTTGCGGTTAGGGCTTTGGTTTCGGTTAAAGATAGCGGTTTTGGGTTAACGGTTAGGGTTATGGCTAGGGTTGGAGGGTGGGGTTATGTTTAGGGTTGGGGATAGGGATTAGGGCTATGGTTTGGGTTAAATTTAGCAGTTTGGGGTTATTGTTTAGAGTTGGGGGGTAGGCAATAGGTTTAGGTATATTTTAAAAAGTAATAAAAAAAATACCATCTACAGCTGAAAAAAAATCAATAAATATATTAATACTTCAAAATTAAAACTATATTAAAAATTTGGCAAATAAATGTAATATATTATAAAAATGTAATAAACGTTTATATTTGCATAAAATGGACTATATATATATATATATATATATGTAATCAGGGCTCAAAATTTCAAGTCCTGAGCCACTAGCCAGGCCTTTCAAGTTACTCGCCTCCAGTTGCCCCGCCCAACCCCTCCCCCCCACCCCTAAGTCCGCCCCTAAACACGCCCTTGTAAATTATCTCTTGAAATTACACTGTTAAATGTTTTTAGCAGAAATAAGTTCCAAAAATAAATATTAACAACAAGGTTAACAATATTAACATAAAACATATCAGTACTCGCCAGTGCAGCCTCCCTGTGCCCATCAAATGCAGCTTTACGGAGCCCATGAATGCAGCCTCACAGTGCCCCATAAAAATGCAGCCTCACAGTGCCCCATCAAAGGCAGCCTCACAGTGCCCCATCAAAGGAAGCTTTACAGTGCCCCATCAAAGGCAGCCTCACAGTGCCTATGAATGCAGCTTCACTGTGCCCCATCAAATGCAGCTTCGCTGTGCCCCATCAGATGCAGCGTCCCTGCATGTTACACAGTCACCCCCCCGCCAAATTTGGACCCCATTAATGCTGCACAGTCACCTCTCCCCCCCTGGATGTTACACAGTCTCCTTCCCCCCCGGATGTTGCACAGTCGCCTCCCCCCCAGCATGTTACACAGTCACCTCCCCCCCCCAGCATGTTGCACAGTCACCTCCCCCCCCCAGCATGTTACACAGTCACCTCCCCCCAGCATGTTACACAGTCACCTTTCCCCTCCAGCATGTTACACAGTCACCTCCCCCCACCCATGCATGTTACACAGTTACCCCTCCAGCTTTGGACCCCCTGCATGCTGCACAGTCACCTCCCCTCCCCCCAGCTTTGGGGCCCCTGCATGCTTCACAGTCACCCCACCTCTCTGCCCCTTCCTACCTTACTTCCTACCTACACAGGGAGAGACACACCAGTGCTGAACAAAGGGCGGGAACTACTGAATGACTTTTCATATTAACAATGCTAATGATTGGTTGCTTTCGTAATCTAACGTCTTCTGAAGCGTCTTCTGTCCACTTCAGAAGACGTTAGATTACGAAACGTGCGTAAAGCGGACACACGCACACCTCCACGCACTTCCGGGCTGTCCAGCCAAGCTCTCAGTGGAACGCACGCCGTTCCTTTTCTGGTTCGACCGTAGATCGGAAACACACAGTGCAGTGGAGCATATCAGCCTACACGCTATAGGCGGATAAAACTTTTTTACTTTAACCTTTTTAATATTATTTTATGTCATGCTCGTTTTTTTATTGCTTGTTTTGCTGGCTGCAGGTATAACCAACCCTGTTTAGCCTTTTCTTTATCGTACATCACGGGACACAGAGCGCATAGCCATTACACTTGGGTTATATGGGTACCTTCAGGTGTGGACACTGGTGTAATCAATTTCACAGGAAGTTTCCTCCCTATATAACCCCCTCCCACTGGGAGTGCTTCAGTTTTTTCGCCAGTGTCTTAGGTGTTGGTCACGTCTAGCTGTCCCTCGGAGGTCTCGGGACCCAGGATAGCTAGCCGGATCCGTCCGAAGTGCTTCAAAGCCAAGGTGTACGGTACCCGGGCCCTGCTGGAGTGGGGTTGTGCCTATAATGCCTCTCCTTGGAGGGCTGGATTCTGGGCTCCAGTGCCTTAGTCTCTTCCAAGAACTAAACGCTACTGATGCCAGGATGCTATATAGGTCCAGGGGTGTGGGTTCATTAACACAGGATCCCGGTCCCTGAAGGTCCAAGACAATACCCACGGAGATGGGGGAAGGCTGGGCCTCTTGCATTTTGCAATACCCTGCGGCGTGGAGCAGGTAAGAGGGAACCTGCGGGACTTGGTTCGACAGTAGGTATCCCCCTGGGGGTTCTGGGTTGGCTAATGGTATGCTTGTGCATCAGCCACTATCTCCACTATGTCTTTTGAGGCAGGATGGGATATACTAATGTTTACCCAGATAACATGTAGATATATATATGCTTTTAAAGATATGTATTTTGCTACTCCCCCCAGACTTGCCTGTTAGCATGATACTGCAGCCCCACGTGTTATAGGGAGGAAATGCTGACAAAACTCCTGTTTCCTAGGAAGCCTATGGGGACAGCTTCCTCTATGTGTGCACTACAAAGATTAGTGACTTATCTGGTGTCTGTTGGGTTGCTAGCGCTGGTCCAGGCTTCTCCTCTGCTCTCTGCTTCCTCCATGTTGGTTTCAGCGTGGGGGGGCGGGGGCGCGCGCGCGCGCGCCGCCTTTTACAGCGTCAGCGTGCGTTGGGGGGGCGGGCCAGCAGCGTCAGGTCTCAAATAAAGCAAAAAAGCATTTCCTGGCTGGTCATTCCCTCCTGAGAGCAGTGGAGGCTGAGGACATAGAGCGCGCAGCTGAGCCAGTTCTGGCTAACAGTGACACCCAGTGGTGGTTTGTGGATCTTCAGGTCTGGACTTAGTCCACACTGACCAGAAAAAAACATTTTTTTTCTTAAAGGGACTCAGCCTTAGATCTGGCAGTATCTGAGTCGGTGCAACCTTGGGCTCCAGCTAACGGGCATTGGTGTGGCAATACTCACAGGACTTTCCTCGGTATTGCCGCCTTCTCAGGCGTATGAAAATTTAGAGAAAATTTTACCATAGCCTGTCCTTATTAATGGTTCACTTCTAGCTACAGCAGTTGGGTGTTGGCTGTAGGGGTGTCTCAAGGTTGTGCAATGGCTCCCAAGGGATCAGGACCAGCTAAGGCTGCAAAAGGTACCAAAAAAGTAAAGGGGTCTCCATCGGGGTCAGAGGATTTGGGCCAGGCTCCAGTGGTCCCACCCTCACCAGATAGACCACCGAACAGCATGTTGCAGGAGCCATTGAGGGTGCTAAGGGCAGAGGCGGCCCCCAATCAACCCATTCCCGTTTATGTTACGGAAGAAATGCTAGAATCCACCCTGGGTGGGCTAGAGAAAAGGTTAACTGCTTTAATTGCCCGCTTTTTGCCGGGTGGCAAACGGGCTAGATCCCCATCACCTAGAGCGGTGTGTTCGGATGCAGAGGTCCTCTCTTCGGAGGAATTGGACCCACAGGGGGATCAAGCGGACCTGAGTCCCGACGGGTCAGACATGGAAGATTCCACTATAGATATAATATTTTCGGCTTCTCAAGCAGAGAGTCTGTGGATCCAGTCTCTGACGGATATGGTTCGCACTGCTTTTAAACTTCCAGTGTCAGAACAATTAGCCCCCGCGGTATCCTCTTTAGGTTCCTTGAAGGCACCGTTGAGTGGTGCGTCTTTCCCGGTTCACCCCCTTCTGGAGAGCGTGATTTTTCAGGATTGGGCTCGACCTGATAGGATTTTTATCCCTCCTAAAAGGTTCACCATTCTCTATCCTATGGAAGAAGAATTTGCAAAGAAATGGGCACTCCCTACCGTGGACGCAGCCATTTCCTGCGTAAATAAATCCCTGACCTGTCCGGTGGAAAATGTCCAGATGTTTAACCTCCCTGGCGGTATTCCCGAGCGTGACTCGGGGTTAACATTCAGTGCCAGAAGCGGTAACCCCGAGTCACGCTCGGGGTGCATTTTTTTTTCCCCCAAAAATTCCTGGCGATCCGGCGGGGGTTTCCCGCTGGATCGCCTAGACTGTCCCGCTGGATCGCCGGTCAGATGAGTCAGGGGAAATGCAGAGTGAGCGCAGCGGTGGTTGGTGACATCCCGGCGATCCAGCGGGGTTTCCCGCTGTGATCGCCGGTGAGAGCCCCGGCAGAATGTATTGCAGAGTGAGCGCAGCGGTGTTCTTATCTAATCCCGGTGAGAGCCCCGCTGATGTCTTCTCTGATGTCTCCTCTCTCTTCCGTCTCTGTGAACCGCAGCGCCTCACAGTGGCGGAAGTGGCGGGAGATTCAAAAAAGTTACAATGTTACAATGTAAAAAAGTAAAACACACACATAAAGTTACATGATACAGTGTAATCTGACAGGATTTCACTGTATCACCTCAGATTATTCTACACTGCCCTGGCTGCCCTTTTTGCTGTTTTATCTAACCAAAAAAAATAAAATGGCATCAAAGCGTCACTTTAGCACCTCCAAAGCGGCTTTGGATCAGATAAGTGACAGCGACAGCGACACAGAGTTCCTCGCAGAATTGAGCGACAGCGATAGCGATTCGTGGCAAGATTCGTCATACGACTCCGACTCTGACCAGAGAAGTAGCGACAGCGACGAATCTCCACTTGAGCTCAGTGAGGTGCGCACTTGGTGCCCTATTGATTGCGGTATGGATGCAGTACCACCGCCAAGATTCCCGTTTAAGGATCGCCTGGGATGAAGGTAGAAGTTGATCCAATGATCCTTTGGCGTACCTAAAATTATTTCTGACAGATGACGTCATTGAAAAGATTGTCACGGAGACAAACCGCTACAAAGAGCAGCAATCCATCTCTGCACAGCAAGTTTTCCAGTCCAGAAAATGGGAACCTTGAGTAAGGAGGACATATGGAAATTTCGGGGCTAATACTTCTCCAAGGGGTGGTGGGTAAACCTGCAGAGATTTGGACTAAAAATAAATTGGCAACCCCATTTTTTGAAATGTCCGAGTACCGATTTTCCCTCATAATGAAGTCACACTTCACCAACAATGCTTTGAGAGCCACACATCCAGCAAACTGAAGAAAATCTGGGAAGTATTCCAAATGATTATAACAAATTTCCAGCAGGCCTATGTCCCAGACCGTGACATCAGCATTGATGAAAGTCTGATGGCTTACAAAGGACGCCTCAGCTGGATTCAATACATCGCATCCAAGAGAGCGCGGTTTGGAATAAAATCCTATATGCTCTGCGAGTCTACAACTGGCTATATATGGAATTCCATCATATACACCGGCAAAGGAACACAATTCAACCCCAGGTACAGCGACTATGGGATGGCAACGTCATCAGTCCTTTCATTGCTTGAACCATTGCTCATAGGGGTATTGTGTAACAACCGACAACTTTTACACGTCGCCTGACTGTACATTTCTATAAAAAACAAGACTGACGCATATGGAACCGCTAGAGCCAACCGACGTGACCTGCCATGTATGTTTTCCAAGAAAAAACTGAAAACAGGAGAAATGGTGGCCTGGCAGAAAGGAAAGATGATGGCAATGCGTTGGCGTGACAAAAAAGACGTGTGCCTAATGGTACAGTACATACCACCTCCACTGCCATGGTCCCACAAGAGGTGGGAAAGATGTCAAAAAGCCACAACTTGTGATCGATTACAACAACACCATGGGAGGAGTCGATAGAGCATCAGGCGATGACCTTCTATCCAGCTATGCGGAAGCAACAAAAAAAATACTATAAAAAAATATTCAGGCATCTCCTGGAACAATGTATGTGGAATGCCTATATACTGCACAAGGGAAGGAGTGACAAGCCTCTTGTTCACTCCGACTTCATCTGAAGGTGGTGGAGCAAATTTTTTTGAACTACCAAACGCCATCAGTGGCCGTGAACAGATCTGGACGCGCGCTGTTGACATTGTAAACCCAGAGAGGCTGACTGGTCGTCACTTTACGGATTACATCCCGCCAAGCGCAAAAAAGGACACCTACAAGAATGTGTGTAGTTTGCTGCTCAAAGCGGATGGGAATGGAAAAAAAGTCCGAAAGGCAAGAGGCCATGGTCTCGCAAGCCGAATTTTCTTCTGTTTGAAAATTGCATTATTTATTACATTACTGAATAAAATGATATTATTTATTAGATTATAACCATGATTTTATTTTTTCGAACGTTATTACATCTGAGAGGTCTACTAGAGTTCTTTGGTCAGGTTTAAGTAAGTATTTACTAAGAATTGCAGCCTACAATAAATAACACCAAATTTCCATACAAAAAAATGGTACCGCTTTTGGAACAAAATTCAGACAGAATCATCCGCTAGGGAGGTTAAAGATCCAGTCGACAAAAAATGGGACCCTACTGAAGGCTTCTTTTACCACAGTAGGTGCCGTGGTTCAGCCAGTGGTGGCAGCCATTGGCGTTTGTCAGGCTTTAAAGGATCCGACTAAACAGTATTAAGGGACATACCGGCTCAGCAGCTCGTGAATTGGCTGACCTCCCAGAGCTCTCTGCTTTGCATAGATCTATTAAGGACCGTTCACAGGCGTCCCGGTTATCTCTGCTGTTGTAATGCGTCCCTTTTGTGGTAAAAACTGGTCAGCAGAGGCATCCTGCAAAAGGCTTTTACAGGATTTCCCTTTCATGGTGGGAGACTATTCGGTGAGACCTAGATAAATATATCAGACCATATCAAGTGGTAAAAGTCTTTCTTGCCTGTCAAGAAAAGATTGCGGGGGCCCGCGTTTAAGCGACAGGCCTCGCAGGCTCGGCCCCTTTCAACTTCCCGTCAGTATCGAAGGCCTCCCGGGCGTTCAATTTAATAGCCGCCCACAAGGACAAGCCACGGCAGGCAAGAGGCCATGGTCTCACAAGCCGGTTAAACCAGTCCTCAGCGATTCATGAAGGGGCCCCCCACTCTCTTGGGTGGGGGGAAGGCTTCGGTTTTTCTCCGAGTGTGGAGGCCAGAATTCCCGACTCTTGGGTAATGTCCGTTGCCACGGGCTAAAGCTAGAGTTTCAGGAAGTCCCCCCTCCTCATTTTCAGGGGTCAAGTCTTCCAAGCGACCCATTAAAGAGGGCTCTTGTAAAAGCTTGGATCGTCTCTTGCTCCAAGGAGTAATTGTAGAAGTACCAACCCAGGAATGGGGTCTGGGATTCTACTCCAACCTTTTCATAATACCAAAGCCCAATGGCGACGTCAGGCCTATCTTAGACCTCAAACGCCTAAATCGCTTTCTAAACATTCAGACCTTTCGTATGGAGTCCATACGTTCGGTGGCAGCCAGCCTACATCAAGACGACTTTCTAGCATCTATAGACATAAAAGATGCGTATCTGCACGTGCCGATCTACCCGGCACATCACAGGTTTCTTCGTTTTATGATAGATCACCGCCATTACCAGTTCGTAGCCCTCCCTTTCGGGTTGGCAACAGCTCCGCGGGTATTCACAAAGGTGTTAGCCCCGGTGCTAGCCGTCCTAAGGACAGAAGGCATTTTGGTCTTGGCATACTTGGACGATCTTCTGGTTATCGACAGCTCAGCTTCCAGCCTCAATCAGGCAGTAGGTCGCACAGTTCAGCATCTAGAGGAATTCGGGTGGATTATAAACCTAGAAAAATCGATATTGAAACCCACAAAGCAGTTGGAATATCTAGGCCTTCGGCTAGATACAGACTGCCAGAGGATAATTTTACCTCAAGCAAAGATCAGATCAATAGCTCAAGCAGTTCAAGTGATCTTAGGCAAGAAGAGGCCGACTATTCGCCTATGTATGCGACTGCTGGGGAAGATGGTGGCCGCCTTCGAGGCAGTACCCTACGCCCAGATCCATACCAGATATCTTCAGGCAGCCATTCTCTCTGCTTGGAACAAGTCCATTCAGGCGTTAGATCGTCCGTTAGTGCTCTCCCCGAAGGTCCGGCGCAGCCTGTTTTGGTGGCTGGTCCCTCAAAATTTGTCAAAAGGGAAATCCTTTTGCCCCATAACGTGGAAGATAGTATCCACGGATGCCAGCCTGTCAGGTTGGGGGGCAGTTCTAGAAGGACAGACCCAGCAAGGGCAGTTGTCGGAGGCAGAAAAACTGCTTCCCATCAATATCCTGGAGATCAGAGCTGCTCGGCTGGCCCTGATCGCCTGGACTCTCCCCCTTCAGGGTCTGCCAGTAAGGATACAGTCCGACAACGCCATGGCGGTGGCATACATAAACCACCAGGGGGGCACGAAGAGCCCAGCAGCCCAAAGAGAAGTAAACCTGATTTTCTCATGGGCCGAAGCCCATGTACCCTGCATCTCGGCGGTGTTCATCCCAGGGATAGACAATTCTCAAGCAGATTTTTTGAGTCGTCAACAGTTGCTCCCGGGGGAGTGGTCTCTTCACCCCCAGGTATTCCAAGAGATTTGCCAAAGATTCGGAATCCCAGATGTGGACATTATGGCAACGAGATCCAACAAAAAGTTGGACAAATTCATATCCCGAGCCAGGGATCCCTCGGCCTACGGGACCGATGCGTTGGTTTGCCCTTGGCACCAGTTTTCTCTTCTGTATGCGTTCCCTCCACTGCAGATGATTCCCCGCCTTCTACGGAGGATCCGGGTGGAGTGCAGGTCTGTGATCCTGGTGGCCCCAGCCTGGCCCAGGAGGGCTTGGTACGCACTCATCGTGAAGATGTCAGTCGGGGCGCCGTGGCCGCTCCCCCTGCGCCCAGATCTGCTGTCTCAGGGCCCAATCTGCCACCCTGCTTCACAGCAGCTAAATTTGACGGCTTGGCGGCTGAATCCCTAATTCTTAAGGGCAGAGGCCTCTCAGATCAGGTCATATCTACGTTGATTCAGGCTAGGAAACCGGTCTCCAGAAATATTTATTACAGAGTCTGGAGAACCTATGTGGAGTGGTGCGAGTCTCAAAAATGGCATCCTCGAAAGTTTTTTATTGACAGGATCTTGCGATTCCTCCAGGTTGGCGTTGACAAAGGGTTGGCTCTTAGTACTCTAAAGGGGCAGGTGTCGGCTTTATCAATATGGTTTCAAAGACCCTTGGCCACCCATTCGCTTATGAAAACCTTCTTGCAGGGGGTCTTGCATGTGAATCCCCCTATTAGAGCTCCCCTCTGCCCCTGGAATTTAAATCTGGTCTTGTCAGCTTTACAAAGGCAGCCGTTTGAACCTCTGACAGAAATCCCTCTTGTGCTACTAACCCGAAAGTTGGTTTTCTTGGTGGCTATGGCTTCGGCCAGAAGGGTTTCCGAGCTGGCAGCCTTGTCATGCAGGGAGCCATACCTTATTCTGCATAAGGACAGAGTGGTTCTGCGGCCTCAACCTTCTTTTCTTCCTAAGGTCATATCCAGTTTTCACTTGAATCAGGACCTAGTCCTACCATCCTTCTTTCCTACTCCCCAGTCCAGAGAGGAAAGGCTGCTTCATACTTTGGACGTGGTTCGAGCCATGAGGGTCTATCTCAAGGCTACAGAGAAGATTCGGAAAACAGATGTGCTTTTTGTTCTTCCGGATGGCCCCAAGAAGGGTCAGCCGGCTGCCAAGTCTTCCTTGGCTAGGTGGATTAAGCAGCTGATTTTTCAGGCCTATGGTCTGAAGCGCGTTCCACCTCCCTTATCAGTTAAAGCCCATTCTACGAGGGCCATGAGTGCCTCCTGGGCGGCACACCATCAGATCTCTATGGCACAGGTTTGCAGGGCGGCAACCTGGTCTTCCGTACATACGTTTACTAAATTTTATAAGTTGGACGTTGCAAAGGGTACGGACGCAGCTTTTGGGCAGGCGGTCCTACGGGCAGCAGTATAGAATCCTCTGGTCCGGGTCACGCCCCTTTTGTTCTGTTGGTGGAGTTACTTTACTTCCTGATAATTTTTTATTTGGCTATTCTTGGCCTTACGGTCTCCCTCCCTTCATAGAGCATTGCTTTAGGACATCCCAAGTGTAATGGCTATGCGCTCTGTGTCCCGTGATGTACGATAAAGAAAAAAGGATTTTTAATAAACAGCTTACCTGTAAAATCCTTTTCTTGAAGTACATCACGGGACACAGAGCTCCCACCCCTCTTTTGGGGAACATTGTGTAACCTCGGAGAATTGCTTGCTACAAAAACTGAAGCACTCCCAGTGGGAGGGGGTTATATAGGGAGGAAACTTCCTGTGAAATTGATTACACCAGTGTCCACACCTGAAGGTACCCATATAACCCAAGTGTAATGGCTATGCGCTCTGTGTCCCGTGATGTACTTCAAGAAAAGGATTTTACAGGTAAGCTGTTTATTAAAAATCCTTTTTTTGTATGCCTGATTTGCACGCCACCTTCAGGCAGTGCTAATAAATTACAGCCTTTTTTATACATACTACGCTATGGTAGCCTGTTTTTCTTCTTGGAGGACCCTGGATTATTAAAGGAACACAGCCACCTAAACTAAGGATACATACTAAGAACGGAGGAACGAGAGAGTTGTATAACGGAGCAGCTGGAATCTTATTACGCATTCTACCCCAGCAGGGGTGAATATCTCTGGTGAGTGGGGACCCATAAGGGGGAGCACCGGATTCACCGCGATCAGCATCCACTGTATTCAATGTGATCACTTACCTTATTTAGGTGCACCTTGGACTATTTCTTATTTTATTATTTAGTGGAAATATATTTTTGTGTTTTGAACTCACTTCACAAGGATTAATGCACTTTTGGATTTTGATGATCCTCACTGGAAATATTTTGTTCACAAAGCCTCAACCAGGAGACCACTCAATATTTATAGTGGATACTGCTGGCTTCTTTCATATTATATATTGTGTTTCTCAGTAGTAGATTTAATTTTCACATATGTGGGTTGCATATCTGGCACGTGATATACAGAGTATATGCTAGACCTGCTTAACCTACCTTGATGTATTGGTGACACCCTCACCTGCACTAACTATTATATATTCCATTGTTTATTTGGTACAATTTTTTTTTTGACATACATATCCTAATTTTGGTATAGTCCTACATACACACACTTTTTTAGGACGGGGAAGGTTGCCCCTACGAGCCACACTCACCCACATATTGGGATATACTCATTGGCACTACCCAACAACCTATTAGTGACAGCGCCATTACCCCCATCCCTCTTCTTTTCTTATTCTATTATACTTCCCTTGGGGAGTATACATATAGGGGGGGGGGGGGGCTGCAGTCCACTACCTTACATCATATATACTTTTACTCCCCCTTCCACTTTCCTAAGCGCAGTTTACCTATTTTCAATATAAAAAAATTGCCCAAATAGTTATGAATTTAAAAAAATGTAATTAAAGCGGATCTCCACCCTAAAGTGAAGATCCGCTGATCGGAACCCTCCCCCCTCTGGTGTCACATTTGACACCTTTCAGGGGGTGCAGATACCTGTCTAAAGACAGGTATCTGCACCCACTTCCGGCCCGCAGTCTCGGGCAAAAGTCGGGTTTTTCCCATTGTGTGCTGGGAACTCTCGGCTCCCAGCACACAGCAGGCGCAGCACGACTCGCGCATGCACTGTAGGGAACCGGACAGTGAAGCCGCAGCGCTTCACTTCCTGGTTCCCTCACCGTGGATGGAGGGGGGAGCAGCAGAGAGACGAGCGATCGCTCGTCCTCTGCTGCGGACACCGCTGGACTCCAGGACAGGTAAGTGTCCTATTTTTAAAAGTCAGCAGCTGCAGTATTTGTAGCTGCTGGCTTTTAAAAAAAAAATTTAATGGGCCATCCGCTTTAACATTTACATTTGCATGAATTAAACAATGTTTTTGTTTTTAAATAAAGGAAAAAAAAATACATCTGTACATCTATAGATATATAAATATATGCACATACCTGATCGTCACCAACAGATGTTCTTCTGGTGACACACTCTCTCATGTTGGTGTCCATGCGTGTCAGTCTGGGTCTTACTTTTTCTAAGAGCAGATCAAATGTGACAATGGACATTGGCGTGAAGTTAAAAAAAAGAAATGGGGTAGGTACGCAGCTGTACATACATGTTTGGATATTTCACAACCGACATTCGATGTGCCATCAACGGATGGGTCCCATAACGACGAGCTCTGACTCTGGACCTTACGCATTTTTGGCGATGTTGCATACTCATCAAGAGCACCGCCGGGAGCATTTCCTGACATATGTTCAGTATGGGATCCATTGCCAAAAAAAACACAGAAATAGAGGCAAATTCAAGTATACAACTGCTCTCTCTGCTGCTGCTCACTCTGATCAAAACGGCTGAAATATTGTATTTATTGGAATATAACACTCACTTTTTTACCCTAAAAATAGAGGGTAAACTGTGCCTGAGGCCCCTTTCACAGTGGGGCGTTTTTCGAGCGTTATTACAGCGTTATTCGAGCAAAGCCTCATCTGCAATCCCAATGTGCTAGTAAAGCACCACTAAGGCCTAGATTCACAAAGCGATTACGCCTGTGTAAATGTTGTTAGACAGGAGTAATTTCGATTTACGAGCGTTTTTACGCTAGTCGAAATCCTCAAACCATGAAAAGACACCTGCGTGCTAAATTTCGACTTTATTACGTGTTAGTACGCCTTCAGATCTACGCTGCCTGAAAATTGCGGCCACTGGGCGGACTTCCTGTTGTTTTTCACCTTCATGGTATGCTAATGAGCTTTTGCCTGGAATCCACAAAATTTCGCTCTTCAAACGCAATCTCTTACGGCACCTTTAGTCATCTTTTTTTTCCGTTTCACTATACCAGCTTTTTGCTGGTCTAATATTAGACAGCCCATGTTAAGTATGGCCGTCGTTCCCGCGTCGAATTTCAACGTTTTTCGATTTCTTTTATTATTTTTAACGTAAGTCGTCCGGGAATAGGAATGTTCGTAAACGCCGCTACTCAAACAACGAATGACGTCACGACGTGATTTCGCGCAATGCACGGCGGGAAATTCCTGAACAGAGCATGCGCAGTTCGATCGTCGCGGGGACGCGCTTAATTTAAATGCTTCACGCCCCCTACTCACGTATTTCGATTGCGCGGCGGAAAAAAAATACGATACAATAGCGTACGCGCAAAAAAACTACCTGAATTCGGCGTAGAGTCTGGTGATAGACGGCAGCGTAGCGTATTTCGATTACGCAGCGGAAGATTACATCTATGTGAATCTGCCCCCAAGACTCTAAAGTTTAAAGCGCTATTTTTAACACTAAAATGCTTCAGTGTGTGTTATACACAGACGACGTCATTATATGACGAAACGTACGTCAGGCAAGGTAGACGTGCTGATGTGAGGCATTACGATCCATGAGGACTGGCGTTCGTTAGAGCCGGCCGGTTTATTCTATATGCTCCTAAGAATAGACATTCCTGTAAGTGTATTTCTTTTATTAAATTGTTATTTTTTACGGTACATCCAGGGCCGCCATCAGGGGGGTACAGGCAGTACACCTGTAAGGGGCCCGGGGGTCCCCAGGGGCCCGGATGTGAGCCCCCACTTTTTTTATTTATTTTTCATAAAAAAATATATTTTTTTTCGTTTATTTTTTATTAAAAGCCCATTTTCTTTCTTTTCTTTTTTTTTTTTAGAGGTCCGGAGGTCCCCAGAGGCCCGGAGGCCCCCAGGGCCCTGGATGGCAGCCCCCATTTTTTAAAATTATTTTTTTAATATATTTTTATTTTATTTTTTATTTCAGGGCCAATTTTTTTTTACGGGTCTGGAGTTCCCCAGGGGCCCGGGGATCCCCAGTGCCCAGATGGCAACACCCCTTTTTTTTTTTTATAAAAAAAAACATTTTTTATATATTTTTTAATTATATATATATATATATATATATATATATATATATATATATATATATATATATATATATATATATATATTATTATTATTATTATTATAGGGCCCAGAGGTCCCCAGGGCCCCCGGGTGACAACCCTCCTTTTTTTATTAAAATGTTTTACATTTTTTTAATATTATTTTTTTTTCTTCTTCTTTTTTTTATATATAGATATATTTTTATTAACCACTTGACCACTGGGCACTTAAACCCCCTTCCTAACCAGACCAATTTTCAGCTTTCGGTGCTCTCACAATTTGAATGACAATTACTCAGTCATACAACATTGTACCCATTTGAAATTTTTGTCCTTTTTTCACACAAATAGAGCTTTCTTTTGGTGGTATTTGATCACCTCTGGGTTTTTTATTTTTTGCGCTATAAAAGAAAAACGACTGAAAATTCTGTAAAAAAATAAATAAAAATCTTGGGCCAGATTCACAGAGCGATTACGCCGGCGTTACAGGAGATCCGCAACGTAAGTCTAAATTTGCACATGCGTTTCGATGCGCCGCATCCCCAAAACGAGATACGCAAGAAATCTACTTTTTTTTGTCCGGTGTAATTTCGATAGACAGGCGCATTGATTTGCTATTCAAATATGCTAATGAGGGAGTTACGGGGATCCACAAAAGAACGTTGTTGCAGTGCAGGCTACGCGCTGTGCGAAACAGCTGCTCGGCCTGTCTAAAATTAGACGATATAAAAGGTGGTATAAAATTAGACAATCCGTCTACATGTCAGAGAAAGCAACACTGTTAGTGAGGATCTGAGCAGTCACACGTGTTGCACAACAATCTGTATGCCAACATGCCAGGGACATCCTTGCTCATAGCTATACTACTGACTTTAGAAGAGCAAAGAATGAGGAGGGCAAGGGGGAGGATATACCGCACCCGCATAGACCTTTGGCATGAGTGATTCTGAGGTGTATCGCATCTTCAGATTCACCCCTCATGCCATCCTGGAATTAACCACAACCTTGCAGGAGGACATCACCAGCCCAACACACCGCTCACATGCAGTGCAGCCACTGGTCAAGGTCATGGCAACACTCATTTCCTTGCCAGTGGCTCTTTTCAAAGAACAAGTGGAGTGGTGGCTGGGATGTCACAATCCTCCATGAGCAGATGTGTGCACCAGGTTGTCCCTGCAATCCTCAGACGCATGGCCAACCAAATCATCAAACCAACCACTGAGGACCTGCGGCTGAAGGCAATGACAGATTTCTACAGAATTGCCAGATTCCCACGCACCGTGGGGGCCATTGATTGCACACATGTGGCACTCCAGCCCCCCCATGAGACAGAGCACATATACCGCAATCGGAAGCATTGGCATTCCATCAACGTACAGGTGATAGTCGATGCCCAAGGCCTCATATGGCACGTCCGTGCCAAACACCCCGGATCCAGCCATGACAGCTACATCTACAATCAGAGCCCCATCCGAATGGAATTCGAACAGAATGCGTATGGGGACAACTGGCTGGTTGGTGAGTGACATGGGTGGCAGGCATGACTGTCCCCCCCATGATGCACACATCACAAGGGGCACATGCATGACTAAAACCCTCCTGTCTTTTCCCTTACAGGTGACTTTGCATATGCACTGGGACCCCATCTCATGACTCCTATCCGGAACCCCCAAACACCAGGAGAGGAAAGATACAATGAAGCCCACGCCCAAACACGTGCAGTGGTGGAGCACACCTTTGGCCTCCTGAAGTCACGTTTCCGATGCCTGTATAAGTCTGGGGGGACCCTGTTGTATTCCCCAAACTTTGTGTGCCAGATCATCGGTGCATGTTGCATTCTGCACAACTTCGCAGTGAGAAAGGGCCTGCAGATTGACATACGTGATGACCTGACCCCTGAACCAGACAATCCCCCCCCTAACCGAGGTTACCCTGTCTTCTGAGGGAAGAGCAGCCAGGAGACAGCTCACATTAGGCATCTTTGCACGTTAAACACACACATTAATCATGGCACAATGAGAATGCATGCATGCACACCACTGTGGTCCCTAGCACAGACACATCACATCCTCATCTAATTGGATTAGCACAAGCCCACCATGCTGGACTTGTGAGCAGCAACGCCACGCCACGGCTCCCTGGTCCTGGGGAACCCTTCTCCACCAAAACTGAGGGTGACACCCCTTTTCCGGCAGGAATATCACCCCCACATTCCAAAAACATTCACAACACAAAAAAAAAAATTCCAGAAAAAAATAAAAATAATAAAAAAAAAAACCTGAAAAAAAAAAGGGGGAAAACAAATTAATGCCGCTGGCGTGAGGCACGCCTGGGGCGCCCACGGCCACGGCTCCTTAGGGGAGACTCATGGGGAGGGGGGGTAATCCGGGGAAGGAGGAGCAGCCCCTGGTCTCTGCCCACCTGGCGGCCTGCCCTCCAAGGCCACGAAAATTCTGGTCAGGCCAGCACTTAGTGTTGCCGTGTTGGCCTGGATAGCCTGGGTGAGGGCCCTCACATTCTGCCCAATGTCTGCTGTTGTAGTCTGCAGTACGTTTAGGCAGTTTGTAAGAGCCCGGGAGTGGCAGTCCAGGTCCCCAAGCGTATCCTTTATGGAGGACAGGCTCTCCTCCATCCGCACCAAAGTCTGGCTGACCTGTCCCAGATGGCGGGTCTGAAGGGCCTGGTCCCTTCTCAGATTGGCGGACAGAACCTTGGCCACCCCCCTGGTCTTCTGGGATGACTTCCTGCCTCCAGCTTAGGCTTGTGGCCGGGGAGAAGGGGAGCCTCTTGGGAGGGGAGCCCTGTTGGGGGAGGAGTGGGAGGGGCTAGCCTTTTTGGAGGGCTGGCTGCTGTCAGCCAGAGTGGAAGACTCCTCCAAAAACAACAATCCACTGGCTGACATGACATCCTCCTCCTCCTTCGAGGACTCCGGCCTTGTCGGGGGGTCCTCATCAGGCTGTTGTCCCGGGGATGGTGCGGTCAGGCCAGATGGCCCAGCACCCTCCTGCACATCTGTGGATGACACAAAACATTCACAGGTTGGAGGATCCACACACTTGCCACATATTCCCTTCCCCCCCCCCACATGCTACACACCTGATAGGGCAAAAAAACCTTACCTGGCATCACACCTTCATGACTGGAGTCATAGCCAGGCAGGCCCTCCACCTGTTGTCTATGAAAGGTCTGGGCCACCGCACGCTCCTCCGCTGTCAGCCTAACAGGGCATGGTGGGCCCCCTCCTGTGCCCCTGGCATGGGCTGCCATTTTGGCCAGCTTCTTTCGGACCAAACGCTGGAGGTCATTGATTTTCTTTTCAATCCCCGGGCGTGTCCGGGTTTCCCCCCCCCCCCCGCGCTGAATTCACCTGGTCAGTAATGTGCTGCAAAATCTCACGCCTCCTGGCCTAGGTGGTGTTGGCACTCTCCGGGCCGTGGAGGAAACCCCCATATTGGGTAATGGCCCGGGCAATTATTTTGTTTCTCCCCCAAAGTAAAATTCAACTTCCTCTTCCTCTCAGTCATACTCATACAAAAACTCTCTCCCAAACAATCAACAAAAATCACTCAAAAAAACAAGCAGGGCATAAGGGGCCTACCGGAAGCCAGTGATATTGTCCCCACCTTGCAAGGCATTTTCAAGGAGCTCCTAGGCCTCTCACCGAACGATACAGTGGAGATTGACAGAGCCCACAGGGCCCTCAGGCCGCTGTCACAAGACACAGAAAACCCTCGGAACATATGTAAGCTCCATAGGTACACTGTTAAGGACAGAATCATGCAGCTGATGCGTAAACGCCCTTATTTTGACTTTGACGGTGCCAGGCTTTTTTTCTATCAGGACTTGTCGCGCCGCACCCTGATGCAGCACAGGGCCCTGTCCCCCGTCCTGAAATCACTGCGTGCTGCAAAAATCAAGTATAGATGGGGCTTCCCGTTTAGTCTGCAGGCCAGCAGGGATGGCAAGTCCGCTATCCTATGCAACAAGGATGACCTTCCACGTTTCCTAACCCAGCTGCAGCTGGAACCGGTAGATTTCGCTGACTGGAGGATGACTTCTGCTATTCCGACAGTGTCGGCTCCCCAACCTTGGCAGCAGGTTCGGAGCTCCCGTGGCCGTAAACGTTCCTCGTCCACAATGGCTGGTCAGGGACCCCCAGCGGGGGACTGAAGATCTGAACAATGTCTTATTTTCACAGATGGAGACCCCAAGAGACCGCTGACTTTACCTTTTTTCTGTTCGCGGACCGACCCTGACTCTCCGAACACCACCCCCCCTGGACTGGCTGATGGAGAGGCCTAACTAGGGGCCTCTCTTTCTCCTTTGGTATCCTTCGGCACACAGTTGTTTGACCCCTTTTTTTTATTTTATTTTTGGTCCTAGTCCTACTCTTATTTTGTTTTTTCTGTTTTTTGACTCAGTGGGACTTCTACCTCACGGCTTTGACTTTGTTACAGTGCCTTGGGCATCCATTGCCACCGGGAAACCATCATTAGGATGCGAAGGGGGAGGGTCTGTGGGGTGGGAGTTGGGACTGGGATTCTTTCTGGCCCACGGGGTTCCTTAGGCTCTGGCGTGCCTAGTGTGGGCATGCTACGTTGGGTGCCCTCGGCATACCCGGGGACCCCTCAGGGTAGTGATGTGATGGAATATGTTGTTTTACTTTTTTTTTCGGCGTGTGGGGAGCGGAGACCTCCTGGCTCTCTGTGTCCGATCACGACTCCCACCTAGGACTACCCGTAATGGGTATATGCCCTGTTATGGGCACCTTGCCTCACCTTTGTGGCCCCGCTCTTTCTGGGGGGCTACCTGGGTCGGGCAAATGGTATAGGGCTTCACCTTCCTGTGCCTTTACGGCATTGGTGGACCTAAGAATGTTATTTTTTTGTATGTTTTATGTTATTAATGTTTTTTCTCTCCCCCTACCTCTTTCCTCTCTTTTCTTTTCCTTCCTCTCTTCTCCCACTAGGGAAGCGGGTCAGCCCCTGAGGAATCAGATTAGCGCATAGACGACCCTCCTCGTACTCCCATGGCATCGATTAACGTAGTATCTTACAATGTACATGGTATGTGCTCCCCTAATAAGCGGAACAGGCTCTGGTTAGAGGTGAAAAGGTTGGGAGTCCAGGTGCTCTTTCTACAGGAGACCCATTTCACAGACTCCTCCCTCCCAAAGCTTCCCACTCATTTGTTTTCGCAGTGGTACCTTAGCAACTCCCCAAAGCCCAAGTCTAGGGGGGTGGCCATCGCCATCCATAAACATTGCCAATTTCAACCCACAGACCACAAGGCAGACCCTCAGGGACGCTTTGTTTTTTTAAAGGGCATGCTCATGGGACAGAAGTTTACCTTTGCGACTCTGTACGCCCCCAACACGCAGCAATTTACATTTCTAGACCAGACTCCTGCCCAGCTTGCCGACTTTCGGGAAGGAAGACTAATCCTTGGGGGGGACTTTAACGTCAGCCCGGACCCTATGCTAGACACTTCGACGAACAGGACCACCCACTCTAATGCTTTTCTGCGACACTTTAGGAGGACACTTCAGGGCCACACTTTGGTGGACTGCTGGAGGGTCCTTCATGCTACGGAAAGGGATTATAGTTATTTCTCTAGTGATCACAAAGTCTATACAAGAATCGACATGCTTCTGACGGACCAGGACGCACTTGACCTTCTCTTGGGGGCAACCATTGACCAAATCACGATATCTGACCATGCCCCAGTGACTCTCACGCTCTCCCTGTCCCAGGCCCTCTCTAGGGTCAGGACTTGGAGGCTCAACGAAAACTTGCTGGACGACCTGGGGGTGGTAGCAGGGGTGCAGGAGAATTTGACGCACTATTTTCAGGAAAACACTGACGATGAGGTAGGCAAGGGCATCCTGTGGGAGGGTCACAAAGCAGTGGTACGTGGCACCTTCATTGCACTGGGTGCCAAACTGAGCAGAGAGAGACAGGCGGACTTCCAGCGTGTGTTGCGCGCGCTTAGGCAGGCTGAGCTCAGCCATAAGAAGACGTCGGGCCCAGATGACCTTAAGCGACTTAACGAACTTCGATTGCTTTTCTCGAAATTACTAGACCGTAAAATTAACCGTAAACTGAGATATATGGCCCATACTTACTATGAGCAAGGTAACAAATGTGGCCGGTTGTTGGCCCGTGCTCTTCGGAAGAAGAGGCTCTTAGCCCATGTGCACAAATTACTGTCCCCTGGGGGCGTGCAAGCACAGCATACTTCAAAGATCGTCTCGTTGTTTCGAGACTACTACGAGTCTCTGTATAACCTGGACTCTGCCTCCTCTCCTGCTGCAGTGACTCTCAAACAGGCTAAAATTGAAGAATACCTCTCGTCGATTGGGCTCCCTTCCCTCCCCTCAGATCAAGCGACGGACCTAGAGCGTCCCATTACCACGGACGAACTGTTAACCACTATTAGATCCCTGCCCTCAGGCAAAAGCCCGGGACCAGATGGGTTCACTAGGGCCTATTACCTGAAGTTATTTGACACGTTGAAGGTGCCTTTTTGTGCACTCCTTAACTCCCTGGCGGCGACCGGCGGTCTCCCACAGGAAACCTCGCTGGCACACATTACGGTACTCCCTAAAGAAGGCAAGGACCCCACCCAACCGCAGAGCTATAGGCCAATATCCCTCCTGAACACCGACCTAAAGATTTTCTCCAAAATACTGGCCAACCGAATGAAACATCTTATCCCCGACTTGGTACAGGCTGACCAGACTGGCTTTGTGGTGGGTAGGGAGGCCAGGGATAATTCCAATAGGGCTCTGCAGCTCATACATTGGGCACACGCACGCGGTCGGATGCCTCCTTAGCTGATATTGTCCACCGACGCGGAGAAGGCATTCGACCGCATGGATTGGGATTTTCTCCGCGCGATACTTGCGAGGACAGGTCTGGGCCCACACATGCTACGCTGGATCTCCACACTATATGTCTCACCAACGGCCCGGGTTAAGGTTAATGGGGGCCTCTCTGAGGTGTTCCCCATTCGGAACGGCACGAGGCAGGGGTGCCCGCTCTCGCCCCTCCTGTTTGCTCTGGTCTTGGAACCGCTGCTACAGAGGGTCAGGGCTAACCCGGACGTCAGGGGGGTGCAGGTGGGCTCCCTTGAACATAAACTATCTGCCTATGCGGATGACATACTGTTTCATGTCGTCGACCCCTTTTTCTCGTTGCCGAACCTGATGAGGGAACTGACCGCATACAGGGAGGTCTCCAATTTTAAAGTTAACCTCACGAAATCCGAAATACTGCCGATCACTGTCCCGCAGACTTTGATGTCTACCCTGAGGGATTCCTTTCCCTTTAAATGGGCCACCTCCTCTATAAAGTATCTCGGGATACAACTCACCAATCATAACGATTCCCTATACAAATCTAATTATATACCCCTCCTCGGCACTATCACTCAGGACCTCCAGACGTGGGACAGGGCTCTTTTTACGTGGGTGGGACGGACGAACATACTTAAAATGGTAGTACTGCCTCGGGTTTTATTCTTTCTGCAAATGGTGCCTATTCGCATGCCGAAACGTTTTTTCATAGACCTACACAGTCTTTTTACTAAATTTGTGTGGGGGGGCAAGAAACCCAGACTGGCGATGTCTATACTCATGCGGGCTAAGACCAGAGGGGGCATGGGCATACCGAACATCCCACAATATTACCAGGCAATTGCATTGCAACGGATCTTGAACTGGAAGTTCCACACGTCCCTTAAGCTCTGGGTCCCCCTTGAGAAAACTATGGCTGGGCGAGACCTGTCTTATGCGCCGTGGGTGCCAGCTGAGAAGAGGGGGCTTTCGGAATGTGTATCCCCATTGACGACTCACTCCTTGAGTTTGTGGGATAGGCTGAACACCAGAATGGGCCTGGCGCCCAGAACGTCTCCCTTGGCGCCGATATGTGGGTTCCCGTGGTTCGCACCTGGAGAGCAGAGGGCCTCCCTTGGCACATGGGTAGGCGACAGACTTTGTAGTTTGGCAAAATTTGCGGAGGGGGGTGCTTTGCTATCACTAGACGCCCTGCGGGAGAGGTTCGGCAGCTTCCCCTTCGATTTTTGGAGACACCGCCAGCTTGAGACCTTCATGACTAAAAGCCACAAGACAGCACAGATTAGGTCGACTCTGACAGAATTCGAGAGCTTGTGGGCCGCGGCGGAACCCTTGCCCCATGCGATCTCAGCATTATATGGGATGCTTGGGGATGCATCGCCTTCCCCCACTCCCCACTTTGTAAGGGAATGGGAAAGGGACTTACACTTAGAGTTTACCAGGGAACAGCTTCATCACTTATACCATTTAACGCACTCAAGCTCCGTAGACTCTAGAACCCAAGAAAACAATTATAAGCTCTTAACAAGATGGTATAGGGTGCCCACTACGCTAGCAAGAATTTTTCCTACAGCCTCTGAGGTGTGCTGGAGGGGATGTGGACAGAAAGGCACGTTCCTACACATCTGGTGGGAGTGCCCAGAGCTTAGGCCGTTCTGGGATATGGTCAGTAAACATATCTCTGAGGGCCTGGGGTTAGATATCCCGGCTCTACCTCAGCATTTTCTGCTCCAGGTTCCTACCATTCCACTGTCACGTTATAAGAAGAGTGCTCTCCCCCACCTCCTCAATGCAGCCAAACGTCTCATCCCGATTCTTTGGAAAAGCTTGCATACTCCTAGCGAACAGGACTGGTTGGGGAAGGTGGGGGAGATCATGGAGGCTGAGAGCTGGCTCGCGGAGTGTAGGGACACCCGGGAACGCTTCAGCACTGTCTGGAGGGATTGGAAGGCACACATCCACGATACTGCCCCATTATCGTCCAGTTTAGAGGAGGCTCTGCTTACTTTGGCGGATCCTTCCTCCGGGAGACTCGTCCAGGAGCACCGCCAACGACCTAACCAGGAGACCTCCGGGTTACTGTAATACCCCTTTTGTACCATCGTTCAGGGCTGATTCTTCCGCTGCCTTCCCTTCTTTCTCTTGTTCTCTCGCTTCTCCTCCTTATTCTACCTCTCTTGTTTCTCTTCTCTCTCTGTGATAGTCCTTTGTCTTTTCTTTTAAGTTAATTTAATTTAAGTTTTTATTTAATTTTTTATTTTATTTCATTTTTGCCTGTTAATGCAGACTATGGTTATTGCCAGGAAGGCATGTGGCACTCCGGTGCCCAGCCTCGCTTCGGGCGCTCAGGATGCTCTTGGAATGTTCCTCCCTTTGTTTGTTGTTTTTGTTTTCTTTCCCTGTTTTATTAATAAGCACGTTTATTGGACGTCCCATGGCGCCCTTAGCTTTTTTTTTGAAAAGCCTGTGGCGTGCAAAACACAACCCAAAAACTTCACCCAGTGCAGGAAAAAATGTGCACACACATAAAGAGTGAAACACAAAAAACTGCGACGGGTGCCATCGTCAATGGTCCTCCGAAGAGGACCCAGCTCTGATCCCCCGGGGCGTTAGGCTCCTGGCAGGGAAAAGAGTATAGGAGTCCAAGCAGCCGAAACCACTAGGACCCCACTAAGGCCCATGCAGCCGAAACCACATGGCCTAACATCCTCGGAGGGACTGCCGAAACAGAACCCTCCTCGGTGAGGCTCCCCCGAAGGGAGACCCTATGAGAGCAGGTGAACTAAGCCAGAAGGCCATGTCCACCTACTCCCAAGACTTTCAGTGTCAGGCCCGAGGACCAGCACCCTACTCGCCACACTAAAGTGCAAGCACCAACAGAAAAAGTGACAAACAAGACGAACAGGGGGTAAAATAAAAAAGAAAGTGGGGGAAAAGGAAGGTGGGAATGGTGAGTGGAAAGTGGCCACCGTGCAATACGATGGCCGGCCCTCCGGCCAGGAACAAAAATTCCTCTGGTCCTAGCCAAAAGGCTCGGCCCTAGAGGCAGGTGTCAAAAAGGTGTTTGTGGAGATCAGTGACCTAAGGTGCCACACGTTGAGTGCCCCTCAAACACTCAGTGCAATGTATGGCACCCCTGGACTGCCACTCCAGGGGCACTATCTCCACAGGCTTTTCAACGGACCCTGACCCCCGGTCCGGACCGGCAGCACCCTTCCCAGCCAGGAAGGTAGGAGAAGAGGTTGGGGAGAGCCAGCCGCAGCCGACTACTACCCACAACCCCCATCTCTCCCACCTAATTACATTCGGGAAGTACTACCCGCCTCTTCCCGAAAGGATTAGCAAAGATTCCCTCGCCGAACAACTGACTGGGGCAGACACCACCGGATCCAGGCCAAAGGCCAGGGTCCCGGACCCTTCCGCTTCGACCTCATGCCTCTCTGCCCCGATCAGAAGGCTTTCGCCTCTACACCAACAGGCTTAGCGTCCACCGACTGCCATCCCTTTCCCCCTCGCCCCCCTCGAGTACTGGGGACAGTCAGTTTAGCACCACCTATTGGCAACTGATAAGAACAGATACTACACTTGATCTTAGCCAAAAGGCCGAGAAGCTGTTCCAAGAAGAGTTTTACTGTTACCTTGGGAGCGTAAGTAGCTTTGACGGGGGTAGGGGTTCGGGATTATCCCGCTCCCCACTTGCTGAGTGAGACGCCTGCTCAACTGGACCGAATGTCCGGAGTGGGCGGATGACCTCTGTCCCTTTATCTTCCCAGAGTCTCATCCCAGATGCAATGCCCGACTGTGCTCGGATCCTGTAAAGTATTGTTGTTCCAATGTTAATGTATCTGGTATTTGTTTTGATTTTCTTTTAAAATAAAATACTAATTATTCAAAAAAAAAACAAGCAGGAAAAATCAAGCAACAAAACAAACAAACCAAAATCTATCAACCAAAAAGTCTCACAAGCAGTCACCAAAAAACACTTTCAAATATATTCTACAAAACACTAGATCAAACAGAATCAACAAATATCACAAAGACAAGTCACAACGCAACAAACAGAACAAAAGCACCTTGCTGTATAGGGAGGGATACAAAGGGATGTACTTTTGCAAAGGAAGTGAGTTTGTGTCTGTCTATTTATGCTGTCTGCGTAGTTCACAAAGTTGCCCGGGTCCACTTCCAATTTCACTGATTGCGCCGTTCCCGAGTTGTGAGCATGTGCACAGAGGTGCTGCCCATGGTCTGCTTCATGCGCGCATGTGCGAGCCGGCCGGCCCTTCATTTGCATGGGGTTACGGCTCATTTCAATGTAACACGCCCACGTCCTTCCCAATTTGAATTACTCCGCCTTACGCCTCTGAAATTACGTTGTACCGGCGCTAATTTCTGCGCAAATCAAACGAGAATACGGTCATTGCGCCGCTACATTCCAGCAGTCTAACGTAAAGGAGGTGCGCTACGCCAGTCAAAAAATGCGCCGATGTACGTGAATCTGGCCCCTTGTTTCTGTCATATTAGCAGGTTATTTCTCACACACAGCATATGCATACCACAAATTACACCCCAAAACACATTCTGCTATTCCTGCCGAGTATGGCGATACCCCATGTGTGAGACTTTTACACAGCGTGGCCACATACAAAGGCCCAACATGCAGGGTAAAAATCATCATTTATTTGCTAGAAAATTACATAGAACCCCAAAACATTATATATGCTTTTTTAGCAAAGACCCTAGAGAATACAATGTTTTCGTAGAAATTTTTTGAACGCGTGTTTTTAAAAAAAAACAGTTTTGTGCTAAAAAAAAAAAAAAAAACAGTAAAGTTAGCCCAATTTTTTTTCATAATGTGAAAGATAAAGTTACGCCGAGTAAATAGATACCCAACATGTCACCCTTCAAAATTGTGCACACTGATGGAATGGTGCCAAACTTCGCTACTTAAAAATCCCCATAGGTGACGCTTTAATTACTTTTATTTAGGGCTGTGCAAATTAACTTTTAATTAATCGATTAATCTTTAATTTTTTTGATCGATCAAAATCTTTTTGATCGATTAAAATTCCTTTGATTGGTACTCACCTCTTCGCTGGCTTCTGGGCCTTCAGGGAGTTCCGTCGGAGATCCAGTAATGTCACGGACACCGGTGGGGCTTGCCGTGTCCATCTGAAGGGCTCCTTTGCTGTGCCCTCATATCTGCATGCCGGCGGGACCTTACTATCTGCCACACACATGGGCTTTTACACTTCCCTCTATCAACCTGGGATTCTACAGCCATCCACTGGGAGTTGTAATAGTTGCCTTCATGGGACATCTACATGCCGACGGGCTGATGTTAACCCCTCGTCATCAGGATTTAGCAGTGGTATCGTTGTACACATTTTTATACCAGTATCATACTTAGCTACATGTTTTTTATGACTGCTTTTGCTACCGTTTGGTATTACTCGCACCATTTGTACAGTTTATGTAGCTACATCGATTTTATCTCCAGTGCAATATTTATTTGGTAACCTACTTGAAAACTATAAAAGTTTTAATGCTATTCCCATCGAGCGCGGCCTTTGTGTGTTTTTTGTATCCTGCTATCTATTTTTCCAGTGGTTGGAGCTGCACTGGGAGTCAGCCTGCAAGGAGATCCGCTAAAAGTAGTTGGATCTGTATGTGCGTTATAATTAATCGAAATTAGTCGATTAATCGATTAAAAAATAAAACGATTAATCAAACACAAAAATTTTGATCAGTAACAGCCCTACTTTTATTGGTTACATGTTTTTAGTTACGGAGGAGGTCTAGGGCCAAAATGATTGCTCTCGCTCTAACGTTCGCAGAGATACCTCACATGTGTAGCTTGAACACCGTTTTCATATGTGGGTGGGACTTATGTATGCGTTTACTTCTGCATGCGAGCACACGGGACAGGGGTGCTTTAAAAAAATGGGTATTGCAGAGTATTTGGGTATTGCAGAGTATTGGGGTATTGCAGAGTATCGCGCAGGGTATTGGGGTTTTGCAGAGTATTGCGCAGGGTATTGCAAAGTATTGGGGTATTGCAGAGTATCGCGCAGGGTATTGCAGAGTATTGCGCAGGGTATTGCAGAGTATTTGGGTATTGCAGAGAATTTGGGTATTGAAGAATATCGCTCAGGGTATTGGGGTATTGCAGAGTATCGCGCAGGGTATTGGGGTACTGCAGAGTATTGGGGTACTGCAGGGTATTGGGGTACTGCAGAGTATCGCGCAGGGTATTGGGGTATTGCAGAGTATCACGCAGGGTATTGCAGAGTATTGGGGTATTGCAGAGTATCGCGCAGGGTATTGGGGTACTGCAGAGTATTGGTGTACTGCAGAGTATCGCGCAGGGTATTGGGGTATTGCAGAGTATTGCGCAGGGTATTGCACAGTATTGGGGTACTGCAGAGTACTGGGGTACTGCAGAGTACTGGGGTATTGCAGAGTATTGGGGTATTGCAGGGTACTGGGGTATTGCAGAGTACTGGGGTATTGCAAAGCTGGGATGGATGGAGTGATGGCTGGATCTGTGACTGCATTTGTCACAGATCCAGCTACAGCGCAGCTGCTGACACCCCGCTCCCCCCTCTCCTCGCACACTGTACCGAACGGTACAGAGAGGAGAGGGAGGAGAGGGAGGAACCGGCGTCATTAAATGACGCCGGTTTGTTTACAAGTGATCGCGCGGTCATTTGACGGCGCAATCACGTGGTAAACGGCCGCTACCAGCGGCAATTTACCGTGATCCGTGATGCGCCGGTTCTTCTAGACCCGGCGAGCACGGACACTTCCGCGAGCGCGTCCCAGGGGACGCGCAAATGCGGTAGTGCAGGACGACGTCCCAGGGACGTCGTGTCAAAGTAACTCGACCGCGCTGTAGCAGCATTTTTGCTATAGCGCGGTCGGCAAGAGGTTAAAGGGCTCAGAGGTCCCCAGGACCCTATGTGTCAAACCCTCTTTTTTATATATATTTTTTATTTTTGTTTATATACTGTATATATATTTTTAACCACTTAAGGACCGCCTACTGCACATTTACGTTGGCAGAATGGCACGGCTGGGCACATCAAGGTATATATATACGTTGGTTTTAGTACCCAGCCGTGGGTCGCGGGCCCGCCCCCGCGACCCGGTCCGAAGCTCCAGGACCGGGACCGCGGGATTCGCGGACCCGATCGCCGCTGCAGTGCGGCGATCCGTCCCTGGAGCGGAAGAACGGGGAGAGCCGTGTGTACACACGGCTTCCCCGTGCTTCTCTGTGGCCGGAGCATCGATCGCGTCATCCCTGTAATAGGGGGACGCGATCGATGACGTCACACCTACAGCCACACCCCCCTACAGTTGTAAACACACACATTAGGGCACACATTTCCTACAGCGCCACCTGTGGTTAACTCCCAAACTGCAACTGTCATTTCCACAGTAAACAATGCAATTTAAATGCATTTTTTACTGTGAAAATGACAATTGTCCCAAAAATGTGTCAAAATTGTCCGAAGTGTCCGCCATATTGTCGCAGTCACGAAAAAAATCGCTGATCGCCGCTATTAGTAGTAAAAAAAAAATAATTAATAAAAATGCAATAAAACTACCCCTTATTTTGTAAACGCTATAAATTTTGCGAAAACCAACCGATAAACGCTTATTGCGATTTTTTTTACCAAAAATATGTAGAAGAATACGTATCGGCCTAAACTGAGGAAAAAAAATGTTTTTTTATATATTTTTGGGGGATATTTATTATAGCAAAAAGTAAAAAATATTGCATTTTTTTTAAATTGTCGCTCTATTTTTGTTTATAGCGCAAAAAATAAAAACCGCAGAGGTGATCAAATACCACCAAAAGAAAGCTCTATTTGTGGGAAAAAAAGGACGCAAATTTTGTTTGGGAGCCACGTCGCACGACCGCGCAATTGTCTGTTAAAGCGACGCAGTGCCGAATCGCAAAAACCCCTTGGGTCATTTGCCAGCGTATTGGTCCGGGTCTTAAGTGGTTAAAGGGCTAAGAGGTCCCCAGTGCCCTGGAAAGCAACCCCCTTGTTTTTTTTTTATATATATATATTTTTATTTCTTTTTTATTAAAGGGCCCAGAGGTTTATTTGTATTAAAGGGCCCAGAGGCCCCAGATGGAAAGCCCCCTTTTTTTGTAATTTCTTTTTATTAAAAAAAAAAAAAAAAAGATGATTAAAGGGCCCAGAGGTCCCTAGATGGCAACCACCCATGTATATATTTTTCTCTCTCTCTTTTTTTCTTTTTATTAAAGGGCCCAGGGTGGCTACCCCCCTTTCTATATATATATATTTGTATTTATTAATTTTGTATGTAAAGGGCCCCCCCGCTTCTCAATTCGTGGCAGCACCCCCCGCTTCTCAATTTCAGGCGGCAGCACACCCCCCCCCCGGTTCTCTGCTCCAGGGGGCCCATGCCTGAAGCTGTGTAAGGGGCCTCATAATTCCTGATGGCGGCCCTGGGTACATCACTATGTGAGTTTATTTTTCTGGGGGCTTATTCACATCCACGGAAACCGGGAGGACCTTGACCCTTGAGGTTTGGAGGCAGTTCCAGTTCAAAGGCCCTGGCTGGGGTTTCAGTCGCAAGCCCCCTATGCTTGCCTTCTGGTAAGCCTGCATTTTTTACGGTGCTTCCTGTTGGTGGTGGTCTCCCCTTCTTCCTGGTTTCACTGGTTGATTTCAAAGTTATCCAAGATTGTCTGGAATTATTTTTGGACTCTTATTTGTTTTAATTAACACCTGGGTCTTTGTTTATCAATATCACTTGTTATTAATATTATCACATAATTATCATTTATTTAGCGCATTTGTTTTCTCCAGTATTTTTGTGTGTATACCACTTTTTTAGTTGCAGCTCACTTGTGTTTTCTATTTTAGCGCGGTAATTTTTTTGTTCTTTGTTCTGTGTTATACACAGGGGGCTGTGGATTTTTTTTTCCTGAAACTTCCCTCTTAAATTTAGGGTGCGTGTTATACACCGATAAATACGGTAGTTAAAATAACATGTTTTCTAAGCTTGGGGAGGGTCTTTGGGAGGTTATCTTAATAAACGCTTCTAGACTAAAACGCCGCTAAACTCGGCAAAACAGGCTTTTTTTAAAGTCTGCACCAGCGTCCCGTGTACAGGGTCCCTAACTTGGCTAACCACAACCATTAATGGTTTGTTCTTGTTTGACTCAATGGAAATATGTCTTTGGCTTGACTTTGGCTATTTGATTTCAAGGGATGCCTCTTTATGAATTGGGGTGATTCCGTTTCAACGCCCCCCTCCCCCTTCTTTTGATGGTGCAGAAATATATGGGAGCCGTTTATGATTTTTGTCGGTCTATTGAGGTAGGTCGTTTTTATACTCAATCCTTGCCGCATTATTATCTACGGTACTTGGAGATGCCATATAATTATATGATATACCTGTATATATATATCTTTGATTATTAGATGTACCACTATGGTAATACCAGTTGATCCAATTTTATCCATCCATATTTTGGAGATCATCTATCTACTGATTACACAGGCCTGAACCGGAACCATTTTCTATGTGTATAAAAAGTTCTCTAAAAATCTTTATTTTTCATTATACAGATTGTATACGCAGTGCCTGATATTATAATTGTCTTGAAGAAGCCTGTAACATGTAGAGATCGATTCAGTTTGCTCTTAGGCGGCGTACACACGACCGAGAAACGCGTTGGGCGAAACACATCGAAAAAACGAGTCGAAGCCAAATTTTCCCATTGCCCAACGAGGAAATAGAGAACATGCTCTCTTTTTGGCTCGACGAGTTTCCCGACGGGTTTCTCGGCAAAAAGTGTACACACGACCGGTTTTCTCGGCAGAATACGTCTCCCATCGAGTTTCTTGCTGGATTCTGCCGAGAAAACCGGTCGTGTGTACGCCGCCTCACTGTTTATATATCAAGATTATTTTTGAATGTATTTCTTGTAATTTTTTATACATATATGTATTTCTTGCACCTTAAAAATCCCACAAAAATCCTTCTTTATATGCTACTATGTACCTAGGGATGTGGTTCTAATTTAACTATCAGTTGCCCAGCCAAAATCTTCTCTCAAGGTCTGTGCAATGTAAAGGGGTAAAAAAGTAGTTTTGACTTGATCTTGGAGTACAGTACAGGGCTTGTAGTCCTAGATCATGGGTTATATGTGGGCTACCTTCAGGTGATTGGAGACTAGCAAAAAACTTGC
Organism: Rana kukunoris; assembly: GCA_029574335.1. Classification (NCBI taxonomy): domain Eukaryota; kingdom Metazoa; phylum Chordata; class Amphibia; order Anura; family Ranidae; genus Rana; species Rana kukunoris. The sequence goes on from CM056051.1 coordinate 100,393,228, forward strand.
TACGGCTGCCTCTTAAAGCAGACCAACATAACCCCTGTACACTCTGTGAAACGGCAGGTGTTTTTTGTATAAGCAAGCAACAAAAAATGATCAAGGTAGAGAGGAGGGGGTCTGTGCCCTGTACTGTATTCCAGAATAAGGTATTTACAGGAGTGTCAAAATTCCTATTTTAATCATATGGTGCGTGACTTGTATTTATAGACCATGGGATGTACCCAAGTAATAAACTGAGTGGTGGGCAGCAATATAGCCAAACAGCCAACAGACCCACAAGGAAAAGGAATTTTGACTTGGCTGTAATTTTCATTTAATGGAGTACAGTATAGAACACAAACTTGAGTCTTCATAGACCCTGGGCCCTCCCCAAGCAATGAATATGAAAGGCAGTCAGCAACTAGGCAAACAGAACTGTAGCAACAAGGGCCTAGTGCCAGAATGCCTAGTAAACTCCCACCAACCTGGTAGAGGGAGGGTGCAAAAGCACTTTGTCCTTTTTTAAAGTGCAAGGTCTGGCAATGAGTACTTATTCATCTAGTAATAGTTGCCATGGAAGTGGGATGTAGGACAAATAGGGACGAAGTCTTCCTAAACTTCGAGGTAGACTGATGGCTTGGACTATGTCCAGGCAGCAAAAACAATTACCTTTTAGGGTGCTTTGGGGCAGAACACAAAGAAGACAAGACTGTCTTCATTGAGGTGAAAGATTGGTACTACTCTTAACCACTTCAGCCCAGACCATATTGCTGGTCAATGACCGGGCCACTTTTTGCGATTCGGCACTGCGTTGCTTTAACTGACAATTGTGCGGTCGTGCGACGTGGCTCCCAAAGAAAATTAGTGTCCTTTTTTCCCCACAAATAGAGCTTTCTTTTGGTGATATTTGATAACCTCTGCGGTTTTTATTTTTTGCGCTATAAACAAAAATAGAGCGACAATTTTGAAAAAAAAAATATATATTTTTTACTTTTTGCTGTAATAAATATCCCCTAAAATATATATAAAAAAACGTATTTTTTCCCTCAGTTTAGGCCGATCCGTATTCTTCTACATATTTTTCGTAAAAAAATATTGCAATAAGCGTTTATTAATTGGTTTGCGCAAAAGTTATAGCGTCTACAAAATAGGGAATAGTTCTATGGCATTTTTAATAGTTTTTTTTTTTTACTAGTAATGGCGGGGATCAGCGATTTTTATCGGTAATGCGACCTTATGGAGGACACTTCTGACACATTTTTAGGACCATTGGCATTTTTATAGCGATCAGTGCTATAAAAATGCATTGATTACGATAAAAATGCCACTGGCAGGGAAGGGGTTAACACTAGGGGGCAAGGAAGGGGTTAATTATGTTCCCTGTGTGTGTTCTAACTGAAGGGGGGGTGGGACTGACTTGAAGAAATGGCTGATCGCTGTTCATACATTGTATGAACAGACAATCAGGCGTTTCTCTCCCTGACAGAACCGGGAGCTGTGTGTTAACAAGCGATCGCCGGTGCCCAGTGGTGACCGGGCACGCGTGCGCCCCTAGTGGCTGAATCGTGAGATGACGTAGATCTACGTGATCTCGCGCAGGGGAGCCGACCTGCCTTCGAATAACTGTGGCGGCTGGTCGGCAAGTAGTTAAGAAGGAAATATGGTATGGGGCAATATTTAACTCCCTTTATGAAGAATAGGCCCTTAGAAGAGAGAACTGCCAACACTGAGACCTGTCTCACTAGATGTGAGAGCAACTAGGAGGGACACTTTGTGGATCTTTCTGTACTGCAGAAAATGGTGGCATAAATAAAGAGCCCCTTAATGTTTGCATGTAGAAAAATAATTATTAACCAAAACTAACCCTTGTATAAACAGACATACAAGGCCAGAGAGTGATTGGGGAAAGTCAATAAGGCCTAGAGCCTGGGTAAACAGACAAGGCACCAGTGACACTCTTCTATTGCGGATTCCACCTCCTGCCCATACCAATTTTCAGCTTTCAGTGCTCTCACACTTTGAATGAAAATTAGTCATGCAAAACTGTATTTTTTTTGTCCCTTTTTTCATACAAATAGAGCTTTCTTTTGGTGGTATTTAATCACTACTGTTTTTTTGCGGTTAAAATTAAAAGATAAATAATTGCATTTTTCTTTGTTTATGTTATAAAATTTTGAAAATTTGTAATTTTTCTTCATACAGTTTGCCCACAATTTATACTGATACATATCTTTGGTAAAAATACCCAAATAAGTGGATATTTTGTGTTTTTTGTGGTGCTAATCCTTGAAAATTGATCACTACTGATGACTTATCTCATTTGATGAGATCCTAACAAGCCAGGAAAGTACAAATGCCCCCCAAATGACATATTTTTGGAAAGTAGACATTCCAAGTTATTGAGGAATTGTCATTGTAATAAGTTATTTCTCACACATGGCCTAAGCGCCCAGAGGCGATTCAGTTCGCATGTGCTGCGCTATATAAGTTTTTCATTCATTCATTCATTATGCATACTTGCAACTACACCCCTAAACACATTCTGCTACTCCTGAGTATGGCGATACCATACCACATGTGTGCAGAGGCGTATCTAGTGAAAATGGCGCCTATGGCAAACACTGAAACTGCGCCCCTGTCAAAACATTTGAAACCCGTCTTTCAGATAATACTGTCAGTATATACAGGTATATAGGGAAAAAATTAGGTTAGTGATTGGGACTTGCCTCACTTGGTTTAAATCTGGGCCAGGAAGTTATATGCATGTAGTTTGCATGTTCTCTTGGTGTGGCCACACTCCAAAGCCATGTTGGTAGGTGATGGTCCCCTGTCTTTATAAAGTGTCAATCTACATGGGTGATCACCCCTGTAACGGTCACCACCGTTTACGACCTTCCATCCAGCCACGACAAGCTTATCTGACACACTCCGACAATACTGCATACACGATCCATATCAATTCCCATAATCAAGACGAGACTCAGCTCTGTACTTGCTTCCAAAGATATGAACGCCAAAGTCAAAAGTCTCGGGATCATTTTTGACACCCACATGACAATGGACGCACAAATAGGGTCAGTAGTCAGCGGATCTCACCATCTGCTGCGCCTACTACGCAGGCTTATTCCATTCATTCCCAAAGAAGACATGCCAGTCGTGGTGGGAACAATTGTGAACTCCAGACTGGACTATGCAAATGCCCTCTACCTCGGACTCCCAAAGTACCAAATCGCTCGTCTGCAAGTCGTACAAAATACGGCCGCCAGACTGGTGACTGGGAAAAAAACGTGGGAATCAATCTCACCGTCGCTGAGATCCCTTCACTGGTTGCCAGTAAAAGACAGAATTGCTTTTAAAGCTCTCTGTCTGACTCATAAATGCATCCATGGAAAAGCCCCGCAATATCTTTGCGATAAAATAGAACCCCACAATCCCAATCGCATTCTGCGATCCAGTGACCAAAATTTGGTCAAAGTCCCCAAAGCCAGATTCAAGTCCAAAGGAGAAAGAAGGTTTGCGGTCCAAGGTCCCAGACTTTGGAACGCTTTACCAACCAGCATTCGGTTGGAGGAAAACCACCTGACCTTCAGAAGACAGATTAAAACTCTGCTCTTTTGATGTCAAGAGAGACATATACAACAAGCGCCCAGAGGCGATTTGGTTCGCATGTGCCGCGCTATATAAGTTTTTTCATTCATTCATTCATTCAGTGTTTTCTTTACAGCTTTTTATGCAGTTACAAGCATGTGACAGTAATCAAAAGGACAATGCTATCTCCAGCCCCCTATTCACACGGGGGCTAATTATCTAGCAGACATTTCAAAATACAATTACACAATGCCTTGACCTCAATCCACCTAACTATGGCCAGTTACAAGGCAGACATGTCGGCACCGCTATCATCAATAGACTTAACTCAGAGAGAATGACATTCCTGTAGATAATGACATCAAAACCAAATACTATCACACAATGCTTTTCCCTTTTGAATAATACACAATCACAGATAATCTTCACACCCATATAAGGAACCTCAATCACATTCTAGACAGACGTACTGTCTGACACCTTTGTGTACCATAGACAATTTATTGTCTAGGAGTAGATGCAATTAACACCTTTTCAACAGAATATGTCTTTCAGGCGGCGTACACATGACCGAGGTTCTCGCTAGAAACCAGCGAGAACCTCGCTGGAAGCTGCATTCCAGCGAGAACCTCGGCCGTGTGTACGCTCTCGGCGAGCATCCCGTCGGGAATGCCGTCGAGCAAAAATAGAGAGCATGTTCTCTATTTGCTCGACGGCCCGCCTGGATGAATGGCTGGTTGCCATTCCCGACGGGCGGGTCGCCGAATCTGACGGCCGGCAGAGAACCTCGACGGGCGGAACGATGTGTTCTGCCCGTCGAGGTTCTCTGCCGTGTGTACGCGGCTTCACAGTGAATAGCCAACACCTCAAGACATTTCAATAGCCTTTATACAATGTCTTTCACAAGCCGGGTCACTTAGCGTTTTAAAAGCAGATGTCTAGTAGGAACACCTTAATATTCCAGTCCTGCAATATGAATTATTATTAATTTCCCATCTCATGTAATATATGATATAATGTCTTTGTCACCCTATGACCCTAGTGGACATAAGGTGACCCTAGACATAGGAGAATCTCAGTCTGTCACGGGACATTCCGTTACATCTCTCCCCTTTTGGTGGGAGACGGACACAGGTGGGAACCCCAAACGGGTTGACTCTGAAGTCCGTCAGTAGTTCCAGTCCTCCAATGCTGGTATCCATACTGTACCCCAAATAAATGGCTCCAAACAGAGCATTACTCACCCCGCCAACCTCTGCCTCTCTCAGAGAACACGCCTGCCGCTGGGGAGAAGGCAGGGTGGCTGGGCTCAGTCCATCATGCTGTTGGGGGTCTGGGCCAACTGCCCCACCTCTTCCTGGGGTATACCAGTGGAGACTGAAGTCATACTGCGGCCAGTACCTTGCATAGATGGAGGGCAGGACCTTTCCTTGGTGTTGCTGCTCCAGTCCCATCCACTGGTGCTAGGTGAAAACCCCCCGGTGCTTGCAAAGCAAAGCCGACATCCTCCTGTCCCAGTCCTGTACCATTTTCTGGGGTTGTGTCAGTGGAGACTGAAGTCCCATCCACTACCCCAGGAACCCCCTCTTCTGATAGTTGGGAGCAGAGGCCTGGGGCACTCTGCTCTGTTGCCAGCTCTTCCGCTGGGTTGCTGTGAGTGGAGACCACAGTCCCATCCACTACCACAGGGACCCCCTCTTCTGTTAGTGAGGAGCAGAGGCCTGGGGCACTCTGCTCTGTTGCCAGCTCTTCCGCTGGGTTGCTGTGAGTGGAGACCACAGTCCCATCCACTACCACAGGGTCTCCCTCTTCTGTTAGTGAGGAGCAGAGGCCCATGACACTCTGCTCTGTTGCCAGCTCTTCCGCTGGGTTGCTGTGAGTGGAGACCACAGTCCCATCCACTACCACAGGGCCCCCCTCTTCTGTTAGTTGGGAGCAGAGGCCTGGGGCACCCTGCTCTGTTGCCAGTGATTCAGCTGGGGGTAAAAGCTTTACCACCTCAGCTTGTTGTTGGAGAGAGGGGCCAACCGCCCCGGCTCTCTGGAACTCCACACCATCCGCTTTGGCTTTAGGGATGGCAATCTCCATATTTTCCACTGCTGATTCATCAGCCAGGAGTTCACAGTTGTCATATGCACTTTCCTCATAGTCCCAGGCAACAGGAGCCCTACCCTGCTGCTGGGCTGAGTCTAGCAGCTGTTTGTAGGCGACCTCCAGCTCCCATTCTTGAATGGCCAGAAATTCTAAATCTTCCTGTGACCAGTGGCCTCCCAAGATATTAAATTTTTCCTCTCTGTGCTCCATTATGTCCTCCAAGCGCCACTCCCGATCATCCCCAAAGTCGGGATCACTGGACATCCTCCAATACAATAATCCCAGGCCATCATAGTCATAGCCTTCTGTGGGGCTGTCATCTGCTGACCACGGGCACTCTTGGGATACATACCACCGGAGGGCTCTGTAGCTCTCGTCTAGCTGCATCTCTGCCCGAATCAGCCTGCTTAACTCCGCTATCCACTCCTGCTTAGGTTGTTCCCTCAACAACAGCATTCGTACGTCATACTGCGGCCAGTACCTTGCATAGATGGAGGGCAGGGCCTTTCCTTGGTGTTGCTGCTCCAGAGCTAGTGCTTCCTTCCAGAGTTGGCACCGAATCACATCCGACCATCCCAACAGGACTTCCTCTGATACTGGTCCTCTATGCTGTATCCGCATCTCTTGTAACCTTCTTTGGAATTCCTCTTCCATGGAGACTGGTGTCTGCACCTCTCCTCTCTCTTTAGTTGGTGCTGCAGCACTTCTTCGCTGTAGCAAGGTGGCATTCAGAGCTGCTATAACTCGGTCCCTGATCTCCGGTGGAGGGTTAGGACCATAATGTGTCAGTCTTATGTTAACAGCCCGATCAAAACATTCTTCCTCTGGTGTCCTGTCTGTTACGGCGGGCCTTTTAGCTCTATCCATTTCGACCAGTTCTGCGATAATGTCCCTTTTCTTACGGTTGCTGGTCGGTCCTGGCCCGGCTCTCCAGTAAGTCCTTGAGGGAAGAGAGCTTCATCCGTTCATACACCGTCTCCATTGTCATGTGTCCTTGTAGCCGTCCTTCTGAAGATGGAATAATCCCACTGCTATGCTACCAAATGTAACGGTCACCACCGTTTACGACCTTTCATCCAGCCACGACAAGCTTATCTGACACACTCCGACAATACTGCATACACGATCCATATCAATTCCCATAATCAAGACGAGACTCAGCTCTGTACTTGCTTCCAAAGATATGAACCCTTTAATGTTTTCTTTACAGCTTTTTATGCAGTTACAAGCATGTGACAGTAATCAAAAGGACAATGCCATCTCCACCCCCCTATTCACACTGGGGCTAATTATCTAGCAGACATTTCAAAATACAATTACACAATGCCTTGACCTCAATCCACCTAACTATGGCCAGTTACATGGCAGACATGTCGGCACCGCTATCATCAATAGACTTAACTCAGAGAGAATGACATTCCTGTAGATAATGACATCAAAACCAAATACTATCACACAATGATTTTCCCTTTTGAATAATACACAATCACAGATAATCTTCACACCCATATAAGGAACCTCAATCACATTCTAGACAGACGTACTGTCTGACACCTTTGTGTACCATAGACAATGTATTGTCTAGGAGTAGATGCAATTAACACCTTTTCAACAGAATATGTCTTTCACAGTGAATAGCCAACACCTCAAGACATTTCAAAAGCCTTTATACAATGTCTTTCACAAGCCGGGTCACTTAGCGTTTTAAAAGCAGATGTCTAGTAGGAACACCTTAATATTCCAGTCCTGCAATATGAATTATTATTAATTTCCCATCTCATGTAATATATGATATAATGTCTTTGTCACCCTATGACCCTAGTGGACATAAGGTGACCCTAGACATAGGAGAATCTCAGTCTGTCACGGGTCATTCCCATATCCAAAAAATGATCCAAGATGAGTGATGGCCCAAAATCCACCAAGAGCTGGACAGGACTGAATGGAAGTATACATAGATATGGGTAGGGTCCTCTGTGATTGTAGGGTCAGTGTAGAATGTGATCAGCCATGTACACAGGGTACAATAGATATTGGTAGGGGGATACCTGCTTCTCAATGCTCTCCTTGCCCCCGCTGCCCACTATTGGTGGGGGGGGGGTCCTCTCACAGCTGGCACCCTCCAGCATGTCCAGAGGGTCAGGTGCTCTGCTCTCCCTCAAAGTAGAAGAGGGCAACCCACTTTTAGTGCTAACTGTTGGTCTTGGCCTCCTTTTTGCTAAGTTGCCCCTTCTTGGTTCCCTCCTTGAAGGGCCAGGAGAGCCAGGTACAGAGCGTAACCCTCGTTATAGCGCACACCCTTCTAAGCCATAGGATACTTGCTTGAGTTTCGTGCAATGGTACAATCAGTGCCTGGCACCCCGCACCATCTAACCCCGCCAGTCACTCTGGGACAGCGCTGCACAAGTGGCCCCTGAATCTCCCGTTGCTGCGATGTCACTCAGTCTTCAGTGCAACAGTGGTATCGCTAGCTTTCATATTTAGAAATTTAGGGGGGCACATGGGGGGGACAGGAACAAAAGAATGGGGCCCAACTATAAAAAAAATTATATATATACACACACACACCTTTTGGCATGTTACAACCAAAAATGTATTTTATTGGGATTTTATGTGATAGTCCAACATAAAGTGTCAGGTTAGGTGATATACAGTAGTGCCTGGTTAGGGTGGTAGAATGTCAGGTTAGGGTGGCAGAGTGCCTGGTTAGGGGCTGGTAGTGCCAGAGTAATTACATGACAACATGACTAGATAACAGAATACTGGTCCTGTCACCTGAATTAAAAGCACACATCTATGACTGCTGCTGCAGAACCCCCCCCCCCCCCCTGAAGTAAACATAAAGAAAAAAACTCACATGGCTGCTGGCACACTGAGGACTAATTATGGGCTTCTTCCTCCTGGAAGTGGAGTCAAAATGTGGCGGGTGGGAGGAGCTGCAACTTGGGTAAAGTATTATTGGCTGACAAGATGAGATGCAAATATCCCCCCCTCCTCCCTGTGATGGTCGGGAGTCAGACACTGAAATATCATCATGCAGCTGAGCAGCTCTGTTGTCCATAGCTGAGCCCTTCTCCACACAGTATAGAGCGATTCTCTGTGTGTCTATCTCTCCAGCAGATGAGAGCTTACAGGAGGGAAGGGAGACACATAGAGAATCGCTCTATAATTGGCACGACTATTGTTGTAATTGGGGGGGGGGGGGTTCACAGCTGTGCATCAACTCTGTTCTCCTCAGAAGCTTCCTCCCGCAGCCCACCCATGTACACTGCACGGCCAGGCTGAGTGAGCGACCACCACCCACGCAGGGAGCACCATTAAGCATTCTAGGAGCATCAATTTATACTTCTAACTTGTTGATGACCTATTACACTTTTGAAGACCCTGGAGCGCCCGGACAATGGAAACGCCCACAAAATGACCCCATTTTGGAAAGAAAACACCCCAATGTATAATCTATGAGGCATAATGCGTCCTTTGAACATGTCTCTTTTTTTTCCCAGACGTTTTTTGAAATTACATTGTGCATTTATAAGATATTTCCAACACATAGCAAAAATGACACCCCAAAAAACATTCTGCTACTCCTCCTGAGTATGGTGATACCAGATGCTTGAGTCTTTTACACAGCCTAGCCACATACAGACACCCAACATGCAAGGAACACTGTCAGGGGCACATAGCATGCACATTCAAATAATTACACCCAAAAATACATTCTGCTGAGCAAAGGGTAAACAAAAGATTACCTGTGGTTTTAGTAGTGCAGTTGTCCACAGGAGGATAGCAGTGATTGAGGCAGCAGGCAGCAGGGGCGTCGCCAGGGTGGGGCCTGAGCGGGCCACGTCCCCCCCAATTGTACTGTGTGCCCCCCCATGTGCCCCCCCAAGTAATGTCGTCTGTTTGTACTGCATGCAGACTGAAACAATGGCCGCCGCAGCTGTCCGCGATCCGTCCGCGGCGCTGAATGACTGAATCATGACTGTTATTGTCATGTGACGTTGCGTGCGCCGCTATGTATTATGGGAGTTGTAGTCTGAGAGTCTCTGCAGTCGTGCGGGTGCGGCGTCGGCTACGTGCTCGAGTGACAAGCTCCCGGCACTCAGCCTGCTCCCGGGGGGTGGAGTCAGTTACTGTGAAAAGAGCAGCCAGCCAGGCCGCGTGCTAGACCAGACCTGAACTCCCATTTGCCCGCCGACTCCAGTCACAGTGCCTGTCTCTGCTGCCACAAGGTAGGTCACTTGTTTCATAAATAAAAACAGCACAAAACCGTAATTTTATTAATTTGGTTATTGGTGGTGCCGGACAATGAAGCTTTTATGTTAGCTCCCTCCATGTTACCTCCATGAGAGCTCATTTATTTATATATATATATATATATATATATATATATATATATATATATATATATATATATACTCTCATGGAGGTAACAGAAAAAAAAAATAATATTAGAAAAACGTGATGAAAGATTAAGTAATATTGACTAAATAGTAGTATCATTGACCCCCAATATCTATATACACATATATATATATATATACACAGATATTGGGGGTCAATGATATATATTTTAACCTCTAGAACACACATTGGTTTGGATTTTGCAAAAGAGAAAAAAAAACCTCTTATATACTATATATGAATATACAATCGTTTTACTATTTATTCAATAATACGTCATCTTTTCATCATGTTTTTCTAATATTCGTTTTTTTTTCTGTTACCTCCATGAGAGTATATATATATATATATATATATATATATATATATATATATATATATATATATATATATATATATATATATTGTGTGTGTGTATATATATATATATATATATATATATATATATATATATATATTATAATTTTTTATTTTATTTTTAGCTTTTGTAAATCGTGTTATTGGTATCCCAGTTTACTAGTGCAGTGAGTAAAAATCTGCAACATTAAAGAAATTAAGTTTGTGCATGAATATGAGGCCTATACATTTAATGGGAGATAGCGATGCCAGACATTGCATGTAATTTGCAGCACACTGCTGTTGACATTACATGCGATGTCTGTGTGGTGTCTTTTTTCTGTACGGACCACAATCGGATCACATGTGTGTTCACACATATGCAATCTGATTCAAGTCTGAACTGTCAGTTGGAAGTGCGATACGCAAGCTGAACTGGGGGTGTCGTTAACATATGACACTCCCTAGCAGTTCGCATATGGCAGTGTGTGAGTGTGTGTGTGTGTGTGTGTGTGTGTGTGTGTATGTATGTATGTATGTATGTATATACACACACACGTTTTATGGTTGCCCCCCTACTTTTGTCCTTGTCCCCCCATGTGCCCCCCCTAAATATGAAAGCTAGAGTCGCCACTGGCAGGCAGGGATTTGGTCAGCAACAGGGAACGCAATTGAACAGGCAGGAATACTGTCCATAGTCAGTGCAGGCAGGGATACTGTCTATAATACAGCCCAGGGTCAGTGCAGGCAGAGATATTGTCAGCAGTGCCAGAATATTGGTCATGGTAGCAGACAGGAACATGGTTCATAGAACAGGAAGCAGGCAGCAGTGTGGTCAGTTCATGCGACAGGCATGATGGCAGTAAGTCCTACAGGCAGCAGGCAGAAGTAGGGCCTCGTTTAGGAAAGAATGGGGACAGGGGTAGAGGCTTCTCCCACCCAAAGCCTCCAGTCTTCAGACCCTAATCTGGGAATGAGAAAACAACAAAACTGTTTGTGCCCATCAATTGTCGCCACTGTGCCATGCCACCAAATGCAGCCACTGTGCCATCTATTGTCGCCACTGTGCCATGCCAAACGCAGCCACTGTGCCATCAATTGTCGCCACTGTGCCATGCCATTGTCGCCACTGTGCCCATCAATTGTCGCCACTGTGCCATGCCAAGCGCAGCCACTGTGCCATGCCATTGTCGCCACTGTGCCCATCAATTGCTGACAGTTTGCTCCTAAAATGCTGCCAGAATGTCCCTCCCCATGCCCGGCACTTACCTTTCTTGGCCAGCCATCCTCGGATCCTCCTCCACCTACCCTCGATGTAGTCCCGCCCTCGATGTCGCTTCAGCCAATCAGGTTACCGGTAGCTAGATCCGTTGAACCTGATTGGCTGAGATGCGTGTCAGTGTTAACCAGGGAACGCACACGCCTGACGTGTCCCCTGGTTAACCATTGGAAGCCGATTACAGCCCTCAAGTGATAGACACTTCCACAGCCAACCAGCTGCCGTTATTCAGATGGCCAGCGCTTGCCAGGGGGCTGGCCATCTGAATAGTGGGCGGCAGCGGCGACAATACATAGATTTATGCAATGCATAAATCTATGTATTGTTTTCAGTGGCGGTGCAGGATCGAGAGGGGGCGGCGCTTCTGCGCCCTCTATGGACGCACTGCCACTGGTCCAGGTGGTAACAGCTAAAGTAATGTGGACATCCAAGAGAGAATATGTCTGACTGGGTGTTTATTCAGAAGAGGGGGAGATCCAGTTTTGCAGAGCAATGGTCTAGTATATAAATAGGGAGATTGGATTCTGAGGACCATGTTCCCTTAACCACTTCCTTACTGGGCACATATTCCCCTTCCTGACCAGGTGAAATTTCAGCTTGTGGCACTGCGTCACTTTAACTGACAATTGCGCGGTCGTGCAACGTGGCTCCCAAACAAAATTGACATCCTTGTTTCCCCACAAATAGAGCTTTCTTTTGGTGGTATTTGATCGCCTCTGTGGTTTTTATTTTTTGCGCTATAAACAAAAATAGAGCGTCAATTTAAAAAAAAAAAAAATATCGCAATAAGCATCTGGTTTGCGCAAAAGTTATTGCGCTTACAAAATAGGGGACAGAATTTTTTTTTTTTTTACTACTAATGGCGGCGATCAGCATTTTTTCGTGACTGCGACATTATGGCGGAGACATCGGACACTTTTGACACATTTTTGGCACCATTCACATTTATACAGCGATCAGTGCTATAAATATGCACTAATTACTGTATAAATGTGACTGGCATTGAAGGGGTTAACACTAGGGCAGAGGTGGCAAACACAAGGCCCGCGGGCCGAATGCGGCCCTCCAGGCCATTTCATGCGGCCCTCACACATCTCCAGTCTTCCTCCAAACCCTTACTTTATGCTTTCAAGCAATGCATCCAGCTTCTTCCCAGCAGCAGCATGAGGAAAAGGGATGCACTGTGATGTAAGGGAGAGTGGGGGACTCAACTTCTGATGGTGGGGTGGCTCTTTACATCTAATGTAAGGGGAGGGAATGCGCTGGACATCTAATCTTACAGATACAACCGGCCCTTTTGAGGGCAACCATAATGCTGATGCGGCCCACGATGAAATTGAGTTTGACACCCCTGCACTAGGGGGTGAGGAAGGGGTTAAATGTGTACCCTGAATTGTGTTCTAACTGTGTGTGGAGGGGGGTGACTGGGGGAGGTGACCGATTGTGTCCCTATGTACAAGGCACACAGATCGGTCTCCTCTCTCCCCTGACAGGACATGGATCTCTGTGTTTACACACAGAGATCCACGTCTTGTCCCTGTAGCCGCTGATCCCGAGTGCCTGGCGGAAATCACGGCCGCCAGACACGAGCATCGGCATCTCAGTGGCCTGGCGGAGCGCAGGCCGTAAAAACACGGCCAGTTAAAGAAGTAGAACCACCCTGCGGCCGTACAAAGTCGTACGGCCGTCGGGTAGTGGTTAAAGACTGGCATGTGTTATCTCTTTAGACCCCTTTCACACTGGGGCGTTTTTCAGGCGCTTTGGCGTAAAAAAAGCGACTGAAAGAATCCTCATCTGCAATCCCAATGTGAAAGCCTGAGAGCTTTCAGAGCCCTTTCACACTGCCAGCGCCCAAAAAATGCTGGCAAATTGCCACTAAGACCCCTTTCACACTGGGTGTTTTTCAGGAGCGGTGTATTCAGCCTCAGTGTGAAAGCACTTGGGCTTTCACATTGGGATTGCAGATGCAGCTTCTTTCAGGCACTTTACAGTGTGAAAGGGCCCTTACAGTGACATGAAAGGAAAGACTTCTGTAATATTAAGGCTGGGTTAGAGATCTACCAAGCTAGGGAATTCTGTACATGGCTGGATAGGAGCATGGTTAGTTCAAGAGAAGGAGCCTTCTTGTTTAATGCCAATAAGATGTTGCGTTGGAGAGGTCGCAAATGAAATTGGGCGAATGTAACAAACTTGAAGGAGGCAGGGGTGGACTGGGCTGTGGGGCAGGCGGGAGATTTCCCCCCCAGGCTGTCTGCCTTATCCTATAAAACGGGCGCAGCGATGTCTGTTACTTTAACTTTTTTTTTTTTGGCAGTGACGAATCTCCCCTCTGGCTAGAACTTCAGTGTGGATTAGATTTGAAATCTGGCAACCCCTCTTTTCCTTCCCAAAACACCCCTCCAGCACATATCCTACCCCTTACCCATCCCCTTGCACTGTTTCTTTTCTCATACAAAGCGTCCCCCCCCCAGCACATATCTGACCCCCCAAACACATGTGGGAACAGTGGCTGCATTTGATGTGGCACAGTGGCTGCATTTGATGGGGCACAGTGGCTGCATATGATGGGCACAGTGGCTGCATTTGATGGGGCACAGTGGCTGCATTTGATGGGTCACATTGGCTGCACATGATGGGGCACAGTGGCTGCACATGATGGGGCACAGTGGCTGCATATGATGGGGCACAGTGGCTGCATTTAATGGGGCACAGTGGCTGCATTTGATGGGGCACACTGGCTGCATATGATGGGGCAGAGTGGCTGCATATGATGGGGCACAGTGGCTGAATATGATGGGGCACAGTGGCTGCATATGATGGGCACAGTGGCTGCACTTGATGGGTCACAGTGGCTGCACATGATGGGGCACAGTGGCTGCATTTGATGGGGCACACTGGCTGCATATGATTGGGCACAGTAGCTGCATTTGATGTTTATTCTTTTCAGAATCAGTTTGTTTGCGCCCCCCCCAAACAAATGTGAGCACAGATCGTTACTGCCCCCAAGCACATATCTATCTCTCCCCACCCCCCTCCTAGCACTAGCCCTCTCCCCAGAACATATCTGACTCCTGCACTCCGTGCAGAACACTCGCAATTCAGCCACGTGCACTTGCTGCGGCGAGCTATGCGCCACATTACTACTCTCTTTCAGGCCACCAAAAGTGTTCCAGGTCTTTTACAAACTTATAGGGTATACCCCCCACACCACAAAAAAATGCTGCTGCTGCTAAAGTATTCGGGTTTGGTTTGAAGAAAAGGTAGAAACCCTAGTAGGCCTAGGGTTTCTAGAAGTACTAGAAGGCGGCCGCTGACTGGCTGGGCTGCGCTGCACTCTGGGATTTGTTGTCTGGCCGCACTGAAGTTCCTGGCAGTGGGAGCAAACTACAACTCCCACCTCCCAGGAGTCTCAGAGGCAGCCAGCCAGCGGTTGTGGGCTGGGACCGGGTGTTCTGTTATATTCTCCAACTCGTCAGATTCTCCAACAGAGTCTCCGGAGTGGCAGAGAAGACATGACTGGCATTCATCATCATTTGCGATACTGCACCGCATTGCTTTAATTGACAATTGATGTAAGATGTTGTACCCAAACATAATTGACGTCCTTTAATTCCCACAAATGGACATCTCTTTTGGTGGTATTTGGACACGGTTTTAATTTTTTGCGCTATAAACAAAAAAAAAGCGACATTTTGAAAAATAAACAATATTTTTAACTTTTTGCTATAATAAATATCCCCAAAAAATATATTTCTTCATCAGTCTAGGCCAATATGTATTGTTTTTACTTATTTTTGTTAAAAAAAAACAAAAAAACAAAAAACAAAACAATAATCATGTATTGATTGGTTTGCAAAAAGGTATAGGCCCAGATTCACGTACCTGGGCGCATCTTTATTCTGGCGTAGCGTATATTGTTTACACTACGCAGCCACAACATTGAGAGGCAAGCCTGGTATTCATGAAGAAAATACATGCAACGTTGCGGCGGCGTAGCGTATAGTTGTCGATGTAAGCCGACGTAAGTCAAATTAGGTGGAAGTGGGCGTGATTTATTATAATCAAGCGTGACCCCATGTAAATGAAGGGCCAAATGAACAGCGCATGCGCCGTCCCGTGGACGCTTCCCAGTATGCATGTGCCAAATCATGTCGGGACAAATGCCTAAGATACGTCGAATCACTGAATGTAACCTACGCACAGCCCTATTCATGTAGTACTATGTAAACGATGTACAATACGACGGCTTTTCCCTCGTCCATACCTTTGCATGACTTACCCCTGCTTTATGTGGGGTAAGTTTACGCTGGACGTACGACTTACGTAAACCGTGTATTAATAATTCACCGGGCGCAAGTACGTTCTTGAATTGGCGTATCTTAATAATTTGCATATTTAACATGGGTACGCCGAATGCGTCCAGCGTAACTATGTGCCCACGATACGCCTTCGTAGGCAAGTAACGTCGGGCGGCTGAAGCCTTGTTTTACGACGTATCTAGCTTTGTGAACCGGCGTAACAATACGACGGCGCACATTTGTACTTAAGACGACGTATCTCTAGATACGCTGGCGTAAAACTTTCGCGAATTCGGGCCATAGTGTCTACAAAATAGGGAATAGTTTTGACATTTATTTTTTATTTTTTTTAGTAATGGCAGTGATCAGTGATTTTTAGCAGGACTGTGACGGACAGATTGGAAACTTGACAGTTTTTTGAGACCATTGACATTTATACAGCGATCAGAGCTAAAAATACCCACTGATTTTTGTATAAATGTCACTGGTGGGGAAGAGGTTAACACTAGAGGGTGATCAAGGGGTTAAGTGTTCTATAGGGAGGAGTTTCTAACTGTGGGGGGGGGGGTTGAAGTGACTGGGAGTAGAGAGAGATCGATGTTCCTGATCACTAGGAACAGCAGATCTCTCTCTAACTCCCCTGTCAGAACAGGGATGTCTGTTTACATTGACAGATCCCCCTTCTGTCTCTCTCAGGAGCGATCGCGTGTCGCCGGTGGATATCGCAGCCACTAGCCACACACATCGGCTCCAGTGTTATGCCTTGTGCGCCAGGGAGCCAACCTGCTGGCGTATAACGATGGCGGCTGATCTCCAAGGTGTTAATGGGCCACTTGACTGGACTTGCCCCCCAGGCCTAAGGCTTCCAGCCCTCCCCTGGACTCTTAGAAAATCTCACAAAGGGACATCACTTTGATTTCCAATCTCTCACAGAAAGTCGTTTCTTCTCTGCAAGGAAGACTTTTGCTTGGAAAGTGTCCAGGATAAGACTCCAGTATTTCAGATGAAAACAACCATGGAAAGTGGATTTTTAGAAATCGATCACCCAACCTTAAAAAGAAGGTGAAGTCTTCTTCTTTAATTGTACCTACAGATAAGCCTATAGTATTGTAAATATCTCCTAAACTTGCACAGTTTAGGAGATATTTACCATATACTCTGCCACAGACATCATTGGCGCATGCACACTAAAGGAACAGCGGCCCCATGTGCATGCGCAGGAGTGATGTTATGGCTCTGGCCAATCACTGCGGTGTGCCGGCGCCACTGCAGGGCATCGTTCTAATGTAAGTATTTCATAATGAACTAGAAAATGCATTTCTTGCAGAAAATGCGTGGGAATGCTGAATTGCTAAACCCACACCAAAGTCATTCACCATAACCACTACACTATCTTTAGGACATACAAGCAGTGTTCCTTCAGTACTTATAAAACCTCTCTTTGATCATTAACCCCCCTGCCGGTAAACCCGAGCGCGACTCGGGTTGGATTTTTCATGTAAATAGCGATATCCACGAGTCGCGCTCGGGGTCAATATGCAGAGCCTGCAGCGCGCGCTGGCTTACCTTGGATCCAGGCGGGGTACTGTACTTACCTTGTCCCTGGATCCAGCGATGCATCCCCGCTGTGTGAGCGAGTGGCGTCCTCCATTCGACTCACACAGTGCCCGCGCGCCGCCGATCTCCTTTCCCTGCGACGTAACGGCGCACGGGGGCGGAGACCGGCGGCAAATTCAAAAATGTAAACAAACACATTACATACAGAATACTGTAATCTTATAGATTACAGTACTGTATGTAAAAAATACACACCCCCCCTGTCCCTAGTGGTCTGCCCAGTGCCCTGCATGTTCTTTTACATAATAAAAACATTTTTTTTCTCCCTGCAAACTGTAGATTGTCCATAGCAACCAAAAGTGTCCCTTTATGTCAAAAGTGATTTTAGATTAGCTAGAAAACAGCGATAATAAATTATAATCACTTGCAGAATTGAGCGTTAGCGATTTGTGGGAAAATTCGTCATAAAAAAATAAAAGTAATGACAGCGACAATTCTGCAACTGAGCAAATTTCAGTGATTTTGATTTGATTACATTAGTGAATAATTTTTATTATAATTACATTATTATTTGTTATAATTATTTATAGTTATTTATTATATTATAATTTTATGATTTTGTGTTTCAAACTTTATCATACCCGGGATGTCTACTAGACTCTGGTTTGGACATATTTAAGCGAGTTATTCCTAAAAATTGCAGGCCTACAGTATAAAACGCAGAATTTCCATGCAAAATAATTGTACTGCTTTTGGTACGTAATTCCAGACAGAATCATACTGCCAGGGAGGTTAATCCCCACACCGAATAAGTGTGTGAACCCTTCGAACAAGCCTTAACAGTATATGCTATCGAAACAGTTACTTCACCGTTAGAGACACACGTATCAGTATACAATTGAACGTATCGGTATACAATTTATGTTGATAAACTAAAAAATTTGGGCATGTCAGCGATTTAAAAAATAAGTTTGCTGTGCGTTTTGCTGGGAAAAGTGAAGGATTTTATACAGGACAGTCAATGGAAGAAAGTGTATAACTCTTGTCATTTGGAAGCTCAACCAGCCAAAAGTAAAAGGCATATCACAAAAACTGAAACTAGACAAGTGGATCTTGTGGGCGTGAGAGCAATTTATAGAGAAGGAACTAAGATCATTTTTTTAAAGCTCTGTGCTCTAGCTGTGACATCATCCACTCTAACCAGCCCCATAGACAGTTTAATCGCTAAAATTTCCTGAAATGATCACTAAACTTAAACAGCTTTTTCACAAAAACTGTAAAAGATATCAAACTGAAAATATATAGCTGAATATTGTGTGAACATTTTAAAGTTTGTTTGGCGTCTGTAGGTGAAAGTATGAAGGAGCTGAAGCTTTTGGGAGTGGACTGAGATTTTAGGAATTCAAGCATACTCTCATTGACTTCAATGTTAAAAAAAAGTGTTAAAAAGCTTAATATTTAAAAAAAATACAAATAGAAAAAAAGTTGAAGAAGTCCCATCATTAGCTGAAAGAGCTGAATATTTTAAAGTTGAATGGTCTTAACCACTTAACCCCCGGACCATATTGCTGCCCAATGACCAGAGCACTTTTTGTGATTCGGCACTGCGTCGCTTTAACTGACAATTGCGCAGTCGTGCGACGTGGCTCCCAAACAAAATTGGCGTCCTTTTTTCCCCACAAATAGAGCTTTCTTTTGGTGGTATTTGATCATCTCTGCGTTTTTTTTTTTTTTTTGCGCTATTAACAAAAATAGAGCGACAATTTTGAAAAAAATTCAATATTTTTTACATTTTGCTATAATAAATATCCCCTAAAAATACATAAAAAAACATTTTTTTTCCTCAGTTTAGGCCGATACGTATTCTTCTGGGTGCGCCCCTACGACATAGATACCTGGAACCTTGGTTCTAAATCTTGGACTCATTTTAATTCATGGCCACACTAAATGTTCTCACGTGGAATGTGAGGGGTGTGAGAGACCCCATTAAAAGATCAGCAGTGTTCGGATAACTGAAAAAACTAAGAGCGGACGTGGTGGCTCTGGTGGAGACGCACGCTGAGGGCTCCATGCTGAGGGCGCTCAAGCGGCCTTGAGTGGGCTGGGCTTATCATTCCGTCCACACTACTCACTCCAGAGGGGTGTCCCTTTTGATAGCCAAAACAACCCATTTCGAACTCCTGGATCTGAAACTGGACCCGCTGGGTAGATTTGTATTTCTAAAGGCTAAATTGCATGGAGATGTTGTCCTTATACTAGCCCTCTATGTACCGCCCTCGTTTCAATTTACTGTGCTTACTGAAGGACTTAACTTCATGGCCCTACACCCTGCTACACCTGCTATTTGGCTGGGAGATTTTAATAATGTATTAGATACCACTAATGATAGGTTGTCCAGGACAGTACGACCCTCGACAGGCCCAAGACTGACGAGATTTGCACGCCTCCTTGAAGAATTTAACTTGATGGATACGTGGAGGTGTAAGTACCCCATGTTTCTCTGCCTCCCACCAATCTATGTCCCGCATAGATCTTATACCTTTTTCTAGACCCCTTCTTCCCAGGCTCAAAGATGCGGGATTCTCGCCCAGATCGCTATCTGACCATTGCCCCTACTGGGCAACGTTATCCCTACCCCATGACCGGCCACCGATGGCATGGCGACTGAACCCTTTTTGGTTGACCCTACTACCAGAAGATGACGACCTGGGGACTGAACTGGGACAATTTTTCACGACTAATGAGGGCTCAGCGCGACCGCAGATAGTCTGGGAGGTCTTTAAGATACATGCCCGGATGACCCTTACCACTCACATCAACCAAATTAAGCGGACCTCGGCAATGGTGATAGAAAATTCTACGACTGTCTTAGAGGCGGCGGAAAGGGACTTTCTGACCGACCCCACTGAGGGCAGGGTGGGTAACCTTAGAGTGTACTCCAGGGCACTTGATCAGGCACTATATGAGAAGTCCAAACGCAAATTGTTTTTCCTCAGACAGAGGTCATTCGAACATGGTGAAAAAGCTGGGAAACTGCTGGCATATCTTGTACATAGCGAGGAGAGGCCCCCCGGTTGTGATCTCCCTGCGTGCTTCAGATGATACCCTGGTGAATGCACCTGAACAGGTCGCGGGGATGTTCCGTGAATTCTTCACCTCTTTGTATGCCACCACAGTTTCGGGTGACCTCTCTGTGATGGAGTCCTTCTGGGCGGGGATACAGATCCCACAGCTAACAGAGGCCCAGGCGAGGGAACTGGAGGAGCCCCTGACTTTGGATGAGATCACTGGGGCAATGGCGGAATTCCCCACGTCCAAGGTACCGGGCTCAGACGGCCTGCCGGTGGAGTTCTACTCCACCTATATGGACATATTAGCGCCACAACTACTTCAGCTGTACAACTCCATCTTCGAGAATTCTGAAATGCCGGTTTCCATGAGGGAGGCCACAACTATTCTGATCCCCAAACCGGTCAAGGATCCTTGCCTCCCGGAGTCTTACCGCCCCATTTCCCTGCTTCAGGTGGATGTCAAGATACTGGCTAAGGTGCTTGCCGTCTGCCTGAATAAGGTTATCCTTTCATTAATCCATGGAGATCAGGCGGGGTTCATGCCGGGCAGGAACACATCATTTAACCTCCGGAGGCTGTTTATCCACCTTCAGGCTCCTCATGATAACCCTGGGTCCAGGGTAATTGTAACCCTGGACACCGCCAAGGCCTTTGATTCTGTCGAGTGGAGCTATTTGTGGACTTGCTTAGGTAAGTTTGGATTGGGGCATAGGTACATTAAATGGATACAACTCCTCTACCAAAATCCGGTGGCTAGGGTCTTGGCCAATGGCTGGCTCTCGGATCGGTTTCCTCTTCATAGGGGTACTAGACAGGGGTGTCCTCTGTCGCCCCTGCTGTATGCACTGGCGGCAGAGCCACTCGCCATTGCCATTCGCACCCACGCAGGAATTGTCGGCTTGCAAAGAGGGGGGGTGGTGGAAAAAATCAGTACATATGCAGGTGACACTGTCCTTTACCTAGACAACTCAACCAACTCATTGCCCCTAGCATTGGATCTTATAGAGAGATTTGGCACGTTTTCAGGCCTAAAGATAAATTGGGACAAATCTCAGGTGCTCCCGCTGGACAGTTACCCCCCCCCCACCGAGGACAGGGGCTCGCTCTACCTACAGAGAGTTAGTGTTATTAAATATCTAAGCATAAGGACAACTAAAGATCCCGGGGACTATGTCTCACTCAACATAGACCCATTGTTTGGGATGCTCAAACAGAAAACACAAACCTGGGCCCGTCTTCCATTGGGAGTGATGGGCAGAGTAAACCTTATTAAAATGGTCTTATTGCCCAAAATTCTTTATATGCTCTGGCACTCCCCTGTCTATCTTGTCCTTAGGTACTTCATGGCGATCGAAGCCCTTCTAAAACCCTTTGTCTGGGGACCCAGCAGGCACAAACTCCCATGGCATAAACTTAAACGCCCGACAGACCTAGCAGACCTTGCCCTACCTGACTTTAACTTGTACTATCTCGCAGCTCAGCTCTTACAGATGTTCCATGTAGACAAGACGGATAGGGACAGGTTCTTGAGCCTCCTGTGCCCGAGATGGGCCGGGCCGACGCTAGACCCCATGGTGGTGATTGCAGGGGGGACTGTGGGAGGGACTGGATCAGCTGATCATAAGACGCTTCTATACCAGTATAAGAAAGTGTGGACCATAACCTCCAAGAGATTACACATACTGCCCATGAATGCCTTTACTCCCTTATGGCTTAACTTGACCCTCCCGGAATCCGCTCGAATCCCGGACGCTGACTGGTGGAGCTCGAGGTGTATTCTCTATCTGTCCCACATTGTAGCCAATGGGAGACTTAAATCCCTCTCCAGCTTACAGCTGGAGTTTGCACTCCCTGACCCACTACATTTCCGATACTTGCAGCTATGTCACGCCTACATCACGCAATTCCCTCTGGGTACTATCTCCCTAGAAGCTAACCCATTGATGGCAGCCGTAAAATACCCTGATCCTAAAAAACTCATTTCACAATTTTACTCTATGCTGTCGCTACCCTCGGCAACTGTGGGGGCGTATGCCGAGAAGGTTAGGTGTGAGGACGATCTGGGCCCGGTGGCGGATGATGAGTGGAGCGATGCTCTGGACACATGTAGGTTAGTCTCTCCCAGATTGTCGGACCGGCTCACCCAGATCTTTATTTTACATAGAACGTATCTCACACCCCTCCGAATCTCGAAATACAAACGGGACTATCCCTCTGCCTGCCCAAGCGGCAGCCAAGTTTTTCCATTTGCTGTGGTCCTGTGCTAAGATACAGGCATTTTGGTCACATGTGGTTGGATTCGTGCATGACAAGATGGGCTCCCCTATAACACTCCAGCCTAAGCTGTGTCTATTGGGTATCTTCCCTAATCCAGATAGTAATAAATGTGCGCTGTTGTATTTACATGAGACGCTTTTCTCGGCTAGGAAAGTGATTGCCAGGGGATGGATGCGCCCTGACCCCCCACTGTTGTCACACTGGCGGAGGTTAATGCTGTACTACTATATAAGAGATTAGTATATAAACACAGGGGTTGTCCATCCAAATTTGAAAAGGTCTAGGATAAATGGTTAAAATCTTCTGATACCTGTATATAATGTACCGTGCTGCTTTCAGGAGATGTATCCTTTCCTCTCTCCCTAATCCTAAGAGCCTCACTGATGTTTTGGAATGGGGTCGGGGGGAGAGGTGGGACGGGAGGGTCTTTCTGGGGTTGTGGGACGCCATGTTGGTGTATCTCATGACCGCAGATAATTTCGCTGATCCTGCTTTTCCATGTATGTCTTATCTGTACACTCCACTGTACCATGTTATGGAACGCTACCATGATATTTTTGCCGACTGCATGTACCACTGTAATTTGATTTTCTTATGTACCATCTCTTGTTCTCAATAAAAGACTTTGATTAAAAAAAAAAAAATGTCAATTAGCGTTTATTGATTGGTTTGCGCAAAAGTTTACAAAATAGGGGGTAGTTTTATGGCATTTTTATTAATATTTTTTTTTTACTAGTAATGGCGGCGATCAGCATTTTTTAGTACTTTTTTAGTACTGCGATATTATGGCGACATTATGCGACATTATGGCGGACACTTCGGACACTTTTGACACATTTTTGGGACCATTGGCATTTTTATAGCGATCAGTGCTATAAAAATGCATTGGATTACTATAAAAATGCCATTGGCAGTGAAGGGGTT
Source organism: Rana kukunoris (assembly GCA_029574335.1). Lineage (NCBI taxonomy): Eukaryota > Metazoa > Chordata > Amphibia > Anura > Ranidae > Rana > Rana kukunoris. The sequence continues at coordinate 100,417,029 of CM056051.1, forward strand.
AACACCAGGGGACGGGGAAGGGGTTAAGTATGTTCCTGGGTGTGTTCTAACTGTATGGGGGGGTGGACTCACTAGGGGAAATCACTGATCTTCCGTTCATACATTGTATGAACAGAAGATCAGCGTTTCCCCTGCTGACAGGACCGGGAGCTGTGTGTTTACACACATAGCTCCCGTTCCTCGCTCTGTATCGAGCGATCGCGTGTGCCCGGCGGCGATCGTACCTGCCGGGCACGCGTGCGGGACTCGGGGGCGAGCGGGGACGCATGCGCCCCCTAGTGGCCGCAAAGTAGCCGACGTAGAGCTACGGGCTCTCGCCCAGGAGAGCCGACCTGCCGCAGTAATATGACGGCGGCTGGTCGGCAAGTAGTTAATAACTGAAAGTATGCAGAAGTTACGCAGAGCCAAAAAATTTACGGAATAAAATTAAAATTAAGAAGAATAAAAAATGAATAACAATACTGGGAATGCTATTGAGCATTCCCATTAACTAGCTCATTGTACCTCTTATTTTTATTTTTGAGGGGGGTGGGGGGTTTGAAGGTTTACAACCTCTTTCAGTCTGAAGCATCTATATTGTCCTGTGGATGTTTTCAGATAACTGGAAGGAAGATGAATTGTTCAGAAGCAGGTTGTTCAGGAAACCTGTGACCTGGATGCCCAGTGTTGAGAAGAGCAAGAAGTAGTACAAGGACCTTTGTGAACACTCTGGGGCAGAGGATAGGCAATGTGACAAACTGGATGTGATTATATCCTACTTCAAAGCATAGAAAGTGCTGATGAGGTGGATAATATGGTAGAATATGCAGATGGGCATCTTGGATTTCTACGAATGACAAGTAATTTCCTTATTTTAAAGAGGTTATAGCTGATCTTGCGGCTTTCATGCAAAATTGTGGTAGTTTGTTGAGGGATTATGGGTCCAAAATAGGACACATACCCCTATTTGGCTTTGGTACCGTGAAGATTTTTGGACTTTGCATTGTTGAAGAAGCTTTTTTAGCGAAATCTTTTTCCACAGGATAGAGCTTGGTAATGATTTTTGAAAGGGTGAAAATCTTTTTCTGGATTGAAACAATCGTCATAAATTACCCATTCTATATGTTCATGATCATGAAAAATCTAGATTTAGAATGTCTTTGTTATGCCCAGTGGGGCATAACAAGCTTATCCAGATTGGCAAGCATAATTCAGAAGAAATCTTCCACATCCTCCTCTAACACCGCATCTGGCTCTTCTTCATTCCTTTCTATGTCCGCCTTTTGTAGACCAGGCATATCAGGATCCTGGCATTTTGGAGACCTAGATGTCTATGGGTTTGCCTTCATGATTCCTTTGTCTCAGTTCCCTCCAGTGCAAATTCTATTGCGCCTGCTCCACAAAACAGAGATACAGAAGAAACTGGTGTCTGTCATTTTCTGGAACTTCTAGCAAAGAAAAGCTCTGTTATGAGGGAGGCTGAGAAGCTGAACATTATTTTAACAAAAGCTTAAAGTGGAGGTCCGGCGGTAAAAAAAAATAATGTAAAAGTCAGCAGCTACAAACACTGTAGCTGTTGACTTTTAACCACTTAAGGACTGCCTAACGCAGATATACGCCAGCAGTGCGCTCCGTGACCGTGCCCACGGACCCGATCGGGTCACAGGAGCTGAAGTACGGGGAGAGGTGTGTGTAAACCAGTGGCGTAACGAGAGTTATGAGCGCCCGGGGCAGAATTTTTTTTTCGCCCCCCCCCCGTGAGTAACAACATGCCTCTATCCTGATGATGCCATTGCCAAAGCCCCCTCCTGCTACAGCCTACAATAATTTGATTATAACATTAACAGCGCATGAGCCTGTACTGCTTAGGCCCTTAGGGCAGGCAATGGCATGCTGCGTGTGTACTACTTGTCATGCTGCTGGAGACTGGAGAGGAGAGTGAGCCTGGTCGGGTTGGGCAATGCATTAACAATGTGAATTTACATACACGTGGCATGGTGATGGCATTGGTGCCTGGTGGCAGCATGGAGGTCTGAGTCTCCTCCTCTCTCCCCCAACTAGGTGCTGCTGGTGTGGTGGCGGTGCGGTGCCGAGTGTCAGTGACCTCAGTCAGTACTTGTATTGTGACAAATTTACTATTGTCACACTGTGTGACAATAGTAAATTTGTCAAAATACAAGTACTGAGTGAGGTCACTGACACTCGGCATATGACCGACCCTGAAACTTGCTTGTTGTGCACTCAGATTTGGGCCTTTTTTATTTTATTTTTATAATTTTTGCAGCAGCAACTTTAAGGGGCAATTTATAAAAAAAAATTTCGGAGCTACCTGGAAAACTGCATGTACATTTGTTCACATGCGAATGGAGGAAACAATGGTGATGGCATTGGTGCCTGGTGGCAACATGGAGGTCTGAGTCTCCTCCTCTGTCCCCCAACTAGGTGCTGCTGATGACTGGTGTGGTGGCGGTGCGGTGCCGAGTGTCAGTGACCGTCCGTCACTGACACTCGGCACCGCACCGCCACCACCACACCAGCAGCACCTAGTTGGGGGAGAGAGGAGGAGACTCAGACCTCCATGCTGCCACCGCTGTCAGACTCAGGAGGAGAAGATGCCTGGCGCCGCAGCGGTATCCCTCTGGAGAAGCGCAGGCGGGACTCCTCTAGGCCAGGGCAGCCTTTGCGCATGCGCCCGGCGCCCTCGATCATGGATTGGCCAGATCCGGCGCGCTGGCACTGAGTGAGCACATGACCACATACGCCCAATCACAGGGCGGTGGCCGTACTCGCCTCGGGTCTCGGGACATAACATTATGACTCCCATATTGATATTAAAAAGTGACACTCATGGCACGGTCCCGGTCCGGACGCCGGGATTTCGTCACCCCCAATTTTTCGCCCGGTGCGTGAGCCCCCCTGCCCCCCCGCTACGCCAGTGGTGTAAACACACCTTCCCCGTTCTTCTCTGTGGCAGTGACAGTGATTGTCTGTTCCCTGATATAGCAAACGACAATCAGTGACTTAACGCCAACAGCCACGTCTCCTATAGTTAGAATCACTACCTTAGGGCACACTTCTCCCCTTAGCGCCACCTAGTGGTTAACCCCTTGCCCGTGATGTCGGCCGCCCGAGGCCAATCTGTCCCTCGGACCGGGTCCCGGCGCAGCCATCCTCACTAAGGGAAACAGGCATTCATTGCCCGTTTCCTACTGCGCATGCGCAAGTTGCATGGTGCTTTGTGGATGGGCATTTGTCTCCTGGGACACACACAAGGTCCCAGAAGACACCGCTCCCCATTTCCCAGGAGGCAGCACGAGGAGGAGAAGAGAGAAGACCATCGTGGAAGAGGAAGTGGCAGATTAGATTCTGGTAAGTATACATTTTTATTTATTTTTTCAATTTTTTTATTTTTTGGGTGGACCTCCGCTTGAGTCCCAATCACGTCCCTGGACGTACTGGGCTTTGTGCGGGGATATCTGGGTGATGCCGCCATCCGGTGCTTCTCCGGGCTCTCCCGTGCCATCGGGAGCCCAGAGAGCGAATCGGCCGGCGCTCGTTGGTGAAGCATAGAGATGACTGGTGATGTCACGCCCGGTACCCGGAAGTAAACAAAGCCGCTATCGCGGCTGTCGGCATGTAATCGGTGATTTTTTTTCCATCGATTTAATGCTTATAAGCCTGTAGGAGCCTGTAGGAGCATCTCACCATAAAGAGGACCTGTCACAGTGATTCATATTACAAGGGATGTTTACATTCCTTGTAATAGGAATAAAAGTGATCAAATTTTCATTTATTTTTTTAAAGTGTAAAAATAAAAAAATGACGTAAAAATAATAATAAAAAAAAATTAAAACGCCCCTGTCCATGTCGCTCGCGTGCAGAAGCGAATGCGCATGCAAGTCCCGCCCACATATGTAAACAGCGTTCAAACCCCACATGTGAGGTATCATTGTGTGCGCTAGAGCGTGTGCAACAATTCTAGCACTAGAACTCCTCTGTATCTTAAAAATTGTAACCTGTAAACAAAATGTAATCGTCGCCTATGGAGATTTTTAAGTACCGAAGTTTGGCACCATTCCATGAGTGTGCGCAATTTTAAAGCGTGATATGTTGGGTATCTATTTACTTGGCGTAACATCGTCTTTCACATTATACAAAAAAATTGGGCTAACTTTACTGTTTTGTTATTTTTTAATTCATGAGACTGTTTTTTTCCCTAAAAAAAAGCGTTTGAAAAATTATTACGCAAATACCGTGCAAGAAAAAAAAGTTGCAATGACCGCCATTTTATTCCCTAGGGTGTCTGCTAAAAAAAAATATATAATGTTTGGGGGTTCTGATTAATTTTCTAGCCATTTGTAATTTTTACATAAAGGAGAAAAGTGCCAAAATAGGCCCGGTAACAAAGTGGTTAAGGCTGGGTTCACACTACTGCAAATTGGATGTGAGTTTCCTTGCATCCAATGCGCATGTCAGGAGATTGTGACCGGCTCTCTATGGAGCTGGGTCACACATATCCGGTGCAAATTGCACAGGAGTCCTGTGCATCGTCTGGTCTTTCTTCAGGTTCCAAATTCAACCAAAAATTCGGGAGGGATTTATTTTTTTTATTGCATTTTTGTGTAAATATGAGATCAAAGTTTTTTTGACCCCAGATGTCATATTTAAGGCCGCGTACACACGGCAGAGAACCTCGACGGGCAGAACACATCGTTCCGCCCGTCGAGGTTCTCTGCCGGCCGTCAAAATCGGCGACCCGCCCGTCGGGAATGGCAACCAGCCATTCATCCAGGCGGGCCGTTGAGCAAATAGAGAGCGTGCTCTCTTTTCGCTTGACGGGATTCCCGACGGGCGGGGCGAGCGCTCTGTGTACACACGGCCGAGGTCCTCGCTGGAATGCAGCTTCCAGCGAGGTTCTCGCTGGTTTCCAGCGAGAACCTCGGTCGTGTGTACGCCGCCTTATAGTTATGTTTTTGGATGGTTTTTATTGATTGTTATATGGAATTTGTTTGTTTACTTCTATATTTGCACAATTGTGTGTTATTGCAGCACTGGTGATTTGGATTCACTACCCAGTAGGGCCATCTTAGAATTATTGCATTTGTTGAATTGTTTTAATTACATTTTCTGTACTTTTTTTTTGCACAATGAGGTTTTTTGCAGCACCGGTGATTGAGACTCACTACCCAGTAGGGTTATTTTATAATATTTCAGTTAATGGAAGCTACATATGTCATGTTTACACTATAATACTTGTTGCAGCACCGTGCACTTGGGATCAATACCCAGTAGGGTTTTTTTTTTTTAACCTTTTTGATTTTGCTCGCCAAAAGCGTACACACGGCCGAGGTCCTCGCTGGAATGCAGCTTCCAGCGAGGTTCTCGCTGGTTTCCAGCGAGAACCTCGGTCGTGTGTACGCCGCCTCAGAGGTCCTGTCATGCTTTTTTTCTATTATAAGGGATGTTTACATTGCAAAATGACATCATTTTTTTAAAAAGAACAGTGTAAAAATAAAAATAATAAAATCATTTTTTAAATGCGCCCCGTCCCACCGAGCTCGCGTGCAGAAGCAAACGCATACATGAGCAGCGCCCGCATATAAAAACGATGTTCAAACCACACGTGTAAGGTATCGCCGCAATCGTTGGAGCGAGAGCAATAATTCTAGCTCTGGACCTCCTCTGTAACTCAAAACATGCAACCTGTAGAATTTTTTAAACGTCACCTATGGAGATTTGTAAGGGTAAAAGTTTGTCACCATTCCACTAGCGGGCGTAACTTTGAAGTGTGACATATTGCGTGTCAATTTACTCGGCATAACATCATCTTTCACAATATAAACCAAAATTCGGCTAACTTTACTGTTGTCTTATTTTTGTATTCAAAAAGGTGATTTTTTTCCCAAAAAAGCGTGCTTGCAAGACCACTGCGTAAATACAGTGTGACAAAAACTATTGCAACAACCGCCATTTTATTCTCTAGGGTGTTAGTAAAAAAAAAAATATATAATGTTTGGGGTTCTAAGTAATTTTCTAGCAGAAGTTTTTAACTTGTAAACACCAAATCTCAGAAAGAGGCTCGGTCCTTAAGTGGTTAACCACTTCCCGCCCGGCCTATAGCAAAATGACGGAGGCTCTTTACCACGTTATCAGCCCTGTCCAATCACAGCTGATCATGATGTAAACATGAAAAGCCGTCTGACGCGAGTAGAGAGCCGATTGCCTGCTCCTCTACTTTTTATCAGCGCAGCCCACCTCGGATGCCCGCCCAGGACCACCAGGATGCCGCCCAGGACCACCAGGATTGCCACCACACTGGACCACCAGGTATGGTCCCCCTAGACTACCAGGGAAATCACAATCTGTGCCCAGGCAGCTGCCAAACAGTGCCCACCCACAATGCCTACCACTGCCAGTTCCATTAGTGCCACGTATCAATGCACATCAGTGCCCAGCAGTGCCACCCATAAGTACCCATCTTTGCAGCATTTCAGTGCCCAGTGTCGCCTATCAGTGCCACCCATGAGTGACCATTAGTGCCGCCTATCAAAGCCCATCAGTGCTGCATATCAGTGCCCATCGCCAGTGCCTGCTCATTGGTGCCACCTCATCGGTGTCGCCTTATCAGTGCCCATCAGTGAAGGAGAAAACGTACTTACTGTATTTACAAAATTGTATAACAAACAAAAGCAAAACTTTTTTTTTCAACATTTTTGGTCTTTTTTTATTTGTTTAGCAAAAAAAAAAAAAACGCAGAGGTGACCAAATTCCACCAAACGAAAGCTATATTTCTTGGGACTAAATGATAAAAATTCTGTTTACAGGTACAGTGTAGCATGACCGCACAATTGTCATTTAAACAGCGACAGCGCTGAACACTGAAAATTGGCTTGGGCAGGAAGGGGGGTAAGTGCCTGGTTGTGAAGTGGTAATAAACGCTTTATCTATACCCTTGACTACTTCTCTTCCCCTATTGGGATTACAGTGGCAGCCTTAAAAGTCTGCCTTCCAATTTTTCTCTCTTTTTGTTATTATAGAGTGGTTTTGGAGCGATTTAATATAATTTTGCACATTAGCAATTTTTTTTAGCACATTTAACACTTTGAAGGTTTGTGAGATGTGAGTTTTTTTTAAAGCCACAGCAGCTATTTGGCTCACGACAGAGACACAGGCTGGCTGTATTAGTTAACACAGGCTGGATGGGAACACCATTTGGGCACACAATGGAGTGGACAATGGCTGTATACATACTTTATAGGGGATAGCAAATAATAGTGTTTCACAGCACTGCCACTTTGTAGATATAATTTTTGTGGTTGGGGATTATCCCAATAGGATTGGACCAGTGCAAACATTTAACACAGCAATTTTTTTAACTAGGGGCGGTTCCATCTCTTTTGATGGGCAGAGATTTACCCTCTGAAAAAGCTGCATCTCAAAATTGTCAATTTCAGAATAATGTTCTCATTGTTAAATTGCAAAGACTATAAATATAACCTGCAGTACATATTTTTAAAAGATTCAGAGAATCTGCCAAAAATCTCTGTGCGCAAGGGGCAAGGCCAAAACGCAATATTGGATGTCATTGTATTAAAAACAGGCAGAATTCTATGAACATCACTGCATGGGCTCAGCAATACTTCCAAAAATCACCATCTGGGAACACAGTTCGCTTGGCAATGCAAAAAAAAGGTAAAGTAAAAAGTTAAAGCCCTATCATGGAAAGAAGAAAACATACATCATAGACTATGAATTGGCTTCTCTGTGTCTATTAGGTGGAGTTTATATCTGGATATAGTTTTCCTTCCGATTTATTTTTAATATTTTGTGTGGCTTCATTAGTCTAATATTTTTTCACTGAACTTCACTTAGGTTTGCTCTTTCACTTGAACACAGCTGCTCAACACTAGCAGGTCCTTTTTTGTGATCATTTGGTGGATTTTATACACGAATTCACACCTGTGTGATATTATTATATTTCTTGTGGGTTTATATGATTTACAATTTATTTTGTTTATAATAATCATAGCACGTACTGTGCCCTTTATTGGTCATAGACTTACGATTAGCGCGATTCCAACCCTCTTGTATAAAGAAGAAAACATATCTAAACATGATCTAGAAATGCTGCTAAATTCTCTGGGCCAAAGCTTATTTAAAAGATCTGCTGCAAGGTAGAAAATGGTTCTGTGGTCAGACAATCGAAATATGACATTCTTCTTGGAAACCATGGGCACCACGTCTTCTGGAATAAAGAAGAGGGATCTTCAGGCTTGTTATCATCGCTCAAAAGTCATAGGCCCAGATTCATGTACATCTGCGCATTATTGGACCGGCATAGCGCACCGCTTTTACACTAGACTTGCGCAATTTTGTCGCGTAATCACCCTATTCTTGTAGCTTTTGCGCAGAAAATTGCGCATGCGTAACGTTTTTTCAGAGGCGTAAGGCGGAGTAATACAAATTGGGAAGGACGTGGGCGTGTTACATTGAAATGATCCGTGACCCCATGCAAATGAAGGGCCGGCCGGCTCGCGCATGCGCGCTTGAAGGAGACCATGGTCAGCTCCGCTGTGCGCATGCTCACAACTCGGGAGCGGCGCAATCAGTGAAATTGGAAATGGACTAGGGCAACGTTGTGAACTACGCAAACAGCATAAATAGACAGACACAAACGCACTTGCATTGCAAAAGTACATCCCTTTGTCCCTTCCCATTTAACCAAGTGCTTTTGTCCTGTTGTTCGTTGCGTTGTGTTTTGTAGTTGTCAGATTAGTGTTCTGTGTGATCAAGTGTTTGTTAGTAGACCTTTGAAAGTGTTTTTTGATAAGTGTTTGAGTGACTGTTTGTTTGATATATTTCTGTTCGTTTGTTTTCTTGCTGTTTTTTTGCTGTTTGTTTTTGTGACTGTTTCTTGCTGAGTGCTAGTGTGTTTTTTTGGGTGTTAGTTTTCTCTTTGTGTGTGTTCTTGCTTGATTGGTTGTGCTTGTTTTTGTGAGTGATTTTTGTTGACTGGGAGTGAGTTTTTTTGGAAGTATGACAGAGAGAAAGCGAAAGCTCAATTTTACTGTGGGGGAAAAAAGAATTCTTGCCCAGGCCATTAGCGATTATGGGCGTTTCCTCCACGGCCAAGACAGTGCCAACACCACCCCGGCCAGGAGGAGGGAGATTTTGGATATGATCACTGAGCAGGTCAATTCAGCGGGGGAGGGGGAGACACGGACCCGGTCTGGGATTGACAAAAAAATCAATGACCTCCGGCGTCTGGTCAAACAGAAGCTGGCCAGAATGCATGCCCATGCCAGGGGCACAGGAGGGGGCCCACCATGCCGTATTAGGCTGACAGCGGAGGAGCGTGCGGTGGCCCTGACCTTTCATCGGCATGAAGTTGAGGGCCTGCCCGGCTTTGACTCAAGTCCGGAGCCCGTGGTGCCAGGTAAGTATTTTTTTTAATATCAGGTGTGTAGCATGTGTGGGGGAGGGGGTGAAAGGGAATATGTGGCAAGTGTGGATCCTCCAACCTGTGAATGTTTTGTGTCATCCACAGATGTGCAGGAGGGTGCAGGGCCATCTGGCCTGACCGCACCATCCCCAGGACAGCAGCCTAATAAGGCCCCCCCAACAAGGCCGGAGTCCGCGGAGGAGGTTCAAGAGGAGGAGGAGAATCATGAGGAGGAGGAGAATCATGAGGAGGAGGAGTCCATGTCAGGCACTGGACGTTTGGTTTTTGAGGACTCTTCCCCTCTGGCTGGCAGCAGGCAGCCCTCCCTAAGGGGGAGCCCCCCCCTCCTCCCCCAACATGGCTCCCCTTCCAAGGGCCTCCCCTTCTCCCCGGCCACAAGCATCAGCTGGAGGCAGGATTTCATCCCAGAACACCAGGGGGTTGGCCGTGCTCCTGCCCGCCACTCTGAGAATGGACCAGTTCCTCCAGACCCGCCATCTGGGACAGGTCAGCCAGACATTGGAGCGGATGGAGGAGAGCCTGTCCTCCATCAAGGATACGCTGGGGAACCTGGACTCCACTCCCGGGCTTTCACAGCCTGCCTAAACGACCTGCAGACCACATCAGCAGGCGTCGGGCAGGATGTGAGGGCCCTTACCCAGGCTATCCAGGCCAACACGGCAACACTTGGTGCTGCCCTGGACAGAATAGCCGTGGCCTTGGAGGGCAGGCCGCCAGGTGGGCAGAGATCAGGGGCTGCTCCTCCTTCCCCGGTTTTCCCCCTCCCCATGAGTCTCCCCTGAGGAGCCGGGGCCGTGGCCGGGGGCGCCCCAGGCGTGGTTCACGTCAAGGGCAATAATTTTTTTTCCCCCTCTTTTTGATTTTGCTGGTAATTTTTTTTATTTATTTTTTTGGGTTGTGAATGCTGTTTAAATGTGGGGGTGACATTCCTGCCAGGAAAGGGGTGTCACCCTCAATTTTGGTGGAGAAGGGTTCCCCAGGACCAGGGAGAAGTGATCCCCAGGTCCGTGTGAATGGTGTATGAATGTACAGTGACATAATTGGAGCCTTGGCGTGGCGTTGCTGCTCACAAGTCCTGCATGGTGGACTGGTGCCAATCCAATTTGATGAGGATGTGATGTGTCTGTGCTAGGGATCACAGTGGTGTGCATGCATGCATTCTCATTGTGCCATGATTAATGTGTGTGTTTAACGTGCAAAGATGCCCAATGTGAGCTGTCTCCTGGCTGCTCTTCCCTCAGAAGACGGGGTAGCCTCGGTTAGGGGGGGATTGTCTGGTTCAGGGGTCAGGTCATCACGTAGGTCAATCTGCAGGCCCTTTCTTTCTGCGAAGTTGTGCAGCATGCAACATGCACCGATGATCTGGCACACAAAGTCTGGGGAATACAAGAGGGTACCCCCAGACTTATCCAGGCATCGGAAACGTGACTTTAGGAGGCCAAAGGTGCGCTCCACCACTGCTCGTGTTTGGGCATGTGCTTGATTGTATCTTTCCTCTCCTGGGGTTTGGGGGTTCCGGATAGGAGTCATAAAATGGGGTCCCAGTGGATATGCAGAGTCACCTGTAAGGGAAAAGACAGGAGGATGTTAGTCATGCATGTGCCCCTTGTGATGTGTGCATCATGGGAGGGGATAGTCATGCCTGACTCCCATGTCACTCACCAACCAGCCAGGTGTCCCCATACACGTTCTGATCGAATTCCATTCGGATGTGGCATTGATTGTATATGTAGCTGTCATGGCTGGACCCTGGGTGTTTGGCACGGACGTGCCATATCAGGCCTTGGGCATCGACTATCACCTGTACGTTGATGGAATGCCAATGCTTCCGATTGCGGTACATGTGCTCTGTCTCATGGGGGGGCTGGAGTGCCACATGTGTGCAATCAATGGCCCCCACGGTGCGTGGGAATCTGGCAATTCTGTAGAAATCTGTCATTGCCTTCAGCCGCAGGTCCTCAGTGGTGGGTTTGATGATTTGGTTGGCCATGCGTCTGAGGATTGCAGGGACAACCTGGTGCACACATCTGCTCATGGAGGATTGTGACATCCCAGCCACCACTCCACTTGTACGCTGAAAAGAGCCACTGGCAAGGAAATGGAGTGTTGCCAGGACCTTGACCAGTGGCTGCACTGCATGTGAGCGTTGTGTTGGGCTGGTGATGTCCTCCTGCAAGGTTGTGGTTAATTCCAGGATGGTATGAGGGGTGAATCTGAAGATGCGAGACACCTCAGAATCACTCATGCCAAACAGGTCTATGCGGGTGCGGTATATCCTCTCCCGTGCCATCCTCCGTGCCCTCATCCTTCTTTGTTCATCTAAAGTCAGTAGTATAGCTATGTGCGACGATGCCCCTGGCATGTTGGCATACAGATTGTTGTGCAACACGTGTGACTGCTGAGCTCCTCACTAACAGTGTTGCTTTATCTAACAAGTAGATTTTTTTTTCTCTTTTTAGACCAGCTTTTATATGGTCTAATTTTAGACAGGACATTTTGCTGTTGCGCACACTGCGTCGCCTGCGCTGCCCCAACGTTCTTTTGTGGATCCCCGTAAGTCCCTCATTAGCATATTTGACTAGCAAATCAATGGTCTGTCTAGCGCACTTTACGCGGGACCAAAAAAAGTAGATTTTTGGCGTATCTCGTTCTGGGGATGCCGTGCATCGAAACGCACGCGCACATTTCGACTTACGCACACGCATCTCCTGTTGCGCAGGCGTAATCGCTCTGTGAATCTGGGCCATAGTTCGAAAGTCTACATCTCTGATGGTATTGGGCACTGACATGGCATTAGTGCGTATGGAATGGGCAGCTTGCACATCTGGAAAGGCTCCTTCAATGCTGAAAGATATATCCAGGTTTAGAGCAGCATATGCTCCCATCCAGACGTCATTTTCAGAAAAGGCCTTGCATATTTTATTTGGACAGCGCTAAACTGCATACGGCAGGCATGTCCAAAGTCCGGCCCATGTTCTGGTTTTCTACGGTCCGCCGGGTAATTTAGACATATATCTTTTGTGGCCCCCAACGATCTCCCAGTGCCGGGACCACAAAATATGTATATGCCTTGGAACGGGACAGGGAGGAGGCAGGACAAGCACTACCACCGTACACACAGGAAAATTTCCTGTTTACGGGCGGCCTCTGTAATAGTCTGCCCGTGCTGCCATTGGACGACTGTTCCGTCTATCAAAGGAGGTGGGGCTTTCTATTAAAGAGACACCTGTAATTAATTTTTGGTGCTCGTGAGTGCATTCCTGGCATATATGGTGCTGCATTTCTGGCAAATCATGCTACATTCCTGGCAAATCATGCTACATTCCTGGCAAATATGGTGCTGCATTCCTGGCAAAGGTGCTGCATTCCTGGCAAATTTTGCTGCATTCCTAGCAAATCGTGCTGCATTCCTGGCAATGGTGAGTGCATTCCTGGCAATGGGGCTGCATTCCTGGCAATGGCGGATGCATTCCTGGCAATGGTATGTGCATTCCTGGCAATGGTGGGGCTACATTCATGGCAATGGTGGGTCTGCAGATGGGCACTTGTGAGGCTGCAGATGGGCACTGACCCTTATTTTGCTTCACAGTTCTTTATTATTATTATTTTTTTCCTGAAACTTCGCTCTTAAAGTGAAGGCGTGTGTTGTAAGCCAATTAATACGGTATATCCAAAGAATAAGCCCGAGCTCATTTCTTCACCACACACAGCCACAAAGGCAAGAGAATTCTTGTTGGGCAGTGTATTAGTGATTGGAGGAACACACTTAGACCGAATTTTAATGGTTCAAAAAATGTCAGGCAAAATGATCGTTCACTTCATCAAATCTGGCCCTCTTTGAAAAAAGTTTGGACACCCCTGGTACTGCATCTATGACAACAGTATGGGTTGGTAGTAGAAGAGTCCCGATGCTTAAAGGGTCACTAAAGGAAATAGCTTCCTTTACCTTACTGCAGTCCTGGTTTCATGTCCTCATTGTTCGTTTTTGCTCTGATGTTGCTGTAATTCTCCTCTGTTCTGGACACTTCCTGGTTGTCCGTTTCCCTGTGACCACAGTAATGGGAGCTTCTAGTTTTGTGTTCCAAACCATCACTGCTCTATGGCTCTGTATAGCACAGATACAGGATAACATGCAAAAACTAAACTAGATGCAAAAACGAAACTAAAAAACTACAGGTACATTATATGATTGATTTTTATCTATTTTTAATCGTTTTTAAAAGGAATCAGTTAACTATTATGTCTCTACACCCTGTAAACAGTCATTTCAGCAAAAAAAAAAAATATTTCCTTTAACTGGCCTGCCGGCAGTCCAGACCTTTCACCAATTTAAAATATTTGGTGCATCTTACAAAAACAAACAAAGATGACCCAGGACTTGGGCAGTTTGAACCCTATATCAGGAACAGCTTACCTGTAAAATCCTTTTCTTGGAGTACACTACGGCAGTGGTCATCAACCCTGTCCTGCAGGGCCCACTAACAGGCCAGGTTTTATGTATTACCTTGGGGAGATGCAGACTGGAATACTGCAATCACTGAGCAGCAAATGACATCACCTGTGATGCATTTCAGTTATCTTGCAAACCTGGCCTGTTAAGGCCGAGTACTGTTTTCATCGGACATGTCTCCTGGGATAATTTGGTCTGATGTGTGTACACACCATCAGACCAAAATCCCCGCGGACTGAGAACGCGGTGACGTGGCGGTGACATGGCGGTGACGGTGATGCCGCGACGTGCGCAAACAAGGAAGTACAATGCTTCCACGCATGCGTCAAATCAATTCGACGCATGCGGGGGATTTCGGTCCGCTGGTTAGGCGTACTAACCAGCGGACATGTCCGACGGACAGGTTTCCAGCGGACAAGTTTCTAAGCATGCTTAGAAACTTTTGTCTGCTGGAAACCTGTCCGCTAGGCCGTACACGATCGGACATGTCCGCAGAAACTGGTCTGCGGACCAGTTTCAGCAGACATGTCTCCTCGTGTGTACGCGGCCTTAGTGGGCCCTGCAGGACAGGGTTGATGACCATATTTTGCGCTAATTAATATGTAATTTGTTATATTATTTACTATGTGCATCTAGCGCCCCCTATCATCTATATTCCACAAAGCCTGGTAGTGCACTTCCCATGAAGCACTTATCGCCCTAGTAGAGTGCGCCTTAACAGAAAAGGGAGGAGTCCTATTCTTTAAATCATAGGCTTGAACAATTGTCTGTCGAATTCACCTAGAGATAGTGGATCTTGATGCTGCTTGTCCCATCTGGCAGAATAAACAAAATATCTGTTTTACGTATCTGAGGGGTTGCCTACAGATATGCCCTTACTGCTCTCACAAGATCTAGAGAGTGTAATCATTTTTCCTCCGCTGTCTGCGGATCCGGAAAAAAGGAAGGCAGGATGTTGTCCTGATTAGTGATGAGCGGAATACGCCATATTCGATTTCGCGATATTTCGCGAATATTTTGAAGAATATTCGCGAATATTCGTTAATATCGAATATTCGCGAATATTCGTTAATATAGAATATTCGTGATATTTTATTAAAAAAAAAAATGCGAATTTTCGCCAATGCGAATTTTCGCTAATGCGAAATTTCGCGATTTTTTTTTTTTATAAAATATCACGAATATTCGATATTTACGAATATTCGGTATATTTTATAAAAAAAAAAAAAAAGCGAAATTTCACACATGCGGTCGCGAATATTCGTTAATATCGAATATTCGTGATATTTTATAAAAAAAAAATTAAAAAAAATTGCGCATTTTCGCCAATGCGAAATTTCGCTAATGCAAAATTTCGCGATTTTTTTTTTTTTTTATAAAATATCACGAATATTCGATATTTACGAATATTCGCTATATTTTATAAAAAAAAAAAAAAATTGCGAAATTTCGCTATTGCGAAATTTCGCTATTGCGAAATTCGCGAATGCGAAATTGATTGCGAATTTTCTTGCGAAATTCATTGCGAAATTTATTGCGAAATTTGAAAAATACGAATATTCGAAATAGTGAATATTCGCCGCGATATTCCTGATTTAAATGAAAAGCCGACACCACCTTAGGTAAAAAGGCAGGATGGGGTCGTAGTACAATTTTGTCTTTATGACAAATTAAATAAGGCTCTTTACAGGAAAGAGCTGCTAATTCAGATACTCTTCTAGCCGAAGAGATAGCAATCAAAAAGGCCTAATTCCTGCTTAAAAGAATCAGCGGAATCTGGCGAATTGGTTCAAAGGGTTGCTTCTGCAACAATTACAATACTAAATTCAGATCCCATGGGCACAAGGGAGACTTGATTGGCAGATTGGTCCGCAGTACCCCCTGAATGAAAGCCTGAACTAGGGAATGAGATGCCAATGTTTTTTGAAAGAAGACTGATAGAGCTAATATTTGACCCTTAATAGTACTAAGGGCAAATTTCATATACACTCCTAGCTGCCAAAAGGTAAGAATCCTATTTATGTGCTTTCTACAGTGTACCAAGGTCTTCTGGGCCAATTTGGGGCCACTAAGATTACAGGATTTCTTTCCTTCTTGATCCTGCAGAGTAGCCTCTTTAACCTCCCTGGCGGTATGATTCTGTCTGGAATTACGTACCAAAAGCGGTACAATTATTTGCATGGAAATTTGGCATTTTATACTGTAGGCATGCAATTCTTAGGAATAACTCACTTAAATCTGTCCAAACAAGACATCCCGGGTATGATAAAGTTTGAAAAACAAAATCATAATTTTTTATATAATAAAAAACTATAAATAATTATAACAAATTATAATGTAATTATAATAAAAAATATTCAATAATGTAATCAACTCAAAAACACTGAAATTTGCTCAGTTGCAGAATTGTCGCTGTCATTATTTTATTTTTTTATGACGAATTTCCCACAAATCGCTATCGCTCAATTCTGCAAGTGATTAAAATTTATTATCGCTGTTTTCTAGCTGATCTAAAACCATTTTTGACATAAAGGGACACTTTTGGTTGCTATGGGCAATTTACAGTTTCCAGGCAGAAAGAACACTTTTTATTTTATAAAAGATCATGTAGGACACTGGACAGACCACTAGGGACATGGGGGGTGTGTATTTTTTACATACAGTACTGTAATCTATAAGATTACAGTATACTGTATGTAAAGTGTTTGTTTACTTTTTTGAATTTGGCGCCGTTCTCCGCTTCCGTGCGTCGTAACGTCGCAGGAAACGGAGATCGGCGGCACACGGGGACGCTGTGTGAATCAAGCGAAGCACCCGCTCGCTCACACAGCGGGGATGCATCGCTGGATCCAGGAAAAAGGTAAGCCAGCGCGCGCTGCAGGCTCTGCATGGCTACCCCGAGCGTGACTCGGGGATACCGTTCTTAGCAGAAAAACCCACCCCGAGTCACGCTCGGGGATACCGCCAGGGAGGTTAAGAGAGTGATTGGAGGAAAAGCATAGATCAGTGAGAACTGATTCCACGGAACCACTAGAGCATCCGATGCGTAGGCTAGATGATCTCTCATCCTGGACACAAAGTTGTCCAACTTCCTGTTGAACCTGGAAGCTAGCAGGTCTACATCCGGGGTCCCCCGTTTCTGGCAGATGGCCTGAAAAATATCGGGGTGGAGAGACCACTCTCCTGGTGACAGCTGCTGGCGGCTCTGGAAGGAATACCTGGCTTTGGGCTGTGTCTATGATCATGCCCAAGTATTCTACCCTTCTTTGGGCTTGTAGAGAGTATTTTTGTAAGTTTACAATCCATCCTAAATTCTCCAGGTATCTTATAGTGCTGAGCACAGTGTGATCTAATTTTGCCACTGACTGATCCATTACAAGAAGATCGTCTAGTTAGGCCAGGGGTGGCAAACTTAAATTCATCGGGGGCCGCATTAGCAGTATGGTTGGCCTCAAAGGGCCAGTTGTATCTGTTAGGCCGCGTACACACGAGGAGACATGTCAGATGAAATCGGTCCGCGGACCGTTTTCATCGGACATGTCTCCAGGGATATTTTGGCCTGATGTGTGTACACACCATCAGACCAAAATCCCCATGGACAGAGAACACAGTGACGTAGACGACACCGACGTGCTCAAACAAGGAAGTTCTATGCTTCCACGCATGCGTCAAATCAATTTGACGCATGCGCGGGATTTCAGTCCGATGGTTGGGCGTACTAACCATTGGACATGTCCGACGGACAGGTTTCCAGCGGACAAGTTTCTAAGCATGCTTAGAAACTTTTGTCCGCTGGAAACCTGTCCACTAGGCCGTACACACGATCGAACAGGTCCGCGGAAACTGGTTTCTCGTGTGTACGCGGCCTAAGACTATGTGTCCACTATTTATTATCATAAATAATTGTCACTAATAATTGTCACTGCATTTGTTTATTACTGGTTTTATGGAGCGCAGGGTTCAGGAGTTTGCTGCGTACGAAATGCAGGATACAGGAGTATGCAACGGACCGTGTGCAATATCTGACCTCTGCACCCTTCACTCTCCTTCCATCCACCCTGGGATGGGGTGGGGTAGGATGAGATGGGATGGGGTGGGATGAGATGGGATGGGGTAGGTCAGATGAGGTGGGATGGAGTGGGGTAGGATGGGCTGGGGTGGGGGGGTGCCGTAGGATGGGATGGGGTGGGGTAGGATGGGGTGGTGTAGGATGGGGTTGGGTAGGATGGAGACATGATGGGGGTGGATGGGGTAGGATGGGGTGGAGGTGGGGTAGGATGGGGTGGGATGGGATGAGATAAGGGTGGGATGGTATGGAGTGGGGAAAGGATGACAGACTCCTTTGTCTAGGGTCACCTTATGTCCAATAGGGCCATAGGGTGACTAAGAAATCATAATTCATGTATTGCAGAAGATGGGACATTACTGAACGTGCATTGCAGGAGATACTGGACATATTACAAGTGGTTTATTTTGTCCTGACTAGGTCAATAGGACAATGACCCTTCAATGCTTAGCTCAGGCTATTGAAATGCTAAGTGGAGCCGGCTTGTGAAATACCTTTTTATTGTGTTCTGCAGGTGAATAGCGGTTGTCAGAGACAGGACATCTTTGGGAGATAATTACCTCAACTAAATGTCTTTTAGAATGTGATTGAAGTTCATTGTATGTGTGTTGTAGTTAGCAGTCTCCTGTCAGGTGTATTGAATTAGCATGTCAATTATGTTCAAGGAAACTTGACAAGCTATGCAGGGCCAGGCTGTCTGTGTAACACATTTTGTTACAATTAGTAATTAACTCAACTAAATGTCATTATCTAAAGGAATGTGACTTCTTTAGACAGGTAGACACTTTGGCACCGACAATCTGTATTGAAGCCCCCTGTGTGAGGAGGGAGAGTTTCATTGTTCCTTTGATTACTCACAACCTTGTAACTAGATATAAACCAGGAGAATGTACCATTAAAGTATTCCATACTTAGCACACATACAAGTCTCGTCTCGTTGTGTGTTTCAAGGCAGCTAAAATATCCGGTATCTATGTCGAGACTATGGGAAGCAGTATCTGATGGACGCATTCGGACTGAGTGCGGGGACCTTCCGTGACAGATGGGGTTGGATAGGATGGGGACGGGATGGGGGTGGATGTGGGTGGAGTAGGATGGGGTGGGATGGGATGAGATGGTATGGAGTGGGGAAGAATGGGATGGGGGAGAATGGGATGGGGATGGTATTGAGGTGGGTGGGGTGGGGTAGGCAGGGATGAGATGGGGTAGGGTGGGATGTGATGGGAGTGGGGTAGGATGGGATTGGGATGGTATGGGGGTGAGGTAGGATGGGATGGGTATGGGATGGGATGAGATGGGATGGGGTATAGTGGGGTGGGATGGGGGTGGGGTGGGGTGGGGTAGAATGGGATGGGCTACCTGACAAACATGGACCTACCTGACATACACAATGACTTCACCTACCTGACATACACTGACCTCACCTACCTGACATACATAGACCTACCTGACATACACTGACTTCACCTACCTGACATACACTGACTTCACCTACCTGACATACACTGACCTCACCTACCTGACATACATAGACCTACCTGACATACACTGACTTCACCTACCTGACATACACTGACCTCACCTACCTGACATACATGGAACTACCTGACATACACAATGACTTTACCTACCTGACATTGTAATTGCCGCCTTCTGGAGTCTGCGGCGCCTATGATAGACATCACACGTCTCGCGGTCTCGGGATTGGATCTGTGGGACGTCCATCATAGGAGCTGCAGGCTCCAGAAGGCGGGACTTGCAGTATCACTCTGCGCCGTTCCTAATAATAGCGGTCTCTGTTCGGCATGTGGAAATGCGAGTTTCTGCTATGCAGAGATGTGAACGGGGCTTGACAGCTGAGTGTTTCTGTCCACTCCCTCTTATGTAGTTGTATAAAGATGGCCATACACTATGCAATCTGATTGTATATTGTGTATTTAGTGAGGAGGATGACCACTAATTGATTGCATTCATTTAAAAATCGTGCACCTGGGAATGGGTGGGTAGATCATACAGGGTGTGTGCTAAAGAGGTCAGCTGGTCCACTCCTTCTGTAAGGAAGTAAGATAGAAGCAATAGATATTTTTGTAAACATGGATGGGACAGTAAGGTGTCTGTGAATTTTATGGAAAGCTTTGATATTTTTGCAAAAAAAAATTACATGAATGCTATATTGGTACATAGGGGGGCTGGAATTTAGAAACGAGTCGGCTCTCCCCAGGGACAGTGCAGGCTGACAGGCTGACAGGCAGGGCTCTTCCCCCAGGACACAGGACGTGCTGCTCTCGTCTCCCCTTGATCCATTTCTCCGCGGCCTCTGCCACCCACAGTCACTGTTCTGCAGGTAAGCCTGTCCTTCTCCAGGCTCTGGTTTCCCCCGCCGTTGGCTTCCCCCGCTTCCCCTGGTACAGTGTGCGGCCGTCCTAAGGACAAGCCGCGGCTCTGCCCAGCGGAGCTACGGCCGAAGGACCGGCCTAATTTTGCATTTCCCCACACCCCCGTCAGCCTCCCTAAAAATCCCCCTACCCTCTCCCCACCACTACACTCGCGTTTGTCCAGCGCAGGGCCCGTAAATCCCGGACAAAGTTGCGGCGGCTGCAGCTAGGAAAGTCCGCGGCTTCAGCCGCG
Source organism: Rana kukunoris (assembly GCA_029574335.1). Lineage (NCBI taxonomy): Eukaryota > Metazoa > Chordata > Amphibia > Anura > Ranidae > Rana > Rana kukunoris. The sequence continues at coordinate 100,437,615 of CM056051.1, forward strand.
GCCTAGTGGCGGCCCGGCCAGACATCAGCCTAATCCTTCCCCCAGCAAACGCCAATAAACAAACCAGCACCCACACCATCGTCCTTAGCAGGATCCCTACCTAGTTCCCCTTATTCCTCCTGAAATTTAGCCCCTGGCTTAGGTCTAGGCCCCGGTCAGTGGCCATCTTGCTACACCTTTGCAAGCAATCACCCCCACTTGGCCCCCTACTTGCAATTTGGGGGTGAGTATACCTCCCTCCCCCCTACACCCCCACCTCCATCAATTCCAACAGCTACATGTTAGGAACGTTAACCATTCAGCTTTGATCCAGGGTTCGTCCGATCGCCCTAGTGGGGTCAGGAAGGAATTTTTTCCCCGGGCGGTGCATATTAGCCCGCACACCTGTTTTTTTCCGTCTTCCTCTGGACCAAACAGGGAGGGAAGAACGACAAGTGGTGTCCCGAATCTTCCTTCTCATTCACCATCAAAGACCTCCAATCAACTTCACTTCCCTGCATTTTTCTGCGACTATGGGTATTCTGAGATACTCTGCAGAATCCATCTGGGAACTAAAACCATTCGCCTCAACATTACCACTTGTCACCAAAAAAGCTCTAAGGAGTGAGCAACTGTTAAGAATCGATCATCGATCAACAGTTAAAAATTATAAGCATTCGCCTCAACCTAAGCGCATAGTATGCGCTTTGGTTAACACAAGATCGGGAGTAAAACACTGACAAGAAATCCACGATTTCATTCTACAATGCGATTTAGACATCCTCTTTATCACAGAAAGCTGGCTCACAGCCGACTGTGACACCATACTAGGTGAACTGGTGCCAGAAAATTACCGCATTATAACGGAAAAAAGAGTGAGGCAAAGAGGAGGAGGCCTGGCGGTGATCCACAAGACTCACCTCGCGATCACTAAACCAGTCCTTCAGTACTCACTTCCATTCATGGAAACCCTCACTCTGCAACTACAAACAAATCCCCAGGAGACCAGACCGTCCATATTGTACTCTGCTATAGACCTCCGGGTCCAAAATCGCAGCTTATCTCACCTTGGACAGAGTTCATGTCCACTTTCACCCTAAACAGCAAACACCTTTTGCTACTCGGCAGTGGCGGCTGATGAAGTTTTAGGATGGGGGGCGCAAGACCCCGCCCCCTCCACATTTGGCCCCTCCCACTTATCATAAGGCACACCCATCATAGAATCCACCCACTCTGTCCCCTGTATTCCACTTGCTTCCACTCATAGTGTCAGGAGTATACAGCTCAGCATCGCAGCACAGAGTATATAGCCCCAGCATCACAAATCATGGTATATAACGCAGCCTTACAGATCGGCGCAAGCAAACTAAAAAATTACACTGTTAGTAATTACCAGAGACTGCGGACATACTGCACAAGATTACTAGAGACTGTGGACATACTGCATGTGATTACCAGAGACTGTGGACATACTGCACAAGATTACCAGAGACTGCCAACATACTGCACGAGATTACCAGAGACTGCGGACATACTGCACGAAATTACCAGAGACTGCCAACATACTGCACGAGATTACCAGAGACTGTGGACAGTGAGGGATGTACACCCCCAACACTGTATTCTGTGTATGGGATGGATACATTACACCCCCCCAGCACTGTACTCTGTGTATGGGATGGGTACATTACACCCCCCCTCAGCACTGTACTCTGTGTATGGGATGGATACATTACACCCCCAGCACCGTACTCTGTGTATGGGATGTATACATTACACCCCCAGCACTGTACTCTGTGTATGGGATGGATACATTACACCCCCAGCACTGTACTCTGTGTATGGGATGTCAGAGAAGTGATCTCTCGCTGGTTACATTGTAATCTATGACTTGTATATGGAGGAGAACGTACGCAGGATCTCACTGTTGGTGGAGCAGTGGATCATCCGGGTGTATGGAGTCCGGGGTAGTGGCCTGAGAGAGAGGGTAGTGGACAGAGCGAGGGGCTGAGAGAGAGATGACTCTGACTGGCATCTTTTGGTACATTACGTTACGTACATTATTATGTAAGCATCAGAGGCCCCCCCCGTTACATCATAAGTTGCACGGAGGCTCCTCCATTACATCCGAGGCTGCACGGAGGCCCCCCCATTACATCAGAGGCTGCATGGAGGCCCCCCATTACATCACAGGCTGCATGGAGGCCCCCATTACATCAGAGGCTGCACGGAGGCCCTCCATTACATCAGAGGCTGCACGGAGGCCCCCCATTACATCAGAGGCTGCACGGAGGCCCCCTATTACATTAGAGGCTGCACAGAGGCTCCCCCATTACATCAGAGGCTGCATAGAGGCCCCTTATCACATCAGAGGCTCCCCCATTACAACAGAGGCCCCCCATCACATTAGAGGCTGCACAGAGGCTCCCCCCATTACATCAGAGGCTGCACAGAGGCTCCCCCATTACAACAGAGGCCCCCCATTACATCAGAGGCTGCACAGAGGCTCCCCCCATTACAACAGAGACCCCCCATTACATCAGAGGCTGCACAGAGGCTCCCCATTACATCAGAGGCTCCCCCCATTACATCAGAGGCTGCACGGAGGCTCCCCCATTACATCAGAGGCTGCACGGAGGCTCCCCCTATTGCATCAGAGGCTGCACGGAGGCTCCCCCCATTACATCAGAGGCTACACCGAGGCTCCCCCCCATTACATCAGAGGCTGCACGGAGCCCCCCCCATTACATCAGAGGCTGCACAGAGGTCCCCCATTACAACAGAGGCCCCCCATTACATCAGAGGCTGCAAAGAGGCTCCCCCCATTACATCAGAGGCTGCACGGAGGCCCCCCATTACATCAGAGGCTTCACGGAGGCCCCCCATTACATCAGAGGCTGCACGGAGGCTCCCCCCATTACATCAGAGGCTACAGCGAGGCTCCCCCCCATTACATCAGAGGCTGCACGGAGCCCCCCCCATTATATCAGAGGCTGCACGGAGGTCCCCCATTACAACAGAGGCCCCCCATTACATCAGAGGCTGCAAAGAGGCTCCCCCCATTACATCAGAGGCTGCACGGAGGCCCCCCCATTACATCAGAGGCTGCAGGGAGGCCCACCATTACATCAGAGGCTGCACGGAGGCCCCCCATTACATCAGAGGCTGCACGAAGGCCCCCCCATTACATCAGAGACTGCATAGAGGCCCCCCATTACATCAGAGGCTGCACAGAGGCTCCCCCATTACATCAGAGGCTGCATAGAGGCCCCTTATTACATCAGAGGCTCCCCCATTACAACAGAGGCCCCCTATTACATCAGAGGCTGCACAGAGGCTCCCCCCATTACATCAGAGGCTGCACAGAGGCTCCCCCATTACAACAGAGGCCCCCCATTACATCAGAGGCTGCACAGAGGCTCCCCCCATTACATCAGAGGCTGCACAGAGGCTCCTCCATTACAACAGAGGCCCCCCCATTACATCAGAGGCTGCACAGAGGCTCCCCCATTACATCAGAGGCTGCACAGAGGCTCCCCCCATTACATCAAAGGCTGCAGAGGCTCCCCCCATTACATCAGAGGCTGCACGGAGGCTCCCCCCATTACATCAGAGGCTGCACGGAAGCTCCCCCCATTACATCAGAGGCTGCACGGAGGCTCCCCCCATTACATCAGAGGCTGCACGGAGGCTCCCCCCATTACATCAGAGGCTGAACGGAAGCCCGCCCATTACATCAGAGGCTGCACGAAGCCCCCCCCATTACATCAGAGGCTTCACGGAGGCCCCCCATTACATCAGAGGCTGCACGGAGGTCCCCCATTACAACAGAGGCCCCCCATTACATCAGAGGCTGCACAGAGGCTCCCACCATTACATCAGAGGCTGTAAAGAGGCTCCCCCCATTACATCAGAGGCTGCACAGAGGTTCCCCCCTATTACATCAGAGGATGCACAGAGGCTCCCCCCATTACATCAGAGGCTCCCCCCATTACATCAGAGGCTGCACAGAGGCTCCCCCATTACATCAGAGGCTGCACAGAGGCTCCCCCCATTACATCAGAGGCTGCACGGAGGCTCCCCCCATTACATCAGAGGCTGCACGGAGGCTCCCCCAATTACATCAGAGGCTGCACGGAGGCTCCCCCATTACATCAGAGGCTGCACAGAGCCTGTCACCAGATGAAGCGTGTCACTTGTCACCAATGCCTGTCACAAGATGTATTATTGTTTATTGTTTGTTTCTTATACAAGGCGCATAATTCACAAAACATGTTTGCATCGATGCGCCTGCTTCCCATCCAGTCACGTTACCAGAAACATACCAAGAAAACAAACTTTAAAAAAAACATAAAATCGAGTGGCGGTTACAATAAACATATAGACATTCTAACACTCGGTACTACATGTATACATTATAAAAACGTTAAAAACTGTATAAAAACAACAAAAAAGGAAGAGGGGGGAAAGGAAGGAAAGGGAAAAAGGGGAAGGGGAAAAGATAGAGAAAGAGATATCTCACCCCAAACCACTAAAGGCCCTAGTAAACAACAGGGTCTTCAGATCTTTTCTGAATACCTGGTACTTCTCCTGTTGTTGCAGGTGGCATGGAAGCAGATTCCATAACTGGGCAGCTTGAACTGAAAAAGCTCTGCCACCCATTTTTTCAGCCTATAAGGCCGAACCACCAATCTAGTTTGTGACGTGGCCCGTAAGGCTCTCGTCACAAACTGTCGCCGCAATTTCTTGCGGATATATCATGGGCCTAGATTATTAAAGGCTTTGTAAGCAATACAAAGAACCTTAAATTCTGATCTCTCCCGTATTGGGAGCCAATGGAGGCTCTTCAGGTGGGTGGAGGTGGACGTCCGCCCTGGTAGCCTGAGTGCCAGCCAAACTGCCTGATTTTGGATTTTCTGCAAGCGTCTAATCTGGGTCTGAGGCAAACCCATGAAAAGAGCATTGCAGTAATCCAAATGGGGTAAGACTAGCGCTCTAACTACAGCAATTCTGGCAGAGCTTGACAAAAAGGGTACAACCTTGTACAACTGCCTCATCTTGAGGAAACATAACTGGGTAATACTGCCGATGTGTGCATCCAGGGACAGACCGGAGTCCAGCAGAACGCCTAGGGTCTTCACCTTTTCGGCAGTTACAGGGAATCTCCCCTCCTCGTTCCGGCCAAGGCAACACCCAGTGTAAGTTCTGGGCCGATCCCGTCCGGAGTACCTCGGTCTTTGCCTGATTCAATTGGAGACAATTGTCGGCCATCCATTGTTTGATGGCCCCAAGAGTCTCCAGAAGATCCACCTCGTCCCCCGGCCCTCCGGCATCAATCCTGGTATACAACTGGGTATCGTCAGCATACGACTGACATCTCATCCCACGGTCCTTTATCATATCCAGCAGAGGACGCATGTAGATGTTAAAGAGGAGGGGAGATAAGGGGGAACCCTGGGGTACCCCAAAACCAAGGCGTACTGGGCCTGAATAGAATGGACCCAGTCGTACCTTGAATTCTCTACCCTTAAGGTAGGCTATGAACCAACCTAAAGCCTCTGAACTAACATGCGCGACCTCAACTAGTCTACGCATTAGGATCTCGTGGTCGATGGTGTCAAATGCTGCCGAAAGATCTAATAAGACGAGGACGGAGGTCTGCCCTGCATCTGCCTCAAACAGTAGGTCATCCATGATCTCCACTACTGCAGTTTCCGTACCATGACTGGGACGGAACCCTGACTGCTGCTCCGCCAGCAACCCATGTTGTTCCACAAAACATTGCAGCTGTTGACAGACTATTCCCTCTGACAGCTTTGCCAGGAAGGCTATCCCTGAGATGGGTCTTCTTTCCTCCTTTTTTCTTGGATCAGAATTAAGTTTCTTTAGTATTGGAGTAACTATAGCTTTTTTGAAATGCTCTGGGTATTCGCCCTTATCAAAACAACTGTTGATTAGCTGAGCCACAAAACCCTTTATTTCTTCAGCTATCAACTTCATCACGAGACCCGGACATGGGTCTGATGGGGGAGCACTATCTTTAACAGTGGCAATGCAATGTCCTACTGCTTCTACGGTTACTGGTGAAAAATAAAACATAGGAACACTGCCTATAGAGGTTGGACTATTGTCCAGGCAGTCGTTTCTCCTTTCTTGAATAATGTCGGGTATTAAAAGATTATTTTTTTTATTTTCAACAATATGGTTGGCCAGGCCATCATGTATTTTTTGAGCTTTCTCCATAAAAAACTCCGCCAGAGTCTGAGCATACTCTGGTGTAGCTATTTCTTGGGTTTTAATTGCTTCAGGTTGGAGAAACTCTGGCCCAGATTCACGTACATCGGCGCATTATCGGTCCGGCGTAGCGCACCGCCATTACGTTAGACTTGCGCCATCTAGCCGCGTAATCCCCTGATTCACGTAGCTTTTGCGCAGGAAATTGCGCAAGCGTAAGGTTTTTTCCAGAGGCGTAAGGAGGAGTAATACAAATTGGGAGGGACGTGGGCGTGTTACATTGAAATGAGCCGTGACCCCATGCAAATGAAGGGCCGGCCGGCTCGCGCATGCGCGCTTGAACGAGACCATGTCAGCTCCGCTGTGCGCATGCTCACAACTCGGGAGCGGCGCAATTAGTGAAATTGGAAACTAGGGCAACGTTGTGAACTACGCAGACAGCATAAATAGACACACACAAACGCACTTGCATTGCAAAAGTACATCCCTTTGTGTCCCTTCCCATTTAACCAAGTGCTTTTGTTCCTGTTGTTCGTTGCAGTGTGTCTTGTAGTTGTCAGATTAGTGTTCTGTGTGATCAAGTGCTTGTTGGTATATTTGTGAAAGTGTATTTGATAAGTGTTTGAGAGACTGATTGTTTGATTGATATATTTTTGTTCGTTTGTTTTCTTGCTTTTTTTTTTTGGGTGACTGTTTCTTGCTGAGTGCTAGTGTGATTTTTGGGTGTTCTTTTTCTCTTTGTGTGTGTTCTTGCCTGATTGGTTGTGCTTGTATTTGTGACTGATTTTTGGAGACTGGTAGTGAGTTTGTTTGGAAGTATGACTGAGAGAAAAAGAAAGCTCAATTTTACTGTGGGGGAAAAAAGAATCCTTGCCCGGGCCATTAGCGAGTATGGGCGTTTTCTCCACGGCCCGCAGAGTGCCACCACCACCCCGGCCAGGAGGAGGGAGATATTGGATAGGATCACGGAGCAGGTGAATTCCTCGGGGGAGGGGGAGACACGGACCCGGTCTGGGATCGACAAAAAAATAAATGATCTCCGGCGTCAGGTGAAAAAGAAACTGGCCGCAATGCATGCCCATGCCAGGGGCACAGGAGGGGGCCCACCATGCCGTATTAGGCTTACAGCGACGGAGCAAGTGGTGGCCCTGACCTTTCACCGGCATGAAGTGGAGGGCCTGCCAGGCTTTGACACAAGTCCGGTCCCCGCGGTGCCAGGTAAGGTTTTTTTTTCTATCAGGTGTGTAGCATGTGTGGGGGAGGGGGTGAAAGGGAATATGTGGCAAGTGTGTGGATCCTTCAACCTGTGAATGGTTTGTGTCATCCACAGATGTGCAGGAGGGTGCAGGGCCATCTGGACTGACCGCTCCAACACCAGGACAGCAGCCTAATGAGGCCCCCCCAACAAGGCCACAGTCCGCAGAGGAGGTTCGAGAGGAGGAGGACGACCATGAGGAGGAGGACGATCATGAGGAGGAGGGGAATCATGAGGAGGAGGACGATCAGGAGGAGGAGGAGTCAGGCACTGGACAAGTGGTTTGTGCGGACTCTTCCCCTCTGGCTGGCAGAAGCCTGCCCTCCCTAAGGGGGAGCCCCCCCTCCTCCCCCAACATGGCTCCCCTCACAAGGGCCTCCCCTTCTCCCCGCCCACAACCATCAGCTGGAGGCAGGATGTCATCCCAGAGCACCAGGGGGGCGCCCAATCTCCTGCCCGCCAGTCTGCGAAGGGACCAGGCCCTCCAGACCCGCCATCTGGGACAGCTCTGCCAGACTTTTGGGCGGGTGGAGGAGAGCCTGTCCTCCATGAAGGATACGCTGGGTAACCTTGACTCCCACTTCCGGGCTTTCACAACCTGCCTAAATGAACTGCAGACTACAGCAGCAGGCGTTGGGCAGGATGTGAGGGCCCTTACCCAGGCTATCCAGGCCAACACGGCAACAATTGGTGCTTCCCTGGACAGAATTGCCGTGGCCTTGGAGGGCAGGCCGCCAGGTGGGCAGATATCAGGGGCTGCTCCTCCTTCCCCGTGTTTGCCCCTCCCCCATGAGTCTCCCCTGAGGGGCCGGGGCCGTGGCCGGGGGCGCCCCAGGCGTGGCTCACGCAGAGGGCAATAATTTTTTTCCCCCATTTTTTTTTTTTTGCTGAAATTTTTTGGTTTTTTTTTTTTTGCTGACATTTTTTTTTTTTTTTTTTTTGCTGACATTTTTTTTAAATTTTGGGTTGTGCATGGTGTTTGAATGTGGGGGTGACATTCCTGCTGGAAAAGGGGTGTCATCCTCAATTTTGGTGGAGAAGGGTTCCCCAGGACCAGGGAGAAGTGATTCCCAGGTCCGTGTGAATGGTGTATGAATGTACAGTGACATAATTGGAGCCTTGACGTGGCGTTACTGCTCACCAGTCCTGCATGGTGGACTGGTGCCAATCCAATTTGATGAGGATGTGGGGTGTGTGTGCTAGGGACCACAGTGGTGTGCATGCATGCATTCTCAATGTGCCATGATTAATGTGTGTGTTTAACGTGCAAAGATGCCCAATGTGAGCTGTCTCCTGACTGCTCTTCCCTCAGAAGACGGGGTATCCTCGGTTAGGGGTTGATTGTCTGGTTGGGGGGTCAGGTCATCACGTAGCTCAACCTGCAGGCCCTTCCTCACTGCGAGATTGTGCAGCACGTTCTGATCGAATTCCATTCGGATGTGGCATTGATTGTAGATGTAGCTGTCATGGGTGGATCCGGGGTGTTTGGCACGGACGTGCCATATGAGGCCTTGGGCATCAACTATCACCTGTACGTTGATGGAGTGCCAATTCTTCCGATTGCGGTACATGTGCTCTGTCTCCAGGGGGGGCTGGAGTGCCACATGTGTGCAATCAATGGCCCCGATGGTGCGTGGGAATCTGGCAATTCTGTAGAAATCTGTCATTGCCTTCAGCCGCAGGTCCTCAGTGGTGGGTTTGATGATTTGGTTGGCCAAGCGTGTGAGGATTGCAGGGACAACCTGGTGCACACATCTGCTCATGGAGGATTGTGACATCCCAGCCACCACTCCACTTGTACGCTGAAAAGAGCCACTGGCAAGGAAATGGAGTGTTGCCAGTACCTTGACCAGTGGCTGCACTGGATGTGAGCGTTGTGTTGGGCTGGTGATGTCCTCCTGCAAGGTTGTGGTTAATTCCAGGATGGCATGAGGGGGGAATCTGAAGATGCGATACACCTCAGAATCACTCATGCCAAACAGGTCTATGCGTGTGCGGTATATCCTCTCCCGTGCCCTCTCCCGTGCCATCCTCCGTGCCCTCCTCCTTCTTTGGTCATCTAAATTCACTAGTGCAGCTATGAGCGACGATGCCCCTGGCATGTTGGCAGTCAAATTGTAGTGCAACACGTGTGTGTGGTCTGCTCCTCAGTAACGGTGTTGCTTTCTGTGAGATGTAGACGTTTTTTCAAAATTTAGACCAGCTTTTAGGTGCTCTAACTTTAGACAGGACATTTTGCTGTTGCGCACATCGCGTAGCCTGCGCAGCAACTGCGTTTTTTTGTGGATCCCCGCAACTCCCTCATTAGCATATTTGACTAGCAAATCAATGGTGTGTCTAGCGCATTTTTGCGCGGACGGATGCGTCTGTCTAACGAAATTACGCCGGAAAAATAAAAGTTGATTTCTGGCGTAAATCGTTTTCTGAATCGCGCGCATCTAAACGCACGCGCACATTTAGACTTACGCACGCGCAACACCATTTGCGCAGGCGTAATCGCTCTGTGAATCTGGGCCTCTGTCACTATTCTAAATAGTTCTCTAGTGTTGTTCTGTGCACCCCAAATACGGCTCTCTAGATAAGCTTTTTTAGCTCTAAATATAGAGGCCTTATATCCCCGCCGCCATGTCTTCCAGTTTTGGAACTCAAATGGCATATGGCTCTTTCTCCAACGCCTCACAAGGGCACTCCCTTGAATTTTAAGTTTTTTTAAAGACACGGTATACCATTTTGAGTTCCCCAGGTCTTTTCTATTACATGGGCGTTTTTTAATTATGGGGCAGAGTTCATCTAATACTTTAATCATGCATGCATGGAAAAAACCATACATGCTTTCTACATTTGGGGGAAAGGGTTGATTGAGTTCTAAAGATATTTTAGTTTTAAACTCATCTATTGGAAAATTTGTAAAATTTCTAAATTCTATAAGTGGTAATGGGGTGATTTTATGTTTAACCTCTTCTTTACCATAAATGGTAAAGTGCAGAGAAAAATGGTCCGTCCAACCATGTTCTATAATCGAGAAACTATCAACAATAGTGTCTCTAAAAAAAATAGCATCTAAGCTATGGCCTTTTAAGTGTGTAGGCCCTTTACTCAGTTGGGAGAAACCTGCCATTAAGAGTATGTCTAGCACATTCTTGACCTCCATGAGGTCAGGTTTCTCAAACCATATGTTAAAATCACCTAAAACCATACATGGAACCGAGTGACACATTTTATTAATTAAAATATCTTTAAAAGTCTCCAGGGCTTTTCCCTTATTAATTGGAGAAATGTAAAATACATAAAACATTAAAAATGTATCTGTGTCCCATTCAAGGTGAACTTGTATGAATTCACAGCCCTTGTCACTAATTTCTTCTAATTTTACTATCCTTAAATCTTTTTTAAAAATTACTGCCGTCCCTCCACCTTTTCCTTTACCCCTATCTTCCCTGACAATGCCATAACCCACTGGAATAGCCTGTTCTAAAGCCGTGTAGTTACTTACTGACAGCCAGGTTTCCGTTACAAATAATAAGTCTAGATTATATTCTTCTATAAAATCAAATACTTCTATCGTGTGAGCAGGCAAGGAGCGCACATTCAATAGTGCACACCTGGCTGACCAGCCTAGTTTTAAATTATTATTTTTCCTACCTTTCAACCCGCTATATTTCTCTAAACCTAGCCTAGCAATATTGCTCCTTACTTCCTCTGTAATAGAGCCTTTTTTGTTATTCATGTCCCAATAGGTCATGTCCCAATGTAGTTTGTCATTTGTCACCATTGTCTGCCACCAGATTCAGTTTGTCATTTGTCACTTTTGCCTGTCACCAGATGCAGCCTGTGACTCATAGCCTGGCTCTCTCTCCCTCCCCTTCAGGCATGCTGGGGGCAGCAGTTCCCTCCCCCCCTTCCTTAGAATTTATTGCAATTGAGCCTGCCAGTTATTGGGACTACATCTCCCAAAATCGTCTTTTCCCTCTTTTGTTTTTTTTTCCCCTGGCAGCAGGGAGGAAAAGGAGGAAGAAACTTGCAGCAGCATGAGAGGGGAGAGGGAGGAGAGGGAGGGGGGAAGAGCCCACGGCTGCTCACTTTACACACACACAGCTGCTCCGATCTCATGCTGTTCTGCTGCCCACAAACTAGTATTAGAAATCATCCTCGAGGTGAGAGGAGGCAGGCAGCACAGTGTCAGTTTCTGATCCTTGGTCAGACCGATCGTCGCTCCTATCATTTGCTGAGGGGACATGCAGGGAGGAGGAGGAAGTTAAATCCTCTGCAATGAATGGTGGAGCACCGCCGCTTTCTCCTTCTCTCCTGACGTCACTGGTTGCTAGACACAAAGCGGGCCACGGCTAGCAATCAGTTTGTGCAGGGAACCAGGGGCTTTGTGAGACTATTGAATTGGGTCTTGGCACTGCAGCCAGTGACAGCGGCACCGGCGATGCAGTACAAGCACGACACTGCACACTACATGGATGGAGCCCCAGGTCCTCAGGCAGTCCATGTGCGCTGCTGTTGCCGCCCCTCTTAAAGTGCCGCCTGGGACCAATGGTACCACCGGGTCCAATGCTAGGGCCGGCCCTGCTGGCAGGCAATTGTGGATGCAGGGGATGGAGCCCGTTCTAACACTTACCTTCTGGCTAGCGCCGCTCCTCCATGACGCCCCACATGCGCTCCAGAATACCAGAAGTGATGTACTGACAGTGGCACTGCCCCCTGGCCGCTCCTCCGGTCCACCAGCGGCTCCAATCCCATGACAGCTAGTAGGCATACTAGCAAATCACAGGACAGTGGGAGTGTGTGCGGGCGCGCAGCTTGCCCCTGCACACGCCCTAAACACGAGCAAATCAGCTTCCCAGCCTGCAATCAGCTGATTGCAGGCTGGGAAGCTTCCCATAGACCGCCGCATGTCCGGCGCCTGGTCACTCTTAAAGTGACATTTCTAAAAATATATATATTTTTTTTTACAGCTTGAGGGGGCGGCGCCCGAGCGCCCTCTATGGACAGGCCGCCACTGCTACTCGGGGACTTCAACCTATGGGCGAACTCCTCGCAGGATCCCGTTGCCGATGCCTGCATTGACCATCTAGAAAGATTAGGTCTGCAGCAACAAGTATGTGGACCCACACATACTTCCGGTCACACGCTCGATCTTGTCTTCAAACAAGATCTGGAAATAAACATTCTAGAAAATGAACCATTGCCAAGGAACAACGAGCGCCCAGAGGCGATTTAGTTCGCATGTGCTGCGCTATATAAGTTCTTCACTCACTCACTCAATTGTGCAGTCATGCAACACTGTACCCAAACAAAATTTTCATAATTTTCTTCCCACAAATAGAGCTTTATTTTGGTGGTATTTGAATACCTCTGGGGTTTGTTAATTTTTTGCAAAACAAACTAAAAAAAAAAAAATGAAATTTTAGAAAAAAAATTAAAAAAGTCTTTGTTTCTGTTATAAAATTTGGTTTTCTCCTTCACTGACAGGCACTGATTAGGTGGCACTGATGAAGCGGCACCAATGGGCACTGATGAGTTGGCACTGATATGTAGAATTGACGGGCACTGATAGGCAGCACGCATGGGCACCGATAGGTGGCACTGATATGCAGCACTGATCGGCAGCACTGATTGGCACTGCCAGGTGGCATTGATGGACACAAATAGATGGCACTGATTGTACAGGTACTGACAAGTGCTAATTCGGCAGCACTGATTGGCACTGTGATGAACACTGGCACTATGGTGGGCACTGATTTGCACTGTGGTGGGCACTGATTGGTACTTTATTGGGCACTGACAGGAGGATATGATGGGGCACTGACTAGCAGCCTCTGGGCACCGATTGGCAGCTGATGGGTACATTTCATGGGGGCTGTGCTGATAATCAATATGCTGATTATCAGTACAGACCCCCCCCTCTAATAGGGAGAGCCACTGCTTGGCGGCTCTCCCTGTCAGCGTGAACCGAGGACTGAGGTTTACCGTCACTTCCTGGTTCACGCGATAATCAGCCATGTTTGGTCACAGCTGATCATGTGGTAAGAAGCCTCTGTCAGAGGCTTCTTACCACGATCAGAGATGCAGCGTGTCAGACTGACACGCCGCACTCACGATCCCCATGCTGTGGGCCCCCACGGGCACACGCTGGCATGGAATCCTGATGGATGTCATATGATGCTCAGTTAGGATAACAGAACCATTTCAATCTGCTATAGGCCAGGCGGGAAGTGGTTAAACCATCAGCTATGGAACATATAGGGTACTGAAGTTTGTTGCCATTTCACAGACACATGCAATTTTAAGGTTTGACATATTGACTATTTACTTGGCAAACGGTTTCCGGTAAACACGACCCTGAAGTGTCCTTTTATTAAAAGTCAGGAGCTAAGAGCACTTTGTATACACCTAAATGTAGAGGTGGACTGGGTCTACCCGACTTGCAGAAATATTTTTGTGCTGCACAACTGGCACAACTTGCCAGATTTCACTCACAGAAGGCCCCAGCTATCTGGATGACTATGGAAGCATATTCCTGTCACCCCAGGTCTGTTTTACACATACTATGGCTTACGCCTAAAGAGAGACCACTAATATTGTGCCCTTCTCTATCCTTCTCGATGGATTTATGGGACAGGATTTCCCGCACCCAACACTTAAAATCTCCCCATTCTCCCTTGGCTCCACTGTTGGAGAATAGAACATTTGCCCCGGGCCTTGTTCCCCTTACATTCGAGTGGTGGACCAATAAGGGTCTGCTGCGTATAGCCGACTTTTATGATTGTAAGGGAATGTTGACATTACAGGTAATGAAGGATAAATACAATATGCCTCTTAGGGAGAGTTATAGATATACTCAGATTGCACACAATATACAGACCTTGGCCCGTAGGAGTGACATACAGTCGCTCACACCTATGGAACAGTTGTGTAGACAGTTTGATAAGATGAAAGGTCATATATCCTCGGTTTACATGCTGCTGATGGGAGATTCGAGAAAGCTGACCTATATGACCCAATGGGAAACGGATCTGCAGATGGACCTGGACCTTGCAGAATGGCACTCAATTGCCACAACGGCATCTCGATCTCTCATCAATACCTCCATAATAGAGGCAAATTATAAGGTCCTTTTCCGATGGTATATGGTGCCTACTAGGCTGGCTACCTTCGTATCAGGTGCATCCCCCCTGTGCTTTAGGGGATGTGGCCAGAGAGGCACTGCCCATCATATTTTGTGGACGTGCTCTAAGGTTAAACGGTTCTGGATTAGAATCTATAACTTTCTTTACTCGCTTACGCAGATCAATTTGCGGAAAACGGAAAAACACGCATTACTGGGGGGCAGAGTTGCAGATGCCTCAAAATCCACTAGACAACTTATTTCCTTCATATTTATTTCTGCAATGATAACAATAGCTAGGAATTGGAAGACTGCAGCCCTCCCATTTGACCAGTTCAAACGAAAACTTACCTGGTTGATGCTAAATGAAAGGTTATCAGCGTTGTCGCAAGACAAGATGGAATTATTTAATAAAGTGTGGGACCCATGGATTTTGTATCTTACTAATGACCCTAACAGGATCACACATTAGTGAATCCCTAGTCAGTGCTACGAGTGCAGGGCCGGGACGCCGGGACCCCCCCCCTTCCTCACTGGTATTCTACCACCTTCTTCTTGACTTTCCTTCGTTCCTTCCTGTCCATCTATTCCTTCTCTTTAACAGAGAAAAGTTTTATTAAACAAATCAGCATTACAGTACAAATAAGCGACAGGATTTACAGCAATGGCCTCTAGGGTAATGGAACGCCCTCTCTCGTCCCTGTATCTATTCCTTCTCTTACCTTATTATCTAGTAAGTATAATTTGAATGGGTTGTTGTTGGCTTTGACCGACGGGCTTGGGGTCTGCTCGGCCTGGGGGATGTGCTCCCCTGCCTTACCCCCTTGTGTCGGGGAGGCCCCCATTTGGAAACAGCGTATGTCCTGGGGATGTCTGACCCCAGAGGACCCAAATTTAAACGTGCTGGGTTTGTTCATTGCTGGACCTGGCCCTGAGGTTATGCTCTATACTGTTTATTTTCGCTACTTGGACCGTAATATACCGTTCCTGCAGGGTTAATGTTATATTGTTCAACAAATTATTGTGAATGTACCGCATAATTTTTGTATACTTAAAAATTCTTTAATAAACACCATTGAAACCAAAAGTCAGGAGCTACTTTTTTTTCTCAAACAGGGTAAAGAACCACTTTAGCAAACTGAGGGGAGGGTTCAGGGAGTTGACTTGAGAATTCCTGTAAGGACAGAGCAGCATTTCTTCTGATGAACTGCAAGTGGTGCTACTGAGTCAAAAAACATTATCAAAGCTTTTCTAAATATTTGCTAGTCCAAAATATACAAAAATATAATTTATTCTATATAAATATGTATAAAAGGATACACCTTTACAATTTGTTGTTTCTGATGTTTTCTGTCAGAGCAAAAAAAACAAAACATACCACAAATTTGAGTATAGTGAGGATCTGCCTGGAGGGACATAATTTCAGTGAATTGTTTTAGAAGGCCCTTGTAACGCATATGTAAAAGGAAAATTTCCGCGCCTAAAACTAATAAATAGTGGTCTACACTGGTGTGAAAATAATAAAGTTAAATGTTGTGCTGCTCCTCTGTGATATAGTGTGTACCTATAATAAGTGAAAATAAAGAAACAATAGAGGGCGCCACTAGGACTGAATGAAAAATTCACTCATAATACATAATGTGGTTACTTGTAAAACATAAGTGGTAATAAACAACAATAGCAAAAAGATATCGACATAAATAGTAAGACCTAAGCGTCTTACAATACGTGCACGTTCTACAAGCCTTCTGTTTGAGCCTACCAAGCCCGGACCAATTCGCCCTCCACAACTTTTTGTGGACCATCGGAGCTAAGGAGCCGTGACACGCTACACTCCCAGTGCCAGGCAGGCACCAGCTGGGGTAGGAGGCCAATCGGCTGTATGTGCATTTTTATTTGTTTTTATTAAAACGGTATTGTACCATGATGTTTTCCAATCGTTTTTTATCCATACATGAGCCTACCTGTTAGTACTGTGGAACAGCGCGATCCAGCATGCCCATAGTGTTCAGGCACTAATCCTGACCTGCACATCTGACCTACTTTTAACAGAGAGGTCATACCATCTGGTAAGCACCTAGTATTTCCCCAGCACCTGAGGTGGAACACGATTAATCCAATTGGTGAAGGTTCCTTTCACACCCCAGAACCAGCACATCACAGTCCTGCCACAGATTTGTGCACAGACTTTTTGGTGTCCAATCAAGAATTTATTCTTCCTGTTATCTTTATATTATTTCTACACCCTACTTATTTTTGGGATTCCAGGTGGACTTCTAACTGTTTTATGTATTATCACACCTACACCAATGTATTGTAAGACGCTTAGGTCTTACTATTTATGTCGATATCTTTTTGCTATTGTTGTTTATTACCACTTATGTTTTACAAGTAACCACATTATGTATTATGAGTGAATTTTTCATTCAGTCCTAGTGGCGCCCTCTATTGTTTCTTTATTTTCCTTGTAACGCATAGCTGTTAGTACAGATTGTTACATGAGAAATCCTAACAAGCAAAATCTGATTGTCGTATACTTTAAGAGTTGGTTCACATTGGGGCGGCACGACTTTGGGGGCGACTCGTCAAGGCGTCCTGAAGACGACTTCAGAGGCGACTTGCAAAATTACTTCTGTATAGAAGTTAATCAATCCAAGTCGCCCCCAAAGTCATACAAGAACCTTTTTCTAAGTCGGAGCGTCTTGCGTCGCTTCTATTAGAACGGTTCTGGTGAATAGAATGGGACGCGACTTGTCAGGCGGCTGAGTCGCCCCAGTGTGAACCCCAGTGTGAACCGGCTCTTAGACTAGTTTCACACTAGGGCTGCTGCAAAGTCATGCATTTTCAGTATGTTTTTCATAAGTTTTTATGCATTTTTTTGTGGGTGGAGGAGACTGGTTGTTAAACACAAACCCCTGCCAGAAACACACCAAAAGCATGTACATGCATTTTTCATGAGCTCTCATTAAAGTCTATAGGGCCAAACACAAACACACCTTTTTCTTTTTTCAGGTAGACCTTTAATTAAAAAAAACATGAGGGACAGCCACATTAGGATAAAACTTTGAAAAACTTTGAAAGAGCGCACTGAGCGCGAAACGCGTTGTCGAAGGCCTTTATAAACCCCCCCCCCCCTCCTCTCATCAATTTTAGATTTCATATTTGATCTATGAGGACTTAAAAACAGCAATTTTATCAGCTTGTGTTTGAAGATTTGAGATACTGGACGGTATTTCCATTCTTCTCCACCAGAGCGCAGCACCATACCCTTGTTCTGAGTGCAGGCATTACATTGACCTGTCCACCTACAGATTTGCCTGGATCCTCCGACGCCAGCTAACATCACAGACGTGTCACATCACCCGCCATAGAGGATCGGAGACAGCGTGTGTGTGTGTCCTTCCTCCATCACAGCCAGGTTACAGTCTTGGCCGGCGCTCCCCACGTTTGAGGATCTCCTTGCCCTCCCCCTCACCACAGACTGTGTCACACCTTAGACTGTGTTGCGCTCCGGGCCAGCAAGCTCTCATGTGAGAATTTCAGCTCTCTTTCCTCCAGATAGCTGATAGCAAGCCCTAAGCAGGGCCAGATTAAGAACATCATGGGCCTGGTGCTGAGGATTTTGGTGGGGCCTTTTATAAATAATAAATAAATGCGTGGGAATCACAGTGCAGCAATGGAGGGCCCAGTCTGAAAATTTAAGTGTACCCTAATGTGCTAATATGCTGTGCATACTTGTACATTGTGGCATAACCTACCTCAGGGCCTTTAAAAAGTAGTAATGTCAGGAAAGTTTACTGCCCCTTTAATATCACAGGATCCCAGAAACCTCTCATGGGGCCCCCTACTGACCCAGTGGCCCTTGGGCAGTGCATAAGTGCATAGTTGTCAACATTTAAAAAACATTTTAAGGGACACTTTTTCACAAGTGCTATATTTAGAGTAGCTGAGATCCTCTATGTTCCTCTATACATCACAGTAGTAATCACAAAATTAAATAAGTTCTAAAAATGGGACAGAACAAATATGAGGACTGAGATTTCCTTCAGTTGAACTAACAAAAGTGTGTCCATTCTAGAGCTGGTAACATTGAGGGTATTCGGTATCATTTTGAAGAACTGTTTTTGCAGGTGAGCGACATAGGGGAGGAGTACGGGTGGTATATAAGTGAGAAGGGTGGAAAGGGTACGGCAAAAGGCACAATGTACAGGAGAGGAGTGTGGAGGGTATGACAGTGGGCAGTATGTACAGGAGAGGAGTGTGGAGGATATGACAGTGGGCAGTATGTACAGGAGAGGAGTGTGGAGGGTATGACAGTGGGCAGTATGTACAGGAGAGGAGTTTGGAGGGTATGATGATGGGCACTATGTATACGAGAGAAGTGTGGAGGGAATGACAGTGAGCAGTATGTACAGGAGAGAAGTGTATGACAGCAGGCAGTATGTACAGGAGAGGAGTGTGGAGGGTATGACAGTGGGCAGTATGTACAGGAGAGGAGTGTGGATGGAATGATAGTGGGCACTATGTATAGGGCAGGAGTGTGGAGGGTATGACAGTGAACAATATGTACAGGAGAGAAGTGTGGAGGGTATGACAGTGAGCACTATGTATAGGAGAGGAATGTGGAGGGTCTAACAGTGGGCACTATGTACAGGAGAGGAGTGTGGAGGGTATGAACGTGGGCAGTATGTACAGGAGAGGAGTTTAGAGGGGATTACAGTGAGCATGTACAGGAGAGAAGTGTGGAGGGTATGACAGTGGGCGGTATGTACAGGAGAGAAGTGTATGACAGCAGGTACTATGTACAGGAGAGGAGTGTGAAGGGTATGACAGTGGGTAGTATGTACAGGAGAGGAGTATGAAGGGTATGACAGTGGGCAGTATGTACAGGAGGAGTGTGGGGGTATGACAGAGGGTAGTATGTACCAGAGAGAAGTGTGGAAGGTATGATGGGGCAGTATGTACAGGAGAGGAGTGTGGAGGGTATGACAGTGGGCAGTATGTACAGGAGAGGAATGGGGACGGTATAATAGTGGGCACTATGTATAGGAGAGGAGTGTGGAGGGTGCGACAGTGGGCACTATGTACAGGAGAGAAGTGTATGACAGCAGGCACTATGTACAGGAGAGGAGTGTGGGGGGTAGGACAGTGGGCGCTCTGTATAGGAGAGGAGTGTGGAGGGTATGACCGTGGTCACTATGTACAGGAGAGGAGTGTGGAGGGTATGAACGTGGGCAGTATGTACAGGAGAGGAGTGTAGAGGGGATTACAGTGAGCAGCATGTACAGGAGAGAAGTGTGGAGGGTATGACAGTAGGCGGTATGTACAGGAGAGAAGTGTATGACAGCAGGTACTATGTACAGGAGAGGAGTGTGAAGGGTATGACAGTGGGTAGTATGTACAGGAGAGGAGTATGAAGGGTATGACAGTGGGCAGTATGCAGGGGCGGACTGGGCCAGGTGGAAATGTGGAGATTGCCCCCCAGGCCGCTCAGATTATATTTAAAACGGCCGCGGTCCGCAGCACTATTTTTTTTTGCTAAAACTCGGCAGCAGCGGCCCCGATTGGCTGGCTACTGCCGCGCTGTGGGAGTTGTAGGAAGGCAGGGCCGCCTGTTGAGTCCTGTGGCCAGTAGTACCTGTCACGATATTCTTTGAGCCAGTGGGTGCTCTGTGATTGGCCGAACGGGCCATGTGCGATGGGCGGGGCATGCCGGGAAGCAGTCATGGGGGTCTGTGAATGGCCATGCTGAGCTGGTGCTTGTCATGTGTGGAGGCGGGGGCGGGGCTGCACTGTGGATTCGATGATAGTGCCTGCTTGCTCATGGAGTCTTGCCTCCCGATGTGTGTCTGCTGAGGGCTCATCTGACAGGTCAGCTTACCCCCCCTCCTTTTACTATAGGAGGCATTGGTGGACTACAAGGCCCAGCATTTTACTATAGGGGGCTCTGGTGGACTACAAGGTCCAGCATTTAACTATAGGGGGCTTTGGTGGACTACAAGGCCCAGCATTTTACTATATGAGGCATTGGTGGGACTAAAATTCTGGTCGTTGTAGTCCACCAGAGCCCCCTATAGTAAAATTCTGGTCGTTGTAGTCCACCAGAGCCCCCTATAGTTAAATGCTGGGCCTTGTAGTCCACCAGAGCCCCTATAGTAAAATACTGGGCCTTGTAGTCCACCAGAGCCCCTATAGTAAAATGCTGGGCCTTGTAGTCCACCAGAGCTCCTATAGTAAAATGCTGGGCCTTGTAGTCCACCAGAGCCCCCTATAGTAAAATTCTGGTCGTTGTAGTCCATCAGAGCCCCCTATAGTTAAATGCTGGGCCTTGTAGTCCACCAGAGCCCCTATAGTAAAATGCTGGGCCTTGTAGTCCACCAGAGCCCCCTATAGCTAAATGATGGGCCTTGTAGTCCACCAGAGCCCCTATAGTAAAATGCTGGGCCTTGTAGTCCACCAGAGCCCCTATAGTAAAATGCTGGGCCTTGTAGTCCACCAGAGCCCCCTATAGTAAAATGCTGGGCCTTGTAGTCCACCAATGACCTCTATAGTAAAATGCACCAATGCTGTAGCGGTCAGTGTGTATTGTGTAGAGGTCTGTAGGTAGTGTATTGTGTAGCGGTCAGTGTGTATTGTGTAGCGGTCTGTAGGTAGTGTATTGTGTAGCGGTCAGTGTGTATTGTGTAGCGGTCAGTGTGTATTGTGTAGCGGTCAGTGTGTACTGTGTAGCGGTCTGTAGGTAGTGTATTGTGTAGCGGTCAGTGTGTATTGTGTAGCGGTCAGTGTGTACTGTGTAGCGGTCTGTAGGTAGTGTATTGTGTAGCGGTCAGTTTGTATTGTGTAGCAGTCAGTTTGTATTGTGTAGCGGTCAGTTTGTATTGTGTAGCGGTCAGTTTGTATTGTGTAGCGGTCAGTGTGTATTGTGTAGCGGTCAGTGTGTATTGTGTAGCGGTCTGTGTGTATTGTGTTGTGTAGCGGTCTGTAGGTAGTGTATTGTGTAGCGGTCTGTAGGTAGTGTATTGTGTAGCGGTCTGTAGGTAGTGTATTGTGTAGTGATCTGTAGTTAGTGTATTGTGTAGCGGTCTGTAGGTAGTGTATTGTGTAGCGGTCTGTAGGTAGTGTATTGTGTAGCGGTCTGTAGGTAGTGTATTGTGTAGCGGTCTTTAGGTAGTGTATTGTGTAGCGGTCTGTAGGTAGTGTATTGTGTAGCGGTCTGTAGGTATTGTATTGTGTAGCGGTCTGTAGGTAGTGTATTGTGTAGCGGTCTGTGGGTAGTGTATTGTGTAGCGGTCTGTGGGTAGTGTATTTTGTAGCGGTCTGTGGGTAGTGTATTGTGTAGCGGTCTGTGGGTAGTGTATTGTGTAGCAGTCTGTGGGTAGTGTATTGTGTAGCAGTCTGTGGGTAGTGTATTGTGTAGCAGTCTGTGGGTAGTGTATTGTGTAGCGGTCTGTGGGTAATGTATTGTGTAGCGGTCTGTAGGTAGTGTATTGTGTAGCGGTCTGTGGGTAGTGTATTGTGTAGCGGTCTGTAGGTAGTGTATTGTGTAGCGGTCTGTAGGTAGTGTATTGTGTAGCGGTCAGTGTGTATTGTGTAGCGGTCTGTGGGTAGTGTATTGTGTAGCGGTCTGGGGGGGGCGCCGCCACAGGATAAGCTTGCACAGGGCACCTAAGGCCGGCCCTGTAGGAAGGTCATGTGGCCCCCTAAGATCCACTAAGATCCACCGGCTCGGCTCAGCTGTTCCCGAACCAGTGTGTATTGTGTAGCGGTCAGTGTGTATTGTGTAGCGGTCTGTGTGTATTGTGTTGTGTAGCGGTCTGTAGGTAGTGTATTGTGTAGCGGTCTGTAGGTAGTGTATTGTGTAGCGGTCTGTAGGTAGTGTATTGTGTAGCGATCTGTAGTTAGTGTATTGTGTAGCGGTCTTTAGGTAGTGTATTGTGTAGCGGTCTGTAGGTAGTGTATTGTGTAGCGGTCTGTAGGTAGTGTATTGTGTAGCGGTCTGTAGGTAGTGTATTGTGTAGCGGTCTTTAGGTAGTGTATTGTGTAGCGGTCAGTAGGTAGTGTATTGTGTAGCGGTCTGTAGGTATTGTATTGTGTAGCGGTCTGTAGGTAGTGTATTGTGTAGCGGTCTGTGGGTAGTGTATTGTGTAGCGGTCTGTGAGTAGTGTATTGTGTAGCGGTCTGTGGGTAGTGTATTGTGTAGCGGTCTGTGGGTAGTGTATTGTGTAGCAGTCTGTGGGTAGTGTATTGTGTAGCAGTCTGTGGGTAGTGTATTGTGTAGCGGTCTGTGGGTAATGTATTGTGTAGCGGTCTGTAGGTAGTGTATTGTGTAGCGGTCTGTGGGTAGTGTATTGTGTAGCGGTCTGTAGGTAGTGTATTGTGTAGCGGTCTGTAGGTAGTGTATTGTGTAGCGGTCAGTGTGTATTGTGTAGCGGTCTGTGGGTAGTGTATTGTGTAGCGGTCTGGGGGGGGCGCCGCCACAGGATAAGCTTGCACAGGGCACCTAAGGCCGGCCCTGTAGGAAGGTCATGTGGCCCCCTAAGATCCACCGGCTCGGCTCAGCTGTTCCCGAACCATCCCGACCTCCCGCCCACAGGCCACAGTGCATTTCAGGCTGCAGCCCGGGTATGCACGACATCCGACCTCCAGGCTCCTCCTCCCGCCCGAGCAGCCCGACTGCCTGCCTGTGCCTGGACCAGGGAAGGAACCAAGAAGAGCAGAAGACCGGCGCTGGTTGAAGTCTGCCTCATCAGACCAGAGTGACAGTCCAGATTAAAAGGTTAGCAAAGCAAATGGAACTGGTGATGATCAGGTGACAAATAGCAGCTTCTGATGGGGCACAGTGTCAGTCGCAGCAATTGATGGGCACACTCGCACTGGCAGCATTTGATCATGGGGCACAGTAGCGGCAATTGATTGGCACACTGGCACTCTGATAGGGCACAGTAGCTGCAATTGATGGGCACACTCACTGGCAGCATTTGATCATGGGTACAGTAGCGGCAATTGATTGGCACACTGGCATTCTGATGGGGCACAGCGGCAGCATCTGATGAGGCACAGTAGCGGCAATTGATGGGGCACACTGGCAGCGTTTGATGGGGCACACTGGCAGCGTTTGATGGGGCACACTGGCAGCGTTTGATGGGGCACACTGGCA
Source organism: Rana kukunoris (assembly GCA_029574335.1). NCBI lineage: Eukaryota > Metazoa > Chordata > Amphibia > Anura > Ranidae > Rana > Rana kukunoris. The sequence goes on from CM056051.1 coordinate 100,461,354, forward strand.
GCGTTTCATGGCAAAGTAGCAGCATCTGATGGGGCACAGTAGCAACAATTGATGGGCACACTGGCAGCATATCCAATCACAGGGTGAAAGAATGGCGGACTTTGAGGCAGTGCGGAAGTATGTTAAAAATATATATTTTAATACAAAAATAAAGGATTATACAATTTTACAATATATAGAAAACATTTGTAATCTATAGGGTTACATTTTACTTATGTCAAGTATATTTTCTATATATTGTAAAATTGTATAATCCTTTATTTTTATTTTAAAATATATGGCCCAGATTCAGAGAGCCATTACGCCTGTCTAACTGGTGTTAGACTGGAGTAATTTCCAATTACGCGCGTTTTCTAGCTAGTTGAAAACCTCAAACCATGAATAGACGGCTGCGGGCTTCAATTCGACTGGATTACGTGTTCATACGCCTTCGGATCTACGCTGCAATAAAATTGCGGCCACTGGGTGGACTTCCCGTCGTTTTCCGCGTCTGGGTATGCAAATGAGCTTTTGCCGGCGATCCCCGAAATTACGATCTTCATTCGCAATCTCTTACGGCACCTTTAGTCATCTTTTTTTTGCGTAACACTATACCAGCTTTTTGCTGCTCTAATATTAGACAGCCCATGTTAAGTATGGCCGTCGTTCCCACGTCGAATTTCTACGTTTTCCGACGTCTTTTATTTTTTTTGACGTAAGTCGTCCGGGAATAGGAATGTTCGTAAACGACACTACTCAATCAACGAATGACGTAACGACGTGATTTCGCGCAATGCACGGCGGGAAATTTCTGAACGGAGCATGCGCAGTTCGATCGCCGCGGGGACGCGCTTAATTTAAATGCTTCACGCCCCCTAATCTCGTATTTTGATTACGCGGCGAGAAATAGACTACGCCGCCGTAGCGTACGGGCAAAAATCTACCAGAATTCGGTGTAGAGCCTGGTAAAATACAGCAGCGTAGAGTATTTCAATTACGCAGTGCAATATTAAGTGTATGTGAATCTGGCCCTATATTTTTAACATACTTCCGCACTGCCTCAAAGTCCGCCATTCTTTCACCCTGTGATTGGATATTTTTCTTTGCATATATACTATATACGGATGTGGCGAATGTGAGTGCTTTTCCTGTGTATCCTTTCCTTATATGTTTTTTCACCCTCCTATCATCCCTCCTTTTTCTCCTTCCCCTCTTCCTACTTTTTTTCTTCCCTTTCCTCTTCCAAACCCCTTCCCAATTTCTTTGATTCAACTATTTAGGTGGCAAACACCTCCTGTCTTGTCGCACTCTTGGGTGCTATAAGTTTTTCCTTTCTTTAAAAGGCTTGCACCTGTGGTAAAGTACTATAGAATTTGTTTATTTATTGATTTTTTCTTCATGATCCAAGTGATCTGATCCTTTTTTGCCACATCTCCAATTCTTGGGGATTATCAATGGCGGACTTTGTAGGCAATGACTGGGAGGGATTTATGATGGGTATCCAAAAAACATGTACATCCTCCAATCTGCATCAAGTTGACTTTGAAATTATATATCAAAAACTTATACAGACCTTTGAAAGGAAATCTAGCCTTTTTTGGCATGTAAAATACTTCGAACAATATATGATCGAAGATATTAACCCGAAAAGGTCTGCGGGTCCAAGTGCTCCCCAATATATGGGCCATTGATCAAGATTTTAAGGCTCGATGGGAAGAAAATCTTCTTGGCTGTTCCCGCAAAATGATGGAACTAATGATAGAGTATTATATGCAGGAACTAAAATTGGTAGACTGCGAAATTAAAAGAATATATGATGAAAACACTGAACTGTTAAATAAATCAGAGTTCAAATCATTTGATGCACGATTGAAGGAGCACATTGAAAGATTTACACGTGAGCTACTTGTCAAAAAAGATGAAAAAATGTCACGGGATAAATTAGCATTTGCAGGCCAATATGCCTTTAATTGGCCAGCTGAGAATGGCCAACGGGGAGGACGAAGGAACCGAGGTCCACCTATGAATTGAAAAAACGTCACTAATCGAGAAATTGATTCTGACTCTTCTGTCAATTCTTACAATTCACAGGGCTCCAGAACAAGTAATAGAGGTCAACATAGAGGACGCAACCCCAGGAAACGACAACAAGGTGGTGGGCACCAGACTGGCGCACAAAACAAGAAACGGGTAACGGATGACAATGAACAACCAGTAGTCACTAGCTACAAGGATGCAACCATTATTGATGGTGCACCCTGTGGTCCCCGACAAACCGTAATGTTTCCAAACCAAACACCGGGTGTCTCTACTGAAATCTCCTCTTCTCTCCTTTCCTCTTCTACTTTTCGGACTGACCCAACCCTAAGACAAAACATTCTAGACTCAGCACAAACTATGAGCAGACCTCAGGGCAACACCGAAACCTCCAGTAGAAAGTGACGTATTGACCAATTTTTCACACCCATTGTGAGGAATCGGTCAATAACATCAGAACTAATACAGGATATCGATATTCCCTCCCTAAATCCATCACCTCCCCCAAATGCTATACTCCCTGGCAGTTTAGCATCAAACCCTCAAGAAACAAGAGATAATTCTAAGTTGGAAGTGATTAACCTATCTTCCCATATTTTAAGCCAAAGTGAAACTGAACTCCTAGGCCTAGGCCTGAATTTCTGTCCCACCAATATGTCCAATAAATTTGACGTTATCAAAGACCTGTATCTTTTTGCCAGGAAACTGACCTTTAGATACATGTATGATAGAGAGAGAAGGGATAAACAAACCAAAACCCTAGACCAAGAAATATGGAAAACCTTTTCTGTAGCAGATTTTCGTGCCCTAAAAATTCTCGTCCTATTGCTGGATGAAAGCGAAGGTACGGATAGCCAAGACAACACTCCTGAAAGCTATGAAACTAGAGGCGAAAGAATACAATTGTTCCAATACCAACAAGACATTGAAAGCTTGGAAAAAGCTGTAAAAAAAAGGTCATTGACCTTTCCTCCCCTACAAACGAATTCAAATGTCTGGGCTTTCCTGATGCAGACTGTGAAGGATATTGAATCCCTTTCCTTGATGAGGTCTACTAACCAAAATCTCAATATCTCACAGAGAACAGCCCTCAACGAACTAAGTCACAACTCGCATTTGGTGGTCAAGCCCTCGGACAAGGGCGGTAATGTCGTTGTAATGAATGACCTAGATTACAGAAATATGTGCTGGGACATTCTAAAAAATCGCAACTGGTAAAAACCAGTTTCTATTGAAGTAGTTGCCAAATACAACCAACAATTTAACGACCCGATACAATGCGCCCTCTCCGAGGGCTTGATCACCAAACCTATATTTGAGGGGATTCAAGTCCAATATCCAAAGACACCAACCTTTTATGCGCTTCCAAAAACACATAAAAGTATGAGACATCCACCGGGACGCCCAATAATCTCAGGGATGGGTTCCAAACTGAGAGGGCAAGCAAATTCGTTGACGAATATCTGAGACCACATGTCACAGCCTTACCATCTTACATTCAAGATACTCCGGACCTTTTGAGGGCTTTGGACGGCCTAAATGTGCCCTCCGAATGTATTCTGGTATCGATTGACGTTGAAGCATTGTATTCATCTATCCCTCACTCCAAGGGTCTGGATGTAGTAGCTGGCTTTTTGGCCGAGAGAGGCCCCAAACTGAACCAGCTCAACACATTTGTTTTGGATATACTTGCTCACATCTTGAGTAAAAATGTTTTTTCTTTTGACGAGTCCCACTTCCTCCAGGTACAGGGTGTTGCCATGGGCACTTCTTGTGCGCCCTCTTATGCAAACCTGTACCTGGGGGGGTGGGAACGAGATTTATTTTCTGTTGAAAAATCCAATGATCTACTCTCATTTGTGTTGGGCTGGTTCAGGTATATAGATGACATACTTCTGTTGTGGACGGGTAGTTGTCAACAACTACAATCCTTTATGCAGCTACTGAGTCATAACGATTATAATTTAAAGTTTACAATGTGCTCGAGCAAATCGGAAATCGCTTTCCTTGACATTCTCATCTATGTCAATGAGAAGGGAATGATCAACACTTCCCTTTACCGCAAACCCACGGCTGGGAATACAATTCTTCATGCCGAAAGTGCCCATCCATTACCCTTAATTTGGAGTATACCGTATGGGCAATATCTGCGATTGCGACGTAATTGCTCAGACTATGCTAAATTTAAAATAGAAGCAGACCAGCATTATACGAGACTCTTTAATAGGGGTTATAGCAGGACATGCCTTAAAAAGGCCTTTAATAGAACAATGGGCAAGCGGAGAGAGGTGATTCTCTCTAAAACTACTAAAAAATGTGGACCAGACACTACTAGATTCATTACAACTTACTCCGATCAACACAAACAGGTACGAGCAATTATGGACAAACACTGGCACCTGTTGACGGTTGACCAGACCCTATCTAAATATATTGGCCAAAAAACAGAAATCACCTATAGACGTGCAACCTCTATACGTGATCGATTGGTCAGGAGCAAATACTGTAGATCCAACACAGAATTTTCAGACGACCCAGGTCTATCTAAATGCAAACAGTGCAACTACTGTCAATGGTGTTGGAAGGCACTACCATCCAGCTACCAAATGGTCAAATTCATAAAATACGGCAACATATCACTTGCCAAACCAAAGGGGTTATCTACATTATTTTGTGCCAATGTGGCAGCTTCTATGTAGGGAAAACCTTTTGGAAAAGAATAAAAGACCATGTTTACTATGCCACCAACGGTCTCCTTAACACCACAATGGGTTACCATGTTGCATTTAAACATAAATACGAACCCTCTGTATTCAGGTTCTCTGCCCTTGAGTCCGTTCCGGAGGACTCAAGGGGAGGCAACTTTGACCAGAGGGTACTACAATGTGAAACTAAATGGATCTACCGCCTTCGGGCAAACTATTTCCCGGGTCTGAATGAAGCTATTAGCTTCAAACCTTTTCTAAACATCTAATTTAACGATATTTTACTAGATCATAGCCCCTCCCTCTCTACCTACTCTATGGACTCTATGCCCCTCCCTTCTTCGAAGATTGGCCACAGATGTGATAGTCTGTGCCACGATGAGTTGAACTGTGTGACAAAATTAAGGACTAAACCCATCAGTAAGACACATGACCCATAGGAGGTCTATAAATAGCGGTTGACCTATTTAGAAACATATATATATATATATGTTTTGTTTACGATCATTTTTTCTTTTGTACTATACCATCCCTATATTGGTTTAATGCTAATTAGGAAGTATTTGAACTTATTTTGTATGTAGATACTCTATTTTATATCGTTTGGGAAATTGGATGTATTTTATTTATATACTGTGTAAACGTGGCAAAGCATCTTTTAACAAAATCATGCTCATCGATTTGATCTCATTTTTCTTTCCTTTTCCTCCAACTTGGCTATAGAGTAAATGTATATTTTTTCTGGAACGTGTTAGCTGGCGATTTACCCCCCATTTGTGGTGCTTGATGGTCATCTTTGCGACCTTTGAAAATGTGTTGCATGTGTGTTGCGCTGAGAGTAGGAGTTCACTGCAGATTACAATATTAGAAGCTGCGGTGAACAGACCACACGGCCATATACTCTGGTATTATTTTTATTTTTAAGTTTTTTTAAAAATATCTCTTGTTGTGCCATTGGCTGTTCTGATGCCTCTTCTCGTTGTCCTGTGTTGCGGATGTGGAGCAGTTTCTGATTGGTTACTGTGCTTACGTAGGGGGGACGCCGAGATGCGATGTCATCCCATCCGCTCTGGCTGTCACGCCCCCCAACCAATCGGAGACGCGGAGGGGCGGTTATGTCGGGTCTGGCTTGTCAGCTATGTGCGCTTCCATGTCAGCCGTTTTGATGCGGTTCTTATTTTTACTTTTGCTCTCCCAGCACCACTGAGGTTGTTGCAGATCACACTGTTGATAAAAAGCGTTCTTCCAGAACTTACTTTGGAGCTTTTACTTGCTTGGATGTTTGATTGTGTATAAGAAGCGGCCCCAGCCCTAGTTCCATCTTAGGATTTTCAAGGTACTTTTTGATCTGACTTTTCAACATAATAGAGGAGTTAGATAGATGGACAGGCTATTTACTCTTTCTATATTTACCTACAGATAAGGAACTATTGTTTACTGGGTGCTATGACACAGTTTCTGGTACCTATTGAAATGGCGTGCTGTACCATAGAACTCCTGATATTCAGGGACCTTTGTTAGTAGTGACGTCACTATATGGATTACTGGTATGTCTATTGAAAACTTCTGTCATACTATCTTTATAAATTCTTTTCCTATATACGACCTTATGTTGCTCTCTCTTATAGTTTACTTTATAGCCTTGTTGGTAAAAATACACTTTATCTTTATCAGATTTTTTCAAGACGCCTCAATAGGTGATAATACCTATATTCGAACACCCTGGCACCTTTGATGCCTGAATTCGGTGGATGAATATACTTACCGTGTTCTACTAGGTGATGTAGCCACTCTATACATATGTGTATATATATATATATGCAATTTCCTTACCCTACGATTTTTTATGTAATTTCAATTTTTCATTTTCTACCTATGTTTCATTTGCTTAAATTAAAGTTTCTAGAATGTACTAATACTGTATATGTTGTTTCAGATTATACGACTGTATTGCATTCTTCCCCTTCCCTAAAATCCTCTCTGTCTCGCCCTGAAGAAGCCCAACGGCGAAACGCGTAGGCGACTTCAAGGGATTTGTTCCAGTACTTTAACATTTTTAATCTATAGGGTTACATTTTACTTATGTCAAGTATATTTTCTATATATTGTAAAATTGTATAATCCTTTAAATTGTATAATCCTTTATTTTTATTTTTGTATTAAAATATATATTTTTAACATACTTCCGCACTGCCTCAAAGTCCGCCATTCTTTCACCCTGTGATTGGATATTTTTCTTTGCATATATACTATATACGGATGTGGCGAATGTGAGTGCTTTTCCTGTGTATCCTTTCCTTATATGTTTTTTCACCCTCCTATCACCCCTCCTTTTTCTCCTTCCCCTCTTCCTACTTTTTTTCTTCCCTTTCCTCTTCCAAACCCCTTCCCAATTTCTTTGATTCACACTGGCAGCATCTGATGGGGCACAGTAGTAGCAATTGACTGGACCACTTGCAGCATTTGATGGGGCACACTGGTGGCAATTGATGGGGTACAGTGTCAGCAATTGATGGTTACAGTGGTTGCGTTTGATGCCACAGTGGCAGTATCTGATGGCACAGTAGCGACAATTGATCGTCACACTGGCAGCATCTGAAGGGGCACACTAGCGGCAATTGATCAGCATACTTGCAGTATCTGATGGGGCACAGTAGCGACAATTGTTGGGCACACTGGCAGCATCTGATGGAGCACAGTAGCGGCAATTGATGGGCACACTGGCAGCATCTGATGGAGCACAGTAGCGGCAATTGATGGGCACACTGGCAGCATCTGATGGGGCACAGTAGCGACAATTGATTGTCACACTGGCAGCATCTGATGGGGCACAGTAGTGGTAATTGATAGGCACACTGGCAGCATCTGATGGGGCACAGTAGCGAAAATTAAAGGGACCACTGGCAGCATTTGATTGGGAACACTGGCAGCAATTGAGGGGCACAGTGTCAGCAATTGATGGGTACCAGCTGCCACTGCTGTCCCCCACTTGTCAGCCTAATTTATTACTGTCCCCCACTTATCAACTTAATGTATTACTGTCACAGTAATACACAAAGCCAACAAGTGGGGGTCGGGGGGACAGTAATACATGAAGCTGACAAGTGAGAAATTTGAAGGTGATACAGGGGAACAACAACTGAGGGGGCAGTGATAAAGAAGGTGAAACAATTGGGGGGACAGTAATGAAGAAGGTGAAGGTGTTTGCACTGCATTAATGGACAATGATCAGGCTGCACTGATGGGCACTGATCAGGATGCATTAACAGGCACTATCTGCACTTTTTTAATTACTACATTGTATCATATTTGTCTTGCTTCATAACATCAATCATCCGTCATAAGACCACGTGGACATGGATGGCGAGCTGATTTGTGGTTCAGTGGGCCACTTGACTGGACTTGCCCCCCAGGCCTAAGGCTGCCAGTCCTCCCCTGGCAGTATGTACAGGAGGAGTGTGGGGGTATGACAGAGGGTAGTATGTACCAGAGAGAAGTGTGGAAGGTATGATGGGGCAGTATGTACAGGAGAGGAGTGTGGAGGGTATGACAGTGGGCAGTATGTACAGGAGAGGAATGGGGACGGTATAATAGTGGGCACTATGTATAGGAGAGGAGTGTGGAGGGTGCGACAGTGGGCACTATGTACAGGAGAGAAGTGTATGACAGCAGGCACTATGTACAGGAGAGGAGTGTGGGGGGTAGGACAGTGGGCGCTCTGTATAGGAGAGGAGTGTGGAGGGTATGACAGTGGTCACTATGTACAGGAGAGGAGTGTGGAGGGTATGACAGTGGGCATTATGTATAGGAGAGAAGTGTGGAGAGTATGATAGTGGGCACTATGTACAGGAGAGGAGTGTGTAGGGTATGACAGTGGGCACTATGTATAGGAGAGAAGTGTGGAGAGTATGACAGTGTGCACTATGTACAGGAGAGGAGTGTGGAGAGTATGACAGTGAGCACTATGTATAGGAGAGAAGTGTGAAGAGTATGACAGTGGGCACTATGTACAGGAGAGGAGTGTCGGGGTTATGACAGTGGGCGCTCTATATAGGAGAGGAGTGTGGAGGGTATGACAGTGGTCACTATGTACAGGAGAGGAGTGTGGAGGGTATGACAGTGGGCAGTATGTACAGGAGAGGAGTGTGGAGAGTATGACAGTGAGCACTATGTACAGGAGTGGAAGGATGTTTAGGGACTGCGTAGAGGTTAAGCGGGTCGTACATGAATTGAAATTACACCAATTATGCAGAGACCAGCCATAGTCGATCTATGTATGGGCTAGCTGGTTTTACACAAGTCAATCTATTAATCGACTTGAGTACAAACAGCCTGTTTTTCCCAAAACAATCAGTGCTGCCAGCTATAGTTAGCAACACTGATCATTGTACTCACTGACAGAACACAATAACACTACAGGAGTGATTCCCCCATCTACAGGTCAGCAGGTGAGAGGGTGTGTGGGGACAGGCTGGGGAGAGATACCAGTCAGTGGCTGGGTAGGCACTGGCTAGTATCAGAGCCAGACAGTGGCGTCTCCAGCTTTCATATTTAGGGGGGGCACATGGGGGGACAGGGACAAAAGTAGGGGGGCCAACTATAAAATGCAAATATATTAGGGCTGTTACTGATCAAAATTTTTGTGTTTGATTAATCGTTTTATTTTTTAATCGATTAATCGACTAATTTCGATTAATTATAACGCACATACAGATCCAACTACTTTTAGCGGATCTCCTTGCAGGCTGACTCCCAGTGCAGCTCCAACCACTGGAAAAATAGATAGCAGGATACAAAAAACACACAAAGGCCGCGCTCGATGGGAATAGCATTAAAACTTTTATAGTTTTCAAGTAGGTTACCAAATAAATATTGCACTGGAGATAAAATCGATGTAGCTACATAAACTGTACAAATGGTGCGAGTAATACCAAACGGTAGCAAAAGCAGTCATAAAAAACATGTAGCTAAGTATGATACTGGTATAAAAATGTGTACAACGATACCACTGCTAAATCCTGATGACGAGGGGTTAACATCAGCCCGTCGGCATGTAGATGTCCCATGAAGGCAACTATTACAACTCCCAGTGGATGGCTGTAGAATCCCAGGTTGATAGAGGGAAGTGTAAAAGCCCATGTGTGTGGCAGATAGTAAGGTCCCGCCGGCATGCAGATATGAGGGCACAGCAAAGGAGCCCTTCAGATTGACACGGCAAGCCCCACCGGTGTCCGTGACATTACTGGATCTCCGACGGAACTCCCTGAAGGCCCAGAAGCCAGCGAAGAGGTGAGTACCAATCAAAAGAATTTTAATCGATCAAAAAGATTTTGATCGATCAAAAAGATTTTGATCGATCAAAAAAATTAAAGATTAATCGATTAATTAAAAGTTAATTTGCACAGCCCTAAAATATATATAATCTCCTGGGGCCCTTTACTACGATCCCACAATGGGCCCTTTTACATGTTCTGCAGTGAGCTCCCTTCCTACTATACTGGGGCCCCCCAGGGTGGCAGAAACAAGAGATATATGTCACCAGCACACCAAGAAAATATAAGGGTCCAAAGCAGTGGGAGGACTTTCAGGGTTGCAAAGGTTGTCTTGCCACCGAGCCCTGGTGTTCTGCCACTGTGGGGTTCCCCAGCTGTCCTGTCCCTGCTATTGACAGCGCTGGTCTGGCATCTGTCTCCTTGGCAGCGGCGGCAGTCCATTAGGACCTAGTGCTGGTGACATTATGGGTGCATGCAGGGGAAGGCTGGCACTATTGGTTATAGAGAGCTGAGCCCCCAGCTGGTCACCTAGCAGCAGTAATGCTGTATAACCTTCTCTGTTGACATGCTGATCGGGATGTGATCCAGGTAATGCTCCCAGTCAGATCTAATAAATACAGTATTTATTAGCATCAAGAGTACAACCACATTATATATATATATATATATATATATATATATATATATATATATATATAATCAAACGTATGTTCCGCAGCCATGTGGGCTCTATGCCTGTAAAGTCCGGGCTCTATGCCTGTAAAGTGTGGGCTTTGATCAATAAAATCTCTGATATTTAACACTAGGATTTGACTGGGAGCATCACCTGGATTGCATCACGATCAGCATGTCAGAGAAGGCTCCAATGCTGCTAAGCAACCTGCAGGGAGCTCAACTGTCTACAACCAATAGAGATGGGCTCGGGTGTGTTTGAAATCCCACATGCCCAATCCCGCCAGGAAGCCAACACTCCACAGTGCTAATCACAGGCAGTGAGACATTTCCTGATCTGTGCAGAGCTGCGGACCGGGAAATCTCTCACTGCCTGTGATTAGCGCTGTGCAGTGTGGGCTTCCTGGCAGGCTCTGGCATGTGGATTTTTGAACATGCCCAGCCCATCTCCAACAACAAATTGTGCTGGCCCTCCTGTACATCAGCCCCATAAAGTAACCAGCACTGGGTTCCAATGTGCTGCCGCCGCTGCCAAGGAGACAGAGACCAGCACTGTGAATAGCCGGGACAGGACAGCAACTCTGGTTATTCCAGCACTGGTCCACACTGGGAGGATTCCCCCATCCACCTATAATGTGTAGATGGGGGAATTGAATCATTTCTTTTTTTTTTTTCATTCAACCTAATAGTTGAATGAAAAAAAGTGATCAATGTATGGGCTGCCTAAGAGCTAAGACCAGCCATAGACAGTTTAAATCTCAGCTGGTTCAGCAGGAACTGGCTGAGATTTAAACCATTAATGAGCAGATTCTCTTATGATTATCACTAGTGGTTGCTGTATAGCCACTAGTGAGAATCACTGTTTTTCGGGAGAATACAATTGCTGGGCAGGCGCGATATTCCCGTCAGCAGTGTCTGTGTTGATGGGGGAATCATGCAAGTTTCTTTCCTGCAATCTGGGGATGTAGGAAAGAAATTTGCACTGTATCTTACCTGCCTAACTGAAGGTGAAAGTGTAACAGAATGGCCCGTTACACCCAGAGACTTTTGAAGGATGGGGGGTACTCGAGTGCCAGCATCACTAATGACTCTTGGGTCTAGGGTCATCCTGTGCCCCTTTTGGGCATAGGGTGACTGAGAAATGATAATGATAAATAACATGGGATGGGACATTACTGATAATTCATGTTTTGCAGGATATCTTTAAATATTACAAGTTGTTAAAGTCTGACTCCTACAGGTCAATAGAGTGTTTTCATTCAATGTGGGGACACATGCTTTTGAGGTGTTAATTGAGTCTGCTCCTAGACATTCCATTGTGTGATGCTAATACTGTGTTGTGTCCATTGTGTTAATTAGGTCTGCTCCTAAGACCTGTTCATTGTGTATGCTAATGACACTGCACACTGCATGTGGAATGTGACTTGTCAAGCTGTAGTAATTAACCCCTTTAAATGCGGAGCCAGACCGTCTGGGTAATGAGTAGTAATTAACTCATCGGATTGTCATTATCTAAAATAATGTGTATGAAGCCCCCCATTGTGTGATGTGTGGGTGGAGTGTGTCTTTGTCCCTGTGATTAACTGTAACATGCTTGTACTGTATATAAGAAAGCTAAGTTACCATTAAAGGATTCATTCATTCATTTTGGAACCAGTACCAGAGCTTGTGTTGTCTCGGTTATTCTGGGAAATGAAAAGGGGTCGTGTCTGATATCTGTCGGACTGTCAGATAAGCTGTCGTGGGGCGATGGAATGGAATATTGTAAACGGTGGTGACCGTTAGAGAAAGTAAATTGTGAATGTCTTGAAAGAACAGGAGAGGAGAGGGAGACAGATGGGGGAGAGAAGGGATGGAGATAATGCAGTTCAGTGATTACAGTGTACTGCATTCTGCAGTGCACACACTTACCCACGGTCCAGGCTAGAATCTCAGGCATCATTCACACACATGCTGCTGATTTTCATATTTCCTGAACATACATCCCCTCTGCTGTATTCCTCCCTGCTCGTATGTGAGGAGAGTAGGGGGGGAGGTGGCTGGACTCGCTGGGCTGTAAAAGAGTGTCATAAACTGAAACTCGGCTCAGCTTGCAGTCACCACTCTCGGAATTTACAGGCTGGTTCTCCTGTCCTAGGACGGGAGAAATCAGTCTGTTTTTTCAGTAACTGAGATGAAGGCTTGGGCCCCCCCTCGCCCACAGTGCTCATGGAGTCCTTTCTGCAACTCACTCTTCTCCGTGCCAATGAGGATGCAGGGGAAGGAGCAGATCGGGCGGCTGTGGTTGTGTGAACGCTTGCATTATGCAGTGTCAGCGAGCAGAGGGAGTGTGGAGGAATGCCCCGCAGAGCTGACTGGGGACGCTCTTCCTCTCAGGAGAGACTGTTACTCCAGGGGCGGCCCGAGAAAAATACAAAAAAAAAAGCAAAAAACATTTTTTTTTTTTGGGGGGGGGGCACATGGTGGGGCACAGCATAATGTTGGGGGGGTTAGGACCCTCTCTGCCCCCCCTAGAGTCTCCTCTGGAGCCAGATACACACAGGTTACATACGTCGCGCTCGTTAGAGCGAGAGCAATAATTCTAGCACTAGACCTCCTCTGTAACTCTAAACATGTAACCTAAAAAAAAATTTAAAGCATCGCTTAGGATACCAAAAAAAATCCTGCTAACTTTAGTGTTTTTTTTAATGAATGAAACAGTTTATTTCCAAAAAAAAACATGTTTGAAAAATTGCTGCACAAATACAGAACCGTGCTAGAGCTGCACAATTAATCATTAAAAAATTGTGATCTCGATTCAACCCCCCTAACATCTCCAATGCAGAGTTTGCCGATTCTTTCATATAACAAGTGGAGAGACTTTTAGCTGTCAAAAGAAAATATCTGGGCAGTCTGCCAAGTTCTTAGCAGGAAACATTGTAACTAACGCTTTCTTAGATCAAAGGGATAAACTTCTGTGTGTGTAAAGAAAATATCCGGGCAGTCTGCCAAGTTTGTAAACAACATGAAACATTGTAACCAACTTCGTTCTTAGATCAAACCTCTGTGTGTAAATGCACAAATGTAACCACTTGTTAAAAAGCAATATTTTTTGCTAGAAAATTACTTGGAACCGCCAAACATATATATTTTAGCAGAGACAAAAATGGCAATTGCTGCAATATTTTATGTCACACTGCATTTGCCTACTTCAATGAATAATAAAAAACATAAAAACAAAACAGTAAAGTTAGCCCATTTTTTATTTATGTATTTTAATGTGAAAGATTATGTAATGCCGCACGAATCGTGAGAGAATTGTGATCTATCTTCTAAGCCAGGGGTGGCAAACACAAGGCCCGCGGGCCAAATCCGGCCCGCCAGGCCTTGTCATGTGGCCCGCGCAGCCGTCCCCATCAGCAGGGGGATCTCTCTCCTGTCAGTAATGAGCGAGGGGCCGAGCTGCGGACAGATAGGCCTGTGAGCCCGAAAGTCGGGAAATTAGTTAATCCCCAGCCACCTCCTCCTTGACCTCTCCCCCCCCCTCCGACCCCGCCTCCCCCAAGAGGCAAGAATCGGCGGGCGCGGCATCTCCTGTGCCTCCAGAGCATGGGCTGCTCTAACTTCCTCTCCAGTGAAATGAGTCCCGGGGAACAGGCTGACTGGGGACCCAGAGGACAGGCACGCTGCCAGGGAACTGCTGGAAGGATCAAAGGAGACACGCTGCCATGGAAGGTAGGGCTAGCAGTCTCTCTTGTCATCTCTCAGCCTCCCCCTCCTCCCCCTTTCCCTCAGCTCCACTGTCTTTGTGATCCCAATGTCTCAGTAAATCCAAATCACCATTGCTGCAGAAAAAACCCACAAATATATAAATAAACTAGTTTATATAATTATTAATAAAATGTTCATTCAGGCCGTGTACACACGGCAGAGAACCTCGACGGGCAGAACACATCGTTCCGCCCGTCGAGGTTCTCTGCCGGCCGTCAAAATCGGCGACCCGCCCGTCGGGAATGGCAACCAGCCATTCATCCAGGCGGCCTGTCGAGCAAAAAGAGAGCGTGCTCTCTTTTCGCTCGACCGGATTCCTGACGGGCGGTGCGAGCGCTCTGTGTACACACGGCCGAGGTCCTCGCTGGAATGCAGCTTCCAGCGAGGTTCTCGCTGGTTTCCAGCGAGAACCTCGGTCGTGTGTACGCCGCCTTATAGTTATGTTTTTGGATGGTTTTTATTGATTGTTATATGGAATTTGTTTGTTTACTTCTATATTTGCACAATTGTGTGTTATTGCAGCACTGGTGATTTGGATTCACTACCCAGTAGGGCCATCTTAGAATTATTGCATTTGTTGAATTGTTTTAATTACATTTTCTGTACTTTTTTTTTGCACAATGAGGTTTTTTGCAGCACCGGTGATTGAGACTCACTACCCAGTAGGGTTATTTTATAATATTTCAGTTAATGGAAGCTACATATGTCATGTTTACACTATAATACTTGTTGCAGCACCGTGCACTTGGGATCAATACCCAGTAGGGTTGTTGTTTTTTTAACCTTTTTGATTTTTTCTATATATATATTTTCAGGCTGTCCGGTCATGTTATTTCTGTGTGAGTGTATGCAAGGAAGAGGAGGGAGCACCAACAACAGATGGGATACAGGAATCTATATTTGATGTCACCACTCCAGGCTTTTCCAGTCATTGACGAGCATGCTCTCCTCTCCCCTGCAGCCACCGCTGGCTCACACAGGCCCAGACTGAAGCTAGCTGAAAATAGGTACATCTGCGAGTCGGGGGGAGCAAATTACCTTGGGCGCTGACAACCCACGCTACGCCAATGGTGTAAGCGCAGATACAACCGGCCCTCTGAGGGCAACGAAATTGCTGATGCGGCCCCCGATGAATTTGAGTTTGCCACCCCTGTTCTAAGCAAAACAATTGCAATTCTCATATTAGCCAGAATCGTGCAGCTCTATACCGTGCAACATAAAAAGTTACATAGACCACCATAGAGTAATTTTCTAGCAAAAAACAAATGATAATTTTTTTTTCTCAGTCTGCTGCAGTGTGTCAGCTTGTATTTATAATGGCCGCTCTGTATGTAGCTTCTGACAGGCTGTGCAAGCAGCCCCGTATCTCCGGAACCATAAATGATAGCCATCCCATATTTTGACAGGTTGTGGGGTAGGTCTTCACCTACCTACCCCCAAATGTGGGGTTTCTGTGACCTCTGGTCGTCGAGCTACAACCCCCGAAGTCAACCTTTTTTTTTTTTTTTTTGGGCAAATGGGCCTATCTTGAGAAAGGGGCCTGGAGCTGCAGCTCTAATCCAGCCCTGGCCCTAAGGTACTGTGTATCACTGTTTACATAGGAGCTGCTCTCTGAGCCCTGAGACTTTAACCCTTTGTGCACTCTGGAAATTGGATACTTCAACGCTTAGCTGTATATTGCTGTCATTTTATATCACATCACTTTTAAATGTATTGACTAGGGTTGTCCCGATACCGAGTATTTGCGGGAGTACTTGTACTCCCGCAAATACCCCAGATGCCTAAATAGAATACTTCCCCCCGCCGCCGCCATATATCGCAAAGCCGCCGCAGCGTTAAACACTGTGCGGCGAACATTACAGGCACCTTTAGTTTGAATAGCTGTTTTGCCCGCCGCGCTGTGTCACTCCCACTTGCTCGGGATTGGACTGATCTGTCCAATCCCGAGCAAGGGGGAGTGTCCTTTACACGGCGTGGCGGGCAAAACAGCTATTCAAACTAAAGGTGCCTGTAATGTTCGCCGCACGGTGATTAACGCGGTAGCGGCATCATCATGGCTGAATATATGTGGGGGGACATGGCTGCATATATGTGGGGGGACATGGCTGCAATATGTTTGGGGACATGGGTGGATATATGTGTGGGGACATGGCTGCATATATGTGTGGGGACATGGCTGCATATATGTGTGGGGACATGGCTGCATATATGTTTGGGGACATGGCTGCATATATGTGGGGGACATGGCTGCATATATGTGGGGGACATGGCTGCATATGTTTGGGGGACATGGCTGCATATGTGTGGGGGACATGGCTGCATATATGTGGGGGACATGGCTGCATATATGTGGGGGACATGGCTGCATATATGTGGGGGACATGGCTGCATATATGTGGGGGACATGGCTGCATATGTTTGGGGACATGGCTGCATATGTTTTGGGGACATGGCTGCAAATGTTTGGGGACATGGCTGCATATGTGGGGGACATGGCTCCATTTCTGGGGGGACATGGCTGCATTTGGGGACACATTTAAAAAAAGTATCAGTATTCGGTATCGGCGAGTACATGAAAAAAAGTATCGGTACTCGGTCCTAAAAAAGTGGTATCGGGACAACCCTAGTATTGACTATTTTTCCATTTTTATTTGATCTAGCATATGTCATTGTGACCAATAAATGGACTCACTTACATTTTACATTTTGGTATTGACTTTGTGTGTTTGAGAGCCATGAGCGCTGGTTTTTAGTGTTTTTTTCTGTGTTTTATCTGTACTTCCGGGTACGATTTTCTCCTGCAGCTCCGGTATCTCTCTCATTTACACTCTTCTAAGAAACATTGGGTAAATCACTATTTATCATTATTATTATTAACAGCACTACTATGTTCAGGGTGGGCGCCAGTCACAGTGCACTGATATAGCGTCATTGAAGCGTCATGCCAATGCAAGCAGGCAGGACGCTTCATTTGCTGTTTTTTTCAAGCTCTGTGGCTATGTGCTGTGCGCCACGAGCCAATCACTCTCCAGTGTCTCCACTCTAATTGGGTCCTGCTGCTTCCTCACTGCAGAAGGAAATGGGCGGTGCTTTCCCCAGGGCAGTGTTACTTTCGGTTTTGGCTCCAGGAGGACTCTAAGGTAGGTAACTTATTAAAAAAGGGATTTTTAATAACAGCTTACCTGTAAAATCCTTTTCTTGGAGTACATCACGGGACACAGAGCGCATAGTCATTACATATGGGTTATATGGAGTACCTTCAGGTGTGGACACTGGTGTAATCAACTTCACAGGAAGTTCCTCCCTATATAACCCCCTCCCACTGAGAGTGCTTTAGTTTTGTAGCAAGCAATTTCTCTGAGGTTACACAATGTTCCCACAAAGAGGGGTGGGAGCTCTGTGTCCCGTGATGTACTCCAAGAAAAGGATTTTACAGGTAAGCTGTTATTAAAAATCCCTTTTTCTTGATCGTACATCACGGGACACAGAGCGCATAGTCATTACATATGGGATGTCCCAAAGCAATGCTCCATGAAGGGAGGGAGACCGTAAGGCCAAAAATAGCCAAACAGAAACTATATCAGGAGGTAAAATAGCTCCACCAACAGAAAAAAGGGGGCGTGAACCGGGCCAGAGGATTCTATACTGCTGCCCGTAGGACCGCCTGCCCAAATGCTGCGTCCGCAGCCTTTGTGACGTCCAACTTATAGAATTTAGTAAACGTATGTACGGAAGACCAGGTTGCTGCTTTGCAAACCTGTGCCATAGAGATCTGATGGTGTGCCGCCCAAGAGGCACTCATGGCCCTCGTAGAATGGGCCTTAACTGATAAGGGCGGTGGAACGCGCTTCAGACCATAGGCCTGAAAAATCAGCTGCTTAATCCACCTAGCCAAGGAAGACTTGGCAGCCGGCTGACCCTTCTTGGGGCCCTCCGGAAGAATGAAAAGCACATCTGTTTTCCTAATCTTTTCTGTAGCCTTGAGATAGACCCTCATGGCTCGGACCACGTCCAAAGTATGAAGCAATCTTTCCTCTCTGGACTGGGGAGTAGGAAAGAAGGATGGTAGGACTAGGTCCTGATTCAAGTGAAAACTGGATATGACCTTAGGAAGGAAAGAAGGCTGTGGCCGCAGAACCACTCTGTCCTTATGCAGAATCAGGTACGGTTCCCTGCAAGACAAGGCTGCCAGCTCGGAGACCCTTCTGGCCGAAGCCATAGCCACCAAGAAAACCAATTTTCGGGTTAGCAGCACAAGAGGGATTTCTGTCAGAGGTTCAAACGGCTGCCTTTGTAAAGCTGACAAGACCAGATTTAAATTCCAGGGGCAGAGGGGAGCTCTAATAGGGGGATTTACATGCAAGACCCCCTGCAAAAAAGTTTTCACAAGCGAATGTGTGGCCAAAGGCCTTTGAAACCATATCGCTAAGGCAGACACCTGCCCCTTTAGAGTACTAAGAGCTAACCCCTTGTCAACGCCAACCTGTAGGAATCGCAAGATCCTGTCAATATAAAACTTGCGAGGATGCCCTCCTTGAAACTCGCACCACTCCACATAGTTCTTCCCGACTCTGTAATAGATATTTCTAGAAACTGGTTTCCTAGCTTGAATTAGCGTAGATATGACCTGGGCTGAGAGGCCTCTGCCCTTAAGAATTAGGGATTCAGCCGCCAAGCCATCAAATTTAGCTGCTGTGAAGCAGGGTGGTAGATCGGGCCCTGAGACAGCAGATCTGGGCGCAGGGGGAGTGGCCACGGTGCCCTTACTGACATCCTCACGATGAGTGCGTACCAAGCCCTTCTGGGCCAGGCTGGGGCCACCAGGATCACCGGCCTGCGCTCCACCCTGATCCTTCGTAGAAGGCGGGGAATCATCTGTAGTGGAGGGAACGCATACAGGAGAGAAAACTGGTGCCAGGGGCAAACCAACGCATCGGTCCCGTAGGCCGAGGGGTCCCTGGCTCGGGATACGAATTTGTCCAATTTCTTGTTGAATCTTGTTGCCATGATGTCCACATCGGGAACTCCGAATCTTTGGCAAATCTCTTGGAATACCTGGGGGTGAAGAGACCACTCTCCCGGGAGTAACTGTTGACGACTCAAAAAATCTGCTTGAGAATTGTCTATCCCTGGGATGAACACTGCTGAGATGCAGGGTACATGGGCTTCGGCCCATGAAAAAATCAGGTTTACTTCCCTTTGAGCCGCTAGGCTCCTTGTGCCCCCCTGGTGGTTTATGTATGCCACCGCCGTGGCATTGTCGGACTGTATCCTTACTGGCAGACCCTGCAGGGGGAGAGTCCAGGCGACCAGGGCCAACCGAGCAGCTCTGATCTCTAGGACATTGATGGGAAGCAGACTTTCTGCCTCTGACCACTGTCCCTGCTGGGTCCGTTTTCCTAAGATTGCCCCCCAACCTGTTAGGCTGGCATCTGTGGTTACTATTTTCCACGAGATGGGGCAAAAGGTTTTCCCTTTTGATAATTTTTGAGGGATCAGCCACCAGTACAGGCTGTGCCTGACTCCTGGGGAAAGAACTAATGGACGGTCTAATGCCTGTATGGACTTGTTCCAAGCAGAGAGAATAGCTGCTTGCAGAATTCTGGTATGGATCTGGGCATAGGGCGCTGCTTCGAAGGCGGCCACCATCTTTCCCAGCAGTCGCATGCATAGGCGAATAGTCGGCTTCTTTTTGCCTAAGACTATTTGAATCGTTTGAATTAATGACCTGATCTTCTTTTGAGGTAAAAATACCCTCTGGCATTCTGTATCTAACCGAAAGCCTAGATATTCCAACTGTCTTGTGGGTTGTAACCTTGATTTTTCTTGGTTCACAATCCCCCCGAACTCTTCTAGATGCCGCACTGTGCGGACCACTGCATGATTGAGGTTGGAGGCTGAACTGTCGATAACCAGGAGATCGTCCAGGTATGCTAGGACCAAGATGCCTTCTGTCCTTAGGACGGCTAGTACCGGGGCTAACACCTTTGTGAATACCCGTGGAGCTGTTGCCAACCCGAAAGGGAGGGCTACGAACTGGTAATGACTTTGGTTTATCGTAAAACGAAGAAACTTGTGATGTGCTGGGTAAATCGGCACATGCAGATATGCATCCTTTATGTCTATAGATGCTAGGAAGTCGCCCTGATGCAGGCTGGTTGTCACTGAACGTATGGAGTCCATACGGAAGGTCTGAATCCTTAGAAAGCGATTTAGGCGTTTGAGGTCTAATATAGGCCTGACGTCGCCATTGGGTTTTGGTATAACAAAAAAGGTTGGAGTAGAATCCCAGACCCCTTTCTTGGGTTGGTACTTCTACAATTACTCCTTGGAGCAAGAGGCGATCCAACGCCTTTACGAGAGAGGCCCTCTTTAATGGGTCGCTTGGAAGACTTGACCCCTGAAAATGAGGAGGGGGGATTTCTCGAAACTCTAGTTTGTAGCCTGAGGCTACTACGGACCGAACCCAAGAGTCGGGAATTCTGGCCTTCCAGACTTCGGAGAAAAACTGAAGTCTTCCCCCCACCCAAGAGAGTGGGGGCGCCCCTTCATGAATCTGATTTGATGACTGATTTAGCCGGCTTGCGAGACCAGGGCCTCTTGTTTGCCGCAGCTTGTCCCTGTGGGCGGCTATTAGCTGTTGACCGCCCGGGAGGCCGTCGATACTGACGGGAAGTCGAAGGGGCCGAGCCTACCATGGCCTGTCGTTTAAACGTGGGCCCACGCGGTCTTTTCTTGACCGGTAAGGAAGTACTTTTTCCACTTGATATGGTGTGGATATATTTATCTAGGTCTTCCCCGAATAGTCTTCCCCCATGAAAGGGAAACCCTGCTAGAAGCTTTTTGCAGGGTGCCTCTGCTGACCAGTTCTTTAGCCACAAAAGACGACGCATGTGAACCACCAGTAGAGATGAACGGGATGCCTGTTGGATGGAGTCCTTAATAGCATCTACTGCAAAGCAGAGAGCCCTAGGGAATTCTGCTAATTCATGAGTATGCTGAGCCGGCATGTCCTTCAATATATGTTTTGCCTGATCCTTCAAGGCCTGACAAACACCAATGGCTGCTACTGCTGGCTGAACCATGGCACCTACTGAGGTGAAAGCTGCTTTCAGTAGGGTCTCGAATTTCTTGTCGACCGGATCCTTGAACATATGGACATTTTCAACCGGACAAGTCAGGGATTTATTCACGCAGGAAATGGCTGCGTCCACTGTAGGAAGAGCCCATTTCTTTACATATTCCTCTTCCATAGGGTAGAGAATAGAGAATCTTTTAGGAGGGACAAAGATTCTATCAGGTCGAGCCCAATCTTGGTAAATCACGTTCCGCAGAAGGGGGTGCATTGGAAAAGATGCACCAGTTAATGGGGCCTTTAAAGAACCCAATGAGGATACCTCCGGGGCTACTAGTTCTGGCACTGGAAGTTTAAAAGGCAGTGCGAACCATATCTGTCAAAGACTGGATCCACAGGCCCTCCGCTTGAGAGGCCGAAAAGTATTCATCTATAGTGGAATTTTCCCTGTCTGAACCGTCGGGACTTGGGTCTGCGTGATCCCCTTGTGGGTCCCGTTCCTCTGAAGAGGAGACCTCCGCATCTGAAAACCCCACACTGGGTGAGGGGGATCTAGCCCGCTTGCTACTTGGGCAAGGACGGGAAAGTAACGCAGTTAACCTTTTCTCTAGCCCACTCATGGTGGCTGCTAGCATTTCTTCCGTCACGTAAACGGGAATGGGTGGATCGGGGGCCGCCTCTGCCCCCAGCACCCCCAATGGCTCTTGTACTATGCCACTCGGTGTCCTGACTGGCGAGGGTGGGGCCGTAGAAGCCTGGCCCAAATCCTCTGACCCCGATGGAGACCCCTTTTGCTTTTTGGCACCTTTAGCAGCCTTAGCTGGTCCAGATCCCTTTGGAGCCATTGTACAACCTTGGGTCACCCCTATAGCCAACACCTGACTGTTGCAGCTAGGAATAACCAATGTGAGGGCAGGTATGAGAAAAATGAAAAAGAACTAACTTCTCTCTTTTTTTTTTTTTTTTTTTTTTTTTACCCGCCTGGGAGGTGGCAATACCGAGGAAGCCTGTGAGTATTGACACACCACCCGTGCCCGTTAGCCGGAGTCCAAGGTAGACTCAGATACTGCTGGATCTAAGGCTGAGTCCCTTTAAGCAAAAAAAAATTTTTTTTTTTTTTTTTTTTTTTTCCTGGTCAATAGTGGACCTAAGTCCTAGACCTGAAGATCCACAAAACCGCCACTAGGTGTCCCTGTGTGGCCAAAAGACCCAGCTGCACGCTCTGTATCTTTCTTCCTCTGCCTCCAGGAGGTAAAGACCAGCCAGAGAAAAGTTTTTTCCTTTATACAGACCCTGACGCTGCTGGCCCGCCCCCCCCGACGCACGCCGACGCTATAAAAGGCGGCGTGCACGCGCGCGCGTATGCGCGCGCACACACGCGCGCACGATCGCGCGCACCACGCTGAACCCACATGGAGGGAAGCAGAGCAGAGGAACAACATGGACCAGCGTTATGCAGCACCAACAGACACCAGGTAAGCACTAATCTTATTGTAGTGCACACACAGCGAGGAAGCTGTCCCCATGGGCTTCCTAAGAAACAGGAGTTTTTAACCAGCATTTCCTCTTTAAAACATGTGGGGTTGCAGTATCAGTGTTAACAGGCAGACTGGGGGTGAGTAGCAAATATATAACTTACACAAGTATACATATATCTACATGTTATCTGGGTAAACATTAGAATCCCATCCTGCCTCAACAGACATAGTGGAGATAGTGGCTGATGCACCAGCATACTGTTAGCCAACCCAGAACCCCCAGGGGGATACCTACTGTCGAACCAAGTCCCGCAGGTTCCCTCTTACCTGCTCCACGCCGCAGGGTATTGCAAAATGCAAGAGCCCAGCCTTCCCCCATCTCCGTGGGTATTGTCTTGGACCTTCAGGGACCGGGGTCCTGTGTTAAGGAACCCACACCCTGGACCTATATAGCATCCTGGCATCAGTAGCTTTTAGTTCTTGGAAGAGACTAAGGCACTGGAGCCCAGAATCCAGCCCTCCAAGGAGAGGCATTATAGGCAAACCCCACTCCAGCAGGGCCCGGGTACGTACATCTTGGCTCTGAAGCACTTCGGACGGATTCCGGCTAGCTATCCTGGGTCCCGAGACCTCCGAGGGACAGCTAGACGTGACCAACACCTAAGACACTGGCGGAAAAACTAAAGCACTCTCAGTGGGAGGGGGTTATATAGGGAGGAACTTCCTGTGAAGTTGATTACACCAGTGTCCACACCTGAAGGTACTCCATATAACCCATATGTAATGACTATGCGCTCTGTGTCCCGTGATGTACGATCAAGAAACACTTTATTTGTCTGAGTCTCATTGTCTGTCCTGTCCAGTGTCACTGTCCACCCCATCCATGTCCAGCAGCACCTTGTGCTGTATGCTCAGCCTGTACTGTGATCGGACTGAGAGGGAGGGGGAGGGTGCCGTGCTTCACATCTCCTGTATGTGTGTGAGGGCTTAAAGTACTGCGTCCTGCAGCTGTGCTGTACAGATCTCCTATCTCTGTCTGTCTCTATCTATCTGTCCCTCTCTCTCTGTGTGTGTGTGTCTATCTATCTATCTATCTATCTATCTGTGTATCTCTATCTATCTATCTATCTGTGTATCTCTATCTATCTATCTATCTATCTATCTATCTATCTATCTATCTATCTATCTATCTATGTATCTCTATCTATCTATCTATCTATCTGTGTATCTCTATCTATCTATCTATCTATATCTATCTCTAATTATCTATCTAATTATCTATAGCTCTATCTAAAGATCTCTCTCTCTATCTATCTCTCTCTCTATCTATAGCTCTATCTATCTATGTCTCTCTCTCTTTATCTATCTATCTGTCTATCTATCCAATTATCTATCGGAATATCTGTCTATCTATCTGTCTGTCTGCTGGTCTCATTGTCTGCGAGTGACGGTTGGCGGGGGGAATCCATCAGGTGTTTAAAATAACTGTGGTAAAGAAAT
This sequence comes from Rana kukunoris, assembly GCA_029574335.1. NCBI lineage: Eukaryota > Metazoa > Chordata > Amphibia > Anura > Ranidae > Rana > Rana kukunoris. Next base: position 100,485,823 of record CM056051.1, read on the forward strand.
CAAATACATTTCATACCACGCTCTAAATAACCATATATGCACACATAAGGGTCCTTTCACACGGGCGGACCGTTCGTCCGTTTATTAGAAGTCCGTTTACGGACTTGTAATGATACCCTATGTCAGGGGTGGCAAACTCAAATTCATCGGGGGCCGCATCAGCAATTTCGTTGCCCTCAGAGGGCCGGTTGTATCTGCGCTTACACCATTGGCGTAGCGTGGGTTGTCAGCGCCCAAGGTAATTTGCTCCCCCCGACTCGCAGATGTACCTATTTTCAGCTAGCTTCAGTCTGGGCCTGTGTGAGCCAGCGGTGGCTGCAGAGGAGAGGAGAGCGTGCTCGTCAATGACTGGAAAAGCCTGGAGTGGTTGACATCAAATATAGATTCCTGTATCCCATCTGTTTTGGTGCTCCCTCCTCTTCCTTGCATACACTCACACAGAAATAACATGACCGGACAGCCTGAAAAATATATATATAGAAAAAATCAAAAAGTTAAAAAAAAAACAACCCTACTGTATATGTGATCCCAAGTGCACTGGTGCTGCAACAAGTATTATAGTGTAAACATGACATATGTAGCTTCCATTAACTGAAATATTATAAAATAACCCTACTGGGTAGTGAGTCTCAATCACCGGTGCTGCAAAAAACCTCATTGTGCAAAAAAAAAGTACAGAAAATGTAATTAAAACAATTCAACAAATGCAATAATTCTAAGATGGCCCTACTGGGTAGTGAATATAAAATCACCAGTGCTGCAATAACACACAATTGTGCAAATATAGAAGTAAACAAACAAATTCCATATAACAATCAATAAAAACCATCCAAAAACATAACTATAAGGCGGCGTACACACGACCGAGGTTCTCGCTGGAAACCAGCGAGAACCTCGCTGGAAGCTGCATTCCAGCAAGGACCTCGGCCGTGTGTACACAGAGCGCTCGCCCCGCCCGTCGGGAATCCCGTCGAGCGAAAAGAGAGCACGCTCTCTTTTTGCTCGACGGCCTGCCTGGATGAATGGCTGGTTGCCATTCTCGACGGGCGGGTCGCCGATTTCGACGGCCGGCAGAGAACCTTGACGGGCGGAACGATGTGTTCTGCCCGTCGAGGTTCTCTGCCGTGTGTACACGGCCTGAATGAACATTTTATTAATAATTATATAAACTAGTTTATTTATATATTTGTACAATTGTGTTTTTTTTCTGCAGCAATGGTGATTTGGATTTACTGAGACATTGGGATCACAAAGACAGTGGAGCTGAGGGAAAGGGGGAGGAGGGGGAGGCTGATAGATGACAAGAGAGACTGCTAGCCCTACCTTCCATGGCAGCGTGTCTCCTTTGATTCTTCCAGCAGTTCCCTGGCAGCGTGCCTGTCCTCTGGGTCCCCAGTCAGCCTGTTCCCCAGGACTCATTTCACTGGAGAGGAAGTTAGAGCAACCCATGCTCTGGAGGCACAGGAGATGCCGCGCCCGCTGATTCTTGCCTCTTGGGGGGAGGCGGGGTCGGAGGGGGGGGGGAGAGGTCAAGGAGGAGGTGGCTGGGGATTAACTAATTTCCCGACTTCCGGGCTCTCAGGCCTATCTGTCCGCAGCTCGGCCCCTCGCTCATTACTGACAGGAGAGAGATCCCCCTGCTGATGGGGACGGCTGCGCGGGCCACATGACAAGGCCTGGCGGGCCGGATTTGGCCCGCGGGCCTTGTGTTTGCCACCCCTGCACTAGATCATGCTGTAGGTATCCATCTTAGAATGTAATGCAATGCATGGAGTTAGCCACAGGATGCTACAGGTTCAGTGCCATGGACTCCCAGTGGCAGAGACCTGTCCCTGAAGCCTGCACTACCTCATTCGAAATTGCTTTGCTGTGACTGTGTCCCCTGCCTTTTGCCTATTCTGGTTGTATCTTACAACAGTTCATACCTCTCCCTAACTGGCACAGTGGTTTCGCTGTGCTACCTGGGTTCACAGCAGCCTACAGGTGTTTGTAACCAAGGAATTCCCCTCCCTCTTCACAGCAATGGATGTCATGGGAACAATATATTTTACAAGCATGACAGAGCACAAGGGAAAAGGATCAGATGAACTTAATAGCTCAGTAGTTAGCTCCAAAATATGTGCTAGTTTATTCAGTTATGGCCCCAGTACCATACTTTACTCTGATGGTTGTCCCTGATATGAATCTCTACTTTTCTATGGCCATTCTGCTGGCCCCTCTGCCACCCAAGCTTCCTCTTTCCTGTCCAAAGAGGAATTTTCTGCCACAATGTCATATCACAAGGGCAGAATTTCAGGCTTTTTTGAGGCCGCAAATGGCATGCCCCTTCGACCCTTCCTCCTAAATTGGCCTTTGACTTTACCTGTGAGCCAAATACATTACCTGGGAAGGAGAAGATAGCAGAGGATGATCCCTCTCCTTCTGAGAGATTGATCAGATCATGAAACTCCTGTAGCAGAGATTTCATACAACCTTAGCATACCGAGGATACCACAGTCACTCTTAGTGACACTGTATGTTATCCTGCTTACAGCCTGCTTGCCCTAAATAATGCAGCATGGTGTCCATTAAATGTCTAAACCAACTAAACCTTTCCTAGTCTATGTGCTGCTACATCCCTATCTTGTATGAGGGACTGGCCCCACCCAGAGAAGACGACTACTCTAAAATGCTTTGCTCAGCTATATACTGTTTAGAAAATATCCTGTTAAAGTGGACAGCACTTGTGGAAGGTCCTGTTATTTCCTCCAAGACTCTCATGCTCCCCATGAAGGATAATCCTAGGTTTAAGGACCCAGTAGACAAGAGGTTAAAGGACCTCTTTAAAGCTCTTTTTTTTTTTTTTTTTTGGTGAACCCCATCATGTAACCTGCAGTTACATATATAGCAGTCTGCCAGACCACTACTGTCTAGATCACAGGCTTCTAAAACACAAGGCCTGAGCGCCGAATCCAGCCCTCCAGGCCATTTCATGTGGCTCTCGCACCTCTCCTGTAGCTGCAGGAGAGCTCCAGCCCTCCTCTGGTCCTCCTCCAGACCCCTACTTTCTGCTTTTAAGCAATGCATCCAGCTTCTTCCCAGCAGCAGCATAAGGAAAGGGGGTGCACTGTGATGTAAGGGAAAGTAGGGGACCCAACTTCTGATGGTGGGGTGGCTCTTGACATCTAATGTAAGGGGAGGGGATGCACTGGACATCTAATCTTACAGATACAACCGGCCCTTTTGAGGACAAACATAATGCTGATGTGGCCCACAATGAAATTGAGTTTGACACCCCTGGTCTAGATTAAATGCTCAGACAGAAATCTTAATTCCATTTCATCTCCCTGTTATGGCAATTAGATCTGCTTGCTGCTGTCCGTCAGCTTTCGTATAAAGCAGTGTACTAAGGCCGCATACACACAATCGGTTCAAACCGATGAAAACGGACTGAAGTTAGTTTTCATCGGTCCAAACCGATCGTGTGTAGGCCCCATCGGTCCGTTATCCTTCAGTCAAAAAACAGAGGGCTTGCTTTAAAATTGAACCGATGGACGGCTAACCAATAGGTCAAAACGATCGTTAGTATGCATGCTCATCGGTTTGAAAACCGCGCATGCTCAGAATCAAGTCGACGCATGCTTGGAAGTAGGGTTGTCCCGATGCCACTTTTTTAGGACCGAGTACAAGTAACGATACTTTTTTTCATGTACTCGCCGATACCGAATACTGATACTTTTTTTTAAATGTGTCCCCAAATGCAGCCATGTCCCCCCACAAATGCAGCCATGTCCCCCCATAAATGCAGCCACGTCCCCAAACATATGCAGCCACGTCCCCCACACATATGCAGCCATGTCCCCCACACATATGCAGCCATGTCCCCCACACATATGCAGCCATGTCCCCCACATATATGCAGCCATGTCCCCCACATATATGCAGCCATGTCCCCAAACATATTGCAGCCATGTCCCCAAACATATTGCAGCCATGTCCCCAAACATATTGCAGCCATGTCCCTGCACATATTTGCAGCCATGTCCCCCCACATATATGCAGCCATGTCCCCACAGATATCCAGCCATGTCCCCACACATATATCCAGCCATGTCCCCAAACATATTGCAGCCATGTCCCCCCACATATATCCAGCCATGTCCCCCCACATATATGCAGCCATGTCCCCCATACCTAATGATGATGCCGCTGCCGCGTTAATCACCGTGCAGCAAACATTACAGGCACCTTTAGTTTGAATAGCTGTTTTGCCCGCCACTCCGTGTAAAGGACACTCCCCCTTGCTCGGGATTGGACAGATCTGTCCAATCCCGAGCAAGGGGGAGTGACACGGCGCGGCGGGCAAAACAGCTATTCAAACTAAAGGTGCTTGTAATGTTCGCCGCACGGTGATTAACGCTGTGGCTGCGCGGGGGGGGGGAGTATTCTATTTAGGCATCGGGTTATTTGCGGGAGTACAAGTACTCCCACAAATACTTGGTATCGGTCCCGATACCGATACTGGTATCGGGCTTCCTACTTGGAAGCATTGAACTTAATTTTTCTCAGCACGTCGTTGTGTTTACGTCACCGCGTTCTAACACGATTTGTTTTTAACCGATGGTGTGTAGGCACATCAGTCCATCAGTCAGCTTCATCAGTGAACCGATGAAAACGGTCCGTCGGACCATTCTCATCCGATGGACCAATCGTGTGTAGCCCGTTCCAGATCTGAAGACTCTCAACTTGTTCTTACAGGTGCAATGGAAACTGCCAGGTCAGTCACTGCCTTTACTCCCTTCTGGGAATTTTCTAGTTTCAACAGACATCTGGGATACTTACTTGCATATTCCTATCCTTCGTCCTCATAAGTGCTGTCTGTGTTTGCAGTGGGCAATCAACATTACCAATTTGTCACTCCACCATTTAGCCTTTCCCTGGCCCCCTGAGTTTTCACCACATTACTTGCTCCGAACTTGTCTCTGCTTCTTGCTCAGAGGATTTATTTTGTTGAGTACCTAGATGATTCAGTTAAAGGACCAGTACTCCCTCTCTCTGTTAGCCTACACCCAGCAGACTCTGCAGAGCTTTCAGCTGGATGCTCAGTCTGAGGATGTCATCATTAGATCCATCTAACATACTAGAGTGCCTATGCCTGACATCAGACATGGCTTTGTCCAGAATGTTCCTGCCTAGAACAAACCTCTATCCCTCTATTCTCAAGCCCATGCTCTTCAGGCACAGGAAAAGCCTTAATTTTAATGCCTACATGGGGGTTTTGGGTCTAATGGTTGCATTCTTCAGTGCTGTGCCTTATGACCATTTTTACTTCAGACCATTTGCCACTTGGGCCAGTAACCACACCTCCTGTATTAATGAGACACAACTCTGAATGAATGAGCATAGGGGGCACGACAAACAGCAGCACTGTAAATCTGGTTGGGGTGGGGGGTATTGGTAAATGTATTAGCAGATTTAGGTGCATTAACAAAATTAAGTTGAACTCCAGCTCACACTTTATAAGCAGCTTCAGCATTTTATTTCTTTTCCCTTTGGAATAAAGGTTACATAAATAAAAGTTGATCATTTTAATTATCCCTGCCAGTGTAAAGTGGTTTGTCTCATTCATGTAAATGGGAAAAAAACAGACTTGCTGCCTGGGTCACCAGAGGAAAATAGAAGAAACCAAGCCTAAAAAATGTAACAAATGCAGCCATAACATCTAATGCCGCATACACACGGTCGTTTTTTGTCTTGTAAAAAAACGTAGTTTCAAACTTCATTTTAAAAACTGGCGTTGCCTACACACCATCGTTTTCTGAAAATGCTCTTGCAAAGCGCGGTTACGTACAACACGTACGACGGCACTCTGTTCCATTCAGGCTTGCGTCATAACTTGCTTCTAAGCATGCGCGGGTTTTAAAAACGTTGTTTTAAACGTCGTTTTAGCCCACACATGATCATTTTTTATGACACAAAAAACGACATTTTGAAAAACGACATAAAAAATTGAAGCAGGTTCGAATTTTTTTGCTCGTTTTTCAGAAGCCAAAAAACGACGTAAAGCCCACACACGATCATTTTAAATGACGTTTTTTAAAACTTTGTTTTATTTCATCACAAAAAATGACCGTGTGTACGCGGCATAAGAACTGGTAAGCTGCAATATAATAAATGTTTAGCAGGTGGACTTTCTCAATCACTAGCTTCTAGATCAGGGAAATGGGGTGTCCAGGTGGTATTTCAAGCCCTTTGCCTCAGGTGGCAAGAAGTACATCACTAGCACACCAAGGATCTACAGAATAAGTCCAAAGCTTTATTCAACGATCACAGTTACAGTAGTAATGTAACACGGCCCCTTAATCAGGTATATACATATAGTTATGTAATTTTACAAATTACATAACTGCTTAGGATCATTACAGATAGACTTATCATTATAAACATCAAGATTGCCCCAAAGCTTAGTAATATAGCAGAGATAAACTTAGAGTGTGCTATTGCGTAGCTAAACGTGTAAGAATGAGCATTTCTGATTACATCTTATAACAGAGAGTAAACACAGTCCTCCACTTTGTTTATAGGCAGGTTACTAGGCATTCATGAAGGTGCAAGTGCCGGCCTCCAATGGTGCTGTGTGATGTGTGCATGCACACTAAATGCTTCCCGACCACTGCACGCACTTTTACGTCAACAGAATGACACGGCTGCATAAATGGGCCATATATATATATATGTCCCTTTTGAATTTCGAGCCGTGTGGTCGCGAGCTCAGTGAACGTGCCCGTGGGACCCACGGACTCGATGGCTGTGCCCACAGGACCCGCAGACTCGATGTCCGCCGGTGTGCCGCGATCGGGTCACAGATCTGAAGAACGGGGAGATGTCGGTGTAAACACAACATCGCCCCGTCTTTTTCCTGACATGTCACTGATCGACTGTTCTCTATCATCGGGCACAGCGATCAGTGACATGTCACGGCAAGCCACGCCCACTAACAGTTAGCAGCACTCCCACACTTAACAACTTCAGCACTCATCGCTGTAAAATGACAATGGTATCAAAATGGTGTCAAAAGTGTCCGATGTGTCCGCCGTAATGTCACAGTCATGATAAAAATCGCTGATCGCCACCATTACTAGTAAAAAAAAAAAAATATTAATAAAAATGCCATAAAACTATCTAACTATCTAACCTATTTTGTAGATGCTATAACTTTTGCGCAAACCGATCAATAAATGCTTATTGCGATTTTTGTTACCAAAAATATGTAAAAGGATACGTATTGGCCTAAACTGAGGGAAAAAAAAGATTTTTTTTTTATATATTTTTTGGGGAAATTTATTATAGCAAAAAGTAAAAAATATTGTTTTTTTTTTCCAAAATTGACGCTCTATTTTTGTTTATGGCGCAAAAAAAAAAAACGCAGAGGTTATCAAATACCACCAAAAGAAAGCTCTATTTGTGGGAAAAAAAAGGATGTCAATTTAGGAGCCACATCGCATGACTGCACAATTGTCAGTTAAAGCGAAGCAGTGCCGAATCGCAAAAAGTGGCCTGGTCTTTGGCCAGCGAAATGGTCCGGGGCTTAAGTGGCTAAAGTCCCTACATAGTCCACTCATCGTCTACTTCAGAGCGGGCTGGCTACCGCTGTCATAAAAACCCAGTTGATGCCAATGTATGTTAAATTGTGACAGCCGCTGAGCAGCCTTTTAGTACATGCAGGTTATTACAGAATGCAGTGACATGCCAAGTGAAAACTAGTGCTGGAGGTAAACAGGGTAATAAATGGAGACAAGTTCATTAGGCTCCAAAAAATAAAAAGAGAGGAATTCAGAATGAAGATGGAGGTTGAAAAATAATCCAAAACAAAGTAACAAATAACAAATTAAAGGCCAAAAAAAATAAAAACAAACAAATAAAAAAAATCGAAGCATAAAAAATGAAAAAGAAGAAGAAAAAAAGAAAAGGAGAGAGAACATTTTGTCTGCTTTTTTAGGATTGAGATGCAGGTCAATCTGGTAATTCTCAGTCCACCAAATTAGCTCAGGAGATTGTAGTACTCAGATATACTCAAACTCCTGGCACACTTTCTGTCAGCCTTTCTGGGTCATTTGGATCTTAAAGTGATTGTAAAGTCTCATTTTTTTAAAGTTAATATAACAAACATGTTATACTTACCTGCCCTGTGCAGTGGTTTTGCAAAGAGCAGCCCAGATCCTCCTCTTCTCGGGTCCCTCTTTGGCTTTCCTGGTCCCCCCTCCCATCGAGTGCCCCCACAGCAAGCAGCTTGCTATGGGGTCAACCGAGCCAAGCCACAGCTCCCTGTGTCTATTCAGACAGAGCCATGGCCCGGCCCCCTTTCTCTCCTGATTGGATGTCTCAGCCAATCAGGAGGGAAGTCCCAGGCAGCCGAGACACTCCTACAACATCGCCGGATTTAGATGGGTCTCAGGTAAGTATCAGGGGGGCTGCTGCACACAGAAGGCTTTTTAAAATGCATTAAGATAAAAAACTTTTTGCCTTTACAATCACTTTAAGGACCAGTGTTCCCTCCTGCCTCTTGGTCGCTAGCTTTAGCATGTTACAGTCATAGTCCTGTGAGACAGGTTTCTTTTTTTACTTAGTCATCCCCACCCTCTTAAAGGCTAGGAAACCGACTTCTACTACGGCACCTGGAAGGCCTATTTTGCTGCTGTGAGTTTAACTTTCACAATAGAAGCTACTCCATGGGAAGCATTCTGTCAAGTCTGGCCTGGATCAGAATTTGGCTTTTAAATACCATCAAGGGGCAAATCTCAGCCTTGACCCTTCTCTTCCAGGGATCCTTGGCCTCTGATGACCAAGTTACGGCCTTTAGCCAAGGTGTTGTCTTTAGCCAGGGCGCTACATCTCCCTCCCTGTATGATTTTCTGCCTCTCCTTGGAACCTTAATCTGGTTCTCTTGTCTCTTCATAAGCAGCTTTTTGAACATTGGGGATATTCCTTTGTCTGACCTCACTTGCATCTATTTCTTATTGCTATTACTACCTCACAGAGGTTCTTTTGGCAGCCTTATCCTGTAAGGAGCCCTTTTTAGTATTGCACAAGGTTGTCTTGAGGATTAAACCTTCCTTATTCTGAAAGGTGGCCACCTCCTTTCACCTCAACCAGGACATTAATATTCCTTATGTCCTGCTCTGAAGCATCCAAAGGACATTTCTCTTCACTGTGTTGACATGGTATGTGCTATTAGAGTTTTACATCTGAGCTACTGCCTTTTTTAGGCAATCCGATTCTCTCCTTGTACTTCCTGAGGGTTCCCTGCTTCCTCATTGCAAGGTATTATTTGGGTTAATGGTTAAAAGGATAGGGTTTCTCCCTTTCCTGTTAAGACATAGGTTACCAGATTTGTGGGCTTTTCAACATTAGATATCTGTTTCTCATAGTTGCAAGGCTGTCATCTGGCTTTCTGTTCACAAGTTTGTAAAGTTTTACCAGGCGTACCAAGGATGCGGAGGTCAATCTGGAGCGATTAGAATCATTGGGATCTGCTCAGCCTCCACTCTGTGGAGCAGCCGAGAAAACAACTACAATGGAGGAACGGCAAAAAGTCACCTATACAGACCCCACAGGGCCACCAGCGCGACTTACGCGTCTGTACCAGATCACTAGACCTGGCCACTAACTTCGACACCCTTGCGGTGGAGACGAGCGGCCAGGAGATCCATGCCCTGTGAGACTCACCTCCTGCAAGGGAGCCGAAACACCCCAAGCACAAACACCAGTCGCCCTGGTCCAGCATCTGGCGACTCCAGTAGTCCGCCTGCCGGTATACCTGATGGTAGACCGAAGCCATGGCCTTGGCGTTGTCCGGCTGAAACCAAATCGGACGACCTTGCAACCTCCTCGACCACGAGGAGACACATAGCCAGTAGAGGAAGACACAAGGAAAGAACTTTGTTCTGTGGATAGGAGGAAACCCTATCTAGCACCCAGGGATGGATTAGTCCCCCAGCTGGGCCTTTGACAGCCTGGGAGGGTTGCCCCTAAATAATACACACACATAGTGTGTATGTATATTAAGTAGGTGTATGCACACATGCCTTTGGAGGAAACCGGAGTACCCGGAGGAACCCACGCAGACACAGGGAGCGACAATGCAAGCTCCAGGCAGATTGGCGTCAGAGTCCGGATTTGAACCAATGACTCTCTTGCTGGCAAGTAATGGAGTTAACCACTACATCACCGTGTGCATAAAACCATTCTGAAACAGAAGCCAGAGTTGGTGCTCCTTCACGGTCTGGTGCAAAATGCTCTCTCTGTGAGTTGTATACAGCACTAGGAGTCAGGAATACTCCAAGATGGCCGCCGAGCGTTAAGAACGGGCCACAGGAAAATGTCCGACCGCAATGTAAGCTGTGCCATAGCGCGGTTACGACAAAATGGCGGCCCATGGGAGTTTTCAATGTAATCGAAAAACCTCCCATAAAATGGCACCAGCGCCGACTGAGACCCCAGAGTAGTGGCCAAAAAAGGCCGCAAGTCAGACCTCAGCATGGTAAACATGGAACGGGTCAGTACTTCAGATCTTCTACCAGTCAGATCCATACAAGTGAGGGTTCCGGCAATAGGGAGAGTGGTCACCTATACATGACACCCGGAGGGTCCACCTCCGGAAAAGAAGCCCACCTTTTGAAAAGGCTCTCCTCAAAGGGGCACTGAACTGCCCGGCGGTGAGGGACTACAAAAGCCCCCAGCGGCTGTTCTCTTTCCGCCTCTTAGAACTTATCAAAGAAGCACAGAAGGAAAAAACCTACACAGAGCGATCTGATTTGTGTGATCCAAAAAAGACTGAGCCCTCGGCGGAAACCCAGCTGCACTATCCAGCTTAAGAGAGTCCCATGCAGCAGTGAGAAGTGCACCCATAAATGCCTTATCCTGCTTCATTTTTTGTACTACCCAGGTACCTGGTCCATAGCTCCATAACAGGAGCATTCCCCAGGGGATAACGTGGGAAAGGGGCACTCTTTTACCGCCTGTCCGCAGTCCACCCCTACCCTGGCACAAACGTGTCTAGGACTAACCATAAAACCTCGGTGGGAATCCCAGGTGCTAACAACTGCTGCCACCACCAGCATGTTGGGGAAGGACCCAGATACTGACTCCAAATATTAATAATATTTACATAGTGTGCATGTATAATATGCACACCTGTCCTTACAAATATCCTAGAGCCCTATTCAGGGCCTCTGACTCACTTGCTGCTCTAATCAGGGGTACCCAGGGGACTCACCTCAGGAGGAGACTGCCCAGCACTGCCGTCCACTCTCAGCACACAGCGTGTGAGAGGAAAAGAACCGTGAGGTAACTGTGCGGCATCTGCAGGGACCTGTGTGCCAAATGGCGGCAAAATGCCACATTTAAACAGGAAAAGCTTTCTAGGGCTTTTTAACAGTGAAAAACACCTCACAGGAAAGCCTGATACAAAAAAGAAAAAACACAGGCCAGATAACACAGTCCCCTCAGGAAGGCCCCCTGACAGCGACAATGTTAGCAATCCAGCAAGGGAAAAGGAGCAGGGAAGGGAGTAGAAGAGGACCCCCGAACCCCAGGAATGCCCAGCCATACCAACTCACCGAAGCGGGAGGGACTGTACTTACCCGTCTAAGCGAGGACTTGCTGACGCATTCCTGACACAACTACAACCGCAATGGAGGTAGCTGTCGGCCTAATCCACTGTGAGTGAGACAACACCACAGCCCAGTCATATGTGGACCTCGGAGCAAAGCTCACCGGCCACCCCCGTAGTCATGGGGTATGGCGTGGCAGACCCAGCCTCTTTGCAAAGGTGAAAACAAAGAAAAATGGATAGCCGCACTCCAAAACCTGATGGGTGGTCTTTCATTCAATAGACAGCATGTACAAAAATAGGGTCACAGCAGTGGAAACAAGGAACAGCCGACGCGTTTCGCACTGGATCAGTGCTTATTCATGGCTTGCTGGTCAGACTGAGTAGACTACAAGGATCTATATTATCCAGCCTGTCTCTCAGCCAACAGTTGAAGGAAGATTCTTCAAGAAAAAGTAAAATAAAAATAAAATAACATTTTTCCTCAGGGCGCTGGGCCCAAAGGGAGCCATACGTCCTTCTTGCTAGGCCCGCCCCCTGGGCGGGGCTGTTCAACTCTGTTAATGTAACATGTATTTAATTATCTAACATGTTTCTGCCTAGTCCTCTCCTGTAAACAGGAAACATAACCCACGTGTCAAGATTTAAGGAGCTGTGTCCGTCCATGGACGATAAGAGAAATAGGATTTTTGACTCGAGCAATATGTATCTCTTGTAGTACAGTCCAGAACACAGGTCCCTTCCCTCTGTTCTTTTGATCTTCCTATAGTCTGCTACAAAACTGAGGCTAAGTGTGAGAGGCATTATATAAGATGTCTCTGCAGCGTTCTCTCTTTGTCAGTGTCCAATCACCTGAAGGTAGCTGCATGTAACCCAGTGGTAATGACTACAAAACCTGTTTCGTACTGTAGCCAAGAAATTTATTTTGCTGATAAGTTAAAAATACAATTTTTTATTTAATTTCTTATTCCTGGCCATAATAAATAAATACATTTGTATATAAAACCATTATATCATTGTCTTTCAAAGCATGAGGTAACAGCACTGAATAGAGTTTGTAAAGTACCATACCATGATATTGGCTGATTATAGAAAATAATAGTTTTAGAAATATTTCTTTAAACCAAGAGTGGATACAGCGCAAATTATCCAATGTCCTCATAAAACTATACCATCTTAAATGGAAAGGATGTGCATTGCTTTTTTGCTGTTTAGTAAAAATATAGTTAATTCCATAGCTGTTTTTCCACACTGAACGTCTCTGATTAAACTATGACACCCTTCTTCATACCACAAGCAGCATTACTAAAAAGCCTGCTCCATGTCAGTACCACTTCAATTAATCAAGCTGGAATTCTATAAAACCTGATAAGGGCTTTTAAGTAACTACTATCCAACAAGTGTGCTCAGATAAGACTTTTTGTTTCTGTTTTTAGTATCCAAGAAATAGCACAAACTGGTCTTTACACCCAGATCAAGTTCTGTCACTGTTTTCACTCTCTGTAATAACAAGTACTCTACACCTGCAAATGAAGAGAGAAATATATATAATATATTGATGGGGGCACTAGGTAAATTGACAAATTATGTGAAATAAGTGAATTACATAAAAAGAAAACAATTCACAAATATTTTAAAATAAACACCAGCCTGCCTATGCACACAATAACAAATTGTGATATATTCAAAGTGCTAAAACAAATTAGTGCTGAAGTGCGTTACAAAATGTGAGGTTAATAACCTGGATGAGCAAAAAAGTGCATAGTATTGAAACTTGGACAATAGATGAATACACATTATGGGCCAGATTCAGGAACACTTGCGCTGGAGTATTTCGATATGCGCCGCGTAACTGTGATGATGCGCCGTCGTTTCTATGTGCCCGTACCCACCAAACTAGATGCGCCCAATAACGGGTCATTTGCGACTGGCGGAACGTTCCGACGCCAGAGTATCGTCAGCGCTTAATTTCGTTGGGCGCATCAGTCGCGCCTATTGATTTCCCCTGCAAATATGCAAATGAGGGATTTTTCACAATTCACGAACGGATTAGCACCATACGCTGGCTACATGCGCCGCGCGTATCTCGTCCGTCCGGCGCAAAGTTATTTCTACAAAAGGCTGCTTTATCTTTACTCCAGATGGCCACAGGTCAGCAGGAGAGCAGCTACAGCAGCGTTACCGACGATAAGAGCTAGCTGAGCACCCCCACTTGCAGGACAACACCTCTGTCCATGCTTGTCTGTCAAATTTTACAGCCATGGAGGAAGACATCATAGGTCTCCATAGCCGAGATGACGGCTGACAGCTCCTGGCCATTAAAGTTCAGCTTTCTCCTGTGTGTTTGCGGGGAACGGGAGCAGCCATCTCAAAACAAAAGTAACATCACTGCGGGGAGGGGGAGCAGGATATACTTTAGTGCCGAAATGGCGCTTCTACGGGCGCATTTAAACGCCCAACGGAAGGCATTGCGCTGACGTTTCCCGTGAAGTGGTGCCGACGGAAGTTGTGAGCATGCGCACAAAGGGGGCGAGTGGAGCCGCACTCACTGCGCATGCTCCGTGGTTGATGCGCTGAACGTAAGCCTCTGCGCTGGGCTCCGCCCATCATTTACATATGATCACACCCACTTCCACTTGCGTCGGGTTACGCCAGCGCATTATCGTTACTCTGGCGCAAGTTTACGCGCAACTGCTATGTGAATTACAGGACTTGCGCTGAAAGGGTCTTCAGAGTAACGTAAATGAGAAGCGTTACTCTGGAGCAAAGATGCTCTCATCTACCTGAATCTGGCCCAATATATCAAAAGTATAATGAGCTGCAAAAGTCCTTAAATTCAATGCATTCTGCATTCAAAAAGTCTTTGTGATGAACTCTGAAAACGTCCTGTGAGAACGGAATCCAGAAGTGACAGCTAGCAATATCCACCTTCACCAACTGCAAACCAAACACCCAAACGTGCTCAAAGAGAGGATGGCAGCTTACTAAAAGTTTTTGACCCTTTTAACCAAAAAACAGGTCAAATGCGCTTAAAGCGGATGTCCGCTGAATTTTTTTTTTATTAAAAGCCAGCAGCTACAAATATTGCAGCTGCTGACTTTTAATATCAGCACACTTACCCGTCCTGGAGTCCAGCGCCGTCCGCAGCAGAGGACGAGCGATCGATCATCTCTGTGCTGCACCCCCGCCATCCGCGGTGAGGGAACCAGGAAGTGAAGCGCTCCGGCTTCACTGCCCGGTTCCCTACGGCGCATGCCTATGCAGCCATTGATTGCATTCCAATTGACATAAATGGGACTGCCTGTATGGGGATGCACGGAACACCTGTTCATCCCTGTGTGGGTAAACATGGCCCCCCGTGGGCGTACACTTTAGTATGCCACATGTGAAGGATGCTTTAGTACTAATTTAGCCTGAATTTTGCAAATAAAAACCTTCATATTTTTTGAGAAATTTGTATAGTTAAATTTTTCCAAAAATTTAAAAATTACAAATATTTGTTATGTATTAACTCCATGCAGGATATATATATATATATATATATACAGTGCAGAAAATAAGTATTTGAACACCCTGCTATTTTGCATGTTCTCCCACTTGGAAATCATGGAGGGGTCTGAAATTGTCATCGTAGGTGCATGTCCACTGTGAGAGACATAATCCAAAAAAAAAATTCCAGAAATCACAATTTATGATTTTTTAACTATTTATTTGTATGATACAGCTGCAAAGAAGTATTTGAACACCTGTCTATCAGCTAGAATTCTGACCCTCAAAGACCTGTTGGTCTGCCTTTAAAATGTCCACCTCCACTCCATTTATTATCCTAAATTAGATGCACCTGTTTGAGGTCATTAGCTGCATAAAGACACCTGTCCACCCCATACAATCAGTAAGAATCCAACTACTAACATGGCCAAGACCAAAGAGCTGTCTAAAGACACTAGAGACAAAATTGTACACCTCCACAAGGCTGGAAAGGGCTACGGGGAAATTGCCAAGCAGCTTGGTGAAAAAAGGTCCACTGTTGGAGCAATCATTAGAAAATGGAAGAAGCTAAACATGACTATCAATCTCCCTCGGACTGGGGCTCCATGCAAAATCTCACCTCGTGGGGTCTCAATGATCCTAAGAAAGGTGAGAAATCAGCCCAGGACTACACGGGAGGAGCTGGTCAATGACCTGAAAAGAGCTGGGACCACCGTTTCCAAGGTTACTGTTGGTAATACACTAAGACGTCATGGTTTGAAATCATGCATGGCACGGAAGGTTCCCCTGCTTAAACCAGCACATGTCAAGGCCCGTCTTAAGTTTGCCAATGACCATATGGATGATCCAGAGGTGTCATGGGAGAAAGTCATGTGGTCAGATGAGACCAAAATAGAACTTTTTGGTCATAATTCCACTAACCGTGTTTGGAGGAAGAAGAATGATGAGTACCATCCCAAGAACACCATCCCTACTGTGAAGCATGGGGGTGGTAGCATCATGCTTTGGGGGGGTTTTTCTGCACATTGGACAGGGCGACTGCACTGTATTAAGGAGAGGATGACCGGGGCCATGTATTGCGAGATTTTGGGCAACAACCTCCTTCCCTCAGTTAGAGCTTTGAAGATGGGTCGAGGCTGGGTCTTCCAACATGACAATGACCCGAAGCACACAGCCAGGATAACCAAGGAGTGGCTCTGTAAGAAGCATATCAAGGTTCTGGCGTGGCCTAGCCAGTCTCCAGACCTAAACCCAATAGAGAATCTTTGGAGGGAGCTCAAACTCCGTGTTTCTCAGCGACAGCCCAGAAACCTGACTGATCTAGAGAAGATCTGTGTGGAGGAGTGGGCCAAAATCCCTCCCCCAGTGTGTGCAAACCTGGTGAAAAACTACAAGAAACGTTTGACCTCTGTAATTGCAAACAAAGGCTACTGTACCAAATATTAACATTGATTTTCTCAGGTGTTCAAATACTTATTTGCAGCTGTATCATACAAATAAATAGTTAAAAAAATCATACATTGTGATTTCTGGAATTTTTTTTTGATTATGTCTCTCACAGTGGACATGCACCTACGATGACAATTTCAGACCCCTCCATGATTTCCAAGTGGGAGAACTTGCAAAATAGCAGGGTGTTCAAATACTTATTTTCTGCACTGTATATATATATATATATATATATATATATATATGTCCCCCAATTTAGCAGGGATTAGCTCTGTTTTTATCTGCTAATAATGGTTTTAGTGGATATTTAGCAAAAATATTGTTTTGATAAACATTTGTGAAAATTTCACAGGGCCTAAAAAATCTGTAGCATCTTCTTTTTATTCCAGAGGTCAAATGCTTTCAGAAAATATATCATTTTTGGGGTCTTTCACAAATTCTGAAAGCTGTAAGGTTTCTTAAAACCTTCAGATTTTTGGAGAAATTTGGATATTTACAGTTTTTTTCAAAAAATTAAAAAAACAGTAGTACCTTCTTTTTATTCTACTGATCATGTGCTTTCAGAAAATATATGGTTTAAGGGGTCTTTCACAAATTCTGAAAGCTATAAGTGAAAAATAAAAAAGCAAAGGACAAACTGCAAAAATGGTCTGGCCATCTGAGTGTACAAAATATAGTACGGGGCCTGCCACATTTAGATTGATCATTGATGTGAGGGTCACAGAGGAGTGTAGGCAGCTTAGAGTTTAGGGGTGTATTGGAACCAGTGGCGGCCCGCCCATAGGGACGCACGGGCGCCGCCCCCCCTCCCGCAGTCACAAAAAAAATAAAAAAACGGGCCCTTTAAAAACTTTTGTTCTGGCGGCCGTCTATAGACGTTCAATGCAATGTGTGTTATTGTTGCCAGCTGCCTGGTCTATTCATATAACCGGACATGGGTCGCCGGTTACCTGAATAGCGGCAGCTGGTTGGCTGAGGGGAACTGCCTATCAAAGCCGGCGGCTCTGATAGGCTTTTCCAGTACCGCCCTCCGGCTCTCGGAAGTCTATACTCGGAGCGCAGGCAACCTGCGTTCCTTGCATAAGACTGACGGCTGTTTCAGCCAATCAGGTTCCCGGATTCTGGTTATCAGGAACCTGATTGGCTGAAGCTTCTCCACGGTGGCAGAAGACATCAAGGGAGGACATGGAAGCGTCATGTAAGTGTTTTTTTTTTACAGGGAAAGGGGCATCATGGGGCACAGTGGCATCATGGGGCACAGTGGCATCATGGGGCACAGTGGTGACAAAGGGCACAGAGGCAACAATGAGCACAGTGGCATGGGGCACAGTGGTGACAATTAAAGGGCACAGTGGTGACAGTTGATGGCACAGTGACTGCATATGATGGCATGGCACAGTGGTGACAATTGATGGCACAGTGACTGCATATGATGGCATGGCACAGTGGTGACAATTGATGGCACAGTGACTGCATATGATGGCATGGCACAGTGGTGACACTTGATGGCACAGTGACTGCATTTGATGGCATGGCACAGTGGTGACAATTGATGGGCACAGTAGCTGCGTTTGATGGCATGGCACAGTGGTGACAATTGATGGCACAGTGGTGGCGTTTGATGGCATGGCACAGTGGTGACAATTGATGGCACAGTGGTGGCGTTTGATGGCATGGCACAGTGGTGACAATTGATGGCACAGTGGTGGCATTTAATGGCATGGCACAGTGGTGACAATTGATGGCACAGTGACTGCATATGATGGCATGGCACAGTGGTGACAATTGATGCCACAGTGAGTGCATTTGATGGCATGGCACAGTGGTGACAATTGATGGCACAGTGACTGCGTTTAATGGCATGGCACAGTGGTGACAATTGATGGCACAGTGGCTGCATTTGGTGGCATGGCACAGTGGTGACAATTGATGGCACAGTTGCTGTGTTGCATGGCACAGTGGTGACAATTGATGGCACAGTTGCTGTGTTGCATGGCACAGTGGTGACAATTGATGGCACAGTGGCTGCATTTGGTGGCATGGCACAGTGGTGACAATTGATGGCACAGTTGCTGTGTTGCATGGCACAGTAGTGACAATTGATGGCACAGTGGCTGCATTTGGTGGCATGGCACAGTGGTGACAATTGATGGCACAGTTTCTGTGTTTGATGGCATGGCACAGTGATGACAATTGATGGCACAGTGGCTGCATGTGATGGGCACAGTGAGGCTGCAATATTTTTTTTTTTCGTTTGAGCCCCCCCAAAAATTTTGAGCACCAGCCGCCACTGATTGGAACAGTTGTGTAGGAAGTAAAAAAAATATATAATATATATATATATATATATTTGATTTAAAATCTACAATTACCTATGCATATAAAAATGCATTAAACTTTATCAGTAGTTTTATCATATTGCTAGATTTAATACTTATATGATTAATGCATTGATGCATAATTCATTACATGAGGTTTGATGGCAGGAAACTGTGCTGACCATGGCAAACCATTTTGTTTAGCAAAGGCAATGTGATTTCTTTGAACATCCAGCAGATGGGGCTTTTACTTACAGGCCTACCATGTAAAACATGGAATTTTCCTGAAGTCCTTTTTTCTTTTTGAGAAAAATGCCTGCATGCATTTCCCACAGAGCACTGCCTGAAAAAAAGTATTCCTATTTGTATTTTGTACTCTGCTGTAATTAGATAGGCAGGGTAAAAAGCAAATCATTATCAACTCTAGACTGCTGGCAGCAGTTGGAGCTGGTGCTCCAATTTTTTTTGGGGGGGGGGGGGGGGCACAAACAAACTGGAAAAAAAAAAAAAAAAAACATAAATTGCAGCCACTGTGCCCATCAAACACAGCCACTGTGCCATCAAATGCAGCCACTGTGCCATCAAAACGCAGCCACTGTACCCATAAAATGCGGTCACTGTGCCATCAAACGCAGCTACTGTACCCATCAATTGCTGCCAGTGTGCCCATTGATTTCCGCTACTGTGCCCCATCAATTGCTGCTACACCTTCTGCCAGTGTGCCCATCACCTGCCGCCAGTGTGCCCATCACCTGCAGCCAGTGTGCCCATCGACTGCTGCCAGTGTGCCCATCGACTGCTGCCAGTGTGCCCATCACCTTCTGCCAGTGTGCCCATCACCTGCCGCTACTGTGCCCATCAACTGCTGCCAGTGTACCCATCACCTTCTACCAGTGTGCCCATTAGCTGCTGCTACTGTGCCCATCAGTTACCACCAGTGTGCCCATCAGCTGTTGCCAGTGTGCCCATCATCTGCCGCCAGTGTACCCCATCAAATGCTGCCAGTGTGCATCCCCCGCCCCTCACTTAGCTGTCTCCGGTCACGGCGCTGTCCTCCACGCTCCGAGTCCTTAATGTCTTCTTCCATCCTCTTCACGTTCTCTGCTATGATTGGATGCCTAATAGGCATCCAATCGCAGCGCCTGTCACTTCAGCCAATCAGGTGACAGGTAACCAGACCCGAGCACCTGAATGGCTAAGAGGAGGGTCAGTGTTATTCGCTTCCCTAACACAACACTAAGTAAACAGAGAACGTACAGCATTGCACCTGCTGTTTACCATTTTGGAAGCCTATTAGATCCCAAGCCTATTAGATCCCACGCCTATTAGATCCCACGGCAATGCGCCTCTGCAGAGGCTCATTGTGGGCGGTTTTAACCCTTTCTCGGCCGCTAGTGGGGGGATAAACCGCTTCCGCTAGTGGCCGAATAGCGATGCGAAATTAGCGAAAAAGCGCCTCTGAAAATAGCGCCGATTTACCGCCACTGCACCTCCCGCCCCAGTGTGAAAGGGGCCTAAAGAACAGAAATTTGAAACTGAGTGCAGATATCTCACCGTAAAATCAATTTCTCTGAGTTCATGGACGGACACAGCAGCAATTGACCTTAGGGTATTATATGCTTCCTTCCAGGAGAGACTAGGCAGAAAAAAAGCACTGCAAGTGTTAAAAACACTTCTCAGTATAGCTCCTCCCAGGGGGCGGGGCCCCCAGGTATATCCCTCACTCTGCCTCAGCAGCACCAGTTCGTAACCAGCAGTACAAACAAAGGAGGGGAGGGTGCTGTGTCCGTCCATGAACTCAGAGAAATGTTTTCTTCCGTTCATGGATGGACACAGCAGCAATTGACCTTAGGGACGTCCCCGAGCAGTGTCAAAAAATTCGAGGGGTGGGCAGTATCCTTTTACACAACTGAATCTTATCACCAGCCTCCTCCATTGCCAACACTGTAGCTTCCGCCCGTTGAACCGCATCCAGAACGAGGCTTGGAACGCACGCCGCACGCTGCACAAACAGTAACGCTGGACTAGCTAATGCCGGCTGGGCATTGGAACATGTGAGTGAGATTTTTTAAGTTTCTTAGTACAAATAAACTGGTCTTAAACTTTATTACACCATAAGAGGCTTTTTTCTTTTTGGGGGAGCCATAAGAGGTGAACACAAACAGCTACTTGGGTCTGATACATATGATTGAGGATCGTGTGGAACCGCTGCTTAAGGATATTACACAGCAAATTAAGCTTCACCCCAAACAAACCAGAGATCCTCAACGGAGGAACTTCAACCTTAAACAGCCGCCTGCAAAACCTTGCGGCCAAAGGAGGCATCCGCAGATGCACTTACATCCACCTTGTAAAACTTGAAAAGGTGTGGGTTAATGACCAGATCGCTGGCTTATAAACCTGTGAAACAGACGCTTCATGGCGGAAAGCCCAAAAGGTATCAATCGCCCTGGTCGAATGCGCCGTAACCAGAAAAGGAGGCGCCCGTCCCTTTTAGGGCATAGGCCTGGAGCACGACCTGTCTGCTTCACCTGAAAATGGAGGACGACGAGACCGCCAGACCTTTCCTAGGACCAGTCACTGACACAAACAGTGAGTCCGATCTCCGGAACGGAGCCGTAGCAGACAAGTACGCCCGTAGGGCTCACACCACGTCCAAGTAAAGTAACGCAGCCTTCTCCGAGTTCTTCGGCTGAGGACATAAGGATAGTAAAACAATGTCCTCATTATAAAAAAGCCCTGCAAGACAAGGCCGCCAGGTCAAAAAGCACATCTGACCGAATGACTAGGAAGACCACCTTCTGGAACAGAGGAATCTCCCAAATGTCCTCAAACAAAGCCCTTTGAAGCACCTAGAGGACGAAATTCAAGTCCCATGGAGGTAGTGGAGGACGCACAGGAGGGGCCACATGCCTGACCCCCTGTACAAACGTACGCACCAGGGAGTGCATCGCCAGCGGTCGCTGAAAATAACCAACCAAAGCCGAAATCTGACCCATTACCGTACTTAAGGCGAGAGTTTGATCCACTCTCCGCTGTAGGAACAGCAGCATCCTGGACAGCACGCATGTGCGGGGGTGCCCTTCATCTCTGCATACGTAGAGATGTAGGCCTTTCACGTACGATGGCAAATCCTAGGTGAAGTAGACTTCCATGCAAGCAGCATGGTAGAGATCACCGAGCCTGACAGGCCACGGTCCTTTAGCACCTGGCTCTCAACAGCCACGCCGTTAAAGCCAGCAACTGTAAAGCAGGGTGAAAGATCGGACCCTGCGATAGAAGATCTTCTCTCAGGGGTAGAAGCCAAGGGACGTCTGCCACCAGACGCACCAGGTCGGCGTACCAGGAACGGCGCGGCCAATCTGGGGCGATCAGGATCGTTGGAATCCCCCCGGCTTCCACTCTGCGCAGGAGGCGTGGAAGAAGCTTTAGAGGAGGAAAGGCGTAGATTAGGCGATAGTGACCCCATGGAGCCACCAACGCGTCTGACGCGTCCGCCCACGGGTCTCTTGACCTGGCCACGAACCCGTGACAACTTACGATTGAGACGGGACGCCAGAAAGTCCACGTCTGGAGTGCCCCATTTTTGTCTCAGACTCTGAAACACCTCCGGGTGTAGTGACCACTCTCCTTGGTCTAGTGTTTGGCTACTTAGGTAGTCGTCTTGCCAATTCTTTACCCCTGGAATGTACACGGCCGACAGAGCCGGAACGGACCTTTTGGCCCACCGAAGGATGTGCGCGACTTCCGTCGCTGCAACCGAGCTCCGTGTGCCTTTCTGATGATTGATGTACGCCACAGCCGTGGTGTTGTCAGACTGGATCCTGACCGGTCGGTCCTGTAGACCCAGGGACCACTTGGCGAGGCACAACCTGATTGCTCGGAGCTCCAGCACATTGATTGGAAGGCAGGACTCCTCCTGAGTCTAGCGCCCCTGGGCTGACTGGTTACCCCAGACACCCCCCAGCCGGAGAGGCTGGCATCCGTTGTGACCACTGTCCAATGGCACGGCAGAAACGACTTCCTGGCCCGAAGCACCGGAGACGTCAGCCACCACACCAGGGAGGACTTGACCAGTCGACTCACCCGAATCTGGTAATCCAGAGACGAAGGGAGCTTGTCCCAACGTGACAGAATCTCCTTCTGTAACACAGGTGTGGAATTTGGTATGTGGGACTGCCATCATTAGACCCAGAACCCTCATGCAGAATGGAAGCGATGACCACTTCTGGGTCGTCAACTGCTGCACAGCAGACTGTAGTGTCTGAAGTTTTTCCGGTGGGAGGAAAACTCTCACCCCCGAGGAATCTAGGACTAACCCCAAGTATTCCAGTTGCTGAGACGGTACCAACACTGACTTCCGGACATTCAGAAGCCAGCCGATTTTTCTCAGAGGGTCTGGAAGGTGATGATACATCCTCTTCTAACTCTGAGCTTGAGAAAGCTCTCAGGAGAAGGTTGTCCAGGTATCCTACGATAGTGATCCCGCACTGCCTCAGCAGGGCTAGAATCGGAGCGAGCACCTTGGTGAAGACCCTTGGTGCCGAGGCCAGTCCGAACGAGAGGGCCACAAATTGAAAGTGGTCCTCTCCGATCGCAAAGCGCAGAAATCTCTGGTCCTTTGTGCATATAGGAACATGCAGGTATGCGTCCATGATGTCCAAGGACGTCATAAAGTCCCCCTGATGGAGCGCTGCCACTACTTAGCGAATTGACTCCATCCTGAATTTTTGCACTTTGACAAAACAATTGAGGGCCTTGAGGTCCAGGATTGGACGGACCCCTTTCTTCTTGGGGACTACAAACAGATTGGAGTAAAACCCCTGAAACCGTTCCATCGAGGGAACCGGCACAATCACTACCCTGGCCAGTAGATCCTGGACAGCCCCTGACAGATCCTCCCGGCGAACCGGAGGAAGTTGGAAGGAAAAAATCTGTTTGGTGGACAAGAGAGAAACTCCATCTTGTACCCCGAGGAAACTACTTCGCAAACCCAACGGTCGGAAAGAAGAGACCTCCACCGAGCCGTGAATTCGCAAAGCCGGCCCTTCACCCGAGACACTGGCGTGGGCTGACCTTCATGCAGAAGCAGGTTTGTCCGCAGGCTTGTTAGGCTTGCGGTACCAGGGGCACTTCTGTCCTGCAGCAGGCACCTTAGCACCTGTGGGCGAAAAAAAACGCTTGGGGGTAGTAAAGGAGGGACCTTGCTTACGGCGAGGTTCCTTACCCTTCCCAGATTGTGGGAGCAGTGTGCTCTTACCACCTGTGGCATCCTTTTTGATGTCATCCAGGGATGCCCCAGAAAGCCGTTCACCCTTAAAGGGTGAATCCACTAAAGCCTTTTTTGAGGACTGGTCAGCAGCCACACAAGGCGGCGTAGTACCACCGCGTAGGTGGAGGCCCTGGAGAGCAAGGGGAGCGTATCCAGGGCCAATTCACAGACAAACTACAGGCCCTGCACCAACTGGTCAGCCAGGCCCACACAGAGCTCAGGAGCATTATGCGCCTCCAGCTCCTGCAGCAGGGACTTTGCCCGCTCGGTAATTGTCTGTGACACTAGAGCTCCGGCCAAAACCAGTCTCACTGCGGACCCCACTACTGTGAACACAGCCACAGCTCTCCTATCTGCGGGGTCCGTGAAGGCGGGAGCCCCTTCCACAGATAACATGGTAGACTTGTTTAGTCTGAGCACAGGGGGGTCCGCTGACTGAGGACTTTTTTTAAATCTCCCCCAAGAGGATCAACGGAACGCAAAATAATTTGGTACATCAAAAACTTTCTGCAGCCGATCCCATTCCTTGCATAATACTTTGTCCAGTTATGAAACACAAGGAACCACTGTTTTGCGGTGCGGCTTGCGGAACCCCAAAAGGGATCGGCATCTCGGATGTCTCCGCCATCCTCAAAATGTTTGAGTATCCCGCACCACAGTGATAAAAGCTCCAAAAAATGCCTCAAGCGCTGACCCTGAGCAGAGACATCCTCACAGACCGTGTGGGCTAAGCCTGCATATCTGACATGACAGAACCATAGCCAGCAACAGCGGTATGGTTCCGTGTCAGAGCCATCCCCAGAAGCAGGCACAGGGAGGGGGTTTTTACCCCCTTCTGGCCTCTTGTCACTTCAATCCTGGCGAAAAAACACCTCAGGGACTGCCGTCATAGCCTCTACAGAGGCGGCAGGGGCACTAAGGGTTAACTCAGGCATGGTTAGGGCAGAAGCCTCTGTTCAGACTCCATGTTGACCCACAGTTATGCCTCCTTAGTACTGCAAGGTAGAAACCCACAGGCTACCCTCCCGGCTGCAAAATAGAGAGCAGGGGACCCCCAGGTAACTCACCACCCAGCCAGGCTGTAGTGCTGCTGAATCGATGAGAGTGCCGACCGCTCCGCGCCATCCCTCAGGAAGCAATTTGTGGGCTGCAAAAAAATGCTATAAGAATCTGATAGCTGCTTCAGCTAGATAAAGTACTTAGCTATACCAACGTTTATGGCAGCCATGTGCCTAGGCCAGAACTCAGGCTTCTTGTGTTGTCCCTGGGTGCATATGGCACTAAATGTTTGCACAGCTAAGTGTGTTTTCCAGCTGCAGAATCCGTCAGACTCCCAGAGTCCACATGCTGTCACCTGGGTCCTCTGACTACAGCTAAATGCCAGAGCCCATGATCCATGCCTAAATGCCCAGTGTGCTTTGGGCTGTATTGTGAACTCAAGAGTAAATGTATGATAACCAGAAAATATATACCTTAGTCAAAAAATTGGATACGGCACAATGAACTTAAAGAGGCAGTTAAAATACATTGCTTCTACCTGAGACCAAAAACAGAAGGACTCAAGCTACAATTTATAGCAAAATTGAGGCCACCATACTAGAAAAGATCTCTAAGAACTGTAGGGTCTAGCAACCTTGGGTGGGCCACTTTAAATATACTGTATATCATTCATAATGTGCATATAATGTAAAAGTTATTAACAATTAAACAAAATGTTTAAAAACAAATCAAAGCATTCCTTACTTGTGTTTTCGACTCAAAGAGAAGACGATCAGAGTTCTTTCCAATCTTTAGCCAGGTTTTTGCTGCATTTAGAGAGAACCCTTCCTACAAACAAATAGGAATTAGAACTAAAAACTTTGACTATAACAACTTGTAACAAAAAAATTAAAGGCCTGTGTTGATGGTATCGGTGGCCCTTCTGATCACCAAAAAAGTGTCTGAAGAGCTCAAACAATGGCCCAAAATACATGGCTGAAGCTGCAGCCATGAATGTGTTTTATCCACTTAAAATTTATCAAATGTCCAAAGGTTTTTGAAATTTACAATTTCCATTTTCCCCAAATTTTTCATTTTGGTGGACACACTGGTAATCAATGCAGAGAGCAACATGAATAATACTAATAAATAATAATACAGTTGGACCCAAACCTCTCTCTTTAGTTTAGGATAGAGAAAGGAAAGATTAAAATCGCTGCCTAGTTTTTACTGCTATCTAGAGCTTTCCTGACACAGCATGACAGCATATACGTATGGGAAGGCTCCGCCCCCCTGCCCAATCAGGACCGGTTATACTATAAAAGTAGGTCTCCTCCCCTACCCCCGCATTCTCTGTTTTTTCCTTCACTGCTACAGGCGGTTATACTACTGCGGGAAGCAGGAAATTGTATTTTTCCCCTCACCTTGCCGGACACTTCCCGCCAAGCCGCACAGGTTCATGCCTCTCCTGTGTCGAAGCTCCCCGCTGTACAGGCAGACTTGAACGTCTATTGGGGGAGACCTCACTCTCGGCAAAATCCAGGAAGCTGGGGTGAAGGTATCTGGTCTAAGGAGAGCTGTCCCAGTGAACATTAGGGCTGCCCACTCGCAAGATGGAGGCGGTATAACTTCCGGGTGCAGCAAGATGGCGGCCAAAGAACTTCCGGCCACGTGAGACGCCGGGAACGGCACACACGAGATATAACCAGGAGACAGTCTGCACACAGAGCGCAGCACAAGATCAATGCAACAGCAACACTACCAGACGTCACAACGCGTGAATCGGGACCCAGGTAGGAAAATTACATGTTGAAAGTTGCATGAAGACTTTGTTTTTGTTTTTTGTTTTTTTTTTTAAGCAAAAAAAAACACCTTTTATTTCCTTAATGGGGTAAAAAAAAAAAAAAAAAAATCATGAATTGACAATATGTACAGCTAATAACATAACAGCAAATTTCATTTTAACCAGTTGATCCAAAGCCACCAGCACCTCGCTCTGTCACATCCAGAGTCTTAACCTCCTGTAGCTCAGGGTACAGAATTCGTTCACAGATCAACTGAGCTACTCGATCACCTTTATTAACTTGAAAGGGTTCGCTGGCAAAATTAAACAACACCACACCAACATTTCCTCTGTAGTCTTCGTCAATAACTCCAGCTCCAACATCAATGAAGTGCTTGGCAGCTAAACCAGATCGTGGAGCAACTCGTCCATAGCATCCACTTGGAACACAGATCTGGATGTCCGTTTTGACAATAGCTTTGTCACGTGGAGCAATTGTATAATCATAAGCACTGTACAGGTCGTACCCCGCCGCCTGGGCGGACCCCCGGGTAGGGGTGGTGGCATTCTCGGACAGCTTGGCGAAGCGCAGCACCGGCCGCCTCCTGTCACTCACATCGCTGCATTCTTCTTTAGGGCGTTTGGCGGGAGAGGACGGCCTGCATGAAGACTTTGTGATGACAAGTTACTAAAATGGGACTATCTGTAAATTACAGAATCATGAGCTCTCCTAGGGACCAGCCACGCATCTTAAGGTGAGGGCAGGTAGGTATGTATGTCAACATGGCATACCTTTTAAAAAAAGAGTGCATTCACTGATTGGCTGCAAATCTGCTTTCAGCCCACAGTTACCACATCATTCTTCCAAGAGCAAGGAGACACAACACAGACATGCCTCAAGCTCTGAGAGATCAGAATCACACTCTAAAGCCTGCAACAAGAGTCGGCATAGAGTAGAACATACCCAGCGGGAGGATATAAGTGATCTCTGTGTGGGATGTGGAAGAGTGGCCCTCAAAGGGAAGATTTTGTGTAAAGACTGTCTGCGTGAAGCGGCAGCAGATAAAGACAGTGAAAGAGCTGAAATAATCCAAATAATAAAACGTACGGTTAAGGAATCTATACACGATTCAAAACCTACAACCAGTGAACCCAGGGGGTCAAGCAGGGGTCATACAGTAGCCCAGAGCCCTAGAGACCCATCCCCGAGGTGGGATTCTGAGGATGAAGGACAAATGGATGACACAAAGCTAAGCTTTAGATATTCAGCAGTGCAACCATTGATAACAGCCGTGAGAGAAGCACTTCAATGGGAAGAGGAAGTAACTCATCCTGCAAAGGAGAGAAAGTTTTACCCACAGTTAAAGAAAACGACACTGTCATTTCCTCTTATAGAAGAGGTAAAAGAGGTGATTCAGGAGGAGTGGGAGAAGGTGGACAGAAGAAGGTCACCTATCAATAGATTCATGCGGATGTACCCCTTCAAGGCAGAGGACATGCATAATCTGGAAACTCCCCCGTTAGTGGATGCTGCTATCGTGAGGCTGGCACGTCATGTAACACTTCCGATGGACGACGCAGTGTCCTTCAAAGATCCATTAGACAGAAGAATGGACTCGGATTTGAAAAGAACCTATCTAGCTGCAGGTAGTGCTTGCAGACCTGTGTTAGCACTTGCAACACTTGCAAAAGCCATTACGGTATGGGCAGAGTATATAAAAGGGGAAATACAGTCGGGTGCAGATCTGTCGACATCCCTGGAGGTCATGGACAATATCATACAGTCTGGTGACCATGTTGGAGAATCAGCTATAGATTCTTTGTGTTGCTCAGCTAGAGCCATGCAATCCTCTGTCATGGCGAGGAGAGCTCTATGGCTTAAGCCGTGGACGGCAGACACCTCATCTAAAGTTAATTGGTGTCGTATCCCCTTCAATGGGACGGCATTATTTGGGAATATGATGGATTCGGCAATATCAAGGGTAACAGGAGGCAAGTCAGGACTGCTCCCACAAGATGTAAGGCCGAAGCAGAGACACTTTCAGGGGAGAAAGCAATATCCCAACAAAGTAAGGGAGTTCAGACCCTTCAGGCCTCTCAGAGAGTATAGAAGGGGCACAAAGCCACCTCAGTCAATAGTGGCTCGGATGTCGAAGGCGGGCACATCGTCAGAGCAGCAAGGTTTCTCCATCCAGACAGGGGCAGTGGGGGCCAGACTACGCAGGTTTGCTCATGTCTGGACGGAACAAGTCAAGGAACCTTGGACAACGGAGGTTGTTCAAGGAGGGTATCGATGGAAATTTCTAGTCACTCCCGTGAACCCACATTTCTGCCCCACACGTTTACCTCAGGACAGAGAGAGACGTCAGCTAATTGTCAAGTATGTTCAGACCTTACTTCGCAAGGGAGCAGTGGAACCAGTGCCAAGGCGAGAACAAGGGCAAGGTTTCTATTCGCCACTTTTCTTAATTCGGAAAAAAACAGGCGACTTAAGACCCGTACTAGACCTAAGAGAACTGAACAAGATTATAGCAGTCCAGAGTTTCAGGATGGAATCCTTGCAGTCAGTAACTCAAGCCCTCACAAGAGACGAGTGGATGCTATCTCTGGACCTGAAAGATGCATACTTACATGTCCCAGTACATGCACAATTACACAAATATCTAAGGTTCGCAGTCGCGGACCTGCATTTCCAGTTCACATGCCTACCATTTGGCCTAGCTACGTCACCCAGAACCTTCTCAAAGGTTCTGCTACCGATTATAGCCATTCTACGCAGGAAGGGCTTCAAGCGTTCCATTACTTGGACGATATCCTACTAACAGCAAAGGACCCACAAGTCTTTGTGAGTCATCGGCACATATTAATAAATACACTACAGGAGTTTGGATGGATGATCAATTGGGAGAAGAGCCAGTTGGACCCATCACAGAGAATTCTGTTTTTAGGGGCGATCTTGGACACCCACAAGAACACAGTAGAACTTCCCAAACAAAAAATGATAACCTTACAGAACAGGCTAGAGGATGTATCCAGGAAACAATACCTGTCGGCATCAAGTTGCCTCAGTATTCTGGGGGCACTCTCCTCAACCATCCCGATGGTAAAGTGGGCACATTGGAGGATGAGAACGTTTCAGAAGGGTCTCCTCGAAAAGTGGCAGGGACAATCAGTCAGACAGAAGATTCATGTAACAGGGAAAATGAAGAGATCTCTGGAGTGGTGGAAAGACCCGGTGAACCTCCAGAACTGTCACCAGTTAGTAACAGACCCACCTCATGTGATAACTTCGGATGCGTCAACATCAGGATGGGGGGCACACCACGAGGGGCTGTTAGCTCAAGGTAAGTGGAAGTACAGAACGAAAGAGGTCTCCAATGTCAGTGAATTGAGAGCAGCTTTGTGTGCGTTAGAAGCGTTCCAGACACAAATACAGAACAAGAGAGTGGTAATTCAGATGGACAACAGGGCAGCAGTCACATATATAAAGAGACAGGGTGGAACACAAAGCCAGACATTACTGAAGGAAGTAACACCCATAATGGAATGGGCACAACAGAACCTACTCGACCTGACAGCAGTCTATATACCAGCCCCACAGAACTTTCTGGTAGACACACTGAGCAGGCGAACCCTAGATCCCAACAAGTGGGAATTAAACCAGTCAGTTTTTCATTGGGTGTGCAAACAATGGTGGTATCCAGACCTGGATTTGATGGCGACGGCAACCAATACGAAGTGCAGGCGCTTCTTAGCAAGAGCAAGGTTCCAGGAAGCAGAAGCAACAGATGCTCTCAACGCCAAATGGATCTGCAGGCTGGCGTATGTATTCCCTCCGATCCCCTTAATCTTCAAGTTACTCAACAGAGTAAGAACTTACCCAGGGACAGTCATAGCGATAATCCCAATGTGGTCACGCAGACTGTGGTTCCCACTACTCCAATCATTGGCAGTGGACCAGCCCATGCCACTTCCGAACATCCCGGACAAGGTCAGGTGATGCATACAAACCCAGGAATTCTACATTTAGCTGCCTGGAAGCTGAGTGGAGAAGATTAACAGACGCAGGGCTTACCACAGAGGTGGTGGAGATGTTATTAAAGGCTAGAGCATCCACCACTAACCAAACTTATTCAAGGATTTGGGAAGTATTCAAATCTTTTGCAGAGGCACAACGGTTTAATCCAAGAACACCTTCAGAGACACAAATTCTGAATTTTCTCCAGACAGGTCTAGACAAAGGTCTCAGTGTCAGCACACTGAGAGTACAAGTCTCAGCTTTATCAGCGCTATCGGGTATAGGACGGGCATCACAAGGTTTAATCCGTCAATTCTTAAGAGCATGCACGAAGATCCGACCTGTAAGGAGATCGT